>JAOXNZ010000001.1:13051078-13062809 GCA_028566095.1 Kryptolebias brasiliensis | reverse complement strand
GACGATCTTCCGATCTATATTTTGAAGTTTAAAAAATAAAACTGTCGGACAATGTTGTTCATTACATTTTAAACATTCCCCCCCCCCTCCGCCAAAACATTCTTTTTTTTAACTAGCAAATATAGGGACTGAACTACATGTATTCAGGCATGCTGGAGACACACAAACACACACACAAATACACACACTTTTCTCTGTTTTTATGAATGTCTTCCACTTCATTGTTACCTTCCAGAGACTGCTTTTTACAAGACAGGTTTTAGTGAGTCACCATAAAAGCAATGAAGAGCTACTTAAGTGCACAACAGGGACAGACCCCTGTAAAGATCATCAACAACCTCACTCAGCCCTCGCCTCTTCCAGAGGAAAAAGAGAGGGCGGAGGGTGTAGAAATGTTACTGAGCGATAGTATCTAAAAATGAAAGTAACTATGAAAAAGCAACATTCCAAATCTGGCCTTAGAAAATCTATATTAACATTTCCTGCACTCAATTCTTAACAAGCAGAACAACAAACCACCTGGATGTTATCTCATGGAAAATACATGCATGCTGGTTAATGCAAGTTATTGATTCATTTCTTTTTTTATTATAAATCCAGGATTTAATGTGCATTTTTGTTTTAGTTGTTTTCAGTTGCTGCTTCCAAAATTTCATTTCCACATGCAGAAAAAAACTAATAATTACAGAGCTGATGTTGCAAAATTGGAAAATCAGTTCTGCTTTTCACTCATCAGCCACTGAATAAACATTTTAATTCTTTGCTCTTAGTAAGGGATGTTTTTGCTTTTGATAGTGTGCAAATCATTCAGTGGTTCTGTGTGAAAATGAATAGATGCTGATTGAAAGCAGAGTTTAGAGTGGCATGCAAGATTTTATTTACTGTGCATAATCAGGTAAAAAGAAAATAGACTGATCTCCACAAGGCATAAAGGTAAATCAAACATTTTCATCAGCATTTAGACTACATTACCGCTGTCATATTAGCTTAAACTGTTTTAGAGATTTAAAAAGACTAACCAAAACAAACAAATCCTTGTTTGAGTTATTCCCAGATTGTTATCAACTTAAGTTGTATCAGTAGTAAAAGTTTTTTTTAATCCTGTTGACTACAGAATCTACCTCACTAGTCGTAGTACCTTCTAAGATACATACTGATGCAGCAGAATTTTATTATGTGGAATTATAAACACACACTCTGACAAACAGAACACAACTTGTCCATTGACACTTTTACGTATGAACAAAGGGAGCCAGTGATTTAGCTTTCACTTGGGAACTGCTCTCATGTGCAAGTGCCAAAGGGAGCATAGAGCCACACCAGCAAATGCTGAAAGCAAAAATCAAATTATCTAAAAAAAGAAACACTGAACTGAGTTCGAAAAAAGTGATTAACTTCTACTGCAGAAAAGTGAACATGAACACGCCACAGAATGCATGGAAGAGTACCACAAGAAGCAATGCTGCTCATAATCCCCCAGATTTTCAATTTATTAAAACACACAAACAAACATACAAGAGCACAATTCAGTTGATTAAATCATAAGGTATTTTTTGTGAAAAAAAAATGGGTAAGAAAATCCCCTTTTAACTTGAAATAATGGAAAATAAAAACAAAGTGGTATTTTTGCGATATGTACAAAATATGTCAACTTTAACTTCATGACTTTTATAAAGTAGACCATCGTACACTCAGTTGGCTGTTCACAGAAGCAGAAAATTTGACTAGAATTGTCTAAACATTTGTGTGTCACTGTCACTGACCCAGAGAAGGCTGATCTGGGCTGTAAGAAGCAGTTTAACACACACACACACACAGTTACTCACTCCATTAGTAATAATGTAAGACATCATACACACATTTATGGTTCCAGAGATTTAGATGAGTTATAGATTGGAATATGATGTCTTGCATTTAAAGACTTTTTACAGCAGATTATAATAGTCTTTACTTATATATTTATAGAAAGAAAATAATGAATGATGTAGAGGAGTATGTGAAGCCATTGAAGTGGATAGAAAAGAGAAAAAAGAGAGAGAGAAGGATGTTATTGCGAGTAGGAGAGTTATCAAAGTGGCTCTATGCATGTGAATGAGTCTATTGATCGCAAGGTGGATCGATGCTGTATTTATAACACAGGGGAAGGCTGAATCAATGCATACTTAATGTGTAAAGAGGCAAGGATGCTGGGGCAGGAGTGCAGGACGAGGGCAGGGGGTGGGAGGAGACAAGGGGGGCTTTCGTGGATGTTGAGGTGGAGGCTCGTTAAATAACCAGCGTTTACATTTTCTGTTTACTCAGCATCAGCAGGTCTGTGCATTTGGAATGTTTTAGTGCAGCAGGTTATGCGTCCCTCACATCACGGCCTGTTATTCTGATGAGCTGTCACTCAGACGTCCATTTGGCGATCCATGCTTATGCCCTCAAAGGAGCAGCTCACATTAACTGTGAAGCTTTACAGCAGCGTACTATGGGGTCTGAAAAATCGTTCAGAATTTGTTGGGGAAGGCACTTTAGAAAGACTCCAAAACTCCCATCTCCACATGTTAGTAACTTGCAAAATAATTGCACTTGTTTAGTTTTCTTTCATTTCTTTTTCTTCTTTTTATTTCCTTCTCCTGTAATGGTAGCATTCCTGCCCTTATTGGTCCTGGATTGTGGAAAAAAATGTGCCTCAAGAAACATTAGGGAGAACACGCATGAACCACACAGAAGTGTCTCCAACAAACCAGCAGTTTTAAACTTTAAAACTTATTTTTAAATAACAGTATTCACCACTGTGTCACCATGCAGCCAGAAATACCAAACCTAACAAATATAACAGCCAAATTCTACAGACAGCCAGGGTTCTTACATCCCTAAGGTATGAATGTTACTGGGTCTTGCTTCCCATCGGGCATATCTCCCGCTGACGGCTGGAGTGAAGCTCAGACGTCGTATCATGTCGACGTTCTTCCGTTCAAAGTGCTCCCTGAGAACACATAACATTTTACAGCTTTCTCCTGGCTAGGATTTTTTTTTTTTTTGGTAAAACTACTCCTGAGGGTGTGATTTCATTTTTGACTTTTATAGCAACCTACTGAAGACTGAAGCAAACTCACTGTCTGTTGTAAACACATATGCAGGTGGACACACACATAGACATATGCATGCAAACACTCATATACACACAAGTATGGTAACATACTCACATCAAGTCATTATTGATGGTAGTAAAGACTGTTTTCTATATTTCTGATTGAAACATCATTTTTATCATCATACTAAAATGGTTAAAAAAATTTAATACTTCTGTGCATGACCATGACTTGCAGTCCCAAAGACTTTATTTACCAACCAAGATGGCTGATTAAAGGTTAAGTCAATACTGCAAAAATAGATTTTAAAGCTTTAAAAACAAATCTGTTAGTTAGGCTGTAGTCAAAAAGTCAAGATGCCAAATATGACCAACAATAGCATCTAGATTTTACACATTGTATGATACTTTGTGTTACTCCTCATCATAAAGCAAACTGACTCTAGCCTTGACTAACACCACAATGTGCCTGCAACACATTCAGTGCATGAATGTGTGTTTTAGTTTGACCTGGAAGCGAAGAACTGCCTTGAGAAGTCATCTCAGCTGTCGTTAAAGGGCTCTAGCTGAGGTGAACCGTCTGGCCATCTAGCAGGTGCTCAACAGAACGACTATTTCTCAGATTTATGTCCCTGAAACCTACAGGGAGGGCTCATGGAAAGCTTACAGGGGTCAGAGATTCAGTTTCAGATCTGTGTTAATTCTTACTTTTTACTATGGCGAATTTTTTCATGATACAGGACACTACTGTGTATTGAAATCTTTTATAGAGTCAAGTTTAAAGGTCTTCAAGCTGCATGGAGGTTTTCACTGTGCACAGAATTATGTTTAGTGGATGCAATAAATGCTACAACAGACACAAACAATTAAAACAATTTTCTACAATTTTAACATCTTGGTAAATGCACTTTTCCTTTTATCAGCAACTGAGACTATAACTAGTTTCCAGGAAGCATACAACACAAAAATGATAAACAAGGAAACCACTAGCCTGGCTGCATACAGAGAAGGCAAAATCCAGTATTCCTTTAGGTTTTGTTTGGCGTTCTAAGTTTAATTGGATAAATAAGGCACAGCCACAACTTTGGAGTTTTGTCTCCTTTGAAGAACCTACATTTATTTTCATTGGAAAGTTTAAAAGTGGGATTGTATTTTTGTTAAACAGTCTCACAAAAAATACTCTGAAATATTTTCAAAGTAGTGTGACAGTTTTCAAGAAGCCCTAAGTTTAAGGATGGGATGATTGTTTCCAAAAATGAGCGATACTGCACATGTGCTCATCTGACAGGCCTTTGGCCTTGACTTTGAGGCTCAGTTCTGGATGTATGCTTTTTATAGCTTTCCCTCTATTTGAAAGCCACATCTAAAAAGCAAACATTTCTCCCTCTCTGTTCGTGTGCACCATCCAGGTCCTTGGTCTCCTGCTCAGGCTGGCAGAGCTCCAACACCAGCATCTGCTTTCTGCGTCCTGAGCCCCATCCAGCACCAAAAATCTCTCCTCTGGATGGAATGTTTCTGTTCATGAGGAAAATAGATCCTTTCAAACGCTGCAGTGGTATTCAGACAGTTTACAGCCCGGGAAGTGATAAGCTGTTCATAATGAAAAGACCTTTCACAACAAGGAGGGCTTTCACACACTCAGCTGAATGTGAATTGGCAGGTTCAATAAGCCATTAGAGCAATACTTAAAAAAAAAACTACAATAATACTCCATGTTATCATGAGGCACAAGCAGCTGTTGCCTTCAGTCTGCGCATTCACACATGTGCTTCCTTTTGCAAATTACAGTATAACGCCTCATGTTTACCATTAGGTATACTCAATATTCAATTACGTCTTCATGCCAAGTTTTGATACTGTAAAGATGGCAACAGTTTGTCATGCTGCTTTTCACGTTGATCCTTTAAATGTCAAGCAGAAGTAAACTCAACCCAGCCTGAACAGACACACACTGGTTTGTGCAACGGAAAACCATCCCTCTACGACTCAATTTGGAGCAGAATATTAGGGTGAATACACAGCGTGAAAAATGAGCGCACACTTACAGTTGAAATATGAATGCTCAAAGGTACATACATTTGTCTGCAACCTAAATCATTTAATCTCACCCCTCGGATGCTGCAAAACACTTTCACAAGTAAATTCATTCTGTGATTAATCCTGAAACAGCAGAAAAATGAATATTATTCATGATTTGATTTTTGCAAACGATCAGGCATTTTCAATTCAACTTAAAAACAGGTTTGCTTTGTAAAGGACTGAGAAATATTCTTACATTAAAAATCCTACCGAATATTTTCATCTGTAGTTAATCATAAAACTTACACATGCAAGTTAGATGAAATGAGAGTATTAGATAGACATGCACAAAAGTTTGCCTTTAATATTTCATTATAAACACATGCGTTGGGATAATTTAGGGAAATAATTTTAAAAATAGAGAAAAAGCCAGTGAACTGCCTGCAGTAATGTGTATTTCTTGTGGAAATAATTATCTGTATAAAGTATATTAAAGCAGCAGGGCAAAACTGGAAGATCAGAGGAGCTATGCTCTACAGACAACAGACTCCTGATGTACGGCTTAATAAATTTTATGAGGTGTAAGAATGGCTCATGCTAAAGCCCAGACTCATCAGTGGAAGTTTTTTTTTATTTGTCAGGTAATCTGTTACAGTGTGATTGAAGAAACTTCTCATTTAATTGGAAGGAGTCAATCTATGAGTGAAGAAGGGGTGAAGATGGCTGAGGAGACAGAAGGAGATGGAGGTGAGGTGGTGGCAAACAAAAAAAAAGTGGAGGCGAGTGTGGTTAACTCAGACAAGGGACGCAGCAGCAGACTGGGAGATAAGAGCACAGAAGAAAAGAGAGACGAGATTCATTGAAATCCAATAGACGTGTGAAAGGGAATAAAAGCAAGCCTTTCTTTTGTGTCCTCTTTCACAAACATTACTCTGAGTGTGTAAATGTGCAAGCAAGGTGAGTGTGGGTCCTCAGGACACTCAGCAACATCTATGTGGTCACTCACAAGACAAAACTGTTTCTTAGAGTTAAACGTTCACAGAAAAGCTGAGTTCAAAGAGCTCTGCTTAAAGGGGTAGTTCAGATTATTTGACTTGGGGTTCTGTGGAAACATTGTGAACAATTACCTTTTAAAATCTGTTGTAGTTGGCTCTTTGAACAACCTTAGTGTGGATTAATGCAGATTTGTTCCGACTGGACCGATGAGTTAATGGCTGGTTTGATGGGGGTCATTAAGTAGAATAATGCTGATTTAAAATGAATCCAATTTAAAATGTAGTGATTAGGGCAAAAAGTTGTTTTTATCAACATTTATATCACCACCACTTTCACACAACAGGATTATTTTATCAGAACTATTATGCCACTCCTGCTGGTGTCTCAGACTGCACTGGAAGTGCTACAGCTAGCTGTTGCTGCCATTGTTTGCACTCAGAAATAACCATAATATCTAACTCATTTTAACTAGCTGTTATCTTGTCTGTCCTGCCAGAATTAAACTCTAAAGAGCTATCTACGACAGGTATTAATTGTTCACAAGATTTCCCAGAATCCCACTTCAAAAGATTTGAACCATCCCTTTAAATCTCATTTAGATTGTGTAAACTGTACTGCTTTAAACAGAATACTGATATAAAGTGTGGCTATGGGTGAGCCAAGAACAGGCGTATAAGAATGGAAATACCTACAGAAACATGTAACTGTTCAGTACTTCTGTCCTTCACTCTGAAAAAATGTGGATCAAATACAAGTTAAAATTAAAGATATGTAAACTAAAAGTGATGAAACGTCTTACTTTTTGTTATTGTTGTTTTTTTCTTCTTCTGTGAATTCCTCAGGGAAAATGACAGGTGTTTTGCATCTAATTCTTCCCAAATGCCGTTATTTGGATGCCACTGATTGTAATCAGAGGGACAGACGATGCTGGAGGCCGTTTCCTTTCAGTAACTTCAGGGGATCTTTCAACCAGCAGGAAGCTTAAATGGTGAAGTGCTTTTACCCAATCAGAACAAAACATACACAAACTAATGCACTATACAGCATGTTCATTCTAAATTTATGACCGGAGAACAGCTGCTAAATTGTCTGAATAAAACATTGCCGCACTTTGTCACAGTTTATAAAAAACATGCTTGTTTACTTCACAACAACAATGAAATGTAATCACCTGCAGAAATATGTTTTGGTTTTGTGAAAATATCTTCATCAATAGCTGTTTTTTAAATTCTGTCACTAACGTCTTCAGCTGTGTGTAGATTATAAATGCCTTCCATTAAAAGAAAAGAAAAACTAAAGTTTGTGTTCATATATTCTGGTTTATTTAAAAAAAAAAAAATCCATATTAAGCACAATAATTCCTAAAAAAAAAGTTTTGTTATTTATTTACTTTGTGATTAGAATAGCTAACAAAAGACAGTGGAAATTAAATGTGTTGCCTTATTATTATATGAAAAGCACATGGTAATGTAATTGCTTGTGTGTGTGTGCATGTGTGTGCAGGATGTGCATGAGCTTGTTTGTCTGCAAAATGTCTTAGGAACCACTGAGCAAATTTGGTGTGGCAGTAGCTGAGAGTCATTTTTAACGCATAGTACGAGTGCTAACAGGTCATGCACAATCTTTGTTTAAAACATTGGCATTAACTGTTGGAGTCAACGCTGTCTGTTAGAAAATATCTTATGATGCACGGGATGGATTTTAATGAAACTATCAGAAAGTAATCACTGAATGTACGTCTACAGCTCAGAAAATTTTGAAGTTAACCAGATTCAAGCCACAACTAATCAAACTTAGCAAACACAAAAATGCTTATTTTACAGATATTAAGCTAAAACTTGGTTTGGTGGTAGCTGAGAGTCATAACAACGCATACTTCAAGTGCCAGCGGATCGTGCAAGATTTGACATATAGGGCAGCAGACAGAATGCATTCTTTAAAGATATGCTGGTTTTCAAATCTTATTTTTGATTCTGTCTTTCATTCATTTGTGTTAGATTCTTATGTTCATGATGCTGTTTTGAGCTGAACTGCATCAACCTGAAAATAAATTATCCTGTTACCACTATTACCAGTTTTCGTCACTTTAGCTCAATTGATCCGCACATCTTAAAATTCTACAGTGTCTGAACTACTGGGTCATAAAACAAACCATCTGAAACGAATGCTAAAGAAGAGTTTGTTGCAGAAGACGTTTACATGTTATGTCATGTTTACGCCATGCACAGAATATATACAATTTGAATTAATTAATTTCTACATTTGCAATAAGTCCTGTGTAATTGTTTAATGTGTTTGTAGGAATTAATTGTTGGCAACAACAACAACAAAGATAAAAGGAAAAAAAGGGAATCAGAATCTACACTACATTACTATATCACACTAAAAAGGCAAAGAAAGTTTTTATGTTGTCATGGTGTAGTCACATAAATTTAACCAGAGGGGTCTTGATTTAAACTGACTGGACCACAATGTAACCAAACACTAAATTAATGCGTTTGACGATACACTGAATGATGTAATGTGTCAGACTTATCCCATTTGTAGTCATTTCATTTTCACTCTCTCAAAACTGCAAGGCATTCTGGGATTTTTCTAGCATTACTTGTCTTAGTTCATTTCTGCACAGCTTAGCTCAGGCCCTTGTTAGTGAGACGAGCTGTTTTGTTGGGAATTGTACAAAGAAACAAAAATCCATTTATCAAATAAACTGTGATTTACTGTGATTTTCTGCAACATTTGTTCACATTAAATCCCATCAAAATTAATTACATGTTCTGCACATAAATACTTTTCCCCTGTTATACTCCATCTAAGGTTTTGTTGCTTATCAGAAAAAAACGAGAAATTAAGACGTGTGCATACTCACGAGGATGCACGTTGACACACTAAGACTTTTACTCGTATGCAAACAGGCAGCATTTCGTGAGTCTCAGTGGGCTTAATAGGTTCTGTCTGTCATTTATGTGTATGATGCAGCAGTGGCAGTGTAATATGTTGCCATGGAAACATAGTTGCATATCTCTTGCTCTAGTGCTCTGTGCATTTCATCAAATTTGTTATAATAATAAGCATAATAATGTGGGTGGTGAGAGAGTATTTTGAAGAAAGGAACAGATTGCCCCCAAATTAATGTCAGTTTGATCAAAATGACAGTATATATCTAAATTTGAATAAATGCCTCCGCTTGTGAGGAATAAAGATGTAACGTGCGGGAAAATAGAGAGAAGTCTGTGTGGAGAAGCTGTTATTTAGCTAAAGCTTCAATTTTGTCTTTCTCCTTCTGCCTTCCACAGCTTATTGGCCTTGGCCACCTTGTAATGCGTGGTGCCTACACTGCCACAATTCCTCTTGGGTCTCGGCTGAGTGTGTATCGATTGCTTGCTGGTGTGTATTACGCTCAGGGAAGGTGTCAGAGAAAGGGAGGGAGGGGGCGTGAAACAGGGATGGGGTTAGGAGGAGGAAATATCCTGACAGCTCACTCATATGTGCAACAATAACACCTTTAGAACTTTTCCATGAAGGTGCATCTTACTTTTCATGAATGTTAATCCTTAAGAGGGTAATTTCTAAATAAGGAACTGTAACTACAGAAGGTAAGATCTGTTACGAACCAAATTATATTTGCATGAAAAAAATGTTTTATTTTCTACTTTTATCTGCTTTCTTTGACCTTCTTTGCTCTAAACAAAGTAATGAAATCCCCCATTTTTAATTCAGTGATACAGTATCAGACTCTTCCCACACCGACCTTCTACTTTCCACTGGTCTGAGATTACAACAGGTTATATATAGGATAATCAGCATAGGGAACTTCCCTCATTCTCGTAAAGGGAAATGAGGCATATGTATTCTGGAGTAGCATGGCTCAGCACAGTGCAGAGCAGCCATGCCTACACACACACAAAGATGGCTTTAGGAGTGCAGATGTGCAAGGAAAAAAAATAGCAAAAATAAAGCAAATGTATTTAAAAGTCACAATCTCTATTATTCAAGCGAACAGCTTTGAAACGATAGTGCTCATTCAATTGAGTTCACTTTGCTGTTAACAGATTTATTACTGTGTGTTTTTGTTTTTCATGCTTATCTGCAGGATCATGTCATTCTGCAATTTTTTTTTTTGTCCACTTATCTTATTTTTTGGCTTCAGTTTTCTAACTGGGATCATTAAAGTTTCATCTGATTGGATCTAATCTAATCCATAATGCAGAGGTAAGGTGATTCACAGATAAGGTTTCTTTTCTCTCTTTCTCTCCTTCCTTTCACCCGGCTCACCCACACAAGACAAACACATCACTGCAATCAAGTGAAGACAGTATCTGCCCATGAGTATCCTGATGTGCTGCACATAGGACGTGAGAGTCTGATTCATAGCGGACCTCTCTGCTCTTCATCACTGTAATAAATGGCCTGGGGCACCGGGGGGACCGGGGGAGCATTTTTGCCTGTTAGAGGCACCCATCTGAATGGGGACTTTTGAGCTCCTAAGTCTCTGCCACTTCTTTCACCTTGCCTGCTTCCTTTTGTTTCCACCTCCCTGGCTTCCTTTCTTTCTCCTTTACCGTCCTTCCTGGCCGTGTCTGGGTGTCTGCCTTAAATAGGATGGATTCTCTCTCTGCTTTAAAGGATGGCTACATCAGAGGGCCAGCTGGCCTCACTCCTTCATCAGCGGCACTGACCTTCTGCTTGTCACCGCTTAAGCGGCCGTCACATCCACTCCACAGTCTCATCGGCCACTGCCACAGGGAAAAAAAACCTAAAGAGCCACCTTAATCTAATACAACGTCTGAGAGCCGTGTAAACAGCCAGTGTTTTATGTACTGGGGAGGATGCAATCTGTGTGCACTCCTTTGTACTGCTGTATGATGCTGTTGTAAAAAAAAACAAAAGCAATGATGATAGTTTGGTTGTCAACTGCAGAAAAAGATTAAACCTATAACTGAACTAACATGAAAATTTTTAAGCATAAAAGTTCATTATCACTTAGTATTATTAAAGTTGCTTTAAGGGACATGTAAATTAACCATTCAGTTTTTCATAATGTGCAAATTTTTTCACGTGGAGTCAATAAAACTGACTTAAATTTCTGAAAAGTCTGCAGTACCTTCATGCATCTTCAACTGTGTGCAATGAAAAGAAAAAAGAGAAAAGAAAAATGCTACTGGCTCTTTACCAACTCCTTCACTTACAGTGCAGGGGCGACCCTGGCTCCTGAACACTTACTGACCTAAAGATGCAGTGACACAAAAAGCTCAAAGATAATTAAATATTGATTTTTGTTTTCTAATCCTATATAAAAATTGTCCTGAGACTCCCAGCGGTAGTTTTCACCCTCAGTAAAAGACGGGGAAAAATTCTAGATTGGCGGTTAACCTCTATTTCATGTAGGGGGTGTTGGCAAAGAGGTGATGGGACTGGTGGTGGTGGTCGGGGTGGGGGGGCTGCTGTGATGCCGATACGTTCTTGGCTCCAGCCTTGAACCTGGCCCGCACCATTACTCTCCTGCTGCTGATGACACTGATCCCCTCTCTAATCTTTCTCCTGAAGCGAACTGTGGCAGGCTGCCTCTTGCTGCATGCCCGATTGCTATTCTCCTCATCCCGGGGGGGGGGGGGGGGGGGGGGGGGGGGGGGGGGGGGG
>JAOXNZ010000001.1:13033519-13047873 GCA_028566095.1 Kryptolebias brasiliensis | reverse complement strand
ACCACTTTTTACCTTCAATTGTATTTATTAAATTTCTTCACTTGCGCTGAGACTTCTCCTTCTTTTTCTTCACCTAATATTCAAATAATTTAATGTGTTTATGTGTTAAGCTGAAAACATGTTCAACATATCTAATTTGAACACTTGCTGTGTTTTTGTTTGCTTCGTTTCTCTCCACAAGTATGAAAAATGTCTGCAATGGAAGCTGAACAGGCCAACACCTCAAAATGTATCATGAAAAAACAAAGCTTTTCTGCATTGTTGTATTTTAGTAATTTGATTGTATTCTATCCTAATGCCTCGAGTCTTTTGATTCTCCAAAACCATATTACACTGCATCTTTAATTTATTTAGCTAAACTTCTATTTATTAAGGTATTTATATACTTATTTTTTCAAGTCAGTGTGGGACATGTGTTATACAGTATTTCTTGCCTTTTCTAAATAACAATAAGTACTACTAGCCTTTTAGAGAGGCTGTTTTTTGCACAGTTTTTAGTATAGTGTGTAACTTCAGCAACATTTCTGCAGAAAGACAACACTAAATGTAAGTCACTGCTTGATTTTGTCTGTTTCCCTAATGGTTTGTCATGATTTCTTTTTTAGTTTAACTCTTTGATTGCAATATAAAAACAGCTTTCAGTTTTCCTAAGTTCTCCCTTTGGTTCACTCAGGACCCTTTAACAATGGTCTCAAGAGCATAGGGAAAATGGTTTTATAAGCCAACCGAACAGAAGATAAAATTAATAAACTTAACATTTAATAGAGGGATATTTACAAGCCAAAACACTGTGAATTAGTAACTATTCATTACATTATTTTACAATATAAAATTATAGAAGGACATGTTGGTTAGGGAGGAAATTAACAGTAAAGAAAAATGTAAACTTGTCTTTCATATTGTTCTCATTTTTTAAAATGGAATTCAATCCTTTATCCTTATGTAAAATAGTTTCAGAGCAATTGTTTTAAAAGTTAAAAGATTTCTGTCTATAACAGGAAACTCTAAGCTGATGGGATTGTTTAATGCTGATTCTGTTCAGTGCAAGGCTGAAGATAAAATGTTGCCTGAGCTGCTAGAGGATGCTTATCATAGTAAAAAGCCCTGAAACATCTGTCCTTCATTGTCTGACTTATTCTAATGATGACTTCTTTTATCCATGGTAGTTACTGTGCGCGCACTTCAAAGGAAGCGTGGACAAAGCCTTGTGCTGTGTGGCATTTTAACATTTTATTATTGCAAAATCATGTTCAGACAATGACATAAACTGGTTCCCACTTTCTTCCTATACCACATTGTTCTCTTATTAGCAGATGCTTCTTTTCAAAAACCTATTTCCTGTTTAAACAAAATGCTGTTTTATAATTATTAGGTCCTACTCATCTAATATAGCCAGAATACAAGAGTGCATAAAAAAATCAAAGCCCAGGTGTTAAAAGAGTAAGCAGATAGTAGATATTTAGCACATAAAGCTACATGTGTTTCCTGTTTGACCTCATTTTATGAAACAGAAACTACAAATTAACACACAAAAGCATGAAGAAGTTTATATTGCCCTCCTCGCAAAATAACATGATGATGATGAGTGTGTCAGGTTCACTGCTGAGCTGCACTTTCTTTGATTTTGTTGCACTGTTTTGTAGGATTTTTATGACAGACTCTGAAAATGAAGATGTGCCTGAAGGAAGAGATAATAAGTGATAAATCAGATCATATAGGAGTTGAGTCGTAAGAGTCTGACAACACCAACTCGGAGAACATAAGCCTGGAAGCAAAACAGTAGACTGAAGCACGTGTGCATGGGTGTAAAAAAAGCCATTCGTTTCAGACTTTAAATTGCTTTTGTTACGTTTTTGTTTTTTTCTCTCTGACAATAAACTTCCTAAACTGTGTCTTGCAGGATGAGAGGCTGCAAACATTTCTCTTTTGTGGGAGCTCTCAGAACTGCAGAGAGGCATCGAGCTGCTGCTCTGTTTTGGCGTGACCGCAAGGACCTTGAGTGTGAGCGCCTATTAGAGCAAAAGTCTGACTTGAACCAAAATGAATTTGTACATGACGACTCTGTCTAACAACCACGCGTGTCCTACTACACCCCCACCCTCCCAACCCCCACCAGCAGCACACCTAAACCTCCCATACGTGTAGAGAGGAGGACGGCACGCGCAGGGGCAGACTGGTTCTGGGGGGTGGGTGGGCAATATTGATTCCATGTCTACTGTACTTGGAGAGGGAAAAGAGAGGGGGCCAACGGCACTTTTCTTACAAGGCTAACTCTAGACCAATCTCATCACACCTTCTCTCAGGGGACGTTGGCAGCTTTTTTTTTTTTTAAAACCTTTTTTTTTCACTCCCACTCTTTGCATCACATTCTCTCTTTTATTTTTACTCTGTTAAAGCAAAAAAAAAAGAAAAGAAAAAAAAAACAAGGTCGACAAAGGTTGTCCTCCCAGCAGTCAACAGAGAGAGGAGGGGGTACAGATAGCTCTCCAAAAGACAGGCCTGAGAGCAGAGATATCCCACAATGCAGCTGATAAGAAAGTGGGCCATATAACCTTTGGTTGGCACGTGACAGGAATGCAGACGGTGGACAGCGTTGTGGAAAGAATGAGGATGGGGAGGGAAGATGCTGCTGCTGCACTTGAAAGATGAAGTCAAAGCTGGGGAAGGAGGGAGGATGAGGAGGGGAAACCATGATAAGCAGAAGAAGATGTTAGCTGCCAAAGAGAAAAGGAGGATGAAAGAGAAGAAAAACGGCTAAAGGTATGAAAGTGAGCATTAAATAACAATTTGTTTAAAGAGCTAGATTTATATAGGGAAAGTGTTTTTATTTATCACTTTTTCTTTATTGATTTTTTTGAACGAAACACAGAATTTGAATTCCGTGTTCACAAAAAAGCTGGTAGAGAGCGATCAGTTCACTTGGTTTCTTTGTGCCCAGGCATCACAGTGGATCATATCCATGCAACACTACAGCAGCTCTCCTCCCGGTTGTGTGCTAACACATATCATCCTGATTTGCTCCACCGTGGGAATAATTGACCCTGAACAATTATTACACTGAGTGCTCTCATTTTTCTTCTACTCAGTTTCGGAGTGGCCCCTCCACCACCATCACCCCTTCTCTCGAAACCCAGGACTTGCAGCAGTAGAGTGGCACAGCTGAATCCCAGCGAAGACGATTCACAAATGAAGTTCTCCTCTCCATCTCTGGAGACTCCATCGCCATTTGTTTTCATTATTTTGACAAGCCATTTTAAGGAGCTCTCCTCTTCTGCCTCCTTTTGCCTCTTCCTTCTCCAATACTCGTTCTGTAGCTCCCCCCCTCGCATACCCCCATTTATTTGGAGCTCATCCCGAGTGAGGTGCAACGATGTGTTTCAGTCACAGCTCTCTGCCTCAGAAGACATAGGAAAGCGTGGGAGTGGGGGGTGGGGTGGGGGTGCAGCAGAGAGGCACTTCCTCACCTAGATAAATAGACACCTCCGATCTTTCTCTCTACCATCACTTCATCACTTTGCAGCGAGTCCTGAGAGGTTCTGAATTAGTCCAGATTTGGACCGCATTTCTCAAATGTCTACATCTTTGAGTTTAGGAAGAAAATTAAAAAAGAAACACTACCTAAAAGCGTAAAAATTAGGACAAAACACATTTTTGCTTTAATGTATTCATCTTGTTGTATGCTTAAATCAATATGCTAATAAATGAAGGGTACATTACTCATCCTTTACTTCTGATATTCAGCACAGGTCACATTATTCTAGATAACAATTATATTAATTGTGCTGTAATCAATCTGGGATTCTGTTGTTTCAGTTCCACAAAAAGGAAAGCACTTTTAGAAAGTGGGAATTGGAGGGGAGTGAATCTGTGACTGAAACAAATCAAGTCTCTCCTCCACGTTCGGCAGCATGTCCATGTTCTTGCTCGTGTTTTCTTTGTCCGTCTCTAAAATGAGGCACCACAGTATCTTAAACAGACTGATTTGTATATTCCTGAATCAAAGACCTCCAACATCAACACTTCATTGAGGATAAACAAATCGCCCTTTCTCTCATCTGATTACACCTCCACCACATTATGCATCCTGTTTCAAAGCTGGTCTTGATTTGTCTTTGGTTCCACTTCTGCTTCACGATCACGAACTGGAAAGGAAAAGTTTAAATTTTGTGGGGGGAACATGCTGTTCACACATCTGGCTGAATGCTACACAATCCAGCAAATACTTTCTTTAGCGTGCCTACAGGAGTTTCGTTTAGACAAAAAAAGAGCATTTATGACTTCTTTTAAATGTTTTAAATTAGCTGTATTTTGTGAATCACCATGACTGCACATGAGAAAGACATCACTGTGTCTCTTTGAGCTGTACTTCTGTTCATTTCAGATTTATAGGTAATGAAACATTGGTTTAATCAGCAGTGCACAGTTTTGTCCTTTAAGATGTTGTTTTGATTAGGACATCATGTTATGGATTTGGATGCAGTTAGAAAACTGATGTCATCCTGTGTGGAAATAAAACATCTCTTCTGATATTTGTTTTTCTTGCTTTTTTTCATTGTCACACAGCAGCAACACTCCTCCCCACAGGTCCAGCCCATCACAACTTGGCTGGCTGAGATACGTTTTGGTCTAATCACTCATATATGCATTTTCATCAAGCCTGATCAAGACATGCTAATGAGTGTAAGATTTTTGTTTTAACAACAGAAACCAAAAAATGATAAAATAGTAACGGCTGCGTTTCTGTGCAGCAACCTGAACATGAAGATGTTGCACCAGGGAGATGCGAACAATAAACAGTATGTATAGTGTATCAAATTAATCGGGACCCTTGCATTAGTTTACAGGTGATCTGTTGTCTTACATGTTTAGACAAATCACCCATCATTTCAGCGCTGAAGGATTTCAAACCTGTGTCTTTACATCATCATCCTGCTGCCAGCTTCAGCATCATCATTCTCCTGGATTCAGACACCAGATAGTTGTTCTAGTCATATTTCTTTCAGTCCTCCTGCAGCCAGGAGTAACACTCTGTATAACTGGTGGAAGGGCTAAATGTCTGCTTTAAATAATTTCTATTGTTGTTATTATATATATTTTTTTTGTTACATGACAACCCTCCCAAAATACAAAATTTTAAACAACCCAATCTGAATGTCACCGGGCAACTACAGGCAAAACACGTGCGCTTAATTTACCACAGCTGAACAAGTTGCTCATTAAGCAGAAATCATGTAGCAAACATTTTGTTTAAATGCTGATTTATATGAACAACAAAGCTGGGTTGATGCAACAACACAAAGTCTTTCATTTTTTATGTTAAAAATAAGAGGAACCTCAATAACCATCTAAATTTTTTTAATAAGAATAAAAAATTTAAATTGCCACTTCAAATCAGATAAAGATAGACAGTCTGAAAAGTAAAAAAAAAAGAACTACAATTATTACTGACTCTGATTTTTACACAATTGTAAACTATCTGAACACAAGTTGTTTTTTCATTTTTGTCTCATTAACTCAATTTCATTTGTGAAGAAACAGCCATATTTTACAATTTAAGGAAACAGTATACTTTAAAACCGTGTTAAGGAGAACATACAGCTAGTAATACTGTCAACAAATAGATACAGATACATACAGATAATGTTAACAGGTGATTGTAATCATTATAAGAAACAAACATTGGACTTGTAAGAGTTGAGTCATGAGAAGCATTGATGGCCAGAAGGACTGTAGTTATTATAGTCAACAAAAACATGTGATGGAACTGCTTTAAAACATTGTTCCTCAAGGAAAGAATGAAAGTGTTTTTATCACATTTCTCCGTCTTTGGTGGACAAGTAATCTGGAGGAATTTGATCTTTAACATTTGTTTTACTATAATAGAACTTAGTTTTACAAATGCCACTTAAAATTTACAGTGCAAACAAGAAGACAAGTCTTAGAGGAGTTGTCATAATTCCCTTGGAAAAGGTGATTTACATTTATATGTTGGCATCATTAGTGTAGAAAAGTACATTGAGCTTTTAAAGAAGCATATGATTTCTTCCTTTCTAGAAACACCCAAGCATTTGTAAACAAGACAACACAAAACCACAAATCTGCACACATTACAAGGACACACCTGTGAAAGAAGAACCTATTACTTTTGTTATGCTGAACTGGGATGCCTGCAGTCCTGACCTGTGAGAATAAGTGCGTATTAACAAAACAAATGAGATTAATATGACAGAATTTGACACAATATCATTTTGAACTTGCCCGTATCGTTCAAAGTTTATACCTCACTATTCCAGGAAAGAAAAACAAAACACAAAATTTTATCCACAATTACAAAAAGCAGACCAACCACAATATCATTACACCTCCCATTTGGACATTTGGAGTCTACTCTGCTCAGCACAAGAAAATGATGGCCATCACTTCAGCCCACACTGATTATACCCCTGCAGTGCTGCTTGAATCTACATCTAAGAAGTGCTTCTTAGATTAGAAATGACTTCTTATAGAAAGCTGTTGCTTGCACTGGAACTGCTGACACCTGTGAGAGTGAAGCGGATTCGGCTACAATGTTCTATGCTAGTGTGAATGCAATCAGAATTATGTTTTATCACCCACACATGACTTGTCAAAACTGCAGACAACTAAGCTGTTTTTGTGAAAGTGAGAAGGAAAAAATATTGAGTAGATTTCAGCAAAAACACTGTAGATCAACTGTCACGAGAATTTTTTATGAGACGAATAAATCCTACAAGTTAAGTCAGGCTGAGAAGTATAAAAGTTGTATTCTACACAGACATAAGACACACACACACAAAAAGAAAATACTGTCATCAGATAAAAGTTTATAATCTTTCTTCAATTTAAAATATAGTTTAATTTTTTATCCATCAGAGCAAAGTTGAAAAGCCCATAAAAAGGTTAGGAGAGACAGAACAGACGTATTGACCCATCAGGTTAAGAAAACATGCAAGTTATTTTCCATTGTGGTAAGTGCTATAAAGTTTATCATATACATTTTTATTTATTTATTTTCATGATGTATATGTAAAATAATTTTCAATATTTGTTTGAACTAGCAACAAGACAATGATTTATACAAGTATAATAAAGTTTTTTTTCTTTGAGTGATTTTTTTTTATTGATAACAATTCAGAGAACAAAATAGCATGTGGCTGACAGTAAGAAACATGTGACTTTTGTATTTGAGGAGAAGGAAAGGGGGAAAGACAGAAGTGGGGGGAGGAGGAACAGGCCGATGGCGACAACAGGAATAGTTTACCACCAGCGTTCTTTAGCTTGGCAATGATAGCCAGTGAAGCAGAAAAGTGAATTACCCTTCTACTCCAGCACTTCTTAATCTAATATCTCCGATGAGCGGCTTTAGCTTCGGATTGGACTGGGAGGGTGCACGTTCGTGCTGTGTCACAAAACATTAGACACTGTCGCTGCTATTCATTTCTGTATGGTAATTCGGAGGCACACCTCTTACTCTGGGCGCCAAGAGACGTCTCTCTTCAGTTTTTCTATTTTCAATACTTTATTGGGAGAATTATCATCCACTGATGTACATTTAGCTTCCTTTTGTCAAACCTTGGAGGAATATATATATTTGTATTTATACAGAGCCTGATTGAATAAAAGGGCACGCGTTTTCATTTCTCATCTGTTTTGCTCTCATTTTTGTTTCCCTGTTGTAGGAGCTAAGGCTCATGGGTAATAAAATTGTACAAGTGTGAATAAAACTAAATGGACTGGATTGTTACTTACCACCTTTCTTTCCTTAAACAAGCCAGTTTTCCACACAGACTCGGCAAGTCAAAACAGTGGCAACCTGCCAGTTATGTAAATGGTCTAATGATCGTGTGAAAGAGAAATACTTAATTGGTCTTCATCCTTTAGAGTTATGCTAAAACAAGTTTTATGAGTTTCGACAATTATCGGCAGCTGGCGCAACAAGGAGATGCTTCTTTTTGACTTTAAGGAGTGTCTGCGTGGGAATACTGTAGGTGGTGACTTTCTTATCACACTGTGTTAAGTTTTGCTGTATATGCACTGGATGGTAGTACTTCATAATCTGACCCCCCCTCCGCCCTCCACCCTTTTCCTCATAGCAAGGCAATTGGCAGGCAAACAGCTGCTTGGTCTAAGCGGGCTGCATATCAATGGCTCTAATTAATTGGATTAATGGAGAGGGTTCTGGGATTTGGGGAGAGGCTGGAGGAAGCGTTTCAGCGGAAACAGAATTGCCATCCCCGAGGGCAGGAGGGGGGGTCGTGAGGGAGCCGGGAGGGGGCACATGACTGAATATGGATGAGGAAAAATTGAGTTAAAACAGAGGAGACTGCGGCATTCATTAGACCGCCCACCCTCTGAAGTAGCTGCTTAATATGCACGCTATTACTATGCAAATCAGCGATAATGAAACGCGGAGGATTTTTTTAATCAGAGGAAGAACAAGCAGATGTTAGGAGGGCTTGAAAAGAAGTGCCACGAGTTGTAATGCGTGTGGGTGAGAGAAAGAGAGAAAAACTGTGTGTGAAAATGTGAGGATGTATATACCAGACCTGCGAGGTGTTGAGTCTTCCCCCTGAAAGGATGGGAAATAATGCAATCAGGTCTTCAGAATAGTTGGAGCTGCTGTTTAAACTACTCATGAACAAATTATCTGGCGGCCTTACGGAAACTGATTAGCCGTCTCTGCAGGAGTTGCATTAAGAAATCAGAATTAAGAATAGGTTATTTATTGGAGAGATTTGTGTGTGCACCTTGGGGAGAGATAAAGCTTGATGGACTCATACTGAATCAATCTCTGCACTGCCTACAGTGATATGGTAAATCCCTGAAGCAATCCTCCCCAACTGGAGAGTCAACATTGGGATACACCAGCTGTGCTGAATGATCTGGCCCTGCTGGCAACAGAGTAGAGGAAGATGTGTGTGTGTGTGTACATGCTTACTGAGCTGCACAATGAGCTGAGAATGATGCTGTGTGTTTGTGGCATCACATATACGTCAGTGAGTGTATGTATGGTAGGGTAAAGACTCCTGCTCAGAGAGCTTCTCCCAGTAAGTGGCTCCCCGTGGCTCTGTGCTCTCACAATTTAATCAAGGCGTTTCTCTGTGGGACCGTTACATTAAGTGTTCTCTCAGCACAAGTGGAGGAATCAGGCAGACTAGATGAAGTCATCGATCATCGGGCAGCTGCCTTTTTAGCAGTAGCTGCCCTGAAGCGCCGAGCGGGAAGCAAGGTGTTGGGGGCTGGCAGAGTCTGCCTGGACGAGCCTCGCTGCCACTCACATACGTCACTCAGGGGTTTCATTTCCTTTCACTTGGGTAATGGATCCTACAGTGTTAATTAAGACAAATTAAACAGCCTACAAGTTGATTTTATCTTAGTGAAGATTGATTGTCTGAGCTATCTGGTTCACAGCAGACAAGAATGCAAACATTTGGACTTTGCTGAGATGGACGCAAGTGTTGCAGCAACACAGCTGGTTGGATCTGTTCACATGTCGCTGATGAGAGGAAGAAAAGGAAGAAAAAGATGGGAGAGTAAACAAATTATTGTGTCAGCCCTTTGCTTTAATATATTGTTATCATTTGGTGGAGAATGTCAAGTGGGTCCTCCCTGGTAGGCTGAACAGAATATTACAGGAGTGAATCTCCATCCTGTTTGACTCCCCATGGCACAGTAATAACAACAATCTAATGACACACAATACATCAGGTGCACTGAAGTCCCACTATGCCGCAGCCAGGAATTTGATCTTAGGCTTGATAATGAGAATGGTGATGATGATGAGGTGTCTGAGTGATGATGATGGTAGTCTCTCTTGTTAGTGTGTCTCAGTCCTAATTACAGAGGGTTATTACAAAGCTGGATTTAAAAGCTACTGTAGGTAGACCAGGCAGACTTGGATGGCTCTTGCTGATTAACAACTCTGAAATAAAATCCATTTCTGATGTGCAGGCTCACATTGATGATCCAGAATTATTTTGCATGCTCAAAAAAAAAACCTTTCTTTTTTTAATAGAAATTAAATCAATGCCAGGTGTCAGTGTATTCTTTGTCAGTATCAAAATGAATCAGTAACTTGTAAAATGTTTGGCTTTGGATCAAATATAGCAACAATAAAGAACACCTATAAGGAACAGATTTTAAAACACTAAAACAAAAGAAAACTGATCCAAGAATAAACAAATAGTAAATCACAAATAATGAAATTATATGATTTATTTGACATCTTCTAATAAGATGTACATTTCGATAATGTTTTGTCTGAGTATGCATGCATTTCTCTGTTGTATTAGCAAAATATCTCATGAACCACTGGATGGATTTTAATGAAACTCTCAGAAAGTTACTCATGGATGTACATCAACAGTGATTTTAATAATTAACATATACAAAATTAAAAGGCAGGTGTAGCAGCAAGACAACAACACAAAAATACACAGAGGAGACTGGGACAGGGTATGGAACCATGATGACTGACTGCAGATGAGCTGGGTTTGAGAGAATAAATGGAATGGGGCTGATGAGGTAAGTGGCAACAGGTGAGACCAATGATACAAGGAAGGGGGAGGGGCAGAACTGACTGGTGACACAGAGAAACAATGGGAAATAAACACAAGAGAACTTAAAAAGTTAAACCACAAGAAAAAACAACAACAAAAAAAAAACAACAAATAATCACAATAATAAATTAAAGAATAAACTCTATAAACAGAAAGCAAGAAACTACTAAAAAAACAACTAAATTCAAGACGGCCACCTCAGCCAGCTGACCTTACAAAAACACAAAACAGTTTTACAGATATTGAGCTAAAATTTGATGTGCTAGTATCAGAGAGTAATTCACAATACATACTTTGAGCACTAATAGATTGCACAAGATCTCAATATCATGCAAGACCACAAGTTATTTTTAAGATTTGACCAAAATGGGTATAACTTTATCTTTATCTGGGTATCTTTTCTCAACATTAGAGCGTCTTAGTTTAAAACTCTTGCATGAAAGGCAGGGGGCGAATTGCATTCCTTCAAGGAATGTGAGACTTTTATATGTTATTAAGACACAAACCTCATCAAATAAGAAATGTTTGTTGTAACTAAATACTACTGAATGAACAGATTGATCTTTATCATGAGGACACAATGTGGGGTGAATAGATAAATACTTTTTTTACTTGCAATAGATGATACTGGCTGTCACAGCTGAACTGAACAATTCTTTACCACACTGACTTTGAATTCATGTCTGACCTTTCAAAGTTTGTTTGTTTATACATAAAAGTGTTTAGCATTAATACATCCCACACAAAATGGCATTTAAAGTGCTCATTAAAATGCTCATTCCCAGGCAGTCGAGGTGACTTAAAGTCCAAACAGTTAAGCTCTGCACTTATTTAGTTAAAAACAGAAAAGTTGATGGACGTTCGGGTGGCCCTCATGACACTGAAACTACCTCTACTAGACAAGTACAACAACAAACTCAAACATTCATTCATTCTTCTATTCAACAGTGAGGGTCAAAGACCAAACCCCTAATGAGCTCTGTCGCTCCATAAGGACACCTCAGCATGTACATGATTGTGTACTGTATGTGCGAAAGTTGTGTTGGACATAGGAGGGAACAGAAACACACACAGAAAAAAAAAATCATTGTGCAATTTAGCACTCAGGTGTAATATCAAGATGCTCTTACTCACATTTTCTTGCTGTCACAGCCTCTAACAGTCACAAGCTGACTTCTGAGAGAAATAATGCCCCTTCCCAAAGGGCCAGCTTTGTGCCAGCAGTTGAGCTAAATGCCACTTCTCTGTCGTTTGCTCTGTCCTCTTCTCTGACCTCAGGGAAACTGAAACGACATGAAGAGTTCATACAGAAAAGAAATTATGAAAAAGATTGCTTAAAACATTATAAAAGTGCCTCTGTAGTCGCAAAAGCTATTATACTACTTTAGTATTCACAATGTTTTGTGGCTTACTCTTATATTACAAAATATATTCTAATAATTGTACTTAAAATATCAATTGTAACATAAAGCAAAATTTACTGGGTGAAATTTGCACAACCGAAGGCAAGTTGAATCCTGTTTTTCATTCTACAGTTTGTGTTTTTTAGGGTGTTGTCTTGAACACAAAATTTGTTTGGATGTATGTCTGTGTATGCTCGCCTTGCTTTCCTTTGTCTGCATCTGGCCTTGGCATGAAGGGGCCGGGAGCTTTGGTCAGTGAGGCGCTGGCTGATGTCAACTAGCCAGTGGGTGCACAGCTCAGTCGCATCAGATTGTTATCATGGGCGTCCTTTGGCTCTGCTCTGACGTGCTCAGTCTCTTGTCTCCACACCCCATCCCCCTTCTTTCCTTCGTAACTCAGGTCTCTTTGTCCAGCACAGCATGCCTAGATGTGGATTTGTGTTCTTGAAACACTTTAAAACCAATTCCTCACTCATTTTAAAATCACTTTACCAATTATTGTTGGTGCAATACTCAACAAATTCTAAGCAGTTACACAAAGCCTTTGATTGAGAGAATCGTTTTGGACGATGTGCAGGTGGCTCCCAGTTCTAATTTCACACTAGCCAAAATCTATTTACTTCCAGTTGAGCTTCTTTTTTTTCTGCATGAGGAAAGCATGGACCTCCTCGATATCTATTCTGCTTCAATTAGCAACAGATGCCTCCTTGCAGAGCACTAACCCTAATTGTACGTGATGAGCAACGCTAATCGCCCTGGTGCTGCCTGACCTTGCTACAGCTGTGAGGGAGAACTTTTCCCAGAGCCTCTTCTCAAACACTAGCCAAAAAGTCACACACACAAATGCACACACACACTACGCTTCTCAATATTTAAAATAGAGGGTGGCTGGGGGCACTGGGACTGGAGCTAGTTTGGTGACCGCAAATTAGTTGTTGTAATTGCATATCCCTCCCTGTGCCCATAATTTTTCAAGCCTGTTTGGTGCAGTGAGGAGAGTTTGTTTGTTTTGGTGTCAAGGCAGTTTAGAATCAAAATGAGGACCTCTGGTGCACATGTGGACCCTCGAGTCAAACGGCAGTGTGGTAGCCTTAAATAGTCCACCTCTCCCACCGCGTATTGTGGCCGAGAGGGAGACAGCGCAAAAGAGTGGAAGCACAAGCTGAATGAAGCAATACAAACATCAGGCGTTTTCCTAAAATTCATGGGTTCTGCCACTGACTGATACAAACACACAGGAGAGCTGCAGGAACTGCTGCGGCCTCTGACAGCAATTCAACAACAGCTGTGACACTATAAACATCTTAAACCCCATGACATTTTCTCTGTTCAGCTTTCAGGACTCTAAAGAATTAATAGTAATCCCCTACTGTATATGAACAGGACTTTAAAAGTTGCAGAACACGCAGAACACAAGATATGTGTATTAATTTTATCCTTGTCAAAGTAGAACATCACAAGTTATGAAACCTCTTGTTTAAGATTGAGGGTGGTAACTCAAGTTTTGAAAATGCATAATGCACAAGCTTAAGCAGAGCATACATGCGTGTCAGACAGAATAAGCAAGCTTTGTGTGCTTGTAGACCACCAAGCAAAGGAGTACGCCAGCGTTGGGTTTACTGAAAAGTCTAATTTTTCTTATTTACCAAAGACAATGACTTGCAGATGATGTTGCTCTCCTCAAAAATGTGCAAGCTAGTGAGCAACCAAACAAGCATAAATCACATTAATTAACTTTGCAGCTGTAGTGCGGTCCTGTTGATGCCTCAGTGGCTTCAGCAAGATAAGAAATCCTTTTGCCTTAGTGTAAACACTAACAGCAAATCAAGATTGCACAACAAAGACCTATTAGAGTTTCGGGTTAATAATTTAGATTAATTATACTCATGAGTAACTTAAAGTAAACATTTGGTTCAACATTTGATTCCTATCTGAATCAAAAATGCTAAATAGTCCGAGTAAATCCTATTTGTCCTGGGCTTTAACTGAGATTTAATCTTTCTTTTCTCTAAACTGTGAACTAAGACTTGACAGCAAAACATTTAAAGGTGGCAATACTGAGCAGCGTTTAAACTTTGTAAAATAAATATGTCTTCTGCCTGCACTTTCTTTTGATTTGTTCATGTTTAATAGAAATATAAGCTATGTTGTGTTTCATTTTAGAGTGATTTCCGTCTCTTCCATTGAAATTAATTTGTTTTCAGACATGCTCACTGATGTTTACATAAGCATCAACTGAAGCAAATAACTTCACATAAAAATGAAGACCCTGTAACTAATATAGATATTATTCCTAATAGATAATTGGAATAATATAGAATATCTACATAATATGAGACAAGTCTTTAAACACACAATAAAGCCTCACATTTTA
>JAOXNZ010000001.1:13014454-13028431 GCA_028566095.1 Kryptolebias brasiliensis | reverse complement strand
CCCTTTGAGTTCTGCCTGTGCTCTAAAAATGTCAGTCACACTGAAGAAGTTAACCCCAGCCCTATGAGCAAGCTGATGGGACATTAGACAAATAGACGGACTGTATCTGATCCCAGCTCAGCATGTTGTAAGACCATCCTATTCCAATCTCGCCTCTCTCTGTCACCTCATTAAAAATACAAAGAGGGTAAAAAAGGGCCAGTCCTGAGCAATTTCCATTAAAGCTGCCAGTGAATGCCGTACGGTTAATGTCATTTAATGCTGTTTCATCTGAAAAGCCACATTAAAGTCAAATTTAGTAATCTGGGTTTGCCCATGCTCGTCTGTATGATGTCATTATGCTAAACTGACCTTTAGAGCCAGATTATGAGTGGTGGAAGGAATAGAAGGAGGCTTTGGAAAGGGAATTAACAAGAAATGAAAAATGGTGTATTTAGCATATGGATGATGGAGGATTCAAAAGCATTTTCAACTTAAGTACCATTGATTGCAACTCAGAATGGGAGTGACAAAATGCCTTCGTCTGGTTTCATCAGCCCATTCCTTATTTTTAAACGCATTTTAAGCTATTTTAGGACTTTTCATTGTCAATTTTCTTTAGTAAGGAAAAAAATCTGTTATTGGTCATTGTTTGAAGTTTATTATGCTTTGTAAAAAAAAAATTCTTCCTTTTTAAATTGTTTTAAGTCTGTTTGTAGTCATGACAGAATTATTCCTGCTTTGAAGCTGGACATCTGTTTGATTAATATCATATGAGTTGAGCTGCTGCAAACACAGCAAATCAGCAGTGTCTCTCTACCAAACGTATGAAGAATTAACTCTTAGATACAGTTCTGTTTACTTTTTACACTAAATCCCAACAAACAGACATTTAGATAAGGTCACCAAAAGATTTTTGCAAAATAAATAATAAGCCCAAGTTTGATCTTCAGGTTGAGCTTATATATTGACCATCTCAGCTTATTCAGGGAGTTCAGAGGCTCCTTGAGAAAGTTTGAGAAGATGAATAGAGCTTGCAGCTGCTGCGCCAGCTTGGACCCTAAATCTGTCAATGCTAGTTTTAAACTGGACTTCACACTTTCTGACCTCCGAGCACGAGTCTGTAGTCCCACATGTGGGAATTAAAATGAGACATGGCTGGAGACGGTGCCAACAGGAAAATGTTTTACTGTGTTAGGTTGAACAACAGTGTTTCCACGTGATTAAGGTTTCCAGTTTCATAGTCAAAAAGGAGAGAAAATATGAGGTGCTAGCTGAGTGGTGACACCAGCAGCACTGAAACACCAGTGAGATATTAAAGCTAGAATATTAAGCTTATAATTAGCATTTCAAGCACTGTTTGAGTAAAGTGAAAAGAGAAAAGTGTACCTACACTAAAACAACACACATTTGATAGCTTAAGTAGAAATACAATAAGTTTGTAAAACAAAGGTATATCCCTTGTATGTTCTTGATTGTTTTTTGCTGTCTGTATGTAAATCTGACACCCATAACTGTTTTGTTATGGGTTTGGTAGGAAAGAAAAACAAAACAACTGCCAAATGTTTATTATTAATTTAAACAGAAAATAACTGTCACAAATGCAGAAACAAAAAGACAAACCACCCTTGCTTGTAGGAAGGCCAAAAGGAGGTCATGTACAGCATGCTCTGCTTCATAAAACTGTAAGTTCATTATAAAAAAGCCATAGTGCACTGCTTCTTTCATGTGATCTGAACTAACAGTGTCCTAAAGGCCTTGTGTCAAAAAAAGTTGAATAAACTCCCAAACTGAAAGATATCTCTCATTTGTTAGGAAATAGTACAAAAAACTATTAGTTTCAATTGATTTGGCCTTAACTTGATACAAAATAAAAGGCAATACAGAAGTGAAAGTCATCTCCAAAAGTGAAACTACAAAATAAAATAAAAACTTAAACACCTTAAACGCTCACACCTAGTTTCTCAGTTCGGTGAGTGCTAGTGTTCAGTTCATTCTTGAGCGGTGCTTCTTAAACACTTGCTGGGGTATTTAGCAGCATTTATTAGGCATCAGAGGGTGTTTCAAAGCATGCAAAATATGACCCTTTTGGCTTTCCATACATCCACGTTTCACTGTCCACTGCTGCTGTAGATCACAGGAAACCTCTTCCTCACTAGTGGTTTGAAACAAACAGGCAGGTCTTTAAGACCCTGAGTTTTCATCCAAACCAACAGTTTTTTAATTTGCTTTGATGTAGAATGCTTTGGATAGCATCTTCCTTTACAGTCCTTTTCTGTTGTGACAATTTGCAAAAAACAAATTCAAGAGCGTGTGCGACCTCTTCTAGATGAGAGTGATGGATCACCTGTGACTAACGTCTTTTTCTCCTGATTTTATGTACAGGACTCTGACATTTGTACTGTTTGATACAAATATGTGCACCTTAACACCCCAAATATATATAATATCATTGTTTCTTACATTGTTTGTTATCTTTAGATTTATATTTACTTTATCATTGATAAAAATAAATGTTATGCTTTATTAACAAGTACATACTTAAATAACAAACAATGTGTATAAAAACTAAATTCGCAAGGAAACCTAAATTAAACACTAAAATTGGACACTGATCTATATAAAAGACTTTATTTCAGTCATATGATGAAGTTTTTAGGTTATGTCAGCTACACATAACCAATTCTGTTCTTTGCGTACAACCTCTAAATGCATCTCTTGTCAAGTCTAGTTCCTCCTCCATTGATACGATAAGCACTTCCTGCGCAGTAGGGAAATACATCTTATACTTCCTTATCGTGTCATTATCACAATGTCATGTCATTATCATAATTATTATCATGTTATGTTCTTTCAGAGGAAAGTAATTGATGGGTCAGCTAAACTCATCTCAGAGGAGAAGGCATTCCCTTGTTAGTGATCCCTGTAAAAGTGTCAAGTGTGCATGTTTGAAATGTGTGTGTGACCAAAGTGTGAGTGTCAAGGCTAAGCTGCCACTGCCAGGAGTAAGAGGTGCAGCTGGTGGCAGCGAGGGAGGGCACCTTTGATGAGAGAGTATAACATCAAAAACATATCCAGAGCTTCAGAAAAGACAAGAAAACAGAGCTATATCCCGCAGACAGGCGAAAAAACATTCAACCAAGTCCGTCTTCTTTCCCTTCACCCTGTGGGACTGTGCTAAAATGAGTGCAGGGTTCTTTGAGCGCTGCTAAATGGACCGCCGCTTTCCTCCTGCAGAGCCACTACGCCTCGCTATAACGGTCAATCTCCTCTTCAATTGGGCCTGTCTTGCCTTAAGCTGGACCAAGATTCAGGCAGTATTTGTTTGAGCTGAGTTTGCATCTATCACTGCGTGTTTGTGGCAAATATCTGAGGTTTATGTATTTGTGTAGGTGTAGAAAACAGACACATTAAAGAATAAAGACAGGCAGGTAAATGCTGTATCAGATTTTCAAGCATTTGCTGCAACTGTGTGTCACAGTTCATTTTGTCTCACCATGCCTGGATGTTCTCTTTCAGTCTGTCTATCTACACAAACAGCAAAAATGCTCAGGAAAAAAAAACAACAAAACTTGTTCTCCATTTTTTCCCCCACCATATCCTCTTACCCCTTGTCAGCGACATTGTCTCTGAAGTCAACAGTGGTGTCTCAGCAAAGATCATAGTGACAGAGACAACAGCAGCAGTGGGAGTGACAGTAACAGGGACAGAAACACTCCCATGCTCAGTGCTCATGCACTATTCCATCATTAGCCAATGAGGTCCTCATAAAAGTGAGTTATGTGCCACAAGAGGGGAGGTTCCATATGGCACAAGTGATCCAGAAAGGCAACGTGTCACAAAAGACCCCCAGAGCCCAACAAGTCAGCTTTTACAGGGGCCTCCCTCCCTGTCATTAATTGATTTTAATAACAGGCTGCGAGGGGGCAGAATGCTCTCATTCACTGGGCTGATGGGGCTTTTCCCAGGTCCCTCAGCGAACACTGCAGCACTTAGAACTGTTTGTTTGGATTGCCTCTTGTGTGTGTGTGGATTTCAGACCAGCTCGGTTACTCAGTCAGACACATACTCAATGTCCCAGCCATTCAGTCATTCGCTCACTCACTCAAACATTTGTTCATTTACTCGCTCAATAATTTCTTCACTCAATCACTGGCCTGGTCATTTATGCACACGTTTACTCATTCCTGGCTTGCATGCTCACCAAGGGCTATCATTCTACAGAGTGAGCTGCATGGGACAGCATATATAGAGTATTTAATTTGCTATAAAAAAGAAGGAACTAAACACAAATAATGCTTACTTTGGAATAACTCTCAACTTTTTGTTATTCATCTGCTTTGAAAGAGGTGGGAGTATTTTTTTTAACGAGCCTCAAAACCTACCTTTGTCTCAATTTTACAGACTCAAAGTAAAAAATAACTTCTCATTTTGCACGCATTTACTTGGCTTTGATTGTTCAGCAGTCTGACTGAAAGGAAAAATGGGGGTAAGGGGGTGTGTGCTGCATGATGGGGAGGGGATAAGAAGAGAGCTAGACCTGTCATAACTGCATAATACACTCATTACTCCTGTGGAGCAGAATTACCAATGATGGAAATGAGATTTTGGAAGATATATGGAATGTAATCATGATATACATATATGCATAGCTTTTTCTCTTACTTTGAAATAGACCTTGGGTGGGATAGATTCAGGCGCCACATTGTTGTATATTAATAAATGTGCATCTAACTTTATTTATTTGTGCACATTTATTTTTTTGTACGTGTGACAGATAGCATTTATAAATGTGCTGAAGCCAGTGTATCTGAATGATGCAGCATTTGTTCATACCACTCTATGACAGTCTGGGTTTGAGTTATTCCTTTAGTTGCATCCAACAGCAATTAGCTTGGATTAATCATCGCAAATCCTTCTTGTTTCTCTAAACTGAGAATGTGCTCGTTACTATCTACTGCAGGTAAAGTGAGCACTCATTTGATCTGCACGTACATCTGACTTTAGAAACTGTGAGTGAAATGATCCTGCTTTCAGGGTTAGGCATTGTTCGCTTGTGGTAGATAGAAATAGAGGCTTTTGCCCCTGGCAGATTCCAACAAACAGAAAAGAAGGTTATTTTTGTATGTCTGTATACAGTATGAATATGTTCTTTTTCACAGTTCCTATACCCATTTAATCCAGTTCCTGTTTGTTATTGTTTTTGTGCTGCAGGAACTATGGTCATTCACAGTTCTTATAACTGCTTTTATGGGATTGCAAGAGGGTGTGATTGGTCCAGTCCTAATCACAAGTGTATTAGTCAGGCAAGTTGATCACTCATCCAGTATATGTTCCTTTAAAAAATGCATTTGTACTCTAAATAACAGCTTTCTTTGATATGAAGAATGGTACAATTTATCTAAGTGAGTCACAACACAGAGTAGTCCAGACACTATTAAGCACATGTGGAAATACAACATGATTTTTTAACAATGTTTACGAAAAATGACACTACCCAAGTAGCATTACAAAAAACATCAAAGATTTTAATTATCACTCTGAATTGGTTAAAAAGAGATAATTTCTTTAACTCAATGAGGCAATAACTATTTTTCTGGTGATTATTAGTGTTTCGTCCTTATTAAAAAAGGGTTCCAACTATGCCTGCTGTACTAAAATGTTTGTTAAGACATCCAGATTGTTTTTTTAATTTTATATTCATTAATCATTAAAAACACTCAAACTTTCCACCAATCATTAACTCTTATCTGGATGTAAACAAATTGAAAAAAAAAAGTTGAGTGGCAGTAGGCACGGATTCCTGTAATTAGTGTCGGTTTAAACTTGATGTTTAACATTAACATTGTTATGCAATAACATAGAACTTGTACATTAAGACACTAATTGTGTATTTTATCTTAATTATTTTTCATTTGCTCAAAAGAAACTTGTAAAGCTAAAGCTGAATGAATTTATATGTCTGTTTTACTACAATGTGCTCTTCTTTCAGCCTCTGTGGTGTAAAGAAAAAAATTATGTCACTAATGATTTAATCTCACAGTGCAACTTCTTACCTTTTCAGTTTCATCTTCTAAAAACCCACCTTTTCAACTCTGCTGTAATCACGACGTCTTCGACAGAGCAAAAATGTAGCTTCGACTGAGGCTGTAATTTTAGTGAATGTTTAGAGAGAAGAAGAGGAGTTTGGACTAAAAACACCTATTGTTAAACTTTCAGTAAAGTTATCAGTCCAAGTACAGAATAAAAAATAAAACAATATTTTTTTGTTTTAGTCTAGGTTAAAACATTTCCATGTTACTTCAACACAAAAAGGACAGAGCTCTATTTGTGTGTGTGATAGTTTCTCATAATTTCATATTCATCAGCATGAAATGAAGATTGTTTTTGTTAGAGTTATGGATCTCATATTCATTTTTTTTTTTACATATTGTTACATTCTTTTTTCGCAAGAAAGAATGTACTGAGTTTGATCTGAATGTCCTTGAAAACCCAACCCCCTCATGTCTCGCAAACAGGCAGGTGTGTGCTACATAAAAGATGGCAAACTGTTTGCCTGCCTTTGTATTTCTGTGCCAGTTGGAGAAGGCTCTATCCTCTGCACCTCTACAGCAACCGTCGTTTGACGTTGACCCTGTAGTGAACATCTTTCTGTCTTTTGAAGTCTAAGGTCTGACACTCCTGAAACAGGGAAGAGGGGTCATGCTGACTCATCCGAGAAGTGAAGCTGTCTGAAGGGTTATCATCCTGCAGAATACAAATTTCTCAAACTCTCTCAACCAAAAGACACACACATAGCAGACAAATTGCCTCACCGTGAAACAAGCCATGATAAGATATAGAGAATACCAGCTATTATACCTACACTATTCATGTGTGCAGTAAAACATATAAGTATATATATATATATATATATAGCTTTTAGGTCCTGTATAAATACAATGTACTGTTTTTTCCATTATGTCCTGTGCTTGATTCTGGGTTACTATAATAAGTGTGCAGCTGAAGCATGTAACACGACAGCAGGAACTTTGAGGCAGCGGGTTTAGTTTTCAGTGTGTCGTACCTTAGGCAAGGGGCCTCTGCAGGAGGTTTTCTTTGGAAAGCACCTGGGTGTGAAAATAGGGCCTCCCAGTCTGGGCTGAGAGGCTGTGTAAACAGAGGTTCCAGGCGGGCCAGCCTGCTCTGATTTGGACCTCTCCAAACAGAAACCATGAGTCAGCCTCAGGAACCCATCCACGTTCCTCCTTCAGGGATCATCAGCCAAATGCAGCCTGGAAAATGTGCAAGCTATAGGAGTGATGAAGGTACACTATATTGTTGAAACATAGAATTTCTCTGATTAAAGGCATTTTGTCAAGTGTCTGAAGAAGATTGAAGGAGCACAGCAGGTTTTATCCTGATTTCCAATTTTATCTCAGTTTTATTTTTAAATCAAGAAGCAACAGCTTTTATCCTAAAAAAAACAACTTAATGCCATTGTAAAAATTGTGTTGTATTTTAACAACAACAGGAAACAAAGAACTTTTTCAAAAGAGTATGTAGAAAAAAAGCCTCGGAGTCATCTTCGTGTTGACATCTGTTTCAGTAGAGGACTTTATAAAGGCATTTCAGCATTTGCAGAGAGGGAGACTTTCTCCTCATCTCCGGTCTGCCTGAGTGGAGAAGCAGGGGCCTCACACTCCACTAAGGAATATTTATCTTTCCAGCTGGTTAGATGGATTAAATGACCATCCCACAGAGAAGGAAGAGGGTGAGAAGAAGGAGGGGAAAAAAGTTTGAGAGGGAAAGGTGAAGCGATGGAGAAAATTCTCTGGTTCAAATGGGCCACAAAGAAGGAGACGACTAGAGAAATGTAGTCTTCATATAGAAGAAAACAAAACAACAAGAATGACTTAGCAAGTCACATTTACCACAAGCTGTGAAAAATATGATTGTGACATTGTCTTCTCTTACCGGTGGGGGGGCTGAAACATGCAAAAGCACACTTGTGCGCACATGCAATTACAAATGCACGTGCACACTCAATGACATAGAAAAACACAGAGCTAATTAACTTCCTGACACATTCACAGAAATTCATTTCTAAGACAGAACGCATATGTTCATGCAAATGTGATGAGAAACTGTTAAACGCTGAACTATCTGAAGCAAGGAGAGAAATACTTTTCCCCGACTCTCCCCTTTGTTGTTGTGATTTTAACTTGACTTTATTTCTGACTTTGATTATTTATATTTTACACCAGCAAGTCAGCTACTGCCTTGTTTTTTTAGGGTAAACTCAAAATGTCACCCTCAATGTCATTAGTTCTTAATAAAAAAACATGATTTGCTCCACCTGGCTGTCTTTTTTTCTCATGAAAAATCAAGAAATGAAAGCTTGTAACAAAGATATTTTTATTTTTCCTTTCATTGACTCACAACTGTGCGCGGTGTGCTGGGAAATGGATATAATCAGCCCACTGATATGAGCATAAAATGGCAAATAAAGAAGAGTAATAACATCAAAAACTTGTCCGGCGAAATGTGATGCCAGGGTATTCAGGCAGGAATGTTGAATGGGCAGCAGCAACGTGTGTGTGTGTGTGAGATTGTGGTTGTGCAAAGTGCAATCTAAGTGGTGGGCTGAAGTCATGGAAATTTCCCTCTATAAAAGTGTAGCATGACACTGGATTTGGAGCATCAAAGCCTACAGGATTATATGGATCACATAAATTCCCCCCAACCCCACACACACACTCCACACACACTCCACACACACCACGGTTTCAGCAAACCATGTGAAGATCAATGTTAAGGGTTAATAATCCAGTTCCACACCTTTTTCTGCTCCTCAAATCCCTTAAGACTAACATCTGCATCCAGTTGTGCTGAATGGCATTTGAACACACGCATGCTTCACATAACCACAGACAAAAACTATGCAGGAATATGTGACTGCAAAAATGAGCAAGCCTATACCACACACACACAGATCCATATAGTAAAAGGGTGTGTTCCCAGGTCGGTCATGCCCCTGTGCATCTGACATTATTATGGGGTTATAACTGTTGGCAGGGTGTCACAAAACCAAAGTAACAACTCCGACTCCCAGCCTCTTCAATTCATCCCACTCCCAACACTGCATCATCTGGAGCTCTGAGGTATAAGAGCAGGGGATCTTGTTGTAGGAGCCTGAAATCGATTGGTGTGCTACAGCAAGTTCAGGGTCTTTCCACCCCCCCTAACACCCGATCCTGCAGTTAACCAGGTTTGTGCACACGTGCCTGTGTGTGTGTGTTTGACTCTGCCTCTCAGTTTGTGTCCACTTTAACATCTGTAGCAACAGTAATCAACAGTTTACACACACACACGCAGCAATTTTTTGTATCTGCTTGGAGAGAGGCACGTGCCATGAGGAGAGCTCCTGCTCCTCTTCCTCCATTAGCCTGCTGTCTGAGGGAAGGCAGGGATCACATATAAACCAGAGGGATTATGGGGCAACAAAGCATCAGACTGAAGAAATCCCTGCAAGCCTTCGGGTCCAACAAAGGCCTTCAGTGCTCTTCGGCTGCATGGAAGCCAAAAGAGCCTCCACAATAAACAAGCTGTGTTCCTTTCATGCCGTGTTGTGATCCAGTTTATGACTTTTACTCTGCCACTGTCATCATTCAGCTTCACTCCTCCTGCCTTAATTAAAATGACTGAATACTGTCTGCACCTAAGATGACAAATCCAGCAAGAAGCTCTATTTTTGTTTATTTGTCATTATTGTAGTTTTTAAAATTCTAACCACCTTTAACCACATAGAGCAATCGTCCAGCATTTGCATTCTTAAGTAGGTGTAAGCAGCTGCATCATGAGCTTGATGGCTGCCTAACAGCAGCATGACTCCCTATATAACGTGTTGAGCTGGAAGTAAATCTGTGTGATTAATCAGGTCTGAAGTTAAAACATAATAATAACCCCCTTTATATTAATGCGAGGCTCATGGCTCGAACAGCTCCATGGAAAGGCCATTAGTCACCAGCTCCCTGCAAAGCTACAATTAAGCAGTCACATATTACTCTCTCTTTCTCCCCCCTCTGTTTCCAACTTTAATCACATCGCTGTCTCCTTTGTTATGTATTCTGTTCCTGGGTGATCGCGACTTGGACAGAAAAATCATTTTACTTCTCTATTTGTTAAGCCATGTATTAACAGTGTGTTTTTCTTTTAGCGCTATGGCGGAGGGAGAGAATATTAGCTTTTCAAGAGAGAGTTAATGCACCACTTCCAAGTTTTGTGCAAATAAAGACTACAATATGAAGCGTTTTTGGAACTAGTTGAAAGTACATCAATACTGATACAGATGCTATTTTGGAACATTTTAGATGTACATTTTGCACTTCATCACCCACTGTTCTTTCAACTGAGAAAGTGGGTGTCTGAAAAGGGGGGACTGACAGATTGTATAATTGTTATAGAAATCTTATTTGAATTCAGAAGCCTTTTTTGTTTCTTGTGAGGGACACTTTAAAAAAGCTGTTACGAACACCAACCAGGCATTTACTCTCCCCTCCCCCCATTCTCTACCGCCCCTTTCTTCCTCGCTCTCCTTTTTTGTGAAATCCTCAAATTTTGCCCATGCCTCTGCAAATTTGTCGGGGAGCGTGGGCCTGTTTGATTTCATTAAACAGAATACTTAAGCATAAAAATTGTTTAATCGTCTCATGTCATTAGGAGATGGATTTCATTTTGCATATATTTGCATACTTCCCCCTCAAATTAAACCCAGCAACTATGCAAATGCAGAGGCCCAGGTTATGGCGGAGGTGTTTATTGTCATCACTTCAGGCAGTTCCACACTGCAGCGCCTCCGCAGAACAGGGGTGACAGCAACATCTGGAGGCCTGGGGGCAGGGAGGGAGGTAAGGGTGGCAGCAAAAGGTGTAGGTGTGGGGAAAGCAAGTGTGTAATACACTGCTGCTCAGTTTTGGCAGATTCACTGCTACAGCAGAATCTAGAGCACCAAAAACCTAAATATCCATCATCACACCCTGCTTACTGCTTTAATTACCAACTTCCTCCCCAGTGCTTTGGATGTCCCCGCGCTAAAATGTATAGTGAGCCGATAAAGACATAAAACACAGCAATGTTCTTTCAACTGTAGCCTCTGCATGTGTTTTTATCAGCTGTTCGGCTGCTATTGTCCACATGGCTAAGCACTGTTGCTAATGAGGCAGTAATTAGCAACAGCGTAACGCTTCTTCACCCGTGCTTAAGTCCTGGCTCATTTTTTTTCTCCTGCTCTGTAATTTTCTCATGCTGCAATTTCAGGCATCACAGCAGAATTTGTTCCAGAACAGTGAAAGTTTGAACCTCAGAGATGAGCGGGGCAACACATACTGTAAGCCCAAGTCATTGCTGCTGTTTAGAAATTGAAATGTGTGCTGTGGTAGGAATCTACTTCACATGACAGCGTTAAGTTTACTCAGGTTTATGAACTATGTCTTTATTTAAATTTAGAAGCAATTCTCACAGCACATCATCCAACTATTTCCATTTATTTGGGACTTAAACAAAATAATTGCTATATTCAGTGTTTAATGCTTGCAAATCTACAAAATGTTTAAGTTAAACTTTAGCATTTTGAAACATGAAAGCTTCAAGATAGTCTAAAGATAGCTTTTTTCTGTGGTTTGCTATAATCCTCTGTAAAGATGTGGGGACAGAAAAGAGACTGACTGTTTAAAGAGCAGATTCCTTGCATGTTACTGAACAAGTCTGTAACAGTCAGAGGAAAGTGACACTAAAGCTTTGAGACAGTTCATTACAAAACATGATGTATGCCTGACCAGCACCTGCTGCGCAGCCAAACAAGAGGTCTTGAGGAGAAACTTGGGCCTTGTAGTGACTTTGCAGAAAGGCAGAGGCCTAATGACAGTGGCAGGGACTGGGGTAATAAATCATGGCCAGTGGCAGTCAGATAAACGGTGTTGTAAAGCTGATTGGGAGGAGAAACTATTGTGATGAGTGTGCAGTGGTGAGGAGGCGTTGACGACCTGCGCGAAGAAGGGTCACCACTGCTCAGAGGCAGGCCCAAACAGCTCCTGGCGTCTTAATTTACCTTGAAAAGTCATTACGGCTACTCGGCTTGCTTCTTCATAACCCCTGTGCCTCACTCCCCCCTTCCTCCTGCTTGCAGAGGAACAGTGTTTCTGCAGGACTTTGATGGCTCTCAAGCACATACTCTGAAACGTTGGTAAGCAGGAGCTGTTACAGAATATAGAGCTGCATTGTTGTTGAGTTTTAAGCACAGTTTGCATTGACCCAAAATAAGGAGTTCTGTTTTGTTTGTTTATTTGTTTTCTTCTGGTCCATGTTTGAAACTAATTGGGTCGCTTGGCCCCAAACAGTTGCACAATGGGAGAGGTGTGACAGAATCACAACATCCATGCATAACTGGGAGATCTACTGATAAAAGTTTGATTAATTTGGGCACTTTTCAAAAATGAACCTTAAATTCAAGATGGGAATCTAAAGCAAACTTCAAAATTACTCTTTTACTTTAAGCCTTGCATTCTTTGAAGAAACTTGTATCACCCACCACCTTTCATGCCAGTGTTTTAGATCTTATGCAACATTGCAAGATGTCATGCTCAGAGCATGCAGTGTGACTGACCCTCGGCTATTACTGCACGAAACTTTAGCTCCCTCAATTTGTTTGTTCAATCATTCTGCAGTCTTTTGTGGAGTTTTCACAAACATTATAGCATCATCTGTTTTTTTGTACATAATTTAAATGAAATCTTAGATACTGTGATGCCAGATAGATTATTTCATTTGCATGTAATAATGGTGGTATATACAATTTGCTCAAGTAAGCACACAAAATACTTACATGAACACTTAATAAACAAATACTTGTTTAATGAATCGAAGTTTATCACAGTCAAATTTAAATAAGCTAACATAAAGTTTTACTCATTTTAAAATTCTAATTAAGTAATTCAGATTCATTCTGGGGTCAGCACAGCAATTATTTAGTATTTAGTTGTTTTGTTTTTTTCAGTTTCTCTGAAAATTCTACTGATAGTTTACACTTGTGTAATGCCTGCACCAGACATGCAGCCTTTTTACCTTCAGTCACACACTGATGAGCCAATCAGGGTCAATGAATAGTTTTCAAGTTTTGGCCAAGGACACTTTGACACTCTGTAGGGCTGGGGAGGGAACTACACTCCAACAGAGCCACAGCTGGCCCCACCACATAACAAACTTTAAAACACACTTCACAGTTTCTCTAACTACACATTATTATATTAATAGCAAACCAATAATTAATTGCGCTACTGTAGAACATTTGCCCTGCAATTTGCCATCAACTGACAGCTAATGTAAACTTTGCTTATTATTTTATTTTGAAGTGCATGCCTTTTGGAGTGTCAAATAAAGATTGTAAATGCTTCAAGTTAATTGTCACAATAAACCACATTTTTTCTGCCCTAATCTTAAAATGTTTCCCGTAGTTTTTTTTTTATTTTTTATTATCATTACCACACAATCATGAAGCTGTTTAAACAAGTTGTTGCCAGATTCACAAAACAAAACAAAGAAAGACAATTAGGATGTCATTGATTTCACCAAAGTGTCAATAGTTTTGACTTCACTCCTCCACCAGCACTCTGCACCACAATACTCATCCCAGATTAAAAAATTAATTTGCTCAAGAGAATGAATTTATTCAAGAGTTTTTTAAATGCTCGTTTTTTTTATTTGAAATGTACAATTTAAAGCCTTAAGGACAGTATTGCAAGGTAGGAAAATGAATCAGCTTTTTAAAGGGCAGAATGTGTTGCTTTTAGAAAATATTGGACTTCTTGCTGTTAAATAATTAGTTTAGCCGTGACTAAAGTAAGGCTCCGCTGCCAGGGTAGGAATTATAAAGCAACCTTTATGAGTCAGAACTTTCACAGGAGCCAGCACAAACACTGGTGTTGTGCTACTTGGCAGAGTTGACTGCTCTTTCTAAGAGGA
>JAOXNZ010000001.1:12998683-13014354 GCA_028566095.1 Kryptolebias brasiliensis | reverse complement strand
GTCAGAACTTTCACAGGAGCCAGCACAAACACTGGTGTTGTGCTACTTGGCAGAGTTGACTGCTCTTTCTAAGAGGAAAAACAGAAATACCTCTTGAACTTGAAAAATAAAAGTTTTTCAAAACTGTTAAATTGTTTTTAAACCTTACTTCGACAGTAAATCATCAAATCCACTTATTTTCTTTGGAAATATACTTGTTGAACTTGATGAAAACATCTATTGGTTTCATGTTCAGCACCTGACATAAAATGCACTGAGCAGGGGGTAAGGAGAGAAGCTGATTTTAAGTATGAGGCATGCAGAGGAGAGTGTTTGCTTTCAAAGCCTTTTGTGTTGTAATAATTCTTGCTAATATGGCCATATGATCCTTTTGGTATTGACAAAAGTTGGAGAATGCTGATGGTTTCATTAGAAAACTGTGACATACAAACATATCCATTTGAACTTACTTAGTCTAGAAGGAGGAACAGAGTTTAGAAAAACACATTATGTGACCATTTAAAGATTTTAAAGACTGACAACAGGTTAATACAGTAAATATGAGTTTTGGTGTGTTTTTGTCTGTAAAAGACTGAAGAAACATAAAGAACCATTAATAGTTTTCTGGGTACATGGATCACAATCTGTTAAACGGGAGCTTCCACATTACAGATGTTGATGTGTTCGGTCCATTTTTGTTTTAAACATTATAGCAACTGAAGCCTGGGAGCAGCACTGCCAAGACAAGAAGCTAAATTGTTTGCAGTGGCTCATCCAACCAGCACCCTTGTGACTCTCTCCCCTGAGTGATGGCTGTCAGTGGCACTCTATCAGCTGCCTACATGCCACCAACACCCTCTTTGCTTCACCCCTTTTTGTGTGCTTTCTCTCTGCTCCTGCATGCTATCTTTCCAACTCCTCTCTTGTAGAATTGTTTCTGTCTTTCTGCCCTTCTCTGTCTTTTTTCTGCTGTCTTTCTCTCCTGGCCTCTTGTTTCTTTTTTTCCTAATGTCAACAGTCTTCCTCCTTCCGTCCTTCTGTCTTTTTAGCAACCTGTCCTTTTCAAAACATCCCTTGGCCTACTATCACATCCTATACTCTTGGTTTTGCTTTTTCTACTTTGTGTATGATGATTCCAGTTTTCGTAAGAACAAAAGGTGCCTTTAGTGGTCAGTGAGCACCAAGTAAAAATGCAGTCCCATGGGATTCTGTCCTGACACCTCAAGTGAGGTAGAAGTGTGATGTGAAGGAATGAATGATGTTGTGTGGTGAGATCCCAGGTTCAACAAGGCATCTTCTGAACTCAGAGAACCCTCTTTGCTTACTCCTTTATCACACAGCCATTTGCATTCATTAAATATGTTTAAGACCACCAATTTCTAACGTTCTCCATCCGCCAGAGTATGGGAAGAGTAAAGGGAAGGGCAGAGGAAGGGAACATATAGGTGTTTGGTCTCTGCATGGCTAGTGTGAATGCAGATTGGGAGTTCCTGGACATGCATAATTCACCACAGGGGAGAAAGAAGAGGAGGTTGGGTACGAAGGAGGGGAATAGAAGGGTGGGTGAGCAAGAGTGGAGGCAGGGAAGGAAAGATGGAGGAAGGAAAAAGAGGAAAATGAGCAGTGCGTCGAAGGCAGCGTCAGCGTCTACAGTGAGGAGGTAATTAGGGAGCTGTCACTTGTTCCTGTCAGGCACCACTCCCGCTGAAACATCGAGTGTGTGTATGAGTGTGTGTGTTTGGGTGTTCTTGTGGGGGAGGGCTGAGATTTGTGTATAGCTGGATGTGTGTGTCTGTGTGTGTGTGCATGTGCGTGTGTTTGTGAATGCATGCAGGGTTGCATGTGTATAAAAATTGTGTGGAAGTGAGTGGGGAGGGTGGAGTGCAAGTTGAATTCAAATGAGAAAGAAAAACCAGAGGAAAAACAGCATAAAGTAACAAACTCACTGAAAAGGAATTGTAATAATGGTGGATGAATATAACTTGGAAGCACACAGCTCAAAGCATTATAAGAGGAGACATAAGAAAGAGAAAACTATCACTCAGGACATTTAGACAGGGAGAACGATTGAAGAGATAACGATAAATTACATTTGATAAATTATATTTATGATGTCTGGGGACTTTTAAAGCACTCACACACACACACACACACACACACATACACTTAAGTCAGGGTGAACCTGTCGCAACAGCAAAGTGATTTGCAGTGGTAAACATATTTGTATGCATGCATTATTGACACAAGACTCACACATTGCAGCCAGAGTGTCGACTGTCAGCCCGCTGCATGCTGATTGTAATCTCAAGTCAAAATAACAATACACTCGTGTTTAAACAGTCTACTTGTCATATCAATATAAGCTATGGGAATTTATTTGACAGACCCCTAATGTGGCAAAGCACACTGAGAGGTATGAACACAAACAAAGGCATATGTGAGCCACACATGCAGGCTCAGTCAGGGAATGTGATGCATGGGTATTTAAAGTTGTAAACGTCTTTCTAATCTGTAGCCCCTTAGGAGACAGTAGCTGCACCATATGAGTGAATCAGTGTGGGCCTGTCTTTAGAGTTTTCATTGTGACACCGGCACTCATACCACACACTGGGTGTTCCAATTAAAACCCACCCCTGCCAGGAGAGCAACAGCTCTCCAACAATACTCTGCTCTCCTACACACACACACACACACACATATATGTGCACCATACATGTGCACACACATACACACACAAGTCGCTGACAGACCACAAATACAGTCAGGCTGACGATGATGGATGGTGTGCATAACCTGGCTGGTGGTATAGACTTTGGCTAAACAGCTCAGGCCTTCACCAGGGGTTTGTCCTCAGGCAGGTGGTGCACTTCCACACAGGTGGTTTACCAATGAGGTGGAAGATAATTATTACACTGGAAAATTGCCATAGTGTTGGGAACTTGGAAAGCACAACGATACTGGGCTCTGTCAAAAATGTAGCTGAACTGTTTTATACTGATTGCTGTTTTACTTAGCACTTGTAGATAATGGTGATTATTGCACCTCTCTAATTGGCACGTAGTTGGAAGTTATACAGACCATCAGCATGGTGAAAACAAATTAAAAAGGCAAGCCAAAAACATCAACGCAAGCTCTTTCCATCAGGTGCAAAAAGATGGGCGTAATAATCATGATAATAATTTGTAAGAATGTTTGTGCATTGGTTGTCTTACTTGCCAATTTAATGTAAACAAGCACTATTGTGCAGTAATGCCAGAGTGATATGTGCCATTTTCCCTGAGCTGGCCCATAAAAGACTCATTAGGGCACTTCAGACGTATTTGCACTGCAAGAGGCTGCCATTAAACACATCGCAAGGCCTAATAAATGCATTATTTAAAAGCTGTGCTCCAATTACTAATTGATTAGAGTCGAGCGCCTCATCAATAACACAGAAGCGGCCCCTTCAAATCAAAATACACATGATTTATACATGAAAGACTTTAAAAGGGATAAGTTCTCTGCTAATGAGTCATAAATGTTTTAAACACCCAAACTTTTGCTCATGATGTGAAAATTTTGAGGGGCTGTCAGAAAGCCGCGTTCATGTGTGTATGTGTATGTATGAGTGGGTGGGTTGGTGGAGAGGTTTAGTTTGAAATGTGCTCTATAGATGCATAAACACACATCTCTCCCACTGGGAAATCAGTATCAATGAGGGAGAAACATGGCATGAAGCAGCCCTTCACTCAAACATGACAAGTTTATTGACAGAAGATTTTTATACGCACCAAATTGTGAAATTTCTCTGAAGCACTTTGCATTTAGTGCTGAAACAATTGTCCCTATAGGCAGAGCACATTTGTCACTTAATGCAATGAGTCCATTAGCAGACTGATGCAAAATTTATTAAACAGTAATTTAACTAGAATATGCTTAAATGTGTCATGTACAATTGAGTTGAATAATTTAATAATCTCCTCAACAAAGTTCAAAGTGAAATGTACATATTTTTAACACCAGCAGGCAATGCTTTATTGTTGTAAATAATACATAATATATTGTTTAGAAATTTATATGTTAAATGTGAGTTTTGGCAGATTTTTTTTATGTATTTGTGTTTGCCAATGAAATAGCATTTACTAAAACACATTAAAGATTTTCAAATTAATATGAAAGGTCTAAATGTGTAACTCTTACCAAAGAGACATTGCAGTATATTCTTCCAGACATTTCCACCCTCGTGCATATTTCTCATTGCACCTGTGATCATAGTGTGGTATCATACCTGGCAGAAAACAAAGAGTATCAAAAGCAGCACAATGAAAAACAAAGAAATAATCAAAGGCCTGCATCCCATATGAGCAGGAGGCCCTGAGGACGGCTCAGAAAACAAGTAATAAAAGGCCTCACTGCAGATATCAAACTGAATAGAATATAAAGAGAGTTAAACATTGTCATCCATGCAATTCTTGCATCCTACTGCAATAGTATTTTTAACACTCTCAATCATTTATATATGACATCAATTTCAAATTGTTAGATTTTTTACTGGGTAAATTGGGCAGAAAACCAAGTCAACTTTAATTGTATGGACTGTTATTCATATACATAGGAGCATAACGTCTCCAATTGCTTTGAAAAGATAAAACAATAAATGGCAACTAAATCTAAGACATCTTCCACAAAGATGTGGACACTGTGAGGGTTGGTGCTAAATCAGATGAATGGACACCTATTTCCCCCATGAATTGATGTTGTCTTTGCTAAATTGTTTAGGTTTCTTTTTCCTGCCAGTTTTGATTGTGAAAGACAAACTTCTTTAGTAGCCTTGGACTAGGAATTTGTAATGTCATTATTGAAAACATGAATGGTGTTAGCATGTCTGTGTACTCTCTTAACTGGAACATGGTTAGTAGGAGCTCAAGTAATAATCTCTGTTCTCAAAGCGACAGCTTGACAATGTTTGCTTTATTCTAACAATAAGTTTTTAAGTTTGTTTGTGTATTTTCTACAGTACTTTGTTAAGTTAATTTCAGCAACAAACACAGCAGCTAGTCTCTTGGAGTATATGTCTATAAATCTGGTGGATTCTGCTGGTACACAGGAATCTTTAAGGCATGACTCTGATTCTCAATCAGATCAAGGCCTGAGCTTTCACCAGCCTCCTCACAGACATTCAAATGTTTCCACTTAAGCCACTGAAGCGTTCCTTCAGTATGCTCAGGGTCATTGTCATTCTGAAAGGTGAACCTCCATTCCAGTCTCAATTTTCTGGAAGACTGAAATAAGTTTCTTGTGAACTTGCCTGTCTCTATGATTTCTTCATTTATGGACTCTAAAGCCTAATTTTGTGGAGTGTACAGTGTGAAGTGGGTGTGTGGACACAAAGTCTCTGCTTTGGCCTCTTTATAAGCTCTGAAGTTAATGGCTTTAATGGTGCACTAAACAATTTTTACAGCTCTAATCTGGACATCTATGGAACCTTGTGATTATAAAGAGCTTCTTGGCTTCATTGGTGCTGCTTCCTTGATGGTGTCCTCTCTGTATTGGTCCTGCATAATTCATGTTTGTACAACACCTTTTTTTTTTTACAACCAGTGTATGGACAGTACCTATATGTACACTCTTGTATAGTTGTTTTTAATGTTTTGGATAAATGTTAATTTTTTTTTCTTTTGGTTCTACATCACCAATATCAGATAATTTGTGCAAGATCCTAAAACACATTGACTTGACAGATTATTTTGCAACAATAACAACAACAAACAACCCCCACAAATTAATTTTAAACATTTGCAAACTACTGTGAAGTACGAGGTTAACCCAAGATACGGTCTGAACGATAAAACACTTTTTTAGCCACTTTTTTCTTGAGATTCTTCAAGATTTTGATACAGTTGTGGTCTAAATTTTCATTGGATCATTTTAGCATTTAAAATATATTTTCAGTCATTCTGTTGTAGCTTTGCTGCTGGGCTATGAATCTAGTTGTGTAACATGACCCAATTTGGGTCAAGCTTTAGCTGTAACACAGTCAGCCTTATATTTGGCTCAAAAATCCTTCTGTTAAAAAAAAGTATTCAATTTCATTGTAAAGATCACAAGGTACCTCAAGTTTTTTGCTGCAAAACAAGCCCAAATCATCAATCTTCCACCGCCGTTTTTGAAAGCTGGTTTAAGTGTTTGTGCTAATCTGCTGTTTGCTTTACTTAATTTTGTTTTTATTTCATTTTAGGACCTAAAAAGGACCCTATTTTTTATTATGATGATGATTATTATTATGAGTGATTGTAATTGTATATTTTGGACAAACATAATTGTATAAATAAAGAGCTGTTGATGTTTAACAAAACATTCTATGGAAATGGCCTACGTCAGGCTGTTTTATTCTCTGAGTTGACAGACTGGAAGGAGGATGAGACACAGAGTGGGGATGGGGAAGAGGAGACAGGTGTTGCACAATGCTGGAACCTTTGGGGGCCATCATGCTGTGTACTCTAGTGGTCAGAGCATTCAGACGTGAATGTCTCTGTATCAGCCAAGCCAAATACATACGAACAGTCAAAACTGAACAAGCTTTACATCAAGGTGCACCTGTCAGTCATGAGTGCATTGAGATAGGTAAGACAGCCAAGCTCCTCGGGGAGGGTGTCATCACTGATCAAAAAAACTGCTTATGAGTACAAGCACTGACTTTACTGAACCATAACTGCAGCTGGAGCACAGAAGGACAGTTTGGGATTTACTCATGATAGCTAACTTTTGTGCTTTATGTGAATAGATATTAACTCCATTGTGTGTTTAAGCAATATCAGCACTGGTTATAGAGTCACTACAAAAATGCATGTACCTGCATCTGAAACAATAAAGAAGTGAGGAAGACAATTAATGGTCAGAATATATAAAAAAAGGGGAAACAAGAAGAGGATGTAATTGATTGTGTCAATAGTGATGAAAGTAGGAGACTAAATCCTTGCCACTCCAGAGATTTAGATGCAGCTGGCTCTCAGAATCAACTAAGTGCATCATGCCATGGGGGGGGTTGTCATTTTCTGATGAAGAGACGGGTCCAAGGCAACGATGAAACCTCCCAGCAACCACTGCGGCACCCCATGGAAGCTCATGCTAATCGTCGGTGCTGGTGTTGCATCCTAGACCCCCACCCCCTCACTGTCAACTCATTGAGCTAGCTCCACATCACCAGGGAGCTTGATACGCACACACACCCGCACACGCACAAACTGCCACACTCCACAAAGAAAAGAAGGATGGATGTAGGATGATCTTGTGGAGGACACACACAGTCACATGCACATGCATCTGAGTGTATGTGTGTTGTATGCACGCATGCAGATGCTTACGAACCCACACATGCACCCACATGTCATGATGACACTAATGTGTGATAGTTCTTTAAATATAGGCGTATCATTTATCTGCTTGTGAGTAGAACAGGATGAGCCTGTTGAATATGCTAATTTGCTGCCGTATTAGCTTTCATGGGATAGCTTATAAGGTGTGAGTATGTGTGAATGTGCATGTGTGTAGATACTGTAGGTATTTACTCTAGGCCTTGTTGCTCTTTAAGTCTTGGTGATTGGGCAACAACCCTTCTCTTGCAGTGGTACAGGAGCTATTGGCACACCAGTTATCTACCTCTCCTTGTGTTTGCTTATTTAGGGAGGGAGGCTTGTGCTTGCAAATTGTCCAAGGATGCCCTGGGATGTTTGCATTGTCATGTTTATGTGTCTGCAGCGGCATATATTTATCTATGGGTGCGCCAGACTTGTCTTTTAGACTGTGTAGTTTTCGTTTGGATTATTTTGGATCAGTCCTGACTGCATGTGTGAGCTTTAATGTGAGACTTTGGCTACTCTTTAACAAGCTTTTTATTTTCCACTTTTCTAGCCATTTCTTTGTCGTGAATTACAAATCTTTTGCACACCTCTATGGTGCTATTAATTCCAGCAAGCAATGTTTCACACTAACTTGTTTTTTTAACGACTGTGTGTGGAGACCATTGCCCTAGAGGATGAATTCAGTGGATTATGTACTTGAGTACTAGTGTCCTTTTCTGAAACATGGAACCTATAGTGGTTCATATAGATGAGAAGTGACAGAGGTCAGGAACTGAGGAGGTACCTGTCATATATGACTGTGCCTTTGACCTTATGTTCTCATAATAAGGGGTAAGGACTCTGTTTTATCACTGCAAGGTCAGATGATAGCACAGCTGGTTCAGGATGTGACAAGTAAACTGCATTGACTCTAAACAGCTATTTGGAGGCACACATAAAACCACAAGGATGGTAAAATATTGTACACAAACACATGCAATGAGGGATCGAGAGAAACATATACTTAGCAAGTTGACTGCAATAATCCTTTTTTTTTAGAGCCCAGAGCCCCACATACACTCCTTCTTCCCTCCATCCTTGTGCTTTTTTTCTTGCAATGCCTAGGTCTTCTTAATATTCCAATCGACATGTATTAAAGCAACGGCCGAGAAAAAGAGAGATGCCAGGCAGCCAAAAGGGGCATTACTCATCAGGGTCATGCTCCAGTGCGCAAAACACAATCCCTCATACATCATCATAACTGCCACCCAATGACAATTAAAATTGAGATGGCAAGAACTAGAAGAGAGCTCTTTAATTTAACATCCAATTATTACAAGTTATCACCCCTTGATCAATGTAATATAACAGACAAGCAATGTTGCATGTGACACAAGAGATGGAGGCATTAATGGGGTGAGGTGGAGGGTGGTGGTAGTGTACATGGGCTGTTTCCTGTGACTGTCGAGTTGGGGAGGCAGTGGTTGGTTGGCTGGAAGGTGTACAGAGGGATGAATAAGTTTCATGCATTTTCATTTTGTGAGTTACTTCACACCTTTATCAGCGAGGAAAAAACAACTTTAGTACATATTTGACATTATCACATTTACACATTAATGCTGTGAGCAATCTTGCTAAAACAAAATGCGGCACATTATGATACATTATAAGTCATTTTTTATTTTCCCTTATAATTTTCTTTGTATGATTAAAGATTTTTTCAATCATAACTGGCTGCTGAATGTTTAGAAGTGCCTTATCGAAATCAAGAAATCAAATTTTTTCTTGTAATATTCTTGCCTTTTGTTTTGAGCCTTGAAAAATATTCCTTATTTTCCATAGTTCAACCCTGAATAAGTGCGCAAAGAGGCACCCCAACATATACACAATTGATTATTTTGTCCCACAACAATAAACAATAAACAAGTATGACCTGTAGTTAACTTACCTAGGTTATAAAAAACAGCAGCCCCTGCCAATAAACTTGAATGTTTACAACTCTGATTTATTTAACCGATGGAGTTATTATTTCCTTGTTTCTAATAGGGTTTGACGCAGACACATTTAGTCCCACTGGATTATCCATAAATGTTGGTAACATATTATATGAGGATAGTGGTAATACTAACTACTGTAACTAATGAGGTAAATTAGTGCAATGACGTGGATGATTCTCAGGACTGCCATAATCATAAAGATGAGGTGGATGGGCTTTTATTGTCTTGAAGAAGTGGGAAAGCAGCCAGAATTTAGCAAACTTTATCCTCTTGCATTAATTGGAGAATGCTTGCTCCTGTAAGCCTCTTTGAACATAAAGTAAAACAAATATACTTGACTCTCGGTGGAAAAGCGTGGCAAAGAAGACTAAAATCCACTTAGTAATTAAATAAATCTGCATATCAATATTAGCCACCATTAGCATAATGTATTAATGCTGAATAAACTAAGTTCCATCCACTTTCCAGCATGATCAGAGGTATAAATCGTAATGGAATAATCAAAATAGGCCTTAAAGCCTTCAAATCCTAGTTCAAATATATATGCTAATTAATCAGGATTAATGTATAATTTATGTAAATTATGAATATGCTTTTAGCATTGAGATTATTGTTGTGTTTACCAAATGTGGGCAGTGGGACCATCTGACAACATTGGAATGGGGAAGTTTTAGTCTTGTTTAGTTTTCTTTTCAGCTCCTCTAATTCTTTCCTTCACCTTTTTCTTTCCTTGTCGTCTTCTCGTTGTGATTTTATCTCCCTCACAATGATGCACTCTGAGACCGGTGGCAGATTTCTTCAGCATTTCAATCGAGTGCTAAAAATAGCCATGTTTTCTTTTATTCACACTGGCTTTGCTATAATGCAGCCACTCTTGGCGGGCGGACTAGAGGTCAATCCATTATTTCACCAGTGCTGATACAAGCTGCTGTCTGCCTCCTTAGAACCAAACGCAGAGAGGAACCTCACCTCTCTCACTCTGCAAGGCATTGCTCAAACATGTTCCGTATTTGTGCATTCATTCTTGCTTTTTTTTTTTTTAAAGAAATCACATATTGTGTGTTATCTTCAGAGATGGGTAATTACAACTGCTTTTTTGTCACCTCAAATTCAATATGCATTCTGTGCATTTTTGGGGTGCAACACTTTTTATTTAAGTATAAAACTGTTCCTTTTGTTCATTACAGACAAAGTACACTGTTATGTACCATAATGTTTCAAACCAGCTGATCCATACTTATTTTAGTAAGATGAATGCCACTAATGTTTTGACATGCATTACTTTACTGCTGCATGACATTCCTCTTTGAGCTTTAATTTCCATATGGCTCAGGCACTTTGTTCTCCATTGGCAATAATGTGATTCTTCCCCTGAAAAGATGAAAGATCAATATCCTCTCAAGGCTCTGAGTTGGGGAGGGGGAGCAAGAAAAATAAGACCATCCACTTCATTCCTATTGATATATGTCACAGTAAAATGGTGTGGATGATAATGAAATTGTTGAAAATGTACAATTTATGTGTCGATGAGTTAGCTTCTGTGAGGTTTTTCCCATATCCCCCACAGGCCATTGTCAAACTAAAACCATTAGCACGTTCTGTGGGTAACATTAACCTTTCTGCACGAGCTTACCAATATCTCATCACAGCCAAAGTCTTGCTGTCCCGTGCTTTTAGATACGACTCGTTTATGAGATTGCACGTCTCAGAGGCCTTTAAAACATATATATGCATTAGAAAAATGAACACTGATAAAGTCAATCATCTGCTCTATTTTCTGACAGTTTCTCTGAGTTACAGCCATTTGTCTGTCTTTTGCCTCCTCCTCTCCAGGGGCCTGGAGGGGTCTGGGTGCTGGCTTTCTGCTAGAAGACATAAGGCTTTTTCCAAGGCCATCAGTGAGGCATCAGTGTCTCTAAGAGCATGTCGCTGTTCATGTTTGGGTCAAAAGCTGAGAGGACAAGATAGCCACTCACTGGAACAATCAGGGTAAAAGTATTGATCTATGAAGCTGCTGCCAATCAGCCATTACCCCAGGCTCTTCAAGGTGCAGATAAAATATTAAAAATAAAATTCCTGAAAAAGGGTTTTCAAATAAAGACTGGTAGATTAAAGACTTTTCCTCTATTGATTTCAATAAATGAGTTTTGCAATTTAAAGCAATAGATCAGATCTTTTGAAGTGGGGTTCTCTTGAAAGTATATGAACAGTTAATATCTTACCTGTTGCAGCTAGCTCTTTGAATGACATCATGACTCACTATGAACTTTCTTGAGATTGGAGTTTTAAGACTGCAGCAATCCACTTTGATTTTAACTACACTCAGACTAGCTGTTAGTTAGATCATAGATATGGTCAGAATTGATCTCTGTTTCTCCAAACTGAGGTTCCTCAAAGAGCTATCAACAACAGGTAAGATATTAATTGTTCGTAACGTTTCTACATTTCCACAGAACTCCATTTGATCTGAACCATCACTTTAACATTGTCAGATTTTGAAACTGATAAAAAAATGTGCTTTTAAACACATAAGTGACCAATATATTAGAGCTTATGGCAGACCTAGGGACATTTTGCATGAGCAGTCACTCTGTGTGTGTGTGTGTGTTTGTGTGAGCTCATGTCAGGAGGTTGATTGTTGTGGAGGTGGTGATCGCGGCTGCAGGGCTCCTAATGAAGGTGTGTGTAATAAAATCAGTGCACTTGGGTCTGCGTCTGCGCCCCTCCTCCCTCAAACTCCATCTGATTGAAAATGGAACAGCTGTGATGATTTAATTTACATGTTAATAACCAACGGGCCTCCAGAAAATCGTCCAATAAACGTCTTTTTATTACCGCCTGTATCTCCCACGACACAAGGGAATGAGAAAGAGAGAGGGAGAGAATGTGAGAGTGAGGGGTGGGTGTGTGTGTGTGTGTGTGTGTGTGGAGGGAAGGGAGTAGACAGGGAGAAAAGGCGGCAGTAATTAATTGTTTAAGTGATTTTATTAAAACAAAAATTATCTGGTGGAGGTGTGTGGAATGAACACAGACTAGTGGGCAGTAAATAGCATCAGTGGTTGAGAGTAGGGATGGAATGATGATGGAGATAATCTCTGTGTGTGTATGTTGTGTGGGGGTTAAGACAGTGTTTTCTAATCAAGCTCTAAAGTGAATTATTTTGTTCTACAGATTTTACGGAGCTCAATATCTGTCTGGAATTTTACGTTATCCTGCCAGTCTGATTTGATCTTAGTTGAGGCAGTGCTAAAATGCCAGCTTGAAGGGAATAGAAACTTAGAAATGTGTGTATACATAATAAAGCTTAGAGGGTAAAATGCTTTAAACTGCTTAGTTTGTTTTTCGAACAAGCTGGCATAGTTCATGCCATCCTAGCAACATCCTGATCTTTTCTTGTGTCTTCAGAAGCCACAGTAACACCAGTCAGTGGATGCCATACTGCTTTTTATGGATTAGCAGAGCTTGTTGGGAATAAATTCTTGAGCACCATGAGTACTGATTCAAAGTCTTCAGCGCAGCTTTACTGGGGGCTAAATAATTCTCTGTCATTAACTTTTATTGGCCTCCTGGGCACAGCTATTACATCAAGCCTAACATGGCGATAGAAATTCAAGATTTGTTGAAATTTTGCTTCTTGTTTGCTTGTTGTCCTCCATGATTTAAGCCACTAACCCTCCCCGCCCTCTCCTCATTCCACCTTTCTGTCTCAAACCACCCAGGGAACTGAGAATTCTTTCCCATCCATGGAGAATAGAGGGAGAGAAATAAGGGTTGAATCAGTGCTCCTTGTGCTCATCTTTCCCACCCCTTTTCATTCTTGCCATCTTCTCCCCACCTCCCCATCACCCCTCCCTCACCCCATTGCATGTCCCAGTCCTCTGAGAGGTGGCCTGCCACCGTGGCCATTATTGTCATTGTCAGTGAAGCCACATGGTCGCGTCGCCCTGCTTCTCCTGGGATGTAGAGGGGGGGTCCACAGAGACAGGGCTCTCACTGGGTGGGAACAGTAATTAAAGAATGGAGAAGAAATACAAGCAAAAAATATAAAGTGAAAGAACAAAAGGCAAATGAACAAAAGGAATGAGAGATTAAGCTAGGAGGAGGGTGGTGGGGCCTTAAGGTCCATGCAAATCATTAGGGAATATTCCCTCACAGTGTACAGCACCACACAACAGCTTAGAAGTGGGATCTATTAATGATCCAAACACCTCCAAGGCTTTCTACAACCATTCACTTGGAGTACTGCAGGGTGGGTTGTGGTTGGGGGTGGGGGATATGGATGCAAAGGGTTTGCATCATGTGCTGTGTTGTAGGGAAACCTGTAATTTCATCCCTCTGTCATGAGCTTCTTTGTTAGCTCTTTGATCACTCGGTGTTCATTTTATTGACTTGGCTCACTGCTGGTGTGTGACATTAGAGAACACGGGTTGGCTGGGGTTCGCCCTACCCTCTGAGATTTGACGCAGTCAGAGCTGTAATGCATTTGGTGCCCCAAGGCCTTGTCATGCCAAGATGGAAAGCCAACCCACAAACAACACCTAAAGCTGTTTACCTTGCAATCCTTAAAGCAAAGAAATCTGACTGTGACACTGCAGAAAGGCACAAAAACGAAGCCAAATTTATGCTAATAGAATATTGTTTAGTGGGCTTTAAAAAACATTCCCCCCGCTATGCCGTGTTCACAGCTGAGACTGCCAGGGGGAGAGGGATACAGACAGAGATAGAGAAGGAAAAAAACGCAAAGATAGCAACGGAGCAGGGAGGTAAACAGAGAGATAATGTGTACGTGTTATACATTCCAATATGGATGAAGAAAAGTTCTGGGGTGGTTCCCAGGAAGCACCAACTTTGGAGAGGTAAAAGGTCACTGTATCTGGACAATGACGCCAGCTCAGCGTCTATTGATGGGGAGGGGCCAGGGGCATTGTGGGAAGGGCACCAAGTGGCTCTTACTGCCAGTCATGGTTGTGTAGTATTTGCATGGGCTGCCAATCACCTTAGAAAGGAATGCACCCAGGTCAGAAAGGTCAGGCAGGCGGAGCCGAACAGAGAGTGAACACAACAAGCCCTGACGCATCAGGGATGATGGGCTAGACTGTTTGCGCACGCATGTGTGTGTGTGTGTCTGCATCCGTTACTGCTGTAGATAGTAAGATCAAACTGCAAAGCAAATAACAGCTTTCTGAACTTATAAAGTGTTGCTGAATTTACAACAAAATTTGTACCAAATAGTGTATTCTTGCTTGAACTTTGTTTCAGTATGACTGATAAAAATTTGTCATATAACACTATAAGTTTCTAAAATAAAACTCCATGGCCTTCCAGCTTTATTCCCCCTGACTTTTCAAAGTTTGTGTGACAATTCCAGCAGGACCTGCAGCTCTCCCTAACCAACCTTACCCCGCTGCTTTGACTGTGAGCAGTTCTGTGAAATGGAAGGAGGAAGAAAGCAAATTGTTTGTGCCGTGGGCCTTGACAGGAGGCTACAGAACCCCAGTATTAGCAAAGGATAAAAGTAATGGGATTTGTAGTGGGGAGGCAGCGAGTGTCGCAAGGTGCTGTTGATGGGTGATAGGAGTGAATCGCAGCCTTTAAAAGCTGATAAGTATCTATGGGAGAGAGGGGACAGAGAGCAGGACAGCCAGCAACAGAAACAGATAAATACCTTTTCCTCTAACTGCATGCTGGGTCTTTATCGGTTGTTAAACATGGATTCTGGATTTATCTCCCATAAAGAATTAAATATCATGGTCAACCCATCTGTATCTGTGGACTCAAACTATACAAACATCCACAAATTACCACCCTGTAACCACCACTTCACAAAAAGGGTACCTTTAAGAAAAATTCATAAATGATTTATAAATAGATTATTTATTAGTTTGTAAACACTTTTTAATCATTAATAAGCATTCATAAAACACTCTTTGTACATTGAAACAAGCTCACTATTTGGCAATATTAAGTGCTGTATTTTTTTCATTCAGGTAAATGCAATATTTTGCTGATTTGTTTGTTGATTTATATGCCAAAATGACAAACAGTTGCTGTTTAAAATCTAAATTATAAAGAATACAGGTAAACAGTGAGAATGGAGAATACAGAGCAATGTTAGCTTGCTATTTGGCAAAAAGACAAGTCAGTATGCTCATATTATCTAATACACTGTTTATTAATGGTTTACAGCTTAATTAATAACTAAAATTATTATTATTATTAACTATTAATTAGCACGGGTGGCACAGCGGCGTAGTGGTTAGAGCTGTCATCTCCCAGCAAGAAGGTTGCAGGTTCGCATTCCGGCCTGGGGCCTTTCTGGGTGGAGTTTACATGTTCTCCCTGTGCTCACGTGGGTTTACTCCGGGTACTCCGGTTT
>JAOXNZ010000001.1:12982226-12994649 GCA_028566095.1 Kryptolebias brasiliensis | reverse complement strand
GGAGCTGATGTCTGTGGCAGCCTCCGCTCTGCCAGGTTTATAGAAGAATTCGTTTACACACACACACACACACACACATGCATGTACACGCACGCCCACACTTACACACTGACACATGCAGATTTTCTCTCACCCCTTGCATCTTTACATGCTTGGGGAGGACTGCTTGTTTAAAACGTGATTCTAAAAATCATTAATTTGCTTGTATTGCCTTATTAAGTTGGTATTTTCTGGATTCTGTTTTTCTGATGTGCTGGCCTGTATGCCTTTCCATTGCCTCATTAAGGCATGAGATGAACTGCGTATGCTGCATGAAGGTCCTATAGCTGACACCAAGACCAGACGCCAGCTCATACTCAGCACAGCCGACCCCTCAAAATAAAGTCTGACTTAATTTGTTTACTGTATCTGTGGGCATTCACTCTGCCACCCTCTTAGCCTCTTTCCCTCTCCCTCCCAGCTGCCCTCCCACTGTCTGTCTTTCTCCTTTCAACCTCACAGCCATTGGAAGTATTTGACAAGAGAGTTTTAAATAGAATTGTTGTGAGCACAGACTCTGTATTATAGACTGAAGCTGTAATGGTTGTTGCCAGAGCTTGTGATAAAAAAAGGAATAAGGGATCATCTTTAGACACAGAGCACACCATAAGTCATCTTGGCCCAGCGGGTCCACTACAGTGGTTCATCCAGATCAAGCTACTCCACTTTATTCACTGTCAGAAATAGTTTTGCTTTGGGCTTTTTCAAGTCTCTGACAAGCCATCATTCACTCACACATTAACATACTACTGTAGTAGATAATGTTTTAATGCAGTAAATACAGTGATCTAAGACTAATCTTTATTGCCACCACCTATTAAGCCTTGATTTCTTGATGAAAAAGAATTTTTTTTGCAGTAAATCTGCGTGTAAGCCTAATAGATCGTTTCGTCCCTGCTTAGGTGGATTTTTTGTGGTCCTCTGATTAGAGGTGGTCCAACATTTGTAATCCTCCATCCAGACCGTAATGGCTTAAGTTGCATGTCTTAGCAGATTGGCACTGTGTATGTGCTCACTGTTATTGGATAAAGGCAAAACAATAGTTTAATTAGGGAATAGGAGGGGGGAAAACACAAATCTTGCATTTAAGTTTTCAATTAACCCAATTAAGGGCAAATGGATGATACACTGGGAGCTGTGTTGCTGGCAAGGCTTGTCTTTACTAGTGCACTTACACGTTTGTAACATCTCAGATTTTTTTTTTGTTTTTTTCTTCTATAATTCTCTGCCTCAATTTCAGATCTCAGTGGGGATCCCAAACAAAGCCGAAGAAATCTGCACATGTACTCCAGAGAAATTATGCTAATGATGGGGAAAACAAAAAAAAAAGAACCTTATCATGACACTCCATTCCCCTGAGCGCCAGATTAAAAACTCATTCATTTGTTAAATATTTGACACATCTATGCTTGAGCTTTGAGATTAGGGATTTGCAAAAAGTTCTTCGTATCTACTTGTGTGGGAGAAATGCCCCCCTCTGATACTGGCACAGACAAACTGGCACATTTTCAGAAGGACAGACAAATTCATCTATGTGCATAAGAGCATAAATCCCCCTGTAATGCGCACCAAGATTCCACTATAAAGGCAGATCTTTGCTTGTATTTAGTATTTTTCAGTTGAAGCGTACCAAATTACAAGAAATTTATTGACTCAAACAAAAATTAATATTCTAACAAACTTGTTTGGTTTTTTTATCCTGTTTTTGGCACTTGAGGGCAGGCCTAACTGTGCACCAATTTGTTCAGCCAAAAGGTGTTAACCTAAAGCTATATGATTTAACTTCCCTAAACCTATCAACTAGACTTGAGGCTACTGTATATTTAGAACACATACGTTTCTTGTACCTCAGGTTACCATGTAAACTACACACAAAACTACTCAACAATGAAGGAGGGATGAGAGGAAACATGGGAAAAGTAATGCAGCAGGGCACAAAGCCATTACGCCTACATTGAAAATAATTCACAGGGGACAAAGCAGCTTTACGGCTTCATTCCTGGATAAGAATAAAAGGAGGGGGGTTAGGATTTCGTTGGGGGAATCAAGAAAAGGGGAGGGAGGGGGTGGCATAATTAGATGATCACAAACTGTACCAGCGGCTCAGTTTTCACTCTGTGGTCCAAATTACAAACCGTCATATTTTTAAAGTCATGCTGACATTCTTTCGTCCCCAGCAGCTGCCAAGAACAACCAAGGCTGGGCTTGTCTTGGCGCCTGATCAAAAAGAAGGACCAAGCTCTAGTCTCACAGCAACTGAAAACATTTACACAGCTGGGACCCTGGAACCCTGAGGCCGCTCTGCCTTACTGCCAGGACCTGTGCTGGGGCAATGGGAGAGCGGTGAGAGGGTGGAGGAGGGACCAGGTGCTTCTGGAGGGTGGGGGTGGGGGGCCTCAGGAGTTCCACGGATAGAGCAAAGGATAACAACCAAGCTCAGTTCTAAAAGTCACGTCACATTTACCTCTCTCTGATGAAAGGACCAAATGCACACAAGTTGTATTCAAACATATAAGCATAGACTGGGACTTTTAGACAAATGTTCAAGTTTGTGCAAACCAGATGAAAAACAGGTACTGGGTGCATGATTTTTCTTTTCTTGACGAATGGATTTTTGTTCATGTGTGCTGAAGTGTCTATTATAAGGCTTGTTTCTGTTTGTGAAGCTGTATTTGTTCGTTTACGCTGGGATTAGCGTGGCCCCCTCCGCCGGATCATGAGATGTCTGCTCCTTAGTCTATTCATTCTACCAATAAACTAAATGCAAATACCAGATGAGCCACATTTTTATGCAGACTTTCAAGACTGGTCTTAGTCCCATTTCTTCCAATATAGACTCTTGGTCAGGACAGTTTAGTGTCTCGTTACATTGCAATGAACTTGGTACCTTTTAGCAGCATTTTTTTTCATTCATTTCTTTCAGCTGTTCTACACAGAAGGTGGGCTGGGACACTTGTTACTATCAGAAATAAAAATAAAAAAACAAGTGTAAGGTAAGTTAGAAGTTTACAGAAAAGCAACAAGTTGCACATTTGTTTGATTTCATACAAATCTGATAGCTAATAACATATGATTACATTTTAAGATCATGTTCACAAAATTCTGTCACGAAGCACTGAATTGCAAAAAAATGGGTTAAACTTGAGGTTTAATATTTACAAATTATAATCTAATCCAGATGAGAGTTAAAGACATGAGGGCTTCTGGAGGAAAATTGTTTAAAGATAGAGGGTAGCATGTTTAGGACATGGTAGTGGAGGAGGGAGGAGGAGGGGGATTGAAGCGCAATGAATCCAAGGTTGTGTTGACCCCTCAAGACCTCATCCCAGTAACTCAGAAACCCCAGAGCAACAATGACATCACTCCCTCATTCCAAGACAAAGAATCAAAGCACTGCAGCACTGGACCAGCACTCTGTGTGCATGCACATTAAACTCTGCTCTGGTGCACAAGACCATTCACAAGCAACAGACAGAGAGAACAAGTGGGTGGAAACTTTTTCATAAGTAGAACCAGATTTGATTTTGAGGCATATAGTCCCACCAGTCTTTAATGCTCGATCGCCCCTTGAAATCTACTTATTGAAAACGATGACAAATGTACTGACATTACCAGAGACTAACGGCTCAAACACCTTATAATTTTCCCTCATACCTATGTTTCCACAGTTCAGCCTATAAAACAGACATACTGTATTATATGATTTATAATGATGAAAAGCAAGAAGGCTTAAATATCTCAACACCATCAACCACAAGAAACCACAGAAATAATTTATGGTTTGTCCAAGTAATGACTCCACAACTATGTACTATTGCTGTAGTAAATTAATACTACCTGATCACACTAGACCAAATGATCTAGTTCAGAAATTTGTCTGAGTGAAAAAAGAGGCTAAGAAAGCTGTGTGAGGAACATTTATATTTGGATCAACATTTGAAGGGTAAAGAAATAAAATACAAGGTGTTTAATCAAAAGGTTTTGATTTGAATTTATTTGTGGGCCAACAAGACCACAACTATTTGAGGTTATTTCTACTCTACACTTTACATACTGCTGCTTGTTATACCCGTTTCATTTTAGTTTTATGGAGGAAAACAGTTCAGATTACAAAAGAAAATTCTTAAAAGAGTCTTGTAAAAGGGACTAAAATGCTGAAAAAAAGGAAGCAAGTAGGCAAATTGTGTAAACCATGGTACCTTTTTTTACAAAGCAAAGCTTGGGACAATATATAGACTGAAGCAAGATAATGACCGATAAATTGCAGGTGTGATGATTAGAGACCAGCCTTGTGGGTAGCAAAAAGAAAAACTAACTACAACAGGCTAAAGAGTAAACCAAGAAATACAAAAATAAAAACAACAACTGTCATGTAGACAAGCGCAACTGAATTGTTCTAATTTTACCTCAAAACAGCATTGCATAAACTGGGCCTGACTCTCCCAAAAAGAACAGAACCAACTCAAAGGACCATACATTCAATTTTACCTTCTGTGGAAATAGGTTAGCATAAAAAACAAAGTGCCCTTGAAAATAGCAATATGCTAATTGTGGTAAATATGTGATTGCTTTAATAGTGTTTTTCAAATTATGTGGTTGGCAATAAAGTAACAGCGTGTTTAGCTCCAAATCATGCGGAAGATGCATGCTGAGCTGTCTGAAGCTGGCAGAAAGGACTGCTCAATTAAGGAGCAGATTTAAGATAAGAGTGTTGATTCCCAAGCCCAATTAATTAGCACAAGAAGAGAGGCGAGGAAGCCAGGGAGCAGCGGAGTGATTTAGTCGGAGGGTGACCACAAGGGACTTGCTCTCCCGCTCCTACCTTCTCACCTTTATTTCCATGCTCTACTTCCTTCCTTTTCCAGCTAATTCCTTTGTTCACTCTGCTCTTTTGACTCCTAGTTCGCCCAATGCTCTCCTTCTGTCATTAACAGTCTTTTAAAGTCCAATACACAAGAATAATTGTGTGCTTTTCATAACAAAACTACTGCACCTTGTCCAATTTGTGGTAATGCAAAATCAATGTAAAAATGTTCTCATTAAACAGGCCTGTAGAAAAACAATCTTAACCCAAAATAGAGGGTCGGGGTAATCTTCAGAAACATATCTTTTCATTAAAATCTTTTCTGGCATCAACTGCAGGGTGGATGCCTCATAGTAAGAATGTGCAGAGACAAATATATTTTTAGCTCTGCAAATGTTTTCGTTAATACCCAAAGGAGAGCTAGCACATGGATAACTCCATGGAAATGTGTGAAATACATCTGCTAATTTTCACTTGAAACATAAATCAGTTAAGTGATTACATGTTTTGTCAAATAATAATTTTGTTTTTATGAACAAGGTTATGAAATAACCATTTTCTAAGTTGTGGAACATTCAACAAAATACTCAAAATGTCTAAATAGGTAAATCAAAGACAGATTGTGAAAATTCATTAAAATTAATGAAATAATACAGTAAGTATAAACTGACACACAATTTGAAGCATTGTCTAAAATCACATGGAAGTGGCATCACATTTTAAACCTTTACATCATGGTCAGTTTTGTTATTTACATAGAAGTTTATGGTAATTTACATTAAAGACAGCTTAGGTTCCTAGTAATGGTTCATGGGAATACATATTGCAAAACAGAACATGTTAATTGTACTCAAAGTAACTCTGATGAAAGAAAGGTTGTTTTTTTTTGTCTGCTCCCTTCTGCAGGGATCACGACAGCGAGTGAACTTGAACGAAAATCTTGCCAATTGTTTCACACCAGATGCCCTTTCTGATGCAACCTGGGCTCAAATCTGCAACCTCAGGATTACAAGACCACAACTGACCACCAAGCTACTGTGGCGAAAAAGTAAGACAGAGAAAAAAAATGTGTTTGCTTGCTATGATTTTTTTTTTACACTGCACTACTTTAGGATCAAATAGTTTCTCTGCAATTTCACGGATAAACTATTTCATTTTTCATTTTGTGCTTAATGCATGTAATTATTGACGATGGACCGCAAACCTACACTGTCTTCCATGTAAATGTACAAAAACTTCCTCTTAATAACTGTATAATGTGACTGCTTTCTAAGGTTTATAAAATAGCATTTGGATGATTAGCTATAACATGTTTGAGATTAGAGTTGTTTTAAGACAGAAATTCACTCTGGTCTTGGTCCCACTCAGACTTGCCAAGGCTTATTCAAGGTTGATAGCTTATCACATGTACATTTTATAATTTTAAGACAAAATGTTGAAGGTTTTGGCTCAGTTAATTATTGTAAATAAAATGTGTGATGAGTGGTATGTTTTCTAATTCATTTTAACTGTTATTTGCTAATTACCCACTGATCTCAGCACGTAGTGGTGAATCAAAGCATGCAGGCAGCAAGCTGATTATTTTTTGTTAGCACTACCAATATAGAAGTAGTAGTAGTACTTTTATTATCAATGTTGTTTCAAACTGTTTCCTTTAAAAACATATTTTTATCCTTCCTGACGACTCACAGTAATAAAGTATGCTTTGTTTAGTATTTCATTTGGTCTTTAATGGTCTTTGAAATGTATTAGAATGCTTTTTAGATTAGTTTATGATAATGGCAGATCTTTCCCTTGGGCTGGTAGCCTAACAATGCACTGAAAACCAATTATTTGTGCCTTAAAAATACCTCTCTGCTGCATACATATTTATTATGGGACAAGGCCAATACTTGCGATGCTTTGTCGATAAGTAAGGGCTGTGAATATATTGTGTCTGGAGCCGTGACCCCACGTGCCTGAGTGTCAGATATCTTACAGTATTACTGCCACAACCCACCGGCCATCTATCAAAACACACTGAAATGTCAATAACAGGAGCTCATCCCAAAACTCAAACAATTACCTGGTTAGAGGGAGGAAAATAAAAACTAATCAATATGTGGCTTGAAAAGAAGGGCCGGCCCTCATTTTGCTGTATGAATTTTTGATGCGTCTGCTACTTAAGCACCAGACTATCAATTACGAGATAAACAGGGTCTAGGTGATTGTTGTCATGGTGCACAGGGCTGCCATCCAATTAGATCTTGCTCTGGCTAATGTGTTAATATCTTACATAATTGGTGTTGGGGGCCATTTTTTCCTTCCCTCTCCCAAATGCCAAGCTGATCCTTATAGAGACTAATACTATGCCATTAGCACAGTCTTATCTGCGCAAAGTAATCCAGGTGAAATATACAGAAAGACAGTGTATAATTCAAAAACCCATTTCAGTGCCTTGACAGACTATTTTTTGGATGTTTCCCAATCTTCATTTTTTAGGTCACACTTTCTCCCCGATTGTTACGCTACAACTTTAAACAATAACTTGAATGTTGTGTTTTTTCTCTATTCTTACACGTTTAAATGCTACCAGATAAAGTAACGCAAGCTTTTTGTCAGCTTAAAGGAGGAGAGAATGGATGACAAAACTTCCAAAGAATTAGTCAGTGTAGAATTAAGTAATAGGAAAGAAAGAAGTAAAGACATAACAGAGAAGAGAATACATGTAAAAAGCAAAATATGAGTCAGAAAGAAAAGGAGTGAGGAAGAAAAAGAAAGAAAGGGAACACGGGATGAGACGGCTGCCTGGAAAGACGATTAGTATTCATGCGGCGTGGTGCTCCAGAGAGGATTAATGGACTCTGATGCCTAATATCCTGGAGAACAATTAATTTGCCCACAGTTTTGTCATGGTTGAAAGTCAAATGCTGGAACAGATCGATGCGCACAGCCGCCAGTGAAATCGCGGCAGCCCCTTCTGCCAGGCGCAGAATTTTAATTTCATCATCATCATTTTCCCCGCCTGCCACCCTCGACGAAGCTGTCCATGACATGGCTGAGAGGGCTGCCACATCCCGACAGGCATGGTACACACACACACTCACACGAGCTCTGTAAACACACAAACATGCCACACACTCTTATACACTGACATTTTCAGTAAAGAACTCACATACATGCATACTCACAAACACATACAAGTCATCTAATACACACATAAGTTAGAGGAAAAACTTCAGAACTTATACAGGGGGTACTTTTGTACAGTTTTGTGTGATTCAATACATATTTCAAGATGTTTATGACATAAAGCACCCTCTCTTCTAACTACATGGCCAACTAAACACTCCCTATGGAGCCATCATGGACAAAGAAACCTTCAAATTATTTAGTTTTTCTATGTTCAAATAAAAAAGAAAAAAAAGAGGTAAAACAAGATTTAGAAAGTAAAACAGCTTAGATTCATTAATGGATGCATCAACAGGAGTTGTGTGATACTGACTACCCTTAAAAACAGTTACAATAAATAGTAATAATAAAATAAAAAGTTCTGGGATCATATTTCCAAACACAAGACCAACCTCTCAAGCTTACATAAATTCAGGAGTAAAGCCAGGAGTGGACCTGTGCAAATAATGTCACCAACATCTTGATTTCACCGTCAGCAGCACAACCTTGATCACCACGCATCACTGAGCCATTGTCGGAGGCAGTAAATCTTTCATCGGGGATGCAGATGTGTCAATTAAAGAAACAGAGACACAGCAAGATGCCCTGTGTCTGTTTCCTCGCCTTATTTGTCTTTTAGCTTTTTTTTTTTTTTTGCCCATAGCTTCAAAGACATTCTCATTAGCACAATAATGCAACAAAAATGAAAGGGACATAGAAGCTAAGTGACAAAAAAAAATGAGGACGTGCTGTTAGAGGACATGTGCCTCCCCATATCGCCTGTAATCTAAATTTCTGTGTGTAACTCAGCATTGTTTCTGGATTATAAGTAATTACTTGGATTAAAATGTAATTGTGTGTAACTGTGTGGTTTAACATAAACTGGTGGATATACTGCAGCAAAAGAAATAGATGTTAAATAAAGGCCTAAACATTTATAACTTATTTATTAGAATCATAACTTCTGAAAAAAGAAGGTGTTTTTTTTATACAACGAGAAATGGCTTATTTATTTTTTGTTAATAAATGTCATTCACACTCGCTGCCTTCCTCTGCTTAGTATCATCTTGTACTTGCCTTCATTACCATTTTTGTTCTTTTTGTCTTAGTTACCCTCTGTGGGGATGAAAAAAAAATGTAGACATCATATGAATTATTAAAGGTGCTGGTGCTAATTCATTTAATGAATTAAGAAGAGTCCAGTGGGGGGTATTTCAATAATGGAGCACTGTTAGTAGTGTTTTAATAAGGATGGCACACACTGATTGGGTAATTAAATCTCAGATCTCCCCATGCTGCTTCACTCCCACAAGAGGAGGAAACAGTGTGATGGTGGAGAAGTCGTCTGGCCTCTGTATTTATCTTCAAACGCACATGGTGACACACAGCCCAACTCTCAGGCCTGCCATTACAGATTGAATTGGGTGGTGTCTCACTGCCATCATTGGTTACGGGAAAAATGAGAGTAAAGTGCGCAATCAGTCAACAAGTCAAAGTTTGTGTATCTAAACCTTCATATGTGTGTTCATTGTATAGGTTAGGTTCTTACTTAAAAGAGCTATATTTGCAGTCAAAAAACATTAGAAGTGACTTGAAATGTGCAGACTCTTGTTCAAAATCAATTTATAATAATTTTGTTGTAGGACTTTTTTAAAGATGCAGGACAAACAGTTCTATCAATGATTCCCTGTAATTTGCTACAGCAAAGTCATACAGTTTAATTTTTTTCATAACTCTGTCTATGTCACTTATTGTGTTTAGCTACATTTTAATACCATGTACTCTAAGTACATGTCTAAAACCAAATAATACACGTAAAGTACTTTGTGTCATATCAGCTAAAGTTGTTAAAAACAATGAGGAGATCTTTGGTTATTTAGTTTAAATGTTAAAATGCAAATAAAGAAATGCTTCCAGCTAAATCTGTCATGATCTTTAAAGCATCACATTTGTGAAAATAATGATAGTCAAAGTTTTTTCTGTGTTTGAGTGCAGTTAAATGTTAAAAGCATTTTTCATGCAGAACAAGAAAGTTAAAAAACTTAATTCTATCATGTAAATACAGAACATGCCAACTCTTTATTTAACTTGAGGATATGGTTGAACAGTACAATAATTTAACAATTTGTGTCGCAAAGCTTTTATGAACTTTAAAAACTGCAGCGTAGAAAATTTATGAAAAAAAACAAACAAAACATCCCAAGATATTGTTTAATATTGTAATTAGGCATCACAGTAAAGAAACAAAAAGGCTAAAAGAAATCTGTATATTCTAAACAAAAATCATGAAACCATTGTGGATTCTACAATTTATAAAGCATTAAACATTTGTTTTCAATTTCATGCCTAAAAAGTCATCTTGTGCAAGTGTTTAAAACCACATGGATCCATGAAATTATATAAAACCTTTTCAACCACATGAGGGACAAGAAAACATTAAAAAATAACAGAAAACCCTTTAAAGGAAAATAGGTTAAAGTCAACAGAAAAATAATGTTTTTTTCTAGAAAAACATCTTCTTCTGATCTATTTTTTTAAAGCAATAGAGCTCATAATCCCTGTCTGGAGTTTGTGTCACCATTCAGCACCTCCAGTAGTTTGAAGAGGGACACAATGAAATAAAGATGGAGCGAGAGAGAAAGAAAGAAAAACGTGGAGCAGGGGGAAAGTAGAAAAAGAGAGAAAGCCTGTCTATAATAAGGGCTTCAATGGTCCAGACTGGGCCTGTAATAGGACTGGATCCCAATCAATAGAGATGCTCCTCAGGCCATTCGTAGGCGTAATGACTTTAGGTTTCTCAATAATTAAGATATTGTCACTGTGCTGACTGCAGGGTCAGCCAATCATTAACCTCATGTTAAATATGCCTTTGTTTTAATTGCTTTGCCTTAACTCCTCCAGATACGCAGGGATGAAAATTAAAGAGACAGGGACCCTTTTTCAGTATGCATGTCTGAGAATCAGAAAGGGAGAGATGGAAAATGATACAAGCCCTGCGGCGAAGTTGTATGTGCACTTATGAGATGTCTGTTTTCAGCATCCTGGCATTCTATTTTTGACTTTTTAAATGTGCTTTTTCCTTTTAACAAGGCAATTGTGAGTGCACTTATGTTTCCTTTTTAAAAACAAAGGTATGCCTTTAAAAGTATAACAATCAAAAGACTGATAAAATAAGGTGAATTCAGCTAAAATGGGCCACACTTTGGATGATGATTGAGAAAACCTTTAAATTAGCCCTGTAATAAATCCAGTTATATTTTTACAAACTGTCACATGCCCCTACAGTTATTTTATAATAAAAACGGTAGAAAAGTCCTAAATGTTTTGTAATTATAAGAGTTAAAATTTTAAAAAGTTCCTACTGAGCAACTACTGGAGAGTTCAGGTGTTCAGGGGGACATAAAAAAAGACAATAATTAAAGCTGAAATTATTTTAATTTTAGCTTTAATAAATGCAGCAAAGATACCTTTTTTGTTTTCCCAAATTCACTATCAGAGTAAATTCGTTCTTGGAATGAAACATTTATTAAATATTTAATTGAAAAAAATCTTAAACAATTCACATTGTAGTGGTGTGTGTCCCTGAACAGTAGTGTAAGGTGTGCGTGTGTCTATGTGAAAGCATTTGCGTGCATGCATGTTTTGTATATGTGTCATAACCCTCTACTCCATCCAAATGATAAAAAGATAGATCAATCAAAACTATTGTTACATGTCAACAAGGTTTGTAGCAAGTGTGTGAGATCAACAAAATGTGATTAGGTCTAAAATAAACAAAGAGAAAGATATACTGTAATGCTCCAACTTTATTTGTCCCATTTTACCTGAAGGCCTATTTCAGTTGAATTCACTATTCTGTTAAATAAAACCTCATGAAGAATCACAAAAGTTGTTTTACTTTTGGAGTTGTCAAAGGTATTGTAAGTTTTACGTAAATGTAGTGCCACTGGTGATAAAAAGGACTTCTCATCTCTTCTGTCACACATGCACAGACAACTCAGATGGCAAAATTCCTACCATGCAACTCCCTCCCCCCTCCCCCCACATCTCGGCAATCACTTTCAGCCATTCCCGCCCCAGCTGGGTGATGAGAAACAATGAATTTATATCTGACGTGTTGTCATTCTTTTCTCTTTACTACACAGAGTTCTGTGCTTCACTCTCTCCTCTCTGCTGTCGTGCCATTGGTTGTTGGTAAATGGACTAAAGCGCCACTCAATAGGCTGATGCACTCCGTCAAGGCGAGGGGGCTTGACCTTTCCTGGCGTGGGGAAACGCAATTCATATCGGCCCCAGACCAGCTGCCCGCTAAACGAACATCTCATCCAATTTCCAGACGCCTGCAACACAAAAAAACAAGAGCGAGGTGTGTGTGTGTGTGTTGGGTGCTGGGTAGACTGAGGGGTGGTGGTGGGGGGGTGGGGGTTAGC
>JAOXNZ010000001.1:12962090-12982126 GCA_028566095.1 Kryptolebias brasiliensis | reverse complement strand
CAGTTCAGACTCCTGTTCTTCATTAACCGGTGAGCGCCGCGCATGCTCAGTTCAGACTCCTGGTTCTCATTAACCGGTGAGCGCCGCGCATGCTCAGTTCAGACTCCTGGTTCTAACCGGTGAGCGCCGCGCATGCTCAGTTCAGACTCCTGTTTAACCTGCCTGCAGAGCCTCAGGAGGGCATATTGTCCAAATTGTCTGTTAGCAAAATATCTCACGAACCGCAGGACGGATTTTAATGAAACTACCAGGAAGCGACCATTAGATGTACGTCTACAACTGATTAAGCTTTGGAGCCAACACGATTTAAGATGGCTGCCAAAGCCAGATAACTTTACGAGACACAAAAATGGCTGCAATTCAGCCAATTTTACAGACACTGAGCCTAAACTTGGTGTGGTAGTAGCTGAGAGTCGTCCCCGACAGTCCAAGAGCTCCCCCGTGTGGGGAACCTTGGCGTTAACTGTTTGGAATCAACCACGTCTGTCTGTTAGCAAAATATCTCATGAACCACTGGTAGGATTTTAATGAAACTCTCAGGAAGTGACCATTAGATCTACGTCTACAACTGATTAACCTTTGGAGCCAACATGATTTAAGATGGCTGCCACAGCTAATCAAATTTAGAAAGTACATAAATGGCTACAACTCGGTTAATTTTACAGATATCGAGCTGGAGTTTGGTGTGGTAGTAGCTGAGAGTGATCCTCAACACATGTCCTGAGCACTGAGATGTAAAATTTAGCCATTATCTATTTGGAGTCAACTTTGTTTGTCTGTTAGCAAAATATCTCATGAACCACTGGTTGGATTTTAATGAAACTCTCAGGAAGTGATCACCGGATGAACGTCTACAACTGATTAACTTTCTGCGCCGACCTGATTCAAGATGGCCGCCACAGCCAGCCGACCTTAGCAAACACAAACATGGCTGCAACTCGGCCAGATTTACAGACGCCGAGCTAGAATCTGAAGTGGTAGTAGCTGAGAGTCGCCCCCCAACACGTGCTCTGAGCTCCAACAGATCACCTGAGAATAAAAGGTTATGTTTAAGGTGGAGTTTAGCAGCTTTGTGGCTCCCTGAGCAGAAACGTAGATTTGCAGAGTTTATATTTTAGTGATTATTACGTGGTGAAAGTGTGAAACCATAGCAACAAGCCCGTGACCTTTGACCTCTTTGAACCGGTTTGACTTTAGATTAGATTTTTTTGTGCACGTTTATGATCTTTTTGTCTCTTCTGGTGTCCGTGTGCATATTTCTTAAACTTTAAGTTTTTTTTTTAAGCTCATTTTTATCTCATTTGGGTTTATTTTTTTTGTTTAGTCTTGGTAGAGTTTTATTTTCACGTTTGTCCGAACTGTTTTTTTCCTGTATTCCTGTTGTTTTTCTTCTGTTATGTCTAAAGTATGTGTATCCTTCAGGGATGTTTTGAGTTACTTTTTGTTCTTTTTCCGACAATTTAACTTTGCCTGCTGCCAAAAAGGTGAAAGTTGAGCGATAGTGTTTTGGCCTGTGTGTTCATGTGTCTGTTTGTTAGCAAAATATCTCATGTACCACTGGGCAGATTTTAATGAAACGCTCAGGAAATGATCACTGAATGTACGTCGACATCTGATTAAATTTTGGAGTCAATCCAGATCAAGATGGCCGCCACAGCCAGCTGACTTTAGAAAACACAAAAACATCTATAATACAGTCAGTTTTAGAGATATTGAGCTAACATTTGGCATGGTAGTAGCTGAGAGTGATCCCCAACACATACTTCGAGTGCTACACGTTGCACTGGATCTTTGCCTAAAATGTTGGCTCAAACTGTTACAGTCAGCTTTGTTTGTCTGTTAGCAAAATATCTCAGGAACCACTGGACGGATTTTAATGAAAGTTTATGGAAATGATCACTGGATGTACGTCTAGAGTTGATCAACTTTTGGAGTCAACATGATTCAAAATGGCCACCCCAGCTATTCATCTCTAGCAAACACAAAGACGGCTACAACTCTGTCTGCTTTACAGATATTGAGCTAAAATTTGGCGTGGTAGTAGCTGAGGCTGATCGCTAACACATATTCTGAGTGTTAACAGGTTGGCTGTTAACCGTTTGGCGTCACAGTGTAAGCGTGACATCTTACAACATCGCATGAGATCGAGCATAATGTTTGTGTCAAGGTTTAACCAAAACAGCTACTACGCCATAATTTCTCGGTATAAGCACAGGCAAACTTGGAAAAAAGAAAGTCACTTAGCCTGATCCGTTGATTTACTGATTATTTATTTACTTGTTGAGGTGTTTATTATTCCGGGTTGTTAAATGATTTTATGGCTTATGACTTGATATAACTAACTGCATCCTATTTTTTTTCTTACCGCCTCTAAATCATCAACACCAGACAGACTATTAATGACAGACCACCAGGAGAGATGGTAACTGAGGAGACAGCATTCCCTCAGGACTTAACTCCTGACAAACACACAAACAAGAAAATAAATATACAAAAAAAAAACACAACCAGAAACACAATCAACTCCTCACAAGTCCTGACACGTGGAGACACAAAAAGAGTGCAGAGTGGTTCACGTAACACTTGGTGGCTTTTAAAGCAGGATCATTTATTCAGCAGGAGAGGTTGTTGCAGTGCTGCAGAAAGGCTGAGTAAATTAGATGTAGGATTTGTCATCATATACACATGCAATGTAAGACAAGTGATGCAACGCAAGCAAACTGTCTGAGAGAGAAATGAGGATCTGCTCTAAAACCGGGTCTATTTTATATGTGTGGGCCTGTGTGTCTACATGATATGCATAAAACAAGCCTACTTACAATAATTAAAACAAAAGTGACTCGTGCATCACAGCTACTTCTTTCATAACACCACTATGGCTTTTTTCTCATTCTGAACTGAGGACTGGTGCATTCATGTTATAATTCTATGCACTGCATGGACAATAGATTCTGTACAAATATATGTCATTCTTTAGGTTTCATTCTTTTTTTCATTGTTGATGCTTGAATAAATTTTTAATGCATTATATATTATTCATCAGAAACTAGCTTCATTGATTGAGTGGAAATAATATGATATAAATTTCCCTTTTGTTACGCCTGAGTTACATTTTACCATTTGCTACGAGGGATGTCAAAGACCTTGGTGGCTGACGTGGAAGAGGGTTTTTACAAAGACAGAGCTATACGAGACAGATGTGCATACACAGGCTCACACAGTCATGGGGAGGTAAACAAATCCCACTTATTGGAGCTAGAGTTATGCCGTGGGCAACAAACTAATCATGGCTCTGCTGTATGAGCATGTTTTTTTTAGATAAACAACTGGTATTGGTAATTTGGCACAAATCCTTTGGACAAGGCGATGTGTAAGCAGAGTGGTCTTAAACTGTGAGTGTACCAAATGAACCATACAGCAGCACAAAGTAACATGCAGACTTGTGGTGCCCGAGGTCTCTTGGGTGCCTTGCAGTTCCCCATAGCCCTATTTCTGTCTGCCAATGCCTGCATGGCACTGTTAGGCTTGGTCCAATTAAACCTATTTAGCGAGCCTTCAGCCTTGGGAGCACCAGGGACTCACAGACATGTGTCTTCCTTCCTGATATAAAGATACTTCATGTGATATGATGTAACTGTTCAACAGTTGAGTGAAATATGTACTTTTCATACTCTGACATAAAGTTTATTATTATTACTGAAATATCCTTGTTACCTGTTTGAGGGGTTTTGTCCTCATTGCTCCCTTCATTCTTCAGGGTATTGATGGGTGGGATGTGGGCTGGCTACAAGGATAGTGATCAAATTTCCTACACCCCACAAAAGCAAACACAGCTAGTCGACAGTGTGTGCCGTGCATCCCTGGAGTCCAACTGCTGCTCTGAAACCAATTTAGCAGCCCATGCTGCATGAAGTAAACCTCTGCCCCCTCCCTCTCTTCTTCTATCCATCCATCCCTCCCTCCCTCTGCTCTCCCTTCTGTGTCTACTCAGTTCTCTCCCGAAGTGTCACTCTTTGGGAAACAGGGAGGCAGGAAAGGGTGGGAGAGTTTGGGCAACAGAAGGGGGGAAAGAGGGAGGAAAGGCTTCTCTTCTTTCCGAAATCATGCACTGGATCAGTCTGGAGAGGCCCAGCATGTTTGGATTGGCATGGCGGCTGGCAGACGATAGAAGGAGGTGGAGCTGGAAGAGAGTTATAAATAAACATTTCAACAGGGCTGCGGAGAGGTGTCGGCAGGCCTCAGGCCACAGACCTTCCACGGGCTCGCTGGCGCCCCTCCAGGTCACATTACACAAGTGAACTGCCACATAAAAAAACACTATTCATGTGTGTTTTCATGATTGTGTATGTGCGTGCGTATGTGTGTGCCAGAGAGGAAGCCAAAGAGAGAAGAAACTTGAGAGGGTGGGGTGTGAGTTACTATAGTAGCAAACTCAATGAAGAGCCCGTTGCAAGCCAACCTCAACATAATGAGAGAATTAGAATAATGTCTCATAAAAAAAGAAAAAAATGTTCCATTTGCACTTTGCTCCCCGAAGATGTTGGTTTTTGAAGGAAAACAAAATCATTCATCTCCAGACATTTCACATTAAAATTTAAAAATTGTCTTTTGTTGCCTTTATGTGTTATTACGTTGCTGAATATTCAGAAAGTTCACAATCTCCTGTGAATAAAACAATGAAAGCATGAACAACTATTGCACAATTCATGTAAGATGGTGTTTAAATTTTTAACCAATATTAGTACAGTGCAACTCAGCACATTTACTCAAAGAGCTGCGCTTAAAAATAATAATCTGAGCTACATTTACAGTATTTCCTGTATGACACGTTTTACATGTTCTCCACTACACTTTTAAGGGTAATGTTTTTTACTTAACTACATTTATCTGACAGCTGTAGTTACTCTTACAGAAAAATGACTTTTTAAATTGTGAAAGGTAATTTGCTAAATAATCCTGTTGTGTAAATGAAAGAGAACATGCAAGAATTTGTCCAAAATTAGCACTATTTATTACATATTAAGTACAAGTAAAAGGCATTATATAGCAACAGAGTGAAAACAGTCCTGGGAATCAGAACAAATGGGCTGTACTTAGGTCCTTTTTACCCAGCCTCAAAGCTGGGCACTGGACTCAGAAGTTCTTGGCAACCACACTAGAGCTCTGCACTTCATGTGTTTGTTTTGAAATGTCAAAAATGGTATCACTGTAAGACGTGGTCCAAAGAAAGTTTATAGGAATGTTACGTTGTGCATCTCCATTTACAGTTCGGGGTGTTTTGGGTTGCATGCCTCACAAAACTAAAGAAAATCTATACAATTCTACTCACTCTGGTGTGTGACATTTGTGCACAAACCTCTTTGTCCAGCATAAACTCCACTTCCTTGAAGGTTTTCCACTCAATCAGGCCTCAGCGGTCGCCTCAAGCTCTCGGCTGAAGGGCAGATCTCACAGCTAGAAAAAGAGACATTTTGGTTTCATGGTTACTTATCACAGGCAAAAAATTTTGGTTAAGTTTTGTCAAAGAGAATTGATGCTTTTGGCTTGAGCTCTCCACATCTGTGCGCCGCAGGAGTTATCGTAAGACCTCACTGCAACTTTTACGCAGAAAAAAATGAGGTATGATGATATTTTGCTGGTTATTGAGTGGATGAGTCATAGAACAGTAAAACGGAAAGAAAAAAAGTTTGTAGAAAATCTGTGATTGAGTAACATTTTTGTGGCTGCACTATTATTGCAGCGAACTTTTGGACTTCTTGAACACATTAAGGCTTTCATGATAATAAATCTTTGGTTGAAAAACTGTGCCGATAAAACACAATTTAAAAGAGCTAAAAGATGAGCTAAAAACTATGAAGAGGGATGGTGGGCTACATCCAGCTGCATTTTTGAAATAGGATGAAAGGAGGGAAAACGAAGAGGATGGAAAGAGTCAAAAGTGAAAAGAACTCACTGGAAAATGTAGACCACTGATTTCTATGAAGTCAGAGAAAGCCTATCTCTTTTTGACTTAGCTGTGGTTTTGCTCCACAATTTACTATAAAAACCTGGCAAAGTCCACAAGGTCTAGTTAGTAGATCCCAGTGATATGACTGGACTTGGGTGGCTTCACCACATGCTTGGCCAGGGATGGAGTAACGTATAAACAGTAGAAAGCTCGTGTCTGTTTGTGTTTTTGTGTTTTTGTGTTTGGAAGTGAGATGTTCATCCACCTGTGGTGTAAAAACACAGCTTTAATAAAAACAGGCACGTTTGACCTTCTGGTTAGCAGTTTTAGGTTTAGACACCATGCAGATTATACTTTTTAACCTCAAGAAAAGAAAAATCACAGTTTTATCTAAATAACACCTGACTTTGAAGTCAAAACTCAATGTTTGGGTTGAACAAAAAACATGAAACAACAAAAAATTAATCAATTGAACTCACTTATTACAATAAGAGTTAGTAAGGCGTGCATTGAAGGGATAGTTCAGATCTTTTAAAATGAGGTTTCTGTGGAAAGGTTAACAAATAACATCTCAAATGTTTCAGAAAGGTGAGATCCTTGAGTTTGTGAGGTCCAAACTGAGGTTTCTGGCTGACCTCACTTTAGAGAAAAGAGTGAAATTCTGACTGAACTGAGAAGCTCACAGCTAATCTGAGCGGGGCCAAGACCAAAGTGGACTGTTGCTGTCCTAAAACCGTCCCAATCTTGAAAATACCTTAGCAGTTTATCTGTTTGGTATTTTAAAAATCTTAACATTACAGTCAGTTTTGGAATTACATTCTCATTATGGCAGAAATATAGTGATTTTCCTCACAGAAGTGCTAAAGCTAGGTGCTGCTGTCATTATTTGCATTTGCAGGTATCACAGTATTTCATTTAAATAACTCTAAGTAACTGACAATGACGTGAATTTCAAAAATGGGTGTGCATTAAACCTTTTTTTAAGATTGGAGTTGTAAGATTACAGGAAACCATTTGGTTCTTGAACCCACTCAGGCCGTTAGCTTGTCAGTCTATTCAGACATAAACAATTTCTCCAAAATTAGATCATTCAAATAGCAGGTAATATGTTAAATGTTCATAACCTTTCCACAGGATCCACTTTAAAGGATCTGAGATATGTTTTTCCAAAAAATCTGAACAATTGCATAAATAATACAAAAAGCTGCTTCTTTGCTCCATGAGTTAAAGGAAAGTGTCAAAACATAATGTATAGTTTGGGATTATTTTCTGGAATAGGTCCATTTTTTCCACATTTACACAATATTCAACATCTGCTTCTTCCCCTTTTTTTATTCAATGAATGAAAAAAGTAATGGGAATACAAATAGGGAGAGGAAAACCAGTGCAATACTCTCACCATTTCCTGTTTCTGTGGAGCCGGGTGTCTTCAGGGAGGTGAGCTGAGAGGAGTCCTGGCGACCAGCCACCTCTGGTGGGCCAAGTCATACTGTGGAAAGAGAAGAAAATCAAGAAACCTGTTTGCAAAGAAACCATTTCTAAATGGTAAAACCTGATGATAAATTCAAATTAAATAAGCCTGCTGAATAATAACTGAAATAGCTTCAAAACAAAGATTCCTAAATGCAGCCATTTTTTTCAATGAAAAATAATTCTTCCTTTAATGGTACCTCTTTGTATTTTCTTTGTTGCCAACTCTAAATACTTGCTAGAGGCATGTCATCTTCACAATGTTAAAGCAACTGTTTCTAATTAAAGTTTAGTACTATTTTCCGAATAGTCCTCACCAAGAAAGCATTCTTATAACTCTGAGTCTTTTGCACAGTGGTTTTTCACTGTAATCATTCAAAATATTACACCACAACTCTTCTGCCAAAGGACAAAAAAGAAATAGAAATGGTAGTGTAGTTTGTATCATGGAGGTTTAAATAAAATGTTCTGCATCTATTTGAACATTTATTAAATTGTTCCAAATTTCAGTCATGGCAAATAATTGTTTCAGCAATAGAGCTGTTTGTAAAACAATTAAATAACTACATTAAAATACTGATGAGGAACGGATGTTGCTGAGAGACTCCAATGACTATATCCATAGAGGCTAAAACAATAACAGATTACATAATTCTCTAACCGATGTGGTTGAAATAAGAGAATAACTCACAAATAACGACAAAACATTTTAGTTCAACAGTGGAGTCAGAATTTACCATGAGGTTCACTTAATTTGAACTGGAAATCTGTCTAAGGGGAATGAAGGATCGGTTAAGTCAACAAATAAAGTCAAACAGGAGGTAAATTTTGAGGAACACTGAAACCCCTGACCTACCCTGCAAGAAACCCCCTTTCACCCCAACCGGTGCTACCAAACACAACCTCCAACACTGCCAGCAAGCTGTTCTCCTGACAGGCGCAGACTCTGAGGCCTAAAGAAAACAAACTGACTCTGATTATGAAAATAGTGCCGTAAGGCCCTCCTGGTGCCCAGCGCTTATCTTACACAAGGCAAGCTTTGTGCTCTGTGGGGGCTTCTTGCTAGCCCTCAACCACCCCACCAGGTGTAGACCTACAGGACCCAATGCTCCTCCTCCCTCACCTTCTTCGTCTCTGTCCTCATGTGTACGGTGTCACCTCCACCGAGACCACGCTGTATATTTTGAAAAGGGAACATCAGGAAATTGATCCACAGGCAGCACACTGTTCTGTGGGCAAAAGCAATTCCCTAACAGTGTGAGATGATGAGACTTCCTAACCATAAAATGCTAAACATTGTTTCCTGAACTAGGTATTTTCAATAAAACTTTGACATGTGAAAAAGCCTTAAGATGAGCCTGTGTTGTTGCAAGGTGAGAAACAGGTAAGGACAGATCACAGATAATATAGATTTCATCAAGTTACATCATTACAGAATAAAAAGAAATTATAAAAAAGTAAGAGAATCAGACAAAATCAATAAAGAACTATAACTTTTGTGTCAAGACACGTACAAAGCAGCTATATTAAAACTTCAAGACTGCCACTACTGTTGTTTAGCATGTCAACTGACAACAATCTTATATATTTACCATGTCATCTAATAACTGTGTATACGGCAAAAGTAAATGTCTTAAAAATGAGATTTGGGTCACTAATAAAGGTTCTAGTGAAAAGGCTGTCTTTGTTCCATTTCAGTGGAGACAACAGTCCTCAATCTTGACTTTTTACCAATAAACTGAAGCCAATTACAGCCACAAAATGTTGTCACACATTCACAACTTTAAAAAATGTATTTGTAAGATAATCTAATATAAAAAATAATTAAAAAGCAATTGTCATCTGGGCCCCTTTTGTCTGCAAACATTTCAATAATGTCATGCTGCAGTGGAGTTAAACATTACAAAAATTCAATTTTTCACAATCAGGAACATCAAGTAGGACAACATCATATTTTTACTTGAAAGATAAGTCTTAGCAAAAATGTTTTTTTTCTTCCAACTCCATGTTCTAAGGCAGTGCTATTTACAGCTTTGTTCACATGGCAGACTCAGCCACCCAAACTTATCTGTAACCTTAACAGCCTGGTTGGTGGAGCTTAAAGTTGGCTATTTAGTGCCTTTGATCTGATTTACAGGAGTTAACTGAAGCTAAAGCATGAGCAGTTTCTTCAACAAATGCTATACACAACAAATTTACCTACAGTTGTTACTGAATAAAATGGTGGCTAAGATGTATTTAAATCTGCAAAAACATTGAAGGGAAAGTGATGAGGTTAGAAAAAAATGTGATGCATTTGCAATCAACTAACTGTAGGATGTGACTACCATTGATCATTTAGATAACTGAACTTTTTCTCCAACAACTATGTAGCACAGCTGTCAATGATTTTTGGAACAATCTAAACTAATTTTGATGATTTCTTTTGCTCAAGGAAACTTTGGAGAGTGAGCTTGCCAGTAACAGAGCAACGTTATCATCATGCAGTCATTAGTGACAGCTAAGTAAATCAACAACAGCAGAGACAACATCATCAAGCACATTTGATAGATGATTCAAAGATCTGCATAACCTCACAAGTTTGCAATTTGAAATTACCAAAATGAAAAAGAAAACAGTTCAAACTTGCCACTGATTCCCAAATCCACATTTCACCTAATTCTCACTGAAGCTTTAACACCTGAGTTATTTTCTAAATGAACAAAAAGTTCCTGCAGCCCGTTGACTGCTTGTTCTACCACTTTCAAAAGACTTAGAGAAAAGGTAAATTAGTTCCCATACGTACTAAACAGCAATGATTGTTTGTTTGTCTCATTTTGCACAACTTTGAGCAACAAAGTGTTCCACTCCAGGCCACTGGGTGGCGATGGTGGAGATTCAGTTATTCAAGGTGGTATCTCAATGGGCTGCAACCATTTGGCAATCAGCATTCACAAGGGAGTCTTCCAAATGTCTCCAGAATGTCTTGTAACTTATAAGGGTTCTCAACTTTTTCATGTGAGTTGCAGAGGCAGGCAGTCCTGTTGCTTAAGTTTTGTACATGTTCACCAAAAATATAACATTGATTTCTATAGTCCACTTGATCCTGATCAGCAACTAGAAGTGTGTAAGGTAACCGAAGTAACATAGGTTTTTATAATTTTATCAGAATAAGTAGCAATATGCTCAGATGTTGATTCTTTTGTTTTGTTTTACCTACATAGTTTCTGTTTGAGATATTTGAGCAGCAATGTTCATTTAGCACCACAGCCTTCTGTTCAGATTGGCAGATTGACAGCAGAGCAGGAAAGATTGTGAGGGAGAACTTTAGAGATGTGGACTTGGTGTGAAAAGACTGTGTTTGATAAAGTCAAGAGCAAGACTTATTTTCAAAGACCCACAAATAAAAATTAGAATGTATATTCCTTTTAGTCTTTGTCTTTCATTTTTTCCACAAGAATTAAAATTCATTGAACATTTTAAGCAACATTATATTATGCTCCATATGTAACAATTCAAAGCTGGGGTACCAACTTTTGTAGTGGCCATATTTCTGCTGTAATTCATTACAAAGTTAGGGTTTCATTTTTCTCATGGGCCCAAGAAGATGTAAGAATGGAGTATGACTCTGTTTTTTCCATGGTCCTTGGAGAGTCTGTAAGTGATCTGAGACACACAGGGTGGCGTCTAAGATGGGTTTGGATCAGGGCTTTGCATCTGGGGCACATGTGCTTTTGACGGGGACAAAAAGACGAGGAAGGAAAGCCAAAATGTCTTTCTCTTCATTTTTTTTTTTGCCTGAGTTCTGAAAAGAAGTCTAATGACTTTCTTTTCCACTGCACATTGTGGATCCACTCTCTTCCTATCTTCCTCATTTTCTTCACTTTACAGATTTTAAACAGTTCTTATGCCAAACAGTGCAGACAGTAAGATTACTTGCAATCAAATATGTTTATAAAATGATGCTGCTGACATGCTAAATGAAAAATTAAAGGGTTTATGCTCGAACCCGCTCTTTGAGGGTAAATGTGTTTGGTGGTATGGAGGAAGCACAAACCACCAACAGATATGCACTAGAAAGTAAAAAAAAAAGATAAACAAAGGAGTGAAGCAAAAGAAAACAAAGTATGTATGTAGATTATGGCTCTTTGGCAAATACTAAACCACATCTAGTCCTGCCGGCAGTCTCTTGGCACTGCTGTTGGTATCCCTCCATTAGTAGCATCAGAAAGCCTAGGGCAGCCGACAGAAGTGTGACCGGAGATTATTGTCCTGCGTGCTTGTTTGGGTTAAGGCTTTAGATGGGGAAATGGGATTAGGATAGGCCCGGCTGGGGAGACACACACTAATGGGAAGCAGAGAAACCCTCGCCTGATCCTACTCCACTCACCGAGAGCAACCCTGTTATCCCACCTGATTGGATTAGCCCCCTGTTAAATGTGCTATGATAACGGCGGACCACTGCTGAGAGTCTCTGCAGTGCTGCAGGGGTGGAAGCACAGATACAGGGAACAGAGAAATACCTCCACATTGTTTATGTTTATTTTGATTATGCTTTTGTACGAATTGTGGAGCGAAGCTTGTATAAAACTCTTTAACCATCACTGTTTTTACAAAGGTTTTTCATATTTGTACAATTAAAGTAACGTCTTTTTTTATCTTTAGTGCCTAGAGTGGGTAGCTGAACAACAATATAAAGATCTTTACTGCACTTGCACCTTGCAGTAAATTTATATACATGCAAATCTCGAAGCCTTAAACTTGCTAATTGCAGCAAGTCTACCAATCAGACAGTAATTACTGGTATCCTGCCTGCCTTTCCTTCCAATGGCTGAGCAGCTAATTTGAGCCGTGGTTTAAACAGCTGGAAAACAGCATCCTGTGGCAAAACTGGAGGTCTGTGTTTGAGTGTGCACGCATGTGTGTGAATCTGCACTCCTATTTATGCACTGACTATGGCACTTTTTGGAAAATGCAACGTAAGGTAGAATGAATTTAACTAGTAGGAAAATCTGGTCAGATGTGTGCAACGTAATATTTTTACACACTCTGTTATGTACCTGCTGCTTTGCAGAGAGAGTTAAAGCATTTATCAATATGTTAACTCTTTCTGACCTTCCTGTCAAGATTAGCTGCTGTGTGTGATTGATTCAGATTTTATTCATGTTTCTTTTTGCCACAGGTTCAGGTGACATGAAATGACACACAGCACCCACACTCTGTGATGATTGGATGAAAAGGTTACTGATCTCATAATTGCTTTTAAATTGCACTGCATGAGAGCGTGTATCATTAATATAATGATTATCCACATCACACCAATCTTACCCAGAGTGAATCTTTAGTCATTTAGACACACTCTGCTCAGACAAAAACATTTAGAAAGCATTTTAAGAGAACATCCAATCAGCTGTCTTTACAAGTCAAAGCTGCAACTTTGGTTAGCTCTTTTTTTCACCTTCTGGTCATTTTCAGATCCTTTTTTGTACAACCCCACAGCTAAAACAGTAAGGAAGAATATTTTAGAATTAGCCTGACAGGCTCTTAAGAAATTAGCCTTTGGAATACAGATCACTGTTGGTTAATTAACTGTTGTTAATGCACATGTGTTGTACAAGGACTACTAATCTCTAATTGTAAGCAAGGAAGAAATTAGTGTGTTTGCTTTCTCCCAACAGTTATAAATAAGTCTGTTTATTTAAAGAAATGTTGTAAGTGGTAAAATGAGTAAGGCATATAATTACCTTACATTTGATAACTATGATTAAAATATTTATTATTACTAAATAGCATAAATTAGTGTTCTATTTTTTCTTTTTGTTTAGGCTCATTTTCTTGTTGCTTTATGTATAAAATGTTTTTCTTCTCCGGAGTCATTTTCACAATTGCACTACTTTTCATTTGCACACTACTTCCCATTGTATGCTATTATTTTTGTCTCATCTCTTGCTCATTAGTTGCAGATTTGTGACTTCAGCAGAAGCAGATTAAAAATATACTTTCATACCCTGATGTGACTGCAGTACCATGCTAGTTTGTTTAACTATTAGGAAAAAATAAAGAACAGGAATGCGTACACCGGATTAAGAACAGCTATGGCAGTGACAGGAATAAGAAGTTGTATATATTTTTTAGCTTTGTAGGTTGCAGCAACATTTACCACAAGTTTGGTTTGCTCCATATGATAAGTTTATGGTAAAATAAGCACCTAATGCTCCTGTTGCTGGTCCTGAACATGTCAGCAGTGCAAGTCGTTTTGGCCCAGGAGGTTGCAAAAAATAAATAAATAAACAAAAATTGCCCAAGCTCCAATTACTATGCCTTTATAAAGACCCGCTCACTGTTTCTGTGGTTGAATTTGATGTAAACCTAACTTGAAGTTGGATCTCTGACAAGTATTGGAGAAAACTGAAAAGAACCATTTAATCTTCTGCAAAAATGGATATACTCATTTATATGTAATTCCACCCCATGTCATTAGTAAATCACATGCAGTAGAACATCAAATCAAACAGGGCACTTTATTAAAAGTGTTAGAATGCTCACCAACAACAGGAATATTGTGTCATTGTGCTTATTTGTTTCATTATTGCACAGTTGGAAAGATCAGGACAAGAAATAGCTTTCTATTTTCCTTTTAAATGACTGAAGAAAAGTGTTTTTGCCCCTTACAAACAAAGTCTCTGAATATTTGTCCAACTTTGCTTATGCTTCTAGATAGTTTCAGGTGAAACTAATAAATGATTCTCAGGTTAACACATTTTTACAACAAAGTCATGGGTAAGAAAACAACATCTTATGTATTTTGTTCAGTAATTGTTCCTTGTTAAGGAACAAAGTGCAAAGCACAAAATCAAGTCGTGTTTTGAATATTTGCATGTGTGTGCAAAGGGACAATATAATATGTCTTGTTTTCTTTCTCTGTTGTGTCAGCAGTCAACTTAAATGTGCACTTGTAGGTCAACAGACCGAATGTACTTGTGTTATATGTGTGTAACTACATGTTGACTCTGTGTTCGTTACTGTGTTTGTGTGTCTGCTTGTGGACTTCTGTGGGTCATTCTCATCCAGAGCAAGTTGTGAAAGCAAATTGTTTGCACATGTGGAGGATTTTCAAGTGTTTAGAATGAAGCTGGTTTCAAGAAGAGGCTGAGGGCTTGGAGAGGTGCTCAGTAGTCTACAGCAAGAAGCAGCCAGCCTGAGCCCCCCTCTCTTCACTGAAACCGGTACCTTTTTCCCCCTTTTTATACTCATGGGAGTAAAGGTCAGAGGTCACAGGGGAAGATCTGTCTGATTGGACACAGACCTGCAGTATCAAAAGTGGAGGACACAGTAAAGCTATAGTATGTAATGTGACTCCCCTCTTTGTGTGATGAAAGTGACATTTTAAATGAAAACATTATAACCAACTATGTCGATTGCAGTGAATACATACAAAGGAAAAAAGTTTAAAGAAAAGAAAAAAAAAAGTCTTGCACACCACCCAAACCTTGCCTTAAAACCCCAACCCCCCCTAAACTCCTTCTTATTGAGAGATAAAATGTTCCAGAGACAGGGAACTGAGCACAATTTTAAAGATCTATCAGAGGAGTAAAGATGGAAAAGAGCTTTTAATCTTGTGTAACCCTATAGGGCTCTAAATGTGAAAGGCTTCAGAGGAAGGATCCTTTAAAGAGGACATATAATCCTAATTAAAACACAGAGCAGAACTAGCACTTGATCTAAAGGGCCATCGGCTGCACTGCAACTATATTCTACTTGTTTAGGCAACATTAATGAAACGGCTGGAGTCTGAAGAAGCGAAATGAGCGGTTATTGTTGCAGTTCTAAGGTGCTCCAGTAAATCCCTTCACTTTATGCAATCATCAGTATGTACCAACTTCAAAGCTTAAAGCATGAAAATTACAAGTTTCTGTCAGAAAGAGCTCAGTGAATTTAGTGTGGGTTTTTAATTTAATACAATAATAAAAAAAAAAGGTAATCATGACTGAACTAACCGTTTTTCCACACCAAGCAATTGTTTCTGACCATCTTTTGTTGCATTTTTAGCAGTCATATTTTTACTGTGTCCGCGAACACGCATACATCCACACAGACACACACACACACAAAACCTCCGTTTTCCATTGATCAAGGTAATTGAGAACAGCCATAACCCCCCACCCCCTGTGCCTCACATCACCCCTTCTTTGCTGTCCTTTCTTGATGCCCCTCCCCAGACTCATGAAAGCCTAAACATCTGGTCCACATACACCCCAAGTCCTCATTCCCCCCACCCCACACCCGAGCACCTCAAAGCCCCTGTACTTCTCAGCCAGACAATCCTAAGACATTGAAGTATTTCAAGAACAAGATGGAAGAATATAAACAAAAGACATAAAAAAGTAGAAAAGAATGTTGAATAATATGGGGTGAACTTTTTTTATTTTACAACTAAAGTCAGTAGAAGATTTGTAAAATAAAGGATGTAAAGCTGAACATAATGTAATATGTAACAAGTCAGTGCTGTATTGACAGAGGATAGGGTGATAGAAAGGGAAGTCTTATTTCAAGTTTTGTGTGTGTGCCTGTGTGGTGTGCGTGTGTGTGTGTGTTCATCCAGCACTGGAGGCAGTGTAAGTTACGTGTTACAGATACAGATCAGACTGGGACAGATTTAATTAACAGATATCTCTCCATAATGTAGATTCTTTTAGGCTTCTTCTGATGCAATCCTTTGTGCTTATCCAACCTAAAAAAAAAATTATCTCGACTTTGCAACAGACAGAAAGTGTTTCTTCCAGCATTTGAAGAAACCAGAGATTTAGTCTACACCTTCATGTTTTACTCGCAGCAAACAGCACTGGACAAGATTAGTGCTCGGAGTATCCAACACATCTTACATTCACAAACATTCTGAATCCTGTGCAGCTTTTGGCAATCTGTATTTGGAAACTGGGTGCATTCATATCTCTGATGAGTGTACGTGTATTAATTTGCCCCTCATAAACTAAAACTAATAGAGATTTGCCCTTTTAACTATCTCTCAAGGTGACCAAATTACTGACATCAATTAAAGCAGGTCCTGCTGGCTACATGCCTAAAGCAAACACTCTTCCTTAGAGGAAAAGAAAAGATCATTGTCCAATAAATCACCAAAGGAAAGCAGAGATGGGAAAGAAAAGTGTGTAAAACTGGGATATGCAATATAAAGAGGACTTCAGTGTTATTATCAGATCTGTTTGCCCTACAGCAGATTACACAAAGTCCATTACCTGGATTCCAATCAAGTAATTAATAAAATAAAGGTGAATGCTTATGGAATCCATACATGCATTTTACAGTAAGTACAGGCCTGTTAGTTACCACAGCTCAGTGATCTGGAAAAAGTCGATGGAATGAATGAGTAAATAAATTACAAATGAGTTTCAACAAAGGAAGGTCGGGTTTAATTTCCTAAAACTTTAATGGAAATCTCCTTATGAAATCATGAATACATTACAGCAAATGTTTGATTTTCTTATCCTACACTACTTTTACAATGTGTGCAATTACTGCGGCTGCACTTGTGACAATAGAGTTAGTGCTTTGTGTGCATGTTTGTATCTTTGTGGTCGTGATTAAATAGAGAAGTTGCTGATTGTATATGTGCATGTGGATGTTTAGTCAGAGTTCATATTGATTTTTATTTACATATGTTTGTGTGTTTGAAACATATTTAAATTTTTTTATTAGTTTATCAAGTGTTTTTGAGAATGGCAGTCAGACTCAGGTAATCATTTATCGCCACTTATCTCCACCTTAGTTTATGTCAGCCTGCAGGTAGCCCACTTCACTTAACCCTGTGAATTGAAAGCATTAGACATCATTTTGAAAGAATGCATTGGTCTGTGGCTCACTGGCTTGTTTAAGTGACAGTATTTTCTCAGGTGGCTTTAGGTGTGGGGTTTATTGAAATGGAATCAGTAGCCACTGTATGGTGAATTCATTATAGAGGGGATACTACCTGATTGTTTTTATGTAAATTAAATAACAAATAATGATCACTCACTCATAAACAAATACAATGCCGTAGCTACACTAATGTCATACAGTTAAACAACTTTTAATCATTACAGAGAGGAAGATTAAATGTTTTTCTTCGGAGAGAGTCAGTGGGTAAAACATGACCACGTTAGAGATATTTTGAGGATTAAAAAAGGTGCACATGTCTTGCATGAGCAACCAGTTAAATAAATTAAAACTGCAGCTAAATTGTTCAAAGACAACAGTGCCCCCCCCCCCCCCAACACACACACACGCACACCCCGAGACACACAATGAGCCCATCATTAAAAGGACTGAAATACAATCCAATGACACATAGCACTCTGTTTAAAAGCATACTTTCACGAGAGATGAGGAACTTTAATTAACCCGGGCTGCAGATAGGAGAAAGGCAGCAGTTATCCCGTGGCCTCTGGCAAGCTGCCCGCCCTGCACTGTGATGTGAAATATATTCTTATGGACCTGAAGTCAGCACTACGCAACTTTCCCTGCCTTCACACACACACATTAACCTTGCAGGTATAATCACAGATAAAAGGTGGAATGTGTGATAGAGAAATGGTATGCAAGAAAAAAAGCGGAGATGCACATCATAAAGAAATAAAATTATTGTGTTCACTTTATTAAACAAAAATAAATGCATAAACCTATGAGCAATATCATCTAAATTCCATTTTTTTTAATTAAATGTTAATTTGCTCCAGGAAATCTACACTGCCACACCTCCTGGCCCTGAGCTGTAGTCTGTCTCTTTACCCCACTCAAACTATCCCCCTGGGTTAGTGACTCTGTGGACCTTGGGTCCAGCTTTCCCAGACTGTGATTTAAAATAACAATTGCATGCATATCAAGTTGCAGGCCTCTAAAACACATGTGAGATGAGGTAATGTGATCAGACCAGGGCACCATCCAAACCTCTCTCTCTGCTCTGTACATGTTCATGCATATGTCCACGTGTGTGTCTTAATTACTATGTTTTGGGTTTAAATTTGTGTCAGTTCAGTTTCAAGGCACCCATCATTTCTGTTTATAATGCTTCAAAGCAGCCAGACTCTCTTGGAATTTTTAAAGTGGTTTTAAGAAGTAGGCTTTCACACTTTCTGATGATCTTTTAAAGTATTTTTGAACATGAGCTGCTTTTGCATGATATCATTTTGTTCGTTCTTTCTATTTTTTTATTTCAAAGACACTAAAGTTTGACATCCACTAAACATATTTGTTTTTTGCACAAAGTAATTCCCAAAGACCTATTAGTCAGAAACTGAGAATACAAATCAACATAAGGTTTCTCTGAGTTTCAGTTTGCAGGATTTTTTTCTTATAGCCTAAAGACTTTTTTTTTAATCCATAGTAGATATTTTAGGCCTAAATTCTTTTAATTTCCTGCACACTGTGGCAAGATATTCTGAGTTTTGGGATATTAGCTCTTTGGGAATCACATTGTTTAGGAAAAAACACTATTTTATCTCTGTCGAACTGTGTTAGTTTTGACATTTTTGTAAATGCAGCAAGAAAAGAAGAAAAAAAAAAAGTAATTGTCATTTGAAGAAAATGCTAGTAACAACGTCCTAAAGAAAACATTTTTTTTCTTTGCTCTGTCATCTGTTCAACATTCGTAAACACTCCACTGGATTATCTCTTGACTTAGATGGGTTTTTTTTAGACAAATGATTCATAGGTCAGTGTGAAGAACAAGTTATTCTGAAAGACTGGAATGAAAATGAGCAAAAACCTGACAATTTCCAAAGAAAAAGGTTTAAAAGACCCTCAGAAAGTCTAAAAAATATTGCTCAAGACGTCTTTAAATTCTCTTACTGCACATTTGCTTGCAAACAATTTCTATTTATTGTTACATTTACAACTTAGGAAGGTGTCAAATAAAGCATATGCAAAACATTGAGAAACAGTCAATTTCTGATTTGGGGCACTTAACACGAGAGCTTAGTGACTGTTTTCAATTAGATCCCAAGTTAAAACAGCATTAAACTCTTACATTGTGTCACTGAGTCAAAATTACAACTCAGTTAATACCTCATAAAATGGTCACAGAGTTAACGATTGTGCAAAAAGACAGAGCCGTAACGTTGCCCATAACATTAAAATTAGAAGTCAGGGTTACCTCACTGCACATGGACGGGACGCTTGTCGACCCTGTAAGTGCCAGTGAGTAAACACTAATAATAGCTTCCATAAAGCCACTCGTGTGGTGGTGTGGGCCAAGCCTGGGGGGACCATTAAAAATTCTGCAGCACAAGGGATCCCTTGCAAGACCTTAACCAGACATGTTATGGTGGATTGCAGTAGAGCGAGGTGATAACAGTGACTCATGGAAACAAAGAAACAGAGACAAACAATTAGAGTGCATAATAATGTCACTTAAATTGTAAAATGCTGGAGAGGGGAAAAAATGGCTACAAGTGAATGCTGCACAGTGATAGAAGAATGCTTTGGTTAAAAATAGTACCAGGGAATGTTATGCCCCCTATTTGGGATGAATAATGGACTTCCCACCAGCACTATGTGAAACAGAAACAAACTACAAGATTATAGTTTATCAGCAGAATATTAGAAAAGCTAGGTTAGAGGTGAAAGTTAACAATAAAATAAAATAAAA
>JAOXNZ010000001.1:12846780-12871272 GCA_028566095.1 Kryptolebias brasiliensis | reverse complement strand
AAAAATATCTGACTCCAAGTGAGTTGCCTTCACGTCCCACAATAATTAACAAGAATGAAAGAGAACCTACTGAACCTACTGGGTGTTTAATTTGATGAATTATTTGGTGCGTTTTCCGAATCTAAAAGTGCATGGCAGTAATTTCGCCACAATCAGTAATCCTTGATATCCTGTCCGGGAGATTTAAAAATCAATCCACTTTGCCCGGCTCGGTATTATCCCATGATAATGACAAAAACAAACACGTAATAAGAAGACGAGGGGGAACCCCGCTGCGCAAACGCATCTCCTCACAAAGCTATTAATCTTCTCAATGTAGTTGTTCACCCTGAAAACTGAGATAAAGAGCCACAGGAAATGTTTACTTTCCTTCAGCTGTTTTTTTGTTTGTTTGTTTGTTTTGTTTTTGTTTTGTTTTTTTGCCTGTGGACTAAAATAATGTTAAAAAAAAAAACATGAAAACCCAATGTTAAAATTGTACTTTTTAAATCCTTCTGGTTTCCTTCCAATGTAAAAATAAAAAATCCACATTTTTTTTGTTTATAAAATCCTCAGTTATGCAACTATTGTTTGTAATTCTTTGAGCTATAAACTTGGAGATTACAGTGAAACAAAAGGATGATCCCCGCACACACAATATGGACAAATCGTTCAATTTTACCACCCCCACCTGTGCATTTTATGTTTTAAGAGAACACACTTACGCTGCAATTCATATCAAATAAATAGCAATTTTGTGAATCTAAATGTACTAGCTTTAGGAGCAAAACTGATCACTTATTAGAGTCTTAGTTGCATGTGAGAACTAGAGGAAATTAAAAAAAAAAAAGAAGGAGATGTCATTTACCTTCTTTATTGTTGTTTTGGCTTTTATTTTTTTCCCAGGGTCCCATGGCCTTGTCATCCTCTGACCCATCCATCATGGCCTTGTCACCGGGCACGTACCAGGTGGCGTGCTGCTCTGCCATGAGGGCGTCAAGGTCAATAGTGCCCATTGAGCCCTTCCCAGCATCCGGGCTGCAGCTTGCCAGCTCATTGTCTCCGTTCTGTGAGGGACAGTCACCACTCTTTTTGCCATTCTTCATGGCCAGGGGCTGGTCTTCCGAGATACTGAACTGCTGCCGCTGTAGCTGGATCTGGGCCTGAAGAATCTCCAGAGGATGGATTTCTTCCTGGCCTGAGGTGCTGGATGGGGTGCGTACCTGCTCCACCCCAGGAGTGTCCGGGTGGCTTACCCCACTGGCCCCGGTGCCCACACCAGCATTCAGTCCATAGATGTCTGGTGTCGAGGTAGTATGATTGTTAATGCCCATGCCAAGGGGCTTTTGTCCATTTATTAAACCATGATCACTTCTCTGCATTTTAGGTGAACCTGTGATCATAGGGCTGCGACTGGGCTTGGTGGCAGAGGTTCCTCCTGCATCTGAGCTGGATGACACCTCGTCCTCGTTGCCGTAGTGGGTGCTGACATCGTCAGGAAAGTCCACTCTTGGTGAGCTGCTGTCAGACTTTGCAGCAACACTTTGAATACCACTGTCTAAAGAAGACATAAGGTCAGCCTGGTCCCCCAACATTAGGTCACCTCCTTTTCCCCATGAGGGTGACTGGAGGTGTTTCTCATGGGGCGTGCCCCCACCCCTCTCCCCAACGCCAGCCGAGGGGGTCTGCTGGCCTGGACTTACAACAGGGTTCCCATTATCAGAGGAAAAAAAAATTCCAGGGCTCACATGTCCACTGTCTCTTTTTCTCCTCCCTCTCCCTCTCCCGCTCCCTGTTGCTGCCTTCCCCTCACTGCACGGGGTAGCGTCCATGTTGTAGTTTGGGGAGAGGGCACTGGCTTCCCCCTGCACCGTCTGGCTTTGACTTACAGACTTAGAGTTGCTATTCCCGGTGCCAGGCATCTGGCTGTTCTGGGAAGTGCTGCTCTGAAAATATTCAGGACCAGTACTGCCAGTCCCATTAGATGTGCTGCTATTAATGTCCTGCTCTGTCTGACTTAGTTTTCGCTTGCCCTCATTTTGGTTCTTCTTGTTGAATGTTACATTAAGATTTGGGGCCCCTAGGCTTGCGATCATGTTCTGGCAGGCAGTGGACAGGGCTGCTAGACAACTCTGGCCGAAAACACTGTCTTTAGAGCTGGTTTTGCTGAAGTTCCCAAGGGAGAGAGCTCCGAGCTTACTAACAGACGACCGCTGGCCTGAGGGGAACTCAGACTGAGGAGGGTAGCTCCCTGGTGAGGTGCTCACACCCTGGGGAGCATTGTGTGCCGGCCCCTGGCGGTTAGCCCCCCCATATGGAAACGTTGGCTGTGGTCCCATCGGAGGTGCAGAAAAGTCAGCTGGCCGCCTTTCTGCTGGTGCATTTGGATGTCCTGCTCCTGCTCCTGGAGACTGCATTTGTGAGAGGTTACCCATGTTGCCACTAAACTGTGAGTGCATGCCAGGAGAATGAAGGGTCTGCACATGTCCATCTCCTGCTATTCTCATGGGCTCCTGTATACCAATGCCTTGCCTAAACATCATCCCAGCCCCATTCTGTTGTAGCCCTATATCGTTGGGCCCAGGCTCATTACCTGGTCCACCCAAACGCCGTGACATCATTTCTCCTGGTGGGTGGGACCCCTGAAACCAGGAGTTCTCCTGAGTTACATGAGGATTTTGTCCATCAATGTTGGGCATCCTGCCACCGTTTTCCCTGTCAAAGTTTGGCTGAGGCATGCTTCCAACTGGACCTCCGTGAGTCATTGGGCCAGGAGGAACGTCACCATGGTGACCCAACTGCTGGAGACTGGGCTGTCTCATCCTCTGCTGCTGGTTGCGAGAGGCCATCTGTTTAATCATCATGGCCGCATTTTGGCGCTGCTGCAGAGACTGTGGCTCAGGCCCTGGATGCTGAAGGGGACCTGGTGCAAAACCTTCATTCACAGGTGGGGTGAACTCTCCAGGGAGACCAGGGTAAGCAGAGGGAGAGAGGTGGTTATCCATACTGCCACACCAGCCGTCACCACTGTGTGAATTAGGAAAATCAAACCTGGGCCTTTTTGCCATGTTCATGTAAGGAGAGTCAAAGTGTTGCAGTCTCTGATTTGGGGGCTGTTGGGAGGGAGGAGGAGCTGGCTGTTGCATATTAAACATGGGGTCCCCATAGGGGTGCAAACCCCTATTTTCCAGTCTGTGAATTGGATATTCAAACTGGTTGTGTTGGCCAGGCATCATGACCCCTCCATCTAGAATGTTGGGGTTAGTGTTGCTGGGCTCAGCCTGAGGGGGTCGGGGTAGGCCAGGGGGGCACGAGTTCTGTCTGGCTATCAAACCAGCCTGTTGTTGCTGAGGCATGAGGGGATGTCTTGTATTGACCCCCGGCTCCATTCCCACAGGCACCTTCCGGCCATTTCCAAAACGTTCAAAAAACACTCCATGCTGTGGCTGCTGGGGCTGTGGTGGTGGCTGGTGTCCCTTAGAAATGGCCTGCATACCCGGTGTTCGTGGCATGCCAGGGTTCCCTGGGAAATTTCCACTGGGAACAGGCCTCCCTGGCCCAAAGTGGGGTATCTGGGATTCTGATTCTGATGGGGAAAATACAGGTACATCAAAATGTCCAGATGGAGGCTCACTTGGGAAGTTATACTCTAATCCTTCCACAGCTCCCTGGTTGGGCATCCGTCGAGGCTCCAAGCCATGAGACTCAGATGAAGTGGATGAGGAAGATGGAAGACCATGGAAGGATGCTGCTCTGTTAGGTGACTGGTCCAAGGGCAGACATGGAGCAGGGACAGCATGGTTGCCACTTGGAGGCCCATGATGTTGAAAGTCCGGTATGTTACCTGGCCGCTGTTGCTGCTGCTGCTGTGGAAAGCCATCTCCTGCTTGTCCCTCAGCAAGAGGATCAAATCCTTCCCCAAAGCCCTGCTGAGGTCCCATGCCATTGTTGTTGTAGCCCATTAGCCTGCCACCATGCAGGCATGATGATCCGGGCTCCGGGCCTCCAAAGTTCCCACTGAAATGAGGGTGATGTTGGTGGGGGTGAGGTTGATGGCCATGTTGATGAGGTTGCTGGTTGTTAAAAAATCCATGCATCGGTCCTTGCTGCTGCTGCTGCTGAAGTCCACCACCTCCATGCATTTCTGGGTGTCCCCGCGGGTGAAAGTTCCCATAAGGCTCCCCGTTCATGTTCATATTGAGCCCCAGCATTTGTGACTCGTTCATGGGGCCCATGCCGGGGTCCACGGCTCCAGGCGGGCCTCCAGCATGAAAGCCTGGGCTTTTATAATGGGAGCCCATGTTCAGTCTCTGTTGGCTTATGTTTCTCTCTGACTGGCCAGGGTTTCTGCTATTAATTTGAGAACCAAACTGCTCCAGCCCAAACATACTCCCCTGCAATCAATCCCACATGACGGCCAGTTTGCCAGACATCGGCACACTGTGTATTTTCCCGTCTGTCCCCAAAAGCAAAAAAAAGAAAAAAAAATGATACACAACAAACTATTTAAATGTTTATCACACTATAGTGATGATTTTGCTTAGTACATTTTATACAGTAAAACTTACCAAAAAAGTATTCATTTCTTGAAATCATTAGGGAGTTCGTTTTTTTTTTTTAACTTCTCCAAGGACGCGCAGCGGAGAGGGGACAGACTGTGTCCAAATACGCACGCAGACTGTGTGTCTGTTTCCGCATGAATGCGTTAAACAGCTATTCTGGTTTTTGACTGTTTGTTTGTTTGCTTGTTTAATAGACAAAAATTAAACACGCCTAGGGAAAAACACTGGATTCAAAAATGATTTAGGACATTCTAAAGTTCTTTTTTTTTCTGCGCGCAAAGAAACTGCTCGCTAAACTGAAAGAATTGCGCAAAAAAAAAAAAAGATTTAAAAAGATCAGCCAAAGGTTTAACAGTTTTTCTCATCTAATTTATTATTCCAGCTTGACATTAAATGTCCCAGAAAGACTTTTTTATGTACGGTCCCATATTGGAAATAAAAAAAAAAGTCAATTTGGAGCCGTGTAAGGATCAAACTGCCTCTGTGGGTTGAATAAATAGCTACTGCCCACCGGTGTCCTTTAAAATCTTGAAAAGGGGGGCTGAGCAGACTTCAAACCAAAAGTCCAGCGCGCTGGATTAGTCCAAAAAAACACGAGAGCTCTCAAATCCAGGCTCCGGAGAACCGAGACTTCAGTTTCTGAGGAGCAGCGCGGCGGTGCGCACGGACTACCCGCACTCCACAAGCACCGAGCTGCTTGACAGCATCCTTCCTTCACCCCGCTGCAGCTCCGTGCTTTCTCTTTCTTTCTTTCTTTCTTTCTCTCTTTCTTTTTTTCCCCCCCCCCCACTCCTTTCTGTGCGCTCCGCTCCTAACGTGTGCGTCCTCCCTGCTCACCGCCTCCTGTCTGCTGTTGGTCTGAGCGCGCTCGGGCTGCGACGCACAGATAACACTCTCGCACTCCGCTCAGCCGCTCGGCGCTGTGTGAGATCAACGCGTCCGGAGGAGCCAGCAACAAGTTTTGCATTTCTGCAGCCACTTCCATCCAAGAGGCCTCAGCCAATCACAGAGGCCCGTGGAAGCTTCAGGGGCGGGACGAGCGCCGTTAAGGTGGTCCACGGAGTCAACGAGATTAGAAACTCCTGCGTGGAAATACGATTTTTTTTTTTTTAACCTCCAAAAGCTTTCACTTGAAAAGTCATGTTCAAGGCACATTTGAATTGGATGTAGCCTAATTTCTGAGATTAAAAAACAATAAAGTTGATCTTGTAATAAAGGGGATTTCTTTCCTTTATAGCAGTGGTCCCCAAAGTTGGTGTTGGGGACCCAACTGTGAGTCGAGGAACACTAAATGTGAGGTCATGAGAAGATCTATAGAAATCAGTTTTACTTTAAAAATGATTGCCAATGATATATTTAGCCTTACCTGTTCCAAAGAGATAAAAACAGGGCTCATAAATGGATTATATATATATAGGTAGATGAGGCTCTTTGTTAAATGGCTTATGAGCAGTCTACTGTTATTTTGTGGGAGGAAAGCAGGAAAGTTCAGGAACCACTGAGCTCCAGTTTAAACTACTTTTATCACATTAAGCCCCTACCGACTCTTACTCATTTCATCTTCACTGAACATGTGTTCCAGCACAATAAGAAGAGGTTATTAACTAGATAGACACCCCAAAAAGCAGATCTGAGCGAATCAGATGTTCAACCTGCAGTTTATTTGTTCGGGAGTGTTGGAAAACAACAACAACAACAACTGTTTGACATAAACTGAAGCCACAAAAAAAAAGGTCATAGTCTAACATCTAAATCAGAACCCCTAAAAGTAGCTTCAGCAGAACTGATTTCTAAAAGATAGACTGTGAAATGTCGCTCAGTCAGAAAATAGGAGCTGATGAAGGCAAAAAGCCCACACTGTTATGCGCCAATCAAAGTCTCTACAGACTGCTCTGTGTGTCAAACTAAGTCCCCGCGGAGGGAAGGAAGACGAAGGGGGGAAAATCCTCCTTAAAAGACCATCAGAAGTAAATCATGAGGATGATATTGGGGCCTTGAGTTTCGATAATCAATAGTGTTCTGTTACTGTTATAGTCTTTAAAATGTAGCCCTTTCCTGCGACCAGATGAGGAGAAGTTATTCCAAGGGCTTAATTAGTTGCGGGCATGAAATAGCAGAGGCTATCTGTGGAAGGTTTAGAGCTGCCGTACCCTAAAGATAAGACATAATATATATATGAAAACAGACACATTCGTGTGAGCCAAAAGCTGCAGCTGGAGTTTGATTCTGACATGTTTCTGTATTTCCCATGTATGTCAGAACACTCAGGTGTAACTCCTTAACTTTGTTCTTCTTGTGGTTTATTGTGTTATCATTTTCAATATATTTACATTTATTTTTGAGCTGCTTAAAAAAGTATCTGGTTATGTTACTAATTAAGTACATTATTATAAATATAACAAACCTTATTTTGCCTTGAATCTGTGTGCATCTACGTCCTGACAATTAAGGGAAGTCTGATTATTAGAAACAAAGGAGAGCCTAGATCAGGATATAACTGCTGAAAAGTAAAACTATAGGCTAATTTTATTAATCTCTTTGAATATTTACTTTGATAAAGGGAGAAAACCATCCCATCCTTTCCCGACTCTGTGAAGAACAGTAGGAGGATTTGGTGACAACCAGTACTGCGCCTCTTTTTATTGGAGGGGGGGGGGGTGTCAGAAAAGCTTTTACCAAACAGACACAGTGCCACCTAGCGGCTGCCTTCACTGCCCCTGCTGAAGCTTTAAGAAAGCAGTTTTACATAATAGTGCAAAATCTGAAGAAGGGATATATTTTTGTTTCTGAATAATGTGAAATCCTACAAAAGTTGCAGTTGGAATTATAAGATGGAAGGGGGGGTAACTTATTGTAACCTGATCATATATCAAAGTATGTTATTGTGTTAAGAATTTTATTTTAATCAAATTTAGCGTTTCTGTTTCAAAAGTGGTAATATAATCTCTGGCATCACATTATAGTTGGTCCATGGCACAGCAGATGCTCATTTTAGCTGTGAGTTCTATTCAAACCCACTTTGTGTGGCGTAGACTGCTGTTTTTCCAGAAGCACGCCATGTGTCCTGCCCTGTGTCCAGCCCTGTGTCCAGCCCTGTGTCCAGCCCTGTGTCCAGAGACTGTGTGCCAAAGGCGAGCTGGAAAAAACCTGTCAGGACAAGACACCGAAATACACTTCTTTTACCTGAGAGGACAGAAGCTCTGTGAGTGAGGAAGCAGGGCTGCTTGTGTTTTGTAGGAGACACGAAGTAAACTAGCTGCAGGTAGAGGAGAAACATGTCAAGTTGTTTTGGATGCTGTTGTGCTTGTGCACACTGAAACAGAGCCACACTGTCTGTGCCTCACCTGTCTGATGGACCACCTCCATATCTGGAAGCCATGTAAGAAATTTTGCCTGGGCCGTATTAAAAATGGATGCACATCACTGTTCCTTAAAAACACAAGAATCCCCTTTCAGTCTCAATTAATAAGGGCCACCTATAATTTATAAAAAGCCCTCTTAACCACAGTAAAAGCAAGCAGCTCAATAGGATGAAAAAAAAAAAAAGTCATGGTATTGCTCTGCTTGGCTGTAATTCTAATAATCCGACAGTGAGATTCCTGCTAGCAGCTGTCTTTTCAAATATAGGAAGAGTATGACAAACCCACAGTATGGTGTCTTCCCTCCATAGTCTCCAGTGATGATAAATGCAGCTCAGAGTGGCTGTAGCTGAGGCGACTTCATGACAATGGACAGTCTGCGAGCTTTCGAGCACTGTCACATTACCACTCTTCTCTGCTGTGATTTAGTACTCAATTTGTCTCAATATTTTACTCAACAGGACAAGGTAGCAGAAGTGGGCGCCCTCTTTTACCCTTAATTCATGTCGTTAGGCTTTTCCTCAGCTAGACATATATTACAGTGGGGGGTTGCCCAAAGAGACAGTTCCTTCCCTTGTCTGAGGGGGGGGGGGGGGGGTACAGCATCCTGGCAGTGTCGAGGAGAGCCTCAGTGTGTCCTGTATAGGCCTGTCACTCATCTGAGCCATCAGAACTCCCCGGGTCAGGGCAGGTTAAGCAGCATCTGTCATCCAGAGCAGCACTATTGTATTTAGGAGGAGGGGATGCGGCAGACCCCCCGCCCCGCCTCCTTTGCACACACACCACCTCCACCACCACACGTCACACAGAACAACAGGAAAGACTCAGGAGAATCTCTGGAGCTAAATTTGACACAAGCCCGGAGGATGAGGAAGTGCTGGTGACATCAGTGCCAGCCTTGACAGAACAGAAATAACTCTCCCAACCAAGACCTGCAGCCCCTCATGCAAATCTGGCACCAGAGGAGAGGGCCATATGAAAAAATAAACTAAAAACATGGTAGATATGAACCAAACGGCAGGTTTACTCTTCAGTGTGCCACCTCCTCCAAAAACAGAAATTTTCATGATAGTCTGCTGACTTGTGGCAGCAAACGCCACCATTTGGCACATGGAAGATGAAGGCGTTACAGGCCTTCGCAAATTAATTTGACAGAAATATTGATTTTGTGAATTTAATACTCATTCTGGCAATCAGAAAATTGTTTTTATCTCTGAACATCGAGACTTTCTTTGGTAACGAGCCTGGACCTCCTGCTGTGTCAAGCCTTGAGCCTCTCTGAGATTCATTTCATATCTTCATCTGTTACCGTATCTATTTCAATGACAGGGGCTCACTCGTGACATGTCCCCTCATCTTCTCTGCGAGGGAGACACATGGTTAGATGGATGCAGGCATACTGCGGACCACTGTGAGCTGCCACTTAACAGGAGGTGTGTGGGCGAGTCTTGCCCATCTCCCCATTTAGAAACAGCATTATTTGAGAGTTCAGTGTCAAAAATGACTAGTTTCCTTGCAGCAAGCCAATGTGACCAGTCCTCTGCAAACAGTAAAAGCAGCAGCTATCTCAGTCAGCAGACTTGCAGCTTTTCCTGCTCTTTAGCACAGATTCCGCTGTTATTGTGTGACTCCTCTAACCCGCAGGTCGCAGAAAGTCTATTGGAGTCATCTATTTTCCACAACCTTTGTTCAATATGTGTTCTACTGTCAGTAATTTATGTTTTATATGAGGCTTGTATCTTCTTTAATCAGAATCAGGAGTGTCAGTGTACAAGATTTCTGCCCTCTATCTTTTAATAAAAACATGCATATTTTACACCAAACCACTTGGCCTGATCAGGAATATCATGCTATGACTTTTGTACACCACACAGCGTAGAAAAACTCTGCTCATTTTCTCTGGAGCTCTGGTATACTTCACAGAAGGAACATCATTTGGAGTTTAAACAGATTGCAGAAAGTTGGATTTTACACAGCATTTTGATATCTTTAATACAGTTATAGATTAAATTTCCTGATTTTTTACAGATTGTTCCAAAAACCGGCAGACGATGTCACAGTAACTGTTGAATTGTCTAAAAATTTCAAATCTTTTGAAACTCTTCTTACTCTTTTAGGCACTTATTCAAATTATACAGCAAAATGTAGAAAACACTGTAAAAACAAACAGAAATAATATATCACAATCTTCTGCTGCTTACGAGGCACAGCAAGTTTCAGGCTTACGTTTCATTAACGTGTCAGGGAGTGAAAGACAGGTGTATGGTTACCGTGGCGATCGTAACGAGCCACTGGCAGCAACTTTAACATTTCTTTTGAGCTCGTTTTATTTATTTTTATTTTTAAAAAACACTTCTTTTACAGTTCAGTCATTAAAACGTAGGCATATTATCTTAGTGTAGTTACGTTGTAATTTTTTAGCAGCAGCTGCACTGGCACACTCCAAGATTTCTTGGAGTTTGTGCTGATATAATTTTGAAACGGGGACAAGCTTGACATATTTTTTAAACCATCTTGTCTTACATGTGAATGTTTTTTGCTGTTTGTGGGTCTGATGTGTAAAAATAAAAGGAAACATGTTCAACTTTGCCACATTCACTGACACAAAACAGGAACATGACCAACCACGGGCACCGTCTGAGCGCTTCCTATAAAGAAATTGTTCTTTCATTTTTAAAACTCATCATTTTGTTTTTAGGGCTTGTTAGAAAAGATCATCTCGATTTTAAACTTGCACAAAATAAAGCAAGTTTCAACTTTTTTTTTTTCTCTCCCTCTTTGAGATGTCCTAAACTAAACACGCTTTATGAAATTATTGCACAAAATGATGAATTACGGAAGAAAAACATCTAGACTACAAACGAGGCATAAAAAACATTTATTTTGGAGATAGATTTATTTGACTTGGAAACAGTATGCAGACTCAACACACAAGATCTTTTGAAAAGAAAAGGCACAATATATCATGCATTCACTACCACATCCCTCAATGTGTTTATCTGATCAGAGCTTTTCAAAAGCAAGTCTTTGAGAAATTAAACAGCTCTAGATTTCATCATTTAGGATGAGCCATTACATTTCCTTATCAATACCTTCTCTTCCTGTTATCACATTGATAGTTGTTTTATCACTGATTAAAGTTCTTACTAGTCATGGGGCTATTCACCTGAGGGAATCCTTTGAATTCATTTAGAAACACTGCAAACACAGTAGACCATCTTTCTACACACAACTGTAGCTCTTTAAAACCCATTCATTTTACTCCAGCACAGCACTAATGTCAAGGTGGTACCATAATTGAAGAAGCTATATAATGACCATCTTTTAGTAGTGAAACTATTATGTCATATTTCCTGTGAAACCAGTGATGGGAACAATATATATATATATATAAAAAAATTTTCACCTGAGAAAATTTTGTCAGAAAAATGTCTGCCTTTAAATTTCCTATGTTGATTGCTGAACATGTAAACACACACAAAGAAAATCTGCATTTTTACTCTTTGGACAAAACACCTGCTGGGAAAATGAGTGCATTCTTTCATTAGACTGTCAGAAAAAAACAAAACAAAACAAAATCAAAAAACTATTTGAGCCAACAATATCTCTAGTCTGTTTTGAAAAGAAAATATAGAAACAAGACTTCTAAAAACTAACCCAAACCTCTGAAGTACAATTTAAGACAATGACATACAACTAGAGCACTAAACTCAGAAAGGATCAGATGAGTTAACCACATGAATTGTATATATGTAACATTAGGAATAACCAACATAAGCTAATGTCACATGGCTCTGAAGCCTAAAGAGAGAAACTTTGCTATAGTAATGAAAGCCAAGAGTCAGTCATATGGCAAATCTCTGATATTTGATGTTAATCTGCAGCCCTTTGTAGTGATAAACAACACAGGCTGTTACAGCTTTAACAGTTTTTGCATGTAGAAGTAATTGCACTTGCTCAGGTGTTATGACAAACATTCAGTTCCACTGAAGGTAGTAAAGATTAATCGCAAATAAAGTTGCTCATAAAGTGGTGTCTGCTAAGATTTACTCCTAAGAAGCAGCAGCTCATGGCTAATGCTAATCCTTTGGCATTAGGAAAACTGCCAGTTAGAAATGAGGGAGGTAGATCGCAATAGCTGGCAGCAGAGCTGTGAGAGGTGGAAAAGGTATAAAAAAAGGTCTGGGGATTAAGGCAAGCAAGTGTGTGGTGGTGCTGGTGTTAACTGGGCACTAATAAAACAATTATGAATCTGTAAACTTGACTGGAATGAAGCTGAAAACAGGCCTTTTGTCTAACTCAAGTGAGTGTGCTGCAGTTTGGCTTGTGACAGAGGCTATAGGGGAGTAGCACCATCTGTGGCTCTTTTTTTTTCAGTGCAGTTTTTACCCTCTAGGGACATCTGTTAAGGAGGTTAATGCTATGTTGTATGTTATGTGTGAATGTCTAGAACAGTGAGGATGACTAGGGTGGGTTGGGGGGGGGGAGCTGCTGAGAGCTGGTAATATCCTCTAGGTGTACGAGCTTGCAAAGATCTGCCCAGCTTGAGCTTGTAACAGATCAGTCAGCACAAAGGTATCCACACCTGCGCATGTTTGCATACCTTAGAACTAATTCATACGTTTGTCCTCGTGCGCGTAATGTGTGCGTCGTGCATGTGTGTGGCTTTTTATTAAGTCTGAACAGAAACGAGAGTGAATGCCTGCACAGACATGATTGTCAGTGATAATAAGATGCAGTAGTTTGGCTAAGAAGGGGTGATTGGGGGGGTTATAATGGGCCTGGGTGCCAAGGGTGTTAGTAATCACTTAATGGAGGCTGTGGCAGGAAGGAACATGAGTATGACAAACAGTCTCATGTCAGGGAATGCAAACGACTGAGCCACAGTGTTTACAGTTAAGACCAAGCAGGAGACAAAGAGAAGTCATTCAGGACATCACCTTGTGAGGAATGTGTTTGAGGCAACCAAAGAAAAAAAAAAAAAAAGAAAGGGTCGAAAATACAAATGGAAACATTTGGTCCAATGCATGTGCCTTTGAATTTAAGTTAATTATTTTGCATCTAAGAGCAAATACTTCCCCCAAACACCTCTCAAAGTCTAGGTTTCGCTTACATGATGATGACGATGATGATGATAGTTGGGCTTTCTCTGCCCGGGAGATCAAAATTAAGCAGTCTTTTAAGCTAGGATTGTGTTGGTTTCTAGAAATCAATTCCTCACTGGACAGAATGTCTATGATTGAGGTCAAGTCAAGGATCTGATCTATTGATCACAGGTAGCTGGGCTCCTTCCTTTACAGCCTGAATCCGTTTGAGTAAAAAGTAATATTAAAGGAGTGTTCTTTGCAGACTCCAGTAAATTGTGGCTGTTTAAAATCGCATGCCTTTTCATTTTTCTTCTGCAGCACTGGTTCCTCGTACGTTACCCTGTTTGCGAAGCTGTGGAGAAATGAAGAAAATTAAGAACAAAAGTTAAGAGTTAGGTAAATAGGTGAGGCTAACTACACACTTGTATTCATTGAGATTCTTGATGACAATTAACTAGTTTAGACAAAAAATGGTTTAGTTTTTGCTTGTTACATATAACTTGGGGTTTTTATTCTTTCTTTGCAATCCAATAAAAATTCTACAAATTGCTTTTTGCCAACTGAAACATGGACTTCTTTCAAAATCACCTCTGAAAGTCTTTATCAATTCTCCTGTTTGTCTTCAAGGTAGATAAAAGCATCCCTTTCAAGCTCCCCCAACCTGAGGCTGATGGCTTCAGAAAGTCAATTAATGTTAGAATCTGATAGCCCAACAGCTCAAATGAAACAGCTCAAACTAACATTGGCTCTAAACAGGGGAATAGACAGATCTGATGAAATAGTGGGAGGATTTACCCTCCCACTTTGCCATGTCTCCCCCCACCACCTCTCTCTTCCCTCTTTTCTCTCTTTCTCTCAATCACAGGCCAGTCTCCTTCTTAACAGCAGAATTCCATTTGTATGTTAATGAGGAAAAAGGAGCCTTCTCGAAGCACACAACCACACCCTGTTTTTCTCCCATCCCTCCCTATTCTACACCAACAGCACTAAAACACTATACATAAAGAATACAGACATGAGACTCGTGCATTGGCTCCTTAAAGTAGAGTTTTTCATTTACCAGTGACAATCTTGTTCAGAATGTGAAGTGCAGTGACTGTATTCATCATCCCATTGCATATGATACAGTCAAAGTGTGACCCAGCTAACCCTTGAGCGCAGAGGTTTTGGCCGTGACTGGCCTCCTCACCACAGTCCTTTGATGGCACCCGCCTGTTTACTTACTTCAGGGGAAAATGGGAAACATATGTTGGATTGGGCGAGATATTCTGAGGGGGGAAGGCAAAGCACAAAATGCAGTATGTGGGTAGTACGCCAAGAATGTTTCAGACTGGCCCACTTCGGCCAGTCTACTCCGGATTCCTCCCTTGTTCTCCATGTACAGCCAAAAGCTCCCAAACTGATGTTTGGAGTAACTCCAAGAGCTAGGCAGCGGTAAGGTTTTACAGAGAGTGCGAGTTAACGACATTATAACATGTTATTTTAAAGCAAAACATTTAATTTTTCTGCCTTGTGTTCTTCTGTGGAGATGCTCTGGGCTGCAGGTACTAAAATGGTTTTTCCATTAAAGTTTTTGAAAAACAGATTCCCTTTAAAAAGTACCATGTACAGCATAACTGAGAAACGTTTGGAGACAACATACAACATATGCACGTCATACAAACCATGACGGTTATTTTGGGGCCTTGTGAAAATGCCCTAACAACTCATACATCTTGTGTATGTGTTCCTGATGAGTTCACAGTGAGCTATGGAGATGGGGTTAAAAACCCCTTGAACCACACTAAGAACAAAGTGAAAACACTAACCCCGAAAGGAGCAGAGGAAGCATCATAAGGGTTTCCACTGGAGGATTCGGTTCATTAAATGTTTTTCAACACAAAGCACAAATTATTGAATCCCTTAATGTTACTTTTTTTTTTTCCTTTGACTCAACAGCAGTTTGGTATTTCTGTTGGCAAAAGCGTCAGCTAACAGCAGCATTTATCAGTAATTAGGGTTTTATCAAAAATGAATATAGCTGAGTTGAATGTTGACTTAATTTATTGTTGACACAAACATTTCAACGAGCTGCACACACACAGACACAGACACACACACACACGTCATTCCTAATAAAGTCACTTAAACTCAGTTTTTAAAAACTTTAAATGGGACTCACAAATGCAGCTCTTTTTACACACAAATGGATGTTTTTGAAATTTATTTTCATTTCAGTGCCTTCTGCAGACGGATATAGCTAATTCCTGTCTTAAAAATATTGTGGGTAGATGGGCTGCTTTTCATCACTGTTTATGGACAGTTCTAAGTGATGTCAATGTGCTTTAAATCAATCCAGTGCAGCAGAAGACTAATGAGTCCAGTGAATGAACAGAGACAGAAAACGGCTTCATGTCACTGAGGGTGTGGTAAAGATGGAAACCTTTATAAGAGTACACGACAGTTAGCCAAAGTCATACCAGTGGAAAAGCCCTTTAAATTACTGACCTCTACCATAAACACCTTACACAGAAAAAATCCTAAACCTGGCCTTCAGCCTTGGTACCAAGCACAGAACTACTCCTACGCACTAGATGAAAATAAAAGACAGCAAATCACAGAAACTGGGAATTAGGAAGCCTGTGGCTTAAGTTGGATGACAACACATTCAATTTGAACCTTCAAGCCACTACACTTACTCAAGCAACGGTTCTTCTAAATGTTAATCTTATCATTGACCAATATGGAATCGCACATTTTAGATTTAATTATGGGTAATTATGTCACACACAAACCTCATCTAGCTCTCTCTGAGTTTCTGCCTCCATCCGCCGAATGTCATCCATAGTCAGATCCACCCATCTATCAATCCAACAGAAGAGCTGGCGATGGAAGTTAGTGAAGATCCTCTTTTCTTGCTGGAGGAGAGAGTAATCAGCAGTTTTTGTTTAAGCTGACTGATGTTTAAAATCAATGTTAATATGATGATAAAGAATGAAAAATCATGAAAAAAGGTGTAAAGATTACAATAAAATATTTGCAGTAGTGCTAAACATACTGATCTGCATTGTGCTCTAATGAATTACACTTAACAAAACACTTAAAAAATAAAACAGAAACTGAAATTATAGGAAAAAAAAAAGAGAAACAGACAAGACACAGGAGGAACAGAACTGCTTCTACAAACCGGACCCCAAAAAACAGCCAGCAATCTGAGGTTTAACTGTGCAAACAATCACTAACCTCATGGATGAAGTTCTCCACTTTGGTTTGCAGCCCCCACCACTTAAACTTGACTGTAACTAGTTTGTAGGCGCACATCTTTGGACAATCGGTTTTATTCGCCAGTTCTTGCTATTAGAAAAAAAGAAAAACACAAGCAGACGTCCAGTCACTTTCTTTTTTTTAAAGCACAGTATCATAATAAATCTTCCAACTAAAACTTCACACCAACTTTGCAATAATATAATTGTTAAAACACAGCACAAGGCTAAAAGAATACTATTTTAAACTCTTCTTGGATGCGTTCAAAGCTTAAAATGTATTAATACATAATGCTTTGGGTTTGGAGCTTGCTAAAATAATTATCAAAATGATGATGTGGTGTGCACAGATAAAAGTGCCCTAATCCACAATACATTTTCTAAATTCATCCTCTGCTGCTTGCACTGCGCCTCACTCTGAAGAAAAGACAAGGAGGAGGGGGTTGGGGCACAGCAAAGTGGATAAACTCCAGATGAAGGGACCATTTCTCTGCTTCCGCCCCGACAGCGACACCGCTCCCGACAGGCATGCCTTTTGTGGCCACAGAAGGCAGATAAAAAGGTGCTCACGAAGCGATAAGGGCGTCGCAGTGCAAAGCTGGTTACATTATTAACACCTAGGACCTGCTCACCCCCCAGAACACAAATACTCTCCCTCTGAAAACACCTGTTTAATTAATCACTTCATTCGGGCTTGGCATTCCAAGAGAAAATGCCACAGACCCGCCTCAATCACCCTCGTCCCACTGCTGTTTGATGCTACGATCATAAAGAAGAGCGAGAGTGGGGAAATGAGAAACATTTCTAAATTTGCAGTGGGTTTAGAAAAGTTGTCATCGCTAAAGGAGAACTTCACATAAAACGGATTCTACATCAAAACACTTACGGTGACATTTCTTCTCTCCCTCTCTGTGCCCCACTCAAAGGAGCAGAAGTTTTCAGAAATACAAAGGGTACCGATATGCAAGCATGTGTGCATGCAGAGATAGACAAGAGTTTTATTGCTCTGAGAAGCTGGCAGAAATTGTGCCTCTGTTGTCACATAACTACTTTTCTTCTGCCTTTTTAATAAAACAGTTTTCCATGTCCACAGCAGACAGGGAAGTGATCTAATTAAAAAACACAAAATAAAAGTTGTGTCTCTTTATTCATACTTTTTAAAGCAGTTAGTCTGCCTTTGTTCTGTGAAAATTCTTGCAGCAGAGGAAAGTTTCCCATGGTGAACTCTAAGGGCTCCACTGCAGAGCAGAAATTCTTAGCTCCCTCAGTCATCATGACCAGTTCGCGAGGCTGCGGGGCTTTAAAAGGGGAAATCAGCAAAATGTGTGAAATTATTATTCCATATTGATATTCAACCTTTTTATTGAAAAATATGCCAGTCTTAGCACAAAACTTATTTGTTAATTTTAGAATCAATATCCATAAATGGACATTTTTCTTATTTTTGGCCTTAAATTGTGTCCCACAGTTTGGGTGATTAGGCTTAATAACTGAACTTTTAAAAAATAAATTGAAATAACCCCCTCATTCAATAACAACTAAGAAACATTATTAGTTTTCATCAAAACACAACCTGTTTTGAACCTTCCTCCAGCTATGGTTGTTTTTTATTAAGACTGGCAGTAGTGCTCTGGACAAGAGCAAAATAAACCTTTACAAATTGACCTAATTAACTGAAAGCCTTAAAAAAAAAAAAACACCAGCTCTACTCAGTCTGCCTTTATCAAGTACATAGCTCTATTTATTCTTAATTAGAATCTACAACAATTCAAAAATGTATGTTTTATTTCAATCGCCCTGTCATTTTATTTTATTATAGGTTTCTCCAAATGTTGATGCACAGCGTCTCAGCCACCAAGTTAAGGTTTTGATACTTAATGTTACAACAGAAACATGCTAAACATTAATAACAACAAACAGCTACTTGCAAGATAAAGATGCAGGAATGTGTTTGTTCATAATTTATTTTGTAATCAAAACAAATATCCTTCAGCATTTACTCATCAACGCACGCTGCAGCACACTGAAAAAGCAAAGAAAAAGCATGATTTAAAAAGGTGCCACAGCCAAATGTCCTGCTCAGATCCAGTGGCAAGAGCTGCATTACACCACCTTGACCATATGACTGAAACAAACAACTGGCTTGTTTCAATACCAAGATTAAAGTGCAGTTCTAACTTAATGAATGTCTCTGAATATGTTAAACATAGGAACGCACTGATTGCTCGGCAGGCGCCCAAAATTGTATAATTTTCAGCCTAAGCTCTTATTTTCAGGTCTGAAGCTTTTATAAATTTTATTTGTTTTCGTGTTTGTATTTTCAGTTTTGCCTATGTGCAAAACTTTGGGTGACTTTGAGCCTTAAAAGCTACATAAATAAAATTGATTAAGGAAGAAAAGCTGTCTGAAGGTCTGCACCGTGGGTTTTTCATTGTTTGGTTGGTGTCGCTTCCACGCACTATAGTTTCCTAAAGTTGCGTGTTACGTCATTACATTTAACTTGTGTCAGCTACATATAATGGCAAGCTAAACCTAAAAATAAAAAATATACATACAATTTTGTAGGTCTACAGAAAGTACAACAAATAATTGCAATAATTAACTGGAAAAATATGAAACGGATAATTGAACTAAAGCATCTGAATGAAGAGAAAATTTAGAATGACAAAGACAACAGAAGAAGAGGAGGAGTGAGACTGCATGGGCAGTGTTAACTCCTTGAGAAATCAATATGTCTTTATTTCAGACCAAAGAAAAGGAAAAATTAACTACATTCTCAATTTCATGACTTAAGTTTAAGAGAGTAGTCATCATATAAAATTGTGTTTCTGTGTGAGACAACGAGACAGTCGAGGCAGCTCAGTGTTCGGCCGTCAAATTTGACCAACTCCAGTAGTTTGTAAAATGTCTCACTGATGTCAATATGCCAGAGAAACTTGTGAAACTGTGAACCTCTGTGCTCCGGGAAAAAACAATATAAACACAAAGGGTCAAATATAACATGCTTTAGCTTAGCTTCTCTTTACAATAAAAGACGTGCAATTTCTGTATGAATAAAATAATCTCAATGTCTAAAGAGCACAAGAATAATACCTTCCAGTTGGGTCCAAGAGGTCCTCTCCCAGTTTTAACTGACTTGAACTTGACTGGATCCTCATCAGGCTTGTAGTCCTAATGAAAGAAAATGTTGTTTAAGAAGTGAGTTTAATGTACATTTGAAAAAGAAAAAAATAACGTTGGAAAAACCTATAGCACGTTAATTGAAAACAGTACTGCACAATGACAAAAAAAAGCTGTGTAAGATGTGCTCAGTTTCTAAGAAATTAAATCACTTCCAAGTATAAAATATGTTCTTGGTTCATTAGGACACTGAACACAAAAAATTGTCAATATCAAGGTGGCTTTTTTTTCCTGCACTGTGATACAAGCAGCTTTGACAGAAAAAATGTCTAAGGGTGACAAATGCTACTATGGTTTTAAATTTTATATGGTGACACTAAAAGATTGATCTCAGTGAATCCCACGGCATCTACTGCATATGTGTTGATGAATGGATGTTGCACATTAAGCTCTGGTGTTTTGATATTCAACTGTGACAACACTCTTAAGCTTACATAAGCAGTTTACAAAATCCCGTTCTGCCAAAAAACTCCAGTGACGAAACCACCTATGGCCTATTACACAGGCAGGTCATGATTTCATAGCACAAAGATCAAATACATGTCGAGGAATACAGAGGGTTAAAGAGTCCACACGCAAGACATGAGCGCAACATGCCAAAACTGACGTCATTAAAACAGGCAGGAGAAATAATTGCACAAATAAATGAAATGGTTTTTAAATTATCAACAGCTCAAGGGCCCAGTAATTTTAAATAAATCATGAAACCCCTGCAGCTAAAAGCTCCTTTTTCAGGGCTACTGGCCACCAGGAGGGTGCCAAACATGTGGAAAGAAATGGGAACGCACACACCCTAACACTACTACACACACAGTCGCAAAAATGTGGCTGCTTTAATGCTTGAAGCTCCATCACTATAACAATACACTGTGCAGCTCTAATGAGGTCTGTGAATCGATGTGCCGTGGTACACGAAGAGCTACTCTTCAAGTTAAAAAAAAAAAAAAAAGGGAGTGTGTGGTATGTTGTGTATTTGTCTAGTTCCAGCAGCATAGTAAGCTTTAATTACGCTAACAAACTCATCTGTGCTGGCGGTACGCCCCAGGCCCTGCAGTCATGCCTGAGGCTGAGGGCTGATAGGGCCCTGAGACACAACACACTCCTCCAGCGAGGCAAACACGTCCGCCTTGTTAACTACCTACAGCAAACAAACTTGTACACACACACACACACACACACACAGGCACCGATGTTTCCCTGTCAAATAGCCACCCATTTAATTGCACACACAGAGCGCAACACTGAAATGAGGCAATGAGAAGTCAAATATCAGCAATAATGTGCAACATCTTCAAATAAGATTTCAGAGATGGCAAGAAGTCAATTTTTTTTTTTTGTATTTTGATATGATACACAAACTGAAGTGTGAACATAAAAAAATATGCAAGCTACCAAAACTTTTCCTAACTGCAAATCAAAAAAGGAACAATCTTGATTATGATCAATAATCATTAAGCTGAAAAAAAGAGGAAGCAACTATTCATAAAGCTTCATAATCACTTTTTTTAAGTAGACCTTTCCAGGGTTATGTGACCTAAATGTGACGGTCCAAAGTGTTTTATTTTGTTCACGCACTCAATAAATTAGGATTCATTTTATAAACAATATTCTTCAAATAAATAAAAGTCTTCATTAAAAGCTCATGGATCATTTAAAATGATCCTACTTCAAAAGACTAAATGCTATTTCATGTTTGAAATAAACTAGTCCAGGGATTCATCTGTTCTCTTAGAATAACTGACTTTGAGAAAGAACCCATTTGATCAAGATAAATTTCCAGCTTTGGAGCCACAAGATCCATTATAAAAGTTACAGAGACAACAACCACTTAAGTAAATAAATTTGGCACAATTTAATGCACAGACCAGACGCTACAGAGAAAACTTGATATTAATCTGAGATTATGAAATCCTTTGTTGCTACTGCTAAAAAAATAGCAAAGCGGTACTAAAATATTTAGGGCAATTTATGAATCAATAAACTAAATATTAATTAAAAAAAATGTATAATATAATAAATTAGTTAAAGTAAAAAAAAAAAAAAGAAATACATTTTTGCTTCTAAATTCAAACACAATTTAGATTGTTGCCTTTGGATCCGTCTACCCCTTTACTTACTACAGATGGTATCACCTAGTTCTTCAGTATAAGTGTAGGATCCCATCACATACACCTCCACACATGATGTTTTGACCAAAAAAAACTTGCACACAAGTCAAGGTACATGACCTCATTAGAATACTGTAATAATATAAGAACAAAACAAAAACAAATAAATGGAAAACCTAAAAGATTAGGAGACAATACATTTGTGTAATTTTAACTTCTCTACCAAATCCAGAACACAATCTAACCACACTTTCTTCACACACAAAGCTATTAATGGCTGAGCTTCAACTATGTAGTCCCATGTTTTCCCCAACAGAGCCCTTTCCTTTACGTGTGGTTTTCATGGTTTCTAAATGTAGTTTAGGAGGCCTTGGACGTAGCGCTCTTGTACAGCTAGGTCCTAGTTTGGGTTCAAAAGGCAAGAACTCTCTTCATTTCTAAGATCATGCTTAAAACATTTTTTTTTGGTAAAAACAAATAAAGTTGGAACTATCTTGAGTCACCCTGAGGTGTCCTTTTTGCTACGCTGCTTTAAGCTTCGGCTGCACGAGGACGCACTGACCACCTTTCCTCACTCTCTGTGAATGGACAGCATACTGACTCTGATTCTGCTGGAGTTGTCTTCTTGTTTATATAACTTAAAAATAATAAAGATAATCCCACTATCGCCTGCGACCGTGCACATGCAGAAAACACGGGAATGATTCAGAATGCATCAAGACTTGATGCAAACCATTACTTTTAAAAAGAGAACATTTTACAATTTGACATTTACAAAGTTGAATAGTTACACCTGACCTGACTGTATTGAATTGAGTGGATTTAATTGAACTTTACTGATTTAAAATAAATTAAACTGTATGTCACCGGATTTGAATTGAACCTGGTTTGTTTTTATGTACTGCACCCTAAGATGGCTGACAACATATAATTAAACTGAACTGAAATAAAACACTCAGTTTTAGCAACAATTTTATCCCCCATTTCATCTCAACATTAAAGCATCCTATATTTGTTTTAAACATTTAGGGAACAGAATAACAATCCTGGGCTCTCAGAATCTATGGTGGTCTGGTTTAATGAGCAACACCAAAATATTTTTGCCTTAACCGTTGAACACAAACATGACAACATACTTAGCAATAATTGTCAATTACTAAGCCTACACTTGTGTAATTTGCTCAAAAAGTAAACAAATCAATACATTTACTGTTCTTGGAAATAAAATAAACAACTGCTGCAGTTTTCCATGTGGAGTGCATGGGTTCAACACTGAACAAATAGTGTAATGAACACAGTTGGCCACATAGAGGCACTAAGCTATAATATTTCTTTAACAAGAAAAACACCTGAAGAAATTTCTACTTACAGCATTGGACACTTGACTTCCATCTGCAATATCAATGGGCACAACAGCTACATTCTGCCATGTGGAAAGGTCTAGTTTGTGCACCTAATAAAAACACAAAGAATATTTGTCACAAAACCCCCCAAAATATTAATAAAATCTATGATTCAAATGACATGTCTGTCAATTTATTTTAACTTTAAAGTGCTCTGAGATAAATATGTTGTAAAATAAAGCTAAAAAAAATAAACAATTTGAATTTATGAGGAAGTTCTCACATTTTCTTGTGTTCCCAGGTCAGGTTTGTGCCATGTCTCAATTTTAATGAAGAAATTGTCTTTCATATATTCATTCTGGGGAAAAGATATTAGAATAACCAATGTATATATAAAAATTACAATGAACTGAAACACCTTTAACGTCTGAGTATTTGAAAGAAACTTAAGACTGCTTACCGTCACAACTGGAACAAGATTAGTCATTAGAAGGAAAAGAGAAGGGGTGGAAAAAAAACAACAAAAAAAAGGTAAACACATTTATAAACGTAAAAAAAACAGCAAAACAAAATCAACAGAACGAAAGACAAGTACCTGTCACAAAGGCAACACAAAAACTTTTAATTGGGAAAAAGAACAGGAGTTTTAGAGCAACATGAAGAAGTACTCACTGGTTCTGCAGTAGGGGTAGGCGTTCCAAGCTTTTTCATGGAATACCAAAGCGCCTTCAGGGGCCAGGAGCCTGACAAACGCTGGGACTTTACTGTAGGGCAGGAAGGATTAAACAGTAAATAAAGAAGAAAGAAAAAACGTGTAGTTTTCAGTGATTCTAAAGCAAAGCTATCAGGAAGGAGAACAGTCACAAAAAATGCTTCACAAATAAAACAACACTGCCACCCTCTGGTAGTGTTAGATTATTACACTAAGGAAAGCATTAAGGCCTTAAATCAGATCAAAAACAGGAAACCATACATACCTCTTTAGATGATAAATTTTGTGTGTATACTGTCCTTTCTCTCCATCATTTTCATAAGGCTCATTCTTGAGAACCTCAATGCCTTCACCTCCACCCGTCTCATTTTTACTTGCTTCAGCCACAGAGAAGAGCTGACCGACTTGATACTGCAACAAAAAACAGATGCATCAAAACTTCAGAAAAAATTCAAGCCAATAAAAGTGCATTTCAAAAATGAAACAATATTACTGTTAATGGTTTTATCCTCTTTGTTTTTGTGGCTATGTTTTACTGCATTTTAGCCCAAAAGTTCTTCGGAAGATTATAAGATAAATTGAAAAAGTAAGACATTTGGCATAACATGAGTATGAGATTAATTTCAGGGGTTGCTTTTGGATGAGGTTGTTCACTGGCTTTGCTGCTTGTTGCATTTATGACATTCATTACTAAATACCAGTTTTTACAATGAGCAGGATTCGTTGAATAGTTTGAGTACTATTTTGCTTATGTAGATCATCTAAAATGTCCCAGAAGCCTGTATTTGGCACCCATTATAAAAACAGAGTTTTCTAAAAACTAAGAAAAAGAGATTCGGTGACTCCTAAATTATTTTCTACAGCACAGGAAGCACAGGACAACCTTTTAGAAAAAAACTAATGATTTGTGTTGTTTATTT
>JAOXNZ010000001.1:12828783-12846645 GCA_028566095.1 Kryptolebias brasiliensis | reverse complement strand
GTTTTTTAGATTTCTTTATATGTAAAGAAATAAAATGAAGACAATGTGATAGAAATTACTGTAGCAGTATAGCTAATAATAATAATAAAAGAAAAACTAATAACTACTTACCTCCTCAACACTACATGGTAAAACCACACGGCTGCAAAGAAGAATAAAGAGTGTTAAAACTTCAAACATTTGGTTGCAAAAGGCACCGACTCACATCTGACACAGCACAAGTGCCAGAATGAAATAAAAATAATAATAACAACAACTTGGGTAAATATTCTGACAAAGAAAAACAAAAAAAATGCATCTATGCAGAAGGAATAATTTGGGTTTGTCGTGACATTTTTTTAGACAATTATATTCTACCACATTGCTCATATTGTGTCGCTGTTCATTTAGGCTGTAGGTTCAGAAAACAGCACTTAAATGCCATTTTCTGAACTTGTGAAATGTTTTGTTTTTCAAACGTCGAACAGAGCTGTAACAATGTGCGTGGAAGATAAAACCAGTGGCCCTTTGTGTGCGTCTTTGAAACACAGATTTACAACAACTGACCTATGTTTTATTGATACTGACATTTTCTTACAACTTAGACTTACAATAACATGATTACGATGAGAACTGTAGCTGCTATTAAACTGAGTCAGATATATTTTGATCGAAACACAGACAAAAAGTTCTGGATTGTCAAAAAGACAAGTTGTTGAACTCCAGGCCAAAGAGGGTTTCACTTTCTTCATCACCTCCTGAAGACTGACTCTATATGACCTTGTAACAATAAAAACAAAAAGGCTAAAACACACTGTGAAAAACATCCTGACATCTCATCTAAAATATGCTAGATCATGTGCTGACACACACACATACTTGAGTGTGGTTCTGATAGTGGAAGGGGAGGACATAACTTACTCTATGACAAGGGATTTCTAGAAAAAAAAGGTAGGGAACCACTGATTAACCAATTAATCAATAGATTAGTATATAAAATAGTTGATCATTAAAAAGTTCAATACCTGCAGCCCTACTTCCTTCGCATCAATTTTTACAGACAGAATGCTCACTTAATACGCTCACTAGAGACAGAATGATTATTCGACTGACCGATTTCAATCAACCGATACTGGCCAAACAAATACATAAATATGTCTATACATCCTTAACTATGAAGGAGGAAAATGAAGATGAACCAGCAGCTGCTAAAATCAGATCACAGCAGCCAACATTTCTTGAAAGTGAGAATGCTCATATATAAACAGGTTATTCCAAATGTTTTTAAATATGTTTATTTAGGTAAACAGCTATTGTTATTTTTTGTTAAAATAAAATGACATATTTAACAAAAAAAAAAAGGATGTATATATCGACCTTGATTTCTAAAGATCAACATGAGTCATAGAAAAACTCATATCAGTCGCCCTCTAATGCACACTGCCCACTGCAGGCGATTGTAAAGACAAGCGACATTCTTCAGTTCATGTCAGTGGTCATAATGATATGGCTGAGGGGTGTGTAAGTGCCATTGTAAATCTGCATTCAAGTTTTTCATTAGCATTATTTGAAAATTTCAGATCGACTGTGACGAGAAACTTTTCAGCCTCAATTGTGACGTGCACCTGAAGGTAAAACAAACAGAAACTCTTTACCGCAAGACACACAAACTTTCAACAGAGGAGGAAAAAAAAAACTATTACTGGCCTGTTTGACACACTGCTGACTAAGTAAGATGACACACTCATCACTAAAACTAAACGGAAAAGTCAGAGCCAAGTAAATCTGAGACTGGGTGTAACAGCGAGCCAAAGAAAGGCTCAATTTGATTTGGGAGAAGGAGGAGCAAAAAGATGTAAAGGAGCATTTTGGGGTGAGAAAAATTGCCAATGTGTTTCACAGACCAGTGGCAGAAAGTATGGCTGAAAAAAATAAAGGAGAAAATTCAGTTTGAATCATTAAAATACCTAAACGTAACAATCTGTACTAAATGCTCACCACCAAACTTATACTCAGCTGTTCTTGCGTTGACATTGTTCTGAGGATGTACTGAGCTGAGCTTACAACCACTTATTTAAATTGATGAGCCAGAAGTTTCCCCTCCCTAACCACTGACCACACCATGCAAAAGAAGGAAGAAAAAAAAAAAAAAAGTATGAAGCAGAGCTTTTCTTTATGTATAAGTCTAAAGCCAGGCTTTGACCCAACTTAAAACTACTTCAGTTTAATTTTGACGAGGAGCGACAATCACTGACAAATCTGTGTTTTCTCCATTTCTGCACAGGAATGACAGTCAGGAAAGGATGTTTAATCTCTCCTGTAAAGCATGGCCGTGTGACGAGCGAGGTTAGGTTTTGACACAATCAAGGTTTCAGGGAACAGTAGGATGACAGTCACATGTGAAAACTGAACTTGCTTGTAAGTTCAATTTTACAACTTTACATGACGGCTTGTAAAGATAAAGGGTCAAATGAATGCTGCAAAATATAGGAAAATCCTGGAGGACAATCTGATGCTGTCTGGAAAAAAAACTACGGTTTGGAAGATTGTTTTTTCCAGCAAGACAATGAAGCATACAGCAAAAACTAGATACTGATGTGAAGGGGGTGGATATTTACGCAGTCACTTATTTTACATGACATATTTTGTATTTAATTGGTAATACTCTGTAGATATTTGATTTCACTTTGACATTGAAGGTATTTTGCTAATCATTCTTTGTCAAAAATGCCAATTGATATAGACCATGATTGATTTATGACAGCAATAAGAGCATAAAACATCCAGAAGGGAAATACTTTCTACAGGCACTGTAACACCCTACAGATGGATGGGTTCAACCTGTGCGCTTAGTTCCCCCCCCCCACAGATGGGTTTGGACACTAAATGATGGAGCTGATAAAAGCTTGCTCTGTTTCTTTGTTGAATGAGGAATAAAACAAAAATAGTGTGAGATATTCTAGATTTAGGCTCAGTAAGTATGAATTTAAATGTAGTTTGAAGCGTATGCAGAGTATCCTCATCAAGGATGTGAAAAATAATTATAGTAGCCAGTTATTTGTTACAACTAAAAGAACTTGGCTCTTTAGTTTCATTTTTCCATTCTTTCATAATTTCCTCTCGGCTAAATCTCTTACACATTTCAACACCGTTTCCACATTAAAAGATAGTTCAAACGAGGGACTTTTATAATGTTTAGTATATATTGAGGATGATTATTGGAAGGTGGACATCTTGGTGCTGTTTGTTAACACTGACCTTAACTTAAACACAATGGAAGCCCTACATCACTGATTAAAGTCCTGGTTGACTAAATGATATCTTAGGACTTTGAATCGATGGCTCACAACAATGGTGTCTGTTAACAAGTTAAGTCGCTCATTTTGGCCTTCATTACAAACAATCAAATGCCTATTTCTCCCTCAGACCTGGCTCGCATAACGGAGCAAAATGTGATAAATGTTTTCAAAAGCTTAAAATAACAAAACCGATTGAAACAGACAGGCTGATAAAACCCACTAGCACCAAGCTAGGTGACAAAATGAAAGCCCTGTTGTGCGTAATTTGTTCTACTGGTCGCGGCTAAGACGACCGAGTCAGAACAGGCAGCTAGTGAGCTAAAAGTCACTTCCCCATCCAGGTGACGCTTTTGGTTAGCTAACTTAGCGTTAGCATATTACTCGAAGTTCTAAGCTGGAGAACACAAAAGTCAGTGCTCATAGCGCGAGTAAACAGCCCAATCCGAGTCCAAAGAAGCCAACAATTTAGCATGAACACAAAGGAAAGTCCAGAAAAAAACAACAGCTGTCAAACAACGCCATGCTCCTGTCAAAGCCGGTGGGCCAGAATAGCTCTTAAGCAATCCCAATATCTTCTTCTTCGTCTTCCTCCCGACCCTCGTGTTTGAACAGACACCGACGAAAAGTTCTACTTTAGTTTGACACTGAAAGAAGCACCCTGAACGAGCCGACTTGATAGTATAATGAAACAGGTGTTTCAAATGAGCATAAGCGTTTAAACAGAAAGAATACACTTACTATTCTTTGATGAGAACCATCGCTACTTGTTTCTTTCAGTACCCCTGGCACTGCCCTGCTGCCGCTGATCCTGACGTCATCAGCTGTAGGGGCTCCGCCCGTTACCGCCTACGTAGGCAGTGATTTGTTGAATGAAGGTGGACACGCCCACTAACTAGAATTAACCAATGAAATCACTAATATAGCTTCTCGACCCCTTATAGAGCTCATAAAGACTGTAGACATAAAAATCTATCTATCTATCTGTCTGTCTGTCTGTCTGTCTGTCTGAACAATTCAAGTTGGAAATATAGCTTGTTTACAATGTTCATTAATGTTCTGATTTGCAAGTTAAATTTATGACAACTTTATAAAATACCTACCTGAAGACACAGAATCATTCATTTTGGACCCTTACCGTAACTGCCCTAAGTTGAAAACTGGAACATTCAAGGTGTAAAAAACATTGTGTACACACAAACACTATTCTTGTTTTCTTACACGCAAGCTGGTATTCGTAAAGCAAAAAAAGTGTGCAGTGAGCATGTGCACACACATTTCTTAAAGTTACTGAACAAAATAATGGCAAGTCTGGAGTACAAGAAAGTAAACATGTTTTTTTTATTGTAACGGTTTACTGATAAATGAGAGATGGCGGTTGTGAAATTGACATTTTTTTAATTTCAAAAAGTCATGGGCTAAAAAGTCATACATGATACTTAACACTGAATAGCAAGAGAATCCATGCTTCAGAGCAGACACTCAGATCACAAAGAAATCAGGCAAAATGCCCTTTCTGATTTCAATAAAAAATATTAAATCTTTTTTTCCCACTCCATCCATCTTAACATGGTACAGATTTGTTCACTTTTTAATTATATAAAAATGCTTAATACTGATTGGGAAACACAAAGTTAATTTACAAAACATAATAATAATTATTTTAATATTAACAACAATAACAAACAATAATAACAATAACAAATAAAATTCAAAACAACCCCAAAAATAGAATGAAGGGAATCAACAGTTGTTGCATCTTGGCCCACACAAAGATTTTTTTGAAAGAAAAAAAAATTGCATTTATATCCACCTGACACAGTTACACACAAACACAGTATCAGGTCGTTGAGTATTTCTCATTGCCATTTACAGTGTTATGGGCACAAAGACAAGACAGTTTCCAAAGTATTCATGTGCCTCTGCAGGAGCACACTCACTAGCCAAAGAAATCCTTTTGACTGTCAGTCAAGCCTGGTGGACTAACATTAGTCTTGGAAAGGTGCCCTACTCCTCCAGCACACAGGGATAGTACTTTACAGACAAAAAATGATCATTTTGAACATTTCAGCATTTAGAAGAGGGAAAAAATCTTCCAGGTGACAGGAATTTGTATCCATTGCCAGCAGGTAGTCGGATTGAACGAGCACCAGGGCTACTGCTTGTGGAAATAGTAGGCGATGGGGCAACTTTTCTAGGGTTGGAACAGTGGTGACCATTGGAAGAGTTCTTGCTACTGCTATCCAGTCCCAGCTCTCGCAGCTCCAGGCTGTCATGGCCATCATTAGGGGAGCAGTGCCGTGGGGACAGGTTAAGAAGGCTCAGTACATCTCTGCCAGCAGAAGCAATAGGTCCAGGAGTGCCGTGGATGGCTCTGACAGGACCTAGATGATGCTGTTGCTGAGCTGCAGCGTTGGCCCAAAAGGTCTTCAGATTGTGGATAGCTTGGACTTTCTCATCAATGACCCCTCTTCTCAGCCTGTCCAAATCTGGCGCATCAGCTGATGTAGAACATGCAGAGCCTGTGGAGGAGTAGGACAGAGCAGGAGATGGAGCACTACCAGCTGGTGACTGGTGACCAGAACTGGGAGACACATTACTTGGGGAACGAGAAATGTGGCCACTGTAAGGAGAGCTTGGATACTTCAATTTGAACTGTGCATGGCTGTCCAGAGTGGGTGAAGGATGGCTTCCCTCTTTTTGGGAAGACTCGGAGACTGCAGGACTATTGTATCCAGAGCTTATCTTCTGCAGGGAAGATGAACGAGAGGGAGGTTTGGGTCTCGGGGAAGACTGAGCTCGGCCACTAGCGCTGCTGTTAGGACGGCTGAATGCACTGGTTTCAGAAGAACGGAATGTGCTGCTTCGAGCTGTGGTTACGGCACCTGTCCCACCCTCTGCTACGGCCCGCTGGAGACTGCTTACAGCACGTAAATGGCTGTGAGTCTCCTCCAGAATCTTCTGGGCCAGCTCTTGGGGATCAAGATTGACAGTTTTTTCTTCCTGAGACTTGACAGTACTGTCTGTCTCAGTACTGGACTGGTCAGATTCACCTGTATCTGAACTGCTCACCTTACCCACTTTTTGAAACGGTGAGTTTGGGCTGGGTACCAGAGATGTTTTGACTGGTGATGTGGGGGTGCTGACACTGCCTCTTGATGAAACTGAGACAGTGTAGCCTCTTCCTGCTCCTGTGGACCCACCAACCCCTCTGCCTCCACGATGATGTCGCTGGCTGTGGCCAGGTGGCAAAGGCAGAGAGTCACAGTGACTTCCCAGTGGCTCGCTGCTGATAATAGAAAAGCCCTCATATTCCTCTTCATCGCCCCGTGCTCCGGACCCCACAGCAGCTGCCCCCTGAGGAGACGAGCGACTACGGGGAACATGAGGGTGTTTGTGAACAGAAAAGTGTGCTGTAGCACCACCTCGTTGCCGATGACCAAGAAAATCACAATCCGACTTGGAGGCAAAGCTCATGGATGAGGTTACAGAGCTGAGGCTGTAGACAGAGATAGCATCTGATGCTTGATTGTCCAAGTAAGGAGGAGAAAACGGAAGGCTTGAGTACCCTGTGGGTAATGGGTTGGACACAGACTGGGCTGAGGCTAAAGACTCAAGGGAAGATGAGCTGTCTAGACTCAGGCGCTTGGGCAGTTCTGTGGAGTCTAAACACAAAGAAAAGGAGGAAAGGATAATTGTGAAAAATGATCAAAAAAGAACTGTTAAGCAAATAAAAGCACATTCTGAATGATTCTAAAACAAAGTTCTTTTTTTTCAAAAGAAAAGTTCAGCATGAGAAAACAACAACAACAAAAAAGAGAACACAAATTTACCAAACAGCGCCAGCAGAGACTGGAGGGCAAAGTGTAAAGTGCGGCGGTTGGCCAGCTTGCCTGTCTTCAGCACCACTTCTTCTTGGCCTACCTCACATAAGTCAAACCCTGCACACAGGACACAATGACTGTTGCATAATCAGTTTGCAAATGTGAGTCCATAGGGACACACTGATCCTCATATGTCTTTGTCTTGAAACACAGAAATGGTCAAATGGTTTCATGTGCTCCAAAATGTTTCCACTTTGTCAGGGTACTTTTGAAAACTGTTACATATTAAAAAAACATTTATTTTTTTATTGTTGATGCATTGTTATAGATGACTTACCAAGAGCAGCCAGAAACTCATGGCATCCTGGCAGTCTCCATAGCTGCACACTGATGGACACCTGAATGGGAAGGAGGGAGAAATCCTGTTCTTTCTCTCCTGTCTGGAGTTGAACTAGCACCTGGTGGAGCTGGTAAAAAAAGGGAGACAATCAATGTTATCAGTCTGTTTTTAAAAGCAAAAAAAGCAAAAAAAAAAAAGATACAAAAAAAAAAGTCACTGCTGCAGGAAAATAGAAATCCCAGGGTTAGGGTTTTGTGGGGATGCAGCCCTCCTTCTTTTATTTGGAGATTACAAAACTCAGAACAGATACATCTTTGTCAGCAACTGTGCACAAAGTAAAAATGTGCCTTGTTATCCTTGGTGGAGGTGTTTACATCATAGCTTTGTCCTTGTTACTAACCTAAAACTTTCTTCTGACCTGTAATGAACCAGTGCTGTAAATCCTTAAGGACTGAAAATTCCTTAGATCTGACTCTATAAATCAGCAGTGGAAAAGGCATGCAAACACTTAACCGCATAAAAAAACCAGAATATTAAATTGTCATTCAGCATCTGCATAGAAAGTGAAACATTTTTAGTCTAGCAGAAAAAAGTGAAGAATTGAGAAACAGCAGCAGAATGGACTGAAGTGCCGGTGGGTGAATGCACACTTACCATGGCCACCATATTTTTAACAGCCTTCAGATCACAAGTTGGATGCAAGAAAGAGAGAATAAGCTTTTAATTGCATGCACACAGGCCATACACAAAAAGGTACAAAGGCTTATGTTCAAGGAGAATAAAAGCAACAAGAAATGTGTTTAATATAACAAAGAGTTAGATGCAATCAACACACAAAGATTAGGCTGAGCATATTTCATGTTTGTGCACTCAAACTGAAAATCACCACTCACTAACTAAAAGCTCCCACATATTACACATACACGGGGATAAACTTCTGCACTGCAAAATTAATTCTCTGGTGTAACAAACTTAGGACCATAAAGAACCCACATTGTAGCTAAACGTTGTACTGGATGTGCTGCTAGTCAGGCAGCATTTCAGTACAGATTAGGCTAGAGCAAATGCTCCACCTGCATTAGTGTGTTTCTGATAAATCTTTTTAGCACGAAAGTTTGGCAAACAAAGTTGCAAGGCAAGTATAAAGGCATGCCTTAATGCATTCATAGTATATGAATTCTGATCCAAAAAGCCATTACAATAAAAAGAAATCCAGAAGCATTTGTTCAGAGGTGCAGGGCCCTACCCGGTTGATGAGCTGCTCTCCTGCTTCTGAAGCTGTGATGAGTTTGCACAAAGCTTGGAGAGCTGGTGGTGGCAGACCTAAGATGTGAGAATAAAGGAAGTTCTTCATTATTCATATAAGACACCTTATTTACAGTTTAAAATGAGCAGCACTAAACAAGTGATATAAAATAATACAGACACTAAGGCCCTTTAGCACTTTAGATCTTTGATCTTTATTTATCAAACATTGAAATGAATGATGTGATTGGCACAAATATTCTTTCTGTAGCTTGACACTGATACTGCTCCTACGATTCCAGTAAGAGACTCTAAAAGTTGTATTTAGTCAAATTAAATACAAGAAAACACTCACAAAGTTCTGATTTTACATAAATTTGGATTATGTGAAGTTACTGAAACAGGCTTAATTCAACGTGATGTTATAAAGTGATGTCCAATACTTTGCATAGATACAGAAGTGTACCCAATAGAACTTGAATTGCTCTAAAAAGCTGATGATGGCCCCCATGTTGTGTGAAGTTATTTGATCAATTTAAAAAATCTGGATTATTTTAAACAGAATCCTCACTTTAGTTCCTTGAACCTTTGCAACAATATATGGAAGTCAAACTTGAAACAGATTCTAAACTTATCTAGTTAATATTAGGGACATATAGCTTGTTTCAACATACCTAACAGTGATTGTAAAGTGGTACTGCATTGCTGGAGCCTGTCTCCAGGGTCAGCAGTGGGAAAGAAGACAGCAGCAGGAATACCAGTGCCTGCAGAGTCAAGGCGGAAGCCCACAGCTGTCAGCAGGGCCTGCCAGCCAGGGACACCGCCCACCTTGTTCTCCACACTCTGCTGGGACGTGTACATTGAATTACGTTGTCCATTCTGGATCCTCTGAAGAGACTTCTCCACCTGAAAAGCGGTGGCACATCAGTATGTTGTGTGTTTTTGGTTGTTTTTCATCTCAGTGTGAGTCTGTGTCTCACCAGGTGAAGTAAAACCCTCAGTGCATCACGAGCTCGATCTGGATACTGCAGAATCTCAGCCAAGGCTTGGCCAATCAGAGAGGACGGGCTGTTCAGCTTCACATCGTTGCCAATCAGCATGTATCCTGAAGGATGAAAAAAAGTGATTCATTTCAAGATCCTCTTTTTAATTATGCTAATGTTGAATGAATGCATAAATAAATGGCATCCCTAACCTGCCCAGTTGGATGGGTGGGAGTATTGTTTGCTGCTCTGGACGGTTTTCATGGCATCGGCAAGGGCTGCACTAGCCTTGGTCCCATTGAGCAAGGCAGAGTAGAAAGCGTGGACAAAAACCTTGGAGGCTGCAACAGGTACAGGCCACAAGGACACAAGAACACAATGAGCGCCAGCAGCCAGGAAGGCTCTGGTTAGTCCCACAACACCGTCTGCTGTGACCTTGCTGCTGGACTCTTGGTATGACCTGTAGCCAGATAAAGCACATGAGTAAATTAACCTAAAAGTTATAAAACAGTTTAAAACTCAATATTTCCAAGAATCAAAACATATTGACTCATTTCTATGTGTTCACTGTTTAAATTTGCTTTCCTAACCAGTCGACCTACCCCAGCACCACCAGCTTGACAGGCAGCCTCAGGTCCAATATATCTGCAGCTGTAAGCAGGAACTCCTGAAGAGGTGGACTGTCACAGATGCTCTCCACATCACTGCTGTCATCCTGCATGTGGAGAGACTCTGGGATAGTGTAGCCACTTCCAGTGGAGCCCTTCCTGCCTCGACCACTACTGCCTTGCCTTCCACCCGCACCTCTGCCCATCGTTCCAACACCCACACTGGCTCCTGCTCCTCCGGGGACACCCTCAGGGTTTGGAGTGAGCACCAGAGCTGCTAGTTTCCAGGAAATGTGGGTGGCAAAGTGCGCACATTCAGCTTGTGTCAGGGCACTCATCACCCTCTCCTTGGTGGCAGAAGAGCCAGTCAGAGGCTGGCATCCGAGCAGCTCAGCAACCATTAGGGCTTCCTCCTCTGCTGTGGGCATGGGTCCCCAAAGCCAGCGGTCCATCACAGGTGAAGGCAGTTTAGGATTTCCTACCACTGCTGCCATTGACACTCCACCACTTGGAGCTGGTCCAGGACGCCGAGAGTGAGCCTAAGAACACATCAACACAGTTTGCATTCTAGCACAACAATCTGAGGACGGAGGTTTAAAGATTTATTATATTGTTAAAGGTAAGGCATTATATTAAGTCAACTGAATGGGAATTTAAACCTTTGCACTGGTTCCAAGGCCATGGATAGAGGGCACGGCAATGAGGCTGAAACGCTCGTAAAGGTATTCATTGGAGGAGCTTCCTTTTAGCAGGGCAAAGGGGATGAGGTACAGCTCTCCTTCCAGCACCATCACCAATTGTCTGTGTCTGCCAACAGGCCCGCTGGAGTGCATCAGGCCCTGTCAACAAAAGGAATCAGAATAAAATGCCTCTAATGTAGAATAAATGTCACAATGTGGTGCTTTTTGTGTCTATTAGCTATGTCTATTAGGTGTTCTCTTATCTTATTCATTCATTAACAAAACCATAAAGAGGCGGGCAATGAGTTGCACAGTTAACACTCACCCCCTCCATAGGTGCAATGAGTAAATCATACAGTGCCCGAAGTGGAGGTTTGCCAAGGTTGCTAGAGCGATGAGGCAGGGAAGAGTTACCATCTTTGGCTGGAGACATAGTGTTACTAAACAGGCTGGTCATACTCTGGCAACTCCTGAACAGACAAAAAACAAAGTAATGTGGTTATTATTTTGCATGTTTAAAACAACCCAATACAGGACAGCTAAAGACAATCTGCTACCTGACACATTAATGTAAGCTCTACTTGTGTTTTTTAAGTTACAAAATCTTAATCTCTCCAAGAAGAGTTTTAAATATTTGAAACATCATGTGGATCAATAAAACAAAACATTTTTTTAAAATGATCAAAATAGTAGTTCCTATATCAACCACATTGTGCTTCTTGTAAAAATTACCACCTAGTAATTAGCTTTAAGTTAAAGTGCCTTTACCTGTGCTGAATAATTCTGATACAAATAGTTCAAACAAAAGCACTGATTACAACTTAAGCTTCATCTTTCTCTTTAAAATTGCCTCTTCTGCATCCTAATTGTATTTCTTTGTATCATATAATTTAAATAAACTGGAAAGTGGCTGAAAAAGTTTATTGTCAACCTCTTAGACTGTATCACATCAGATAAGCTGTTTGTTTGAGGTCAAAGAGAGTAACCCAATTCTCAACAGCAGCAGCAGATGTTTTTTATTTAATTTTTTTTGTCACTTCCTTGTTGATCTAAGTGAAACTAGGTTAGATGCATGCGCAGCCTAAATTGACACTGAATTAACTGGCAGGCAAAATTTCCCCTTAAATCAAGATGTAAATAGAAGCAATCTGAGAGCGTAAAACTTCACCTAGGCCGTAGGGTCATTAAAAGATTGTAGGAGCCGGATTGTGATCCCGGTTACCACCAAAATTTAACCATTTGTTCTTTGTGACAACCTTAACATTACCTGAAAATTTCATCAAAATACGTTCATTACTTTTTGAGTAATCTTGTGCACAGACAAACAAACAAAACAAACTCTGCTAAAAACATACTTCCTTGGTGGAGGTCAAATATATCCAGCTCCACTAGATGGCAGTATTACACTGCTCTGCCAGACTGAGATCAAAAGCAGTGAGCTTGACAGAGTCCCCGCAGGTGGAGAGGAACAGTGTTTGTTTGTCTTTTTTTTAGGTTTGTACATTTATTCTACAGCAATAATCTGAGTAAACAATATAAAGTAACAGTGCAGTCTTTTGAGTCATGTGATGGACATTAACAGCTAACTGCTCAGGCTCAGACACCCAGCATACTGTGAACTGTGCTAATGGTGGGCCTGAGGTTAGAAGTCTTTTGCTTGGCCCTGTGGGGCCCAGTTTTATGCCTGCACTTGTCACTGCTCTCCATCTGCTCCAGCAGCCTGAGTTTCCTCCAGAACCCATCCAACAGACATCTATCCTGCCCCGTCTGAAAGCCCCAGGCCACAGGCTTCCCTCCAGCCTCTCTGTCTCTCTCCCAGGCTCTGGCACGAACCTCCGAGTGAAAGCAAAACAATCGTTTGTTAGCCTGACAGAAGGAATGAGAGAGGAGGCGAGATGTCAGCCAAGAGAAGGTGAGTGTAGATTGTAGAGCAAAACAGCGACTAGAAAAGGCTGAGGGCACTGAGGCTGAGGGTGAAGGCTTTGTTCAGTCTGCAGTCGAAAGAGAGGTCCTTAAGTATGATCTGAGGGCTAAAGAATGTAAACCAGTCAACCTTGGCTACACAATGACCTATTTTTATAATGAACGGATAAAATAATGAGGTATTTCTTAACTTTACGGCAACTTAACCCTTTCAAAGCAGGCATCTTGTTTTAATGAGTCTCTGCTGCCTCCTAACTGACAACTTCATCACGATCATCAAACAATCTCATTATGGGACGACTGTGCGTAATGACTTATTGAGTTACACACTGATAGGATTAGACAAACAGAGACTTTCATCATCACCTTCCCACAGTAATCCTTCCAAGCTCCTCTGTGAAGATTAGTGATAAAAGAGGGTAATTGACAAATCTTTTTTTATGCTGAGTAGACTGTTCCTGAACCCATTCTGATAAAATGTTTTTGTTTGGTTTTTATATTGTATTGTTTCTGACAAAACTGGTCTTCATGCATATTCATTCTAATGAATAATAAAACCATTACATTTGGGGGAATAACAACAACAAAAGAGTTAAATCAAAGAAAGACCCTTATAGGCACATACATGCTGGTTACATGATACCAAACCTCTAGGTGATTGTCTTGAAATGGTTGTAAAGTCTTCTTCATTTTCTCAGGCTTTTGCATTGTGATAGAAGACGAGCCCTAAGCATGTGCAGCTTTACAATTTTTTGTTTTTTAAGGCCCATAAAAATGAGCGGATTATTACCGGCAGCCCATTAAAGGGGCTTAATGAGCACAGAGAGTCAATTAAAGATGGAATTACCCCCTCATCAAAGAGCTGCTCAACTGTGCACTAGGACAAGAAAATATGACCTAGACACACACACACGCACACTTTTCACTTGTATACATTATCAGTCAGTACAGTGTTCATGGATTGTTTTAATATTTTCAGTGAATAGCACTACACAGAAGCAAATGGTGGTTTCAACAAGAACTCATAAATCTGCAAGTAGAGCAAACTTTGATCCAAGTGTCTCATAATAACACATATAAGAGTGTGCACATGCATGAACACATCCACACACACAGGGCTCCATCAGAGAAGAGGGTTGATAAGGGTTTTAGCAGCTTGGCTCTACTTCGTCTGCTTAATAAGGAGGATTCACATGCTGCTTCTGCGCTGGCGAAACAATCGCAAAGAGTCCTTTCACAGATCAGTCACAATACCCATGAATCTCCTTACCCAGGCAGATAGTTTTTGATCTTTTGTTGCGGAAAAGGAGGTTTTGGTAGGTAATTAAGACACTTGGGAACGTTCAGGTGATGCGCAACAAACCCCTACCTGTTGAACAGATTGTTTCTTGACACCATGCGCAGGAAGCCCGTTGGATCTGTGACCGAGTTAAGCTTGTTGTTAAGTTCCTCAAATTGCTGGTCCAACAAATCTCCTGCCTCGCTCTCTGTCTCGCTGCTCGAACACCCTCTGACAGACAAAAAGAGATAGAGGGAGAGACATTCACAACCACACAAATATTGGCAAAGAAAATAGTTTCTGAGCACAGCAGACAATACAGAGACTTTTATTGTTTCTCTGTGGTTAAATCAAGTCCACACACTCACGATCTGCCATAAATACACACAATTCAACCCACACTCCTGGCCCAATTTCCCAGCCTTGAGCCCACTCTCTGATGATAAGCATAGTTAAATCCTTTCATTATTATGCTGGTAATGCTGATCTAGTCCGGGGGGAGTCAATCCCCCCCCAACCCACTCGTACTCGCCATCAGTCTCTGCCTTCATGTCTGAACCTTTTCTCTGATGCACCCAGATCAAGTTACCTCTGAGTGTCAGCGGCTTTTTCTCACAACATATGAGTAAGAAGTTTTAATCTCTTGTAACTGCTACAGATTTTTTTTTTATCATTTCATCTTATTTAGAGATCCTAGCATTAGGAAGCTACGATTGGCTCTTCTTGGCTGAAGAGTTAATGCTGATTTACCTATAGGAGATTTTTTAGATGAACAATACAGTGCAGGCTTGGACACTGGTTTAGTGTAAAAATTCAGCCTCCTTTTTTTAAACACTCTTCCTGGTTAATTTCCACCCCATTCATTTGCGCTCCACTCTTTTCAGAGAGCTGCTGCCCCTTAGTCGGCACTCCACATAGTAAATGGGCCTGGTAAGTGGTGCCATATTGTGCCCATCCAGGCGCAGTGGTGTGTACGCAACTTCCCATTGGAGTAGTAAATGAGATGATAATGGGGCAGGAGGGCCAAGCTGCCAAGGTGGCGGAGACAGGCACCACGTGGACCACCTTGGAAATATGGATCAAATCCTAACTAGAGAAACGTCAAAAGCAGCTTAGAACCTCAGATGTCAGAGGGTGAGTTCAATTTTCAATACACGTATCAATAATTGTTTTTATTTACCGGATTCTTTTGACTTTTCACACATGGATTTTATCACCTCATCCCAACCTTCTCCTTCTTTCGGTTAATAAACTGCTTTCTCTTTTCCTTTACTTCAGGTGCACTAAGTGTCAGGTGGATTCAACATTCCTACAGATACTGGGAGCCATTATTCCATCTCATTTGCTCTCACTGAAGAAAAAGTGGACTGCTTTAGGTAGGTGATGAAGACCTGACTACCCAGGGTTTAATGGGGCAGAATAATGCTCTTTACACACATGCACATGATAAAATAACCCTTCTTCAGCCCTTGTTCAGATAAATTTATTTGTAATGTCAGCAGACAATGGAGAATGGCTTAAAATGTATCTTATTCTTAACTGACTGAAGAGAATCTAAGATGACCCATATTGTCAGCGTCATAAAACAACTGCCGCACAGTAAAACATTTGCAGCTCTTATTCTTCTTTTTCTTTACTTTTTAAATGATTTTTAGGATTTTTCATGATGAATAGTCCACAATTAGACAGTAAACTGTGGTGAGAGCTGGCTGTAGGGTAGGTTCAAAAGATTTAACTTTTTATCATGAAATGGCTACGTTTGGCATTAATTACTCTTCCTGACTCATGTTTTTATTTATTCAATCTGATTCAAAACTAAAAAAAAAAAAAAAAATTTATGTAAAGAAAAAACTAAAAACTACGACGCCATTGAATTATTATACTACATATAGTTTTAAAACCAATAAATTTATGTTGAGCCAACATATAGAATTTCCATGTAGTTAGTCTCATTCATCCCTCAGCTTCTTTTATTTCTTTATTTTAGCACAGTTGTGTCAGTGTTTGTAGATAAACAGAATTGTACAGTCTTGCCCACGAAACTGCACACTCCAGTCAGTTCTCTTTAAAATTTACAATCAGACGCTAAATTGCCTGATTTGGTAAATCTGACCCTTAATATAGGCTTAGTTCAATCTGACCGTTGTAAAAATCCCACCTGCTGTAATAGGACTCTACTCCCAGAGCCTCACGAGCGCTGGCGATGTGCTGCTCCAATGAGGAGCTGCTGACCATTCCACTTCCACCTCCTTCCTGGAAGTCCGAGCCTCCTTCTGACATGCCCTCGCCCAGGTAAACTTCATGAAACTTCAGGATTCCTTTCGAGTTAGAGAAGACAGAGGCCATCTTGACTACCTGCTTTTACTTATGTGGTGATTAAGTGGAACCCAAGTAACAATAAATGGTATGCTATGCTACAATTTCTCTACTTATTTCTGTTTATAATACACTTTTATTGCTTTCTCACAGTAGCAGGAAATATTGAATCATTTCAAACGAGAGCTTTGAGTAAAACCATGTGCGGCAGTCATCTGTGGAGCCAAATGAATAAAACAAACAACGTTCAATAAAAGACAAGAGTAGGCTGCATGTGCCATCTGCTGCCTGCTAGATCTGTTTCAAGCAGCAGCATCACAACAGGCTGGGGAGGAGCTTGCTGAGAATGAACAATAATTGCACATCATCTGATTGTGAATGCCAACTCATGTCTAAATGCTGCAAAATTTACACAAATAAAGAAATCGTGGCTTCAGAAGCCTTTTTTTTTAATTGACTGCACTCTTTCGAGTTGGCCATATTTGCAAGCCAGCTGGATGCCAGGAAGTGACAGACAGGCGATTAGTGAGCAAGTGGCTCCTTCCTAGCCTGGAGTGATATTTAACGCTTTGAAGATCCACACTGGTCCCTGTAGTGTTCCTCCTGCTTGCGAGACTAGTGCCAGGGGGTCAAGTTCATCTGGTTGCCCAGGAGCTCGTCTTGATCAAATGTAGAGGGCCTGTGGCATGGGACATGAGTCACTCCTCTCATTTCCTCTACTTACAGCAGACAGCAACAAGGGGCTAAAGTACAACAGTACTGGAGCCACAGGGATTGTGACATGCATCGTAATTACCCACAGCTTCATCTATTCTCTTAGTTAAACTAGAATTTCACTACTCTTATACATGTAAGTAGGCTGACTCTTAGTCTCTGTGAATGTGTGGGTAGTACTCAAAACATGCAGAAATGAAGAAAAGTACAAATATCTGCCAGTAGTAAGTAATGCCAAAAGAAAAGAAAAATAAAAGCAGACTGAGACAACAAAACAAAAGAAAAAAGCAACAAAGAAGGAGATTATGCCTTGACTTGGTGTAACAGCGTAATCTTTTCCTCTTGACATGTGGGTGGATGTTCCTGTTGGCTGCGCCCCAATTTGTGTCAATGTCAATTAGCGTGGTTCATTTGCAGATGATTTCTGGGGTGAAAAGCAAGGCAGGAGGCAAATCCTGACTGTGGAGTGGCAGGTGGTGCTGCCACTTGGTGTCAAAGCTGGGCTTCCTACAACCCCAACCCCCCACTCCTCCGGCGGCTGAAATCAAGCCTCCAACCTCTAGGCCCTTTTTCTGCTTTGATTAGAACGAGTGTGTGTGAACGAGTGTGTGTGAACGAGTGTGTGTAAGTGCTTTCATCTGTGTAGCTGGTTTGCTTTAAAGTAGAAGAATGCCA
>JAOXNZ010000001.1:12809564-12825811 GCA_028566095.1 Kryptolebias brasiliensis | reverse complement strand
TTTAATTGAACACAAATTCCCCAATATGACTCATGAGCGCTCAGGCTCTGCTCTGGTCGCCACCTTGGTTCAATCTTGCTTTCCCAGCTCTAGTTGTAGATAATTGCAAACAGGCAAAATTACTTTTTGAAAGTATGATGCAGGACTGAAAAACAAAAGCTATCTGGGTTACATAGATGGTTATTTGAGTGTGTTAGTGTGTGTGTGTGGGTGTGTGTGTGTGCGTGGGTGTCTGTGTGTATCATAACAGAAGTGTTTTGGACTAGATCTTGAAAATGAAAGAAGCTGAAAAACATCCCTACAGACACACATGACAGCCACTGCTGCTGGCTCACTGACAGATTTGTGTGTAGATACACAAGCCAGACAAAACAAAAAGAAAATGGAAAAAATGGCCTGAATGAATGAAAATAAATAAAATAAACTCTTGAGCGGTACTGTGTGGACAGACTGCAAAGAGAGAGATGAGGAGAGGATATTCCATGCTTGCTAGGTGGGCAGTGGGCTGAAGAGGAGAGAATGTGTGTGTGATCCTGAGGTTTGGGGCTCCTGAGACAATGAACACCGATATGAAAAAATCTTCACTCATCTGTCGCCTGTCTGCTCAGTTGACAGCATTTACCAGCTCTACAGACTCCTCAGCATACTGCCAACAGCCGTGTACAAGCTCTACAACCACCTCTCCTTTTACTTTTTTTCTCCCCTCTCCTGCTGCTCCTTTGGGCTCCTTCTTTCACCATAAGGTTATTACGGAAAGCTTATTTCCCACCCTTTATGTGTTTGGACATCTACCTCCACCTCTCATTTGTAAGCGTTGCCAACCTCTCAGTCGACAGATGTGGGCTTATTGGAGGTCAGTTTTAACTACAAGGGCTGGATTTGCTGGAAGGAGTCCAAATCAAAGGGAAGTAGATGTGAGGAGAACCGAGTCAAGGTGACTCAAGGCAAGAAACGAGAGATACTTTACCTGATGTTGGGCCTCCTCCAGATTCCCGCTGGCCCACAGGGAGAGCCCCAGACGATGGCGGATCTTCGCCTCGTCCTCACGCCGAGCCAGCTGCTCTGCAAGCCGCAGGCCTGTCAGAAGAGGAGGAAACGCCAGTGGATGAGATAGGGAGCGGAGAGTGAAAATTATTCAGAGCAGACCGACTCTTGTGTATCTTTGAGAGTAACAGATGTAAGCATAGCGTGGTACTGATGTTCTGACAGCGAACAGGTTTGGATATTTGGCCTCAGTCGTAAGAAGCTGATCGTGCACTGGGTTTTAAGCACACACACACACACACACACACAGATACGCCTCTGGCATAGGGAAAAAGTGTTAGAGCACTAATCGGACTGCATAGTAATCAATGCACAGGATTGACTGGCTGAGCAAACACAAATAGGCGTGGAATGCTTGCATAAAGGAGGCCACATAATATCACAGAGGCGTCAACAAATATTTGCAAACACATTGATGGTCTAATAATAGACTTTGTGCAAACACTGCCGAAGGATACTTTGTGATATTTTGTTTGAGAGACTTTCAGAGTTGTCTATGAAAAAAGCAGTGTGTACCTGTGCGTGTCTCTAAGTGTGTATGCTTGTGTCACATCATCTGCGCACAGTTTGTTTTCACTCCTAAATCCTCAAGCAGGGAGGTGCATGTCACATCTTTGCATGTGTCCCCAGTCTGCCTGCAGAGCACTCGGTTCTGCTCAATTACAGAGATGAAAATGCCACTCTGTGCAGGACAATGATGAAAAAAATGACAGCCTCCAGGTCACACGTCACCTGCAAGGTGCTAAAGGCTCAGTAAGCCTCCTACATTCAATAAAAGGCTGTTGCTCATGCATAGTCTCGATTTACAGGGGCTCTGGATGTGTGATGGAGGGGTCGAATGAAACACGCTTTTTGGTAAAAAAAAAAAGGAAAGAAAAAATTGGCCAAGCCAGCCTTGTCTGAGTTTGCTTGTCTCTGCCTTTCTGTGGCTGGACCAGATAAGCCAAGAACAGACAGTGTGACATGAAAAAGGCAGCCTATTCCACAAGTCCAGCACATCACGCAGCCATAGACTTCATGACTCCACCATGGCCACGCCAGTCGGCACCCTTTGAAGCCAAGCCTGCAACAGTCTCCCTTCTTCTCCTTATCTTTCCACACACCCTCCCTCAGCCTGCCTGCATGCCCTCTTCCCCCCCATGCATCTGCTGCGCTCCCATACCTCCTCCTCTCATCTCTGCGCTTCTGTCCCCAATCCCCCCCACCCACTCCCACCCCACTCTCTACCTGTTTCATCTTTACCGTGGTGGCAGTGCTTGCAGGGACTCTGGACTGCTTAGGGCTCATTAGGCGCTGGAGCAAGAGAGAGGAAACAGATCTAAATTATCCTTTTCATTCTCTGACAGCATCCCCCCTCACTCTTCTCAACTCCATTTCTGAGGCTTTCATCTGCACACACACACACAGACATAGAAAAATCCTATCTTTCCCCAAGCTACTCTGTGATAGTTCTTTATGATCAAGCCTGAATGTCAACCAACTCTATGTTTTCTTTATTCTTCAGCTGACAGTAAAATAATACATGTGAATTATGACTCATGCTGATCTCTGTCTTTCTCCTCCGCCTGCCTGCCAGCCTTCCTTTTTCTCCCCATGTCTTCTTCCCTGCCTATTACTCTCCCATTCCTTCTCTTCTCCCACTCTGTATCATTCAGTGTCTGTCACTGTCACCGTGTGTGCCTTTGGTGTGCCCGGCAGGCACAGTCACGTAGCGGCGGCTGACATGAGGACGTGGCCGTGGCTGGCTGCACCCTGAAGAGCAACTTGAGAACACTTTAAAGGATGCTTGACAGCTGGGTGAGAGACCCTCTGCAGCCGCCTCAAGGCCCACACACCTCCTGCTTTAGTCACAGGCCCTCTGTGCAGACTCCACATACACATCTCGCACACGCGCGCTGTGCTGCTAACAAATAACCTGGCACGTGCACGCACATGACATGCTGCAACAAAGTGCCCTTTGATCATGACCGTATGTGGAACTGTGAGCAGAGTCTGGGATATTGTTGAAAAATGGGGATAAGAGCGCACACACTCTCTACGGGGATGAAGCATTATCAGTGTTGCACTGGTTTGTGCAGATGAAAAGTGTCACAAATAGTTGAGCACCTGATGACAAAAGAGAGGTAGGGAGCAAGGTGCAATGCCTCGCTCCACTCTCACCTCTACACTGCTGGTCAATCCTGCCATGCAGTGCAAGCCAAGGATGTAATTTTTATAGAATTTATAGGTTTTATATCCCCAGCCTTATAGTCAGGCAATGCAGCTAAACATTAATGTTAACTGTCAAGGCTTTTTTCAAAATGCATTAGACCTCTAAATATGTTAACTTGCAAACTTGTGGTATTAAATCCTTTGCTTCAGATACAGGAAACATCTTTTTAAGCTAAATCTTTAATTAAAATCATATTTTTGTAGTTGTGGCAGCTTAGTAATATACTGTAGTTTAGAGTCTGATAAATGTTCCTGAAGGTGCTTTTCAGTCAAACAATGTGCTTCTGTAATCTTCCTCCCTGTAGTTAGTTCTGTGAAAATACTTTGGTCTTTCAAACGTCACCTTTACGTCATGCTGCTTCTCATATCTTAAGAACACATTTAAGGTGAGAAAGTTGCCACATTTAAACAAAGGTTTGAATTTCAACTGATTGTTCCCCTTAATGACAAACCATAATTCCAAGCTAACAAATGGCTAAAATGTTTATAAATGCTATAAAGACAAGGCTGCGACTGCTGGTGACTAGTTGGCAAATAGCAAAGGAGTCTCCAGAATGTCTTGTAATGCTCATGGAGGTTCTCCATTTGCACATGCTTGAAACATTGCTGCTTGAATTTTGAACATGTTAAAAAAATTTGAGTGACAACATTTCTCTCAAAATCATCACAAGGTCATCGCTGTTGTCTGAAACCCAACTAGGTTATGTCGTGGACGTTTCCAACCTGTCTCAAGAACACAAGAGTTATTTGATACCTACACTGGAGCGCTCCTCTGACAAAAAAACAAACAAAAACAACAAAAAAAAACATCCAGATCTAAAATCCACCCCGATGATAAATAATTATGATTAAGAAACTCTTCATTTCTAAAGTGTACTCCAGTGGATTAAACCATACACAAGGGTGCAGCTGCCAAGGTGAGTACAAAGTAGCCCAAGGTGGGTATGAGGTGGGTAATGAAATAACAGTGGTCACTTAGTTTCATGAACTCAGAATTCAACATTTAGTTAAGTTTGAGTCACCAACAAGCCTTTAACAGTAGCATCCCAGTGAGCTACTACCTTAAAAGTCATCTACTCACCTAGTTATGACCAATAACAAGACTTTTTGGCTGGGGTGCCCCCACTTTTTCATACCATGGTGTATAGTGGTAGTTTTATATGTATTAAAAGGCATTGTGTTTGTTAGAGTTAGAGAGGCAAAGCATAGATGGTTTGGACATGTGCAGAGAAGAGATAGTGGACATATTGGATAGAGGTTGTTGAAGATGGAGCTGAAAGGGAGGAGGCAAAGAGGAAGACCCCAGAAAGGGTTCATGGATGTCGCAAAGAAAGATATGCAGAGGGTTGGTGTGACTCAGAGGATGTTGGGGATAGAATGAGATAGAAGCAGATGATCCTCTGTGGCGAACCTTAAAAAGAGAAGCTGATAGAAGGAGAGAAAGTCAGTATGTAACTTTGTGATAGTATAGTCACAAAGTTACACATGAACACATAGAACCTATAATTTTTGCTTTGATTACAGTTTTCCAGTTCATGTGCATTTCACCCTGCAGGGTCAGCAATGCAAATTTAATGCATGTTCATGAAAAGTTTGATGCAACATTACAAGAAAATAATTCATGTTCAGTTTAAATTAATCATTCCTTTTTTGGAAGTTTGGGTTTTTAAATAAATCAGTGTTTTAGAGATTTAAAAAAGGATATTTCTTAAAAATGTTATGCTCCTAAAAAAGATACTTTTGTATTTTTGTCTTGTTAGTAGGTTCCATTAATTTTAAATAAACAAAGCATGTAGAAACTGTAATAACACCATTAGTTGCTAAAATGGTTACATTGATTTATTGACACTATTGATTGTGTTGTGTTCATTGTTGAGTGTGTTTTTGTTGTGAAATGGCTCTTTTGAAAAGTGTGATGCAACATTAAAGGAAAATAACTTGGAGAGTTGTGCAAACTGTTCATTTGATAGAAATTATGTTTCCCTTTTAGTTTGTTATTGGTTTGTTTATATGTTGTGCACAGTAGGTCCCATCCATATGTATTACTGCCCAAAACATAAAATCTATTGGTCACATATAAATAGATGCAAAGTGATTTGGTGGCCACAAAATTTCTAGAGTATTTTTTTGTGCCAGTTTAGAGCTGCCTTTTTAGTCCTCTTCCTAATTAGTCCCTTTTTTTTGCCAAAAACAGAAAACAAGCAGTGCCGCAAAAAGAGTAGGGAAAAAATAGCAGCGGAAAGGAAAAAAAAAAGTGGCAACTTTTCGGTTTGGGTAGGTTGGCCAGAAATAATTGGCTGTCATGGATAGTGAAGGCGCGGCTCCTTTTTCAAAGCCAAAACGAAGAAAAATACAAGGACAGCACGGGGAGACAACACTAGGACAGGGAGGAGACAGAATAGCCTGTCGCCTTTTTTCCATTTAGGCTCAACATGCAGGTCTGCAGCAGGTGAGTGGGCCACAGCAGATTCTGCTCACTTTTAATGGTAGATGAAGGAGAGATGGAGATTTATTTTTGTCCGTTTGCATTGCTGGTCCTGCAGGGCGAAATACACAAACATCTTCTTTAAGAAGCACCACTTTCTTAAACTTATAAAGGTTCTGTCCATGAATATGAGCAAGTTTGGTGGTGTGTGAACATTTAGCTCATGAATGCTTCCACTTATCACATTCTCAGTGACGAACACTTCACAGAGTGTCACTAACATAATTAATTTTCAAGAGGCCAAGCTTCAGGTTTTTATTTCACCATAATCTATAGAGGACAGGAAAATGTGAGAGGCGGGAGTCTGACAGCCTCTGTGTGAAAAGATTCTTTTAGCAGCTCTCTGCAAAGACCCCCTCCGAGAAAGTAGATACAGAAGTGTGAAAAATACCAAGCAGAAAATGGGAGAAATACTTGGCAGAATTCTGATAGGTCTGCAGAGGCAGACATACACAAATGCCGGTATACCTATACAGCTCAGAGGACAACACAGATGCATAATGCTCACACAAAATCCCCCCGTGAACGTATAACACATGAGTACAAAAGCTCAAACACACACATATGCATGCAGCCTAATAAAAGTGTGGCAAAGGCTTAGCAATAAATAGGCTCTGAATTTCATATTCATGAATTCACAAACTCTAAGCCTATCAGCTCGAGCAACAAAGGCAATCCTTTCCCATGCTCCCTTTAACTCACTCACCTTCCTGCAGGTACATGACAGCTTGTGAGTAGTTCTGCAGAGCATGGTGTGTTCTCCCCAGGCTGCCATAGGCCAGTGTCTTGGCAGCCAAGTCATTAGTCTGAGCCGCCACACTCAGGTGCTGTTCTTGAAACACAACCGCTCGCTCGTAGTTTCCAAGTGACTCATAGGTAAGGCCCAGATTCCCATAAGCTCGAGCCTGGCGTGTGGTGCTGCCTGATTCTTCTGCGATCTCCAGGTCACTTTGGTGGCATCGCAGGGCTGTCTCGTACTCTCCCATAGATTGATACACAGCTCCCAAGCCACAGCTGGCGTCACCCTCCAGTAGTCTGTCCTGGGTGTCACGGGCGATGGCCAGTTGGCGCTCCAGGCAGGAAATGGCCTGTTCGTAATTACCTAATTGACTGTGGAGTGCACCAAGCTCACCATAGGCCTGAGCCTTGCCTCCACACTCACCTAGCTCATGTGCCACAACAAGCCGCTTTTCAAAACACACCAGCGACTGCTGAAGGTTTCCCATGGCCCTGAAAATAAAAACAAAAAGCCATTTAGTATGATAAATGTCCAGTAAGACAACCTACCTATGTTTTGTCATACAACCACACAATATATACATTTTTTTCACTAGAGAACTACAGTATTAGAGAATGAGGAGTTCACACAGCAGGGAGAGTTTAATGTACAAAGACAAGTTAAGCTTTTAAATCAGTGAAATATATGTGTCCTTGTCCATCTCAGTACTGATAACTGCTGATATGAAGAGACAACAAATGTTTGTAAAAGTCTGTAACGTTCTAAGCATGATAGGATTTTGTATATTTAAGTGCTTTTGTTGAGTAACATCTTTTACCACCCTCTAATATGATACAGGGATCCCTCCTTCCATCTGAACATTTTACTCACCTTCACAGACTTCAAAAAGACTTTATTCACATTCTCAGACACATCGTCACTTGCTGTGTACCGGTTTAAATGGAGCATTACAAGAATAAAAGCCTTCAGCCTAATTAATGTTGTGTGATAATGTATTTGCTTGACTAAGAACTGCAGAAAGATGAGAGGCGTTTGTGTTTGATGTCTATTATTCCCTTCTGAACTCATGCATGGCAAATACAGCTGTGTGTGATTACTTTGGTGCCATGCTCACGGTGAACAATGAGAAGAAAATCACCTTTGAAATGAGCATTTCAGCAAGCCGCTCATGTTTTATTTTGTGTATACCCAGGTTTTTATCTGCTCTTTAAGGCAAGAAATAGAGAAGAAAAAGGAGAAATAGAAGAAAGAAGAGGCACAAGATGCATGAAGTTGTCCTAAAAAAAACAATGCTTCCCCCACTCTAGGACATCTGTGCACCAAACTACTTTGCATATATTTTTAAGGTCAAGGCCACAAGGCTGCTGCTGACACATCTAGCAACAGATCCACCTTTAAGCACTACTCATCAGAAACATGTTTCTAACTATGGGGTTTATGACTGTGAGCACAATAAAGAGATAAATTATTGGCAAATTGTTGAGATTATTGGTAAAACTACAGTAAATACAAGTATCATCGACATCAAGCACTAAGAAAGACTAATAACAACATATATTTTTACAGAAGCAAGAAAAAGTGAAAATGTCTCACCTGTGTCCATTGCCTAGGCCTCTGTAGGCCTTCTCCTGGTCTTGCATGCGATTTAGACTTTGTGCCACTGATAAATATTGGTCATAGTACTTGATGGCTTCCTCAAAATCTCCGAGAGCCTCATAACAGTCTCCCAGGTTTCCATATGCCCTGCCCCGGTCCATTACTGCTTCGTTTCCACTCAGCTGCTGCAGAGTAGCCAGCTGCTGCTCCAGGTAGCCAATAGCCTCCTCCATCACTCCAACATTCATTTTTGTGATGCCCATATTTCCATAAACTTGAGCCTCCACAACAGGATCCTTCAACCTCCGACCTAGTTCTAGCTGCTCCTCATAGCTCTTGAAAGCCATGGCATACTTTCCAAGGGCCATATAGACAGCTGCCAAGTGGCCATGGGCTTTGCACTCTCCTGACACATCGCCAAGTTCTTGGTATACCTCTAGCTCCTGGGTGTGGTAGCCCAGGGCTTTGTCATATTTCTGCACAAGTCTGTAGGTGGCTCCGAGAGCAGCATAAGCACAGGCTTCCATCCTACGCTCCTTAACCTGAAATAAGAGCAAAAGAGACACAAGTGAATGATATAAAAACATATTTCTTATTTTGTATGCCAAATTGTTCAATAATCACATTTATCTTATGTGGCCTCACCTGGTGAGCTAAGGCCAGTTGCTGCTCATAAAACTGAATGGCTCCAGCAACATCTTTTTTACAGACAAATATGTCCCCTAAGTTCCCCAGAGCTCTGAAGCGAGCCTGTGCATTGTTCAGGGACTGGGCCAATGACAGCAAATACTTCTGGCACTCCTCTGCCTTAGCAAAATCTCCAAGGGCCTTGAAAGCCAAACCAAGGTTGCAATATGCCTTGGCCTGACTCAGTTTGTCATGGAGGTCCTTGGCCAGAGCTAGATCCTGCTCGTAGTATTTGACAGCATCCTGGTAGTTACCTAAGCAGTAGTGGGCATAACCCAGATTGTGGCAAACTTTACCTTCACTCTCCATGTCTTGGAGTTCAGGGGACAGTCTGAGGTACTGCTCATAGTAGGGCACAGCTTGAGGAAACTCTCCTCGAGAGCAGTGGAAGTTGCCCAAGTTTCCCAGAGCCCGTGCTTCACTCTGTACATCTCTGAGCTCCCGAGCTATGTTGAGGTGGTTCTGGTAATGCTGTAGAGCTCGATCATGAGCACCAAGAGCTTGGTAAGCTACAGCCAGGTTGCCATGAGTGGAGGCCTGTGAAGCCCTGTCATTGACTTCCATGGAGATTTGCAGCTCCTGGCGGTGGTAGCGAACAGCTTGGTCAAAGGCTCCAAGTGCATTGTATGCATTACCCATGTTACCATAAGCCCGACCCTGGGCAGCATAGTCGTTCAGCTCCTGAGCAATGGCCAGGTGTGTTTTGTGGAGTTTCAGTGCGGTCTCATAGTCCCCCTTCATCTGGTGGATAATACCTATGGGAATGAGAGAGAAACAAATAGGATGAAGTTAAAGAGCCACTCAAGGGAAAATTGGAACTGAGTAAAATTCAAGTGCCTTGTCAGCTCTTTGTGTTAAAAACAAGTCATTTGGTTGTTAAAATATGCTCTCCGAGCCATCTGTTCTCTGCTTACACAACACACTTGCCCACAGAATTATGGTCATTAAAATGTAGCGCAATCAAACAGAGTTACTACAACACCAAAATTGACTCTCTTTGACTGTTTAAACAGTCTTTGATCACTGTGTCTTCTAGGGATTTTACCAAAATCAACAACTTTTCCACATGGGTGGAAATACGTAAGAGAGAACAAGAGAGGAAGACGGTGGAAGTAAAAATGGGGGAGATTGAGAGTAGTGGATGGAAAGCTCAGCAAACAACTTTAGAAAGAAATGGATACATGTGGAGAAGCTATAAATAATGGAGAAGCCAGTGCGTTAAGCATTTTATGTCAAACCAAATACTGTACTTTGAAAACTAATGGCTTTACTCTACAAACAGGCAGCCATCTGGCACACACTCATTGATTCTTCCACTATCCAAATAAATGTGTGCACACACCTGTATATTAATACACACTGAAAAAAAACACAACAGAGTAAAGCGACAAAAAGGCATAGAGTATCTCATCCATCTGAGATTTATTGTTAATCTCTCTAAGACTCCTCTCCGGAGCTGTCACTCAGTTTTCAAAAATATCAATGGTAACAATAATATCAGAGTTTACCAAAAGACTAGACAGCATGGCTGCTGAGGGATAGACTCAGAGAAACCATCTGAAAGGCAAAAAAGTCAGTCTTCATCCTTCATACAGAGTGATCATCACTGCGTTGCCACATCGGCGTTGACTAATGGCTCAGTAGGATGTGGGAAACAGCCACTGATGGGACACAAGAGAAGGAAACAGATCTGGGGCCAGAGTGGGTAAAAACTGGGGATGGAGAAGATCACTGTGGCTTGTGGTGACTATGTGATGGTGACGTTGGAATTAGTTACCACCGTGCACGTTTTCCTATTTATTTCATCCGAAACCTGCCACGTTACGGGGCCGAACGCAGGGTACATAAACATTAGGAATAAAGCCAAACAGATAGTCTATATGCATTTCCATGCTGGCTGAATTAGAAAGCAGCACAATATGGCCAATAGCAATAGAAAGGTTCTGGCGCAGCTACAGTCTGACACATTGAGCTGCATACTTGATATGTACAACCCATGTATATTCATGCACAGATCCAGTGCATACACATTTTAAATGCAAGAAAATATTGTAGGTCTATTAAATTAGAATCATGAGTCTTTCAGTCAAGTGTAGAAGGAATGATTAATTTAAACTAAACATGCCTCAGTTGAATGTCTTTGTTGGGGAAACTGTAATCAAAGCCTCTATCTCCTTAATCAAGATGATTATTCAGCATGTACCAAAGACTTGCTGACAAATCATACTCCATCTGCTGTTTCTTTGCTTGCTTGCAGTCTCAGGTTGAAAGTAATACAACCCGAAGTGACACTAATCATCAGGTATTGGCCCTGAAACATTAATATGCTTGAAGTATGACTAGAACCCAGAGAGAAACAAAATTATCAAAGAGAAGTTTAGTTTGCAGTTGACAAAATGAAGATTTGAACATTGTGCCAAATTCATGCTGTTTATGCCTGTGTGCAGTGCAATAACAGCAGTGGAGCTCTATTAGGTTATAGATGGGACAAAAAATTTTCCCACACCTTGGACAAACTCTCCAACTTTGCCTTTCTTTGGAGTCTGAAGGCATGTTAAGATTCACAGCAGGTTGTGTGAAGGGGCACTGACAGCCACAAAGTCACTCCCAAGGTTACGCTTTCCCCAGTGGATGCTGATGTTACAGGGGGCATAATGCCTACTGATGTATTACCAGAAACATGTTCCATGCTGCAGGCTAAAAATGGATCTGGGGCTTGGTGACGGACGCAGGGGTAACTGAGGCAGGTTGAAGGCTGAGGAAGCATGGTCAGGTTTCAGGTTAAGGCTTGGAAGCTGCTGCCAAATTTGCCATAAGCCTTAGGCAATGCCTGGAGCCATACTTGAGGCAAAAAATCTTTTCTTTGCCCCCCACATGGTAAGAGGATTATCGTGCCCTGTGGGAGGAGCATCCTGTAGAACAGTAAATAAAACTATTCCAAACATGACAGTAAATACTGATGTAACACAAAATTGGGAGCTAAAATAGGTGGAAGTGTGTGTGTGCGTGTGTGTGTGTGGGGGGGGGGTGTCTAGCTAATGGCATGCAGTCCTAATTGAAAGAACCACAAAATGGATTGGCCTTTTAACATTATTTTACTTATTTGATATCTATGGTGTACTTGATTAAAATGTAATAAAAATACACCAAGTTTTATTTATTTTCACACAGCTTTAAAACAGCATAATGCAAACATCACTTCCGTCAAATAATTTTATACAGAGATCTATCCATTCACCATGACCAAAGATATTAAAAGAATGACAACATACTGTCAGTTTTCATTACACAGCTGTCTGTACAAACAGGGATATCCTGCATTGATGGCATGGAGATATGGTGCTGTATTTTGAGTAAATCACTCTGTCATTTTTCTGAAAGTGAATAAAATCCAGAGTGCTCCTGCCTACAGTTAGCTAAAAGGGTTTTCCCTACAATGATACTGCTGACGCTGTTGCTTTTGGGGGTGATTATTAGGCACACAGGAGAGATGAAAAATAATGTATCAACGTCTACTTCTTAATTATGTTTTGGAATAAGATTAACATTGCTATTTACATCAATGTTTAGAATGTAAGATATGTGTCAGTCTTCATATTTTACCCTACCAAGGCTAGTATAAATAGTTTAGCACATCTAATTATCTTTTATAATTCCAGAAAATAAATTACTTGATGATATTACTAAGGAATCCTATTTCCAGTTTCTCTGACAGAAATTTAAAAACAGTCACGCAGATTTAGAATACATTTCCTTTTTTCCCCAAACAGCTGCACTGGCTTTGATTAAGTAAATAAAAAAAATCCCTTCTTTAAACATTAATTCAGCTCTTCTTCTACACAGAATAAAATCAGACATTAAATGTCAAATGAGATGTTCCATCTTAACACATTTTGCTAGTTTCTGGTTTTCTTTATGGAGCTGAGATGACAGATGGATCTCTAGATCACAGCAGAAAACACTGAGGGGAGATTTCAAATCAAGTCAGAGCTGAAAGACTTCATAAGCTGAAGATTTTAAGTGTCTGAGTTGCATCTTAGAGACATTTACAGCTCAATAGTGTATTTTATTATCTGCTTGGTAAGGCAGTGAGCTGAAGCTGCAGAGAGAAATGGGCAGAGCTGGAAGGGGTCAAGGCTTAAGGTATCAAATCTTCACTTGCAGACGCAGACATCTCCTGCCGTCTGACTGACAGAGAGGCAGGAAAGAGGAAGATTAAAAGAGGGCAGTGTGTGGATAAATGGCTGATTGCTCAGTGGGTGGCAGAGTCATCCAGCTGATCTGCTGTCCTTTTGACTCTTACTGACCTTCACCCTTCCTTCTGCTCACTAAACCACCAGTCCCTGTACTATCCACATGCACAATATCTGATTCCACCGAAAGAAAAATGGTCAGTCCAAACTTTTTGTTGCACTGCACCATCCCCTGCAGATTATATTTCATGCTGAATTTGCAGATGCTCTGAGAAAAAGGGCACCGTTGCTTAGTTTAGAAGAATAGTGCAGCTCTTTTGGTTCATTTAATAGCTCTGCAGTGAGCAGAATAAAAGCTGCATAAGGTGAGCTATACCTATGTATAGACAAAGACTATAAGTCTAATTTAAAGTGCCTCAGGTCCAGTTTCTGGCTCAGTCCCCAGAAATTATGGTCCTGAGATTATGGAGGCAAAGAAAGGGAAAGTGCTAAATGCCTGCTGCTTTTCCAACAGAAATTTGAAGCCTGGTTAGAAAGATCCTGTAGCATAAAAATATATATAAAACCCCCCCCAAAAAAAACAGAGTAACATGAGACTGGCATGCTACGAATTTCACCACCATCTCATCTGTTATCCAACCACTCTTCCTTTTGCTAATTTTCTACCTCTGTTGGTCAACTGGTCTTTCGTAGCTTTTATTGGAAGTTGAAGATGTCAACAACCTGAGAAAAGTGCACTTTTTGTGTCAACTCTTACATACTTTCACTGTCTCCCTTTCCTAGCAGGATTCCTTCATTCATCCTGTCTGAACAACTAAGCTCACTAAATTCCACTGTAAACTCGGGTCTCTCAGGCTCCCTTTCCTAGTCAGACTAATAATACATCTAGACTCACTGCAGTTTCCAGAGGCTTAGAAACAAAACAGAATAATCTCTATTCTTCAGTGCTCCAGGCAAGTCTGGTTCCTGTCTGTGCTCTGCTTCAGCTGTGGGCAGTAAAAAAAAAACAGTGCCAGAAAAGTATGGGATATATGTCCAAATAAACAATGCAGTGATGAGGATGACACTGCAGTAACTAAAATATATACTGTGCATTTAAGGAATATTCATCTTTTCTTCATTGTTGTTGAAAGGCCATGTGACTGTATAGCAATGATTGCAATACTAAAAATGATAGCAAAGTTGACATTGCTGTTGTAACTGGCACTCCGGATCCAAATCCAGAAGATCAGCATTAAATTGGAGTTGACATCCGAGCTGATCTCACATGTTTTATTGGAAAAAGAAACAGGGACCTGAGTGGCCACAGGAGGACCTCACCATGATGCAGACAGTCCACAGATAAATGAGTAGAGTGGCGACTACTAGAGGTGGCCTGAAGTCATACCGTAGGGCTCCCCACACCATGATACCAGGAGAAATGTGTATTAAATTATATATAAGGCTGAGCATTCCTTCTGGGTGCTTACTTTTCTTTTTGGCAGTGAGTGTATTCACCACTCTTTTCAAAAGCAACATCAATATTACCATTGCTTTAATAATCAGATGGCGAAGAGTTCTCAACTTCAGGGGCAGTGTTACTGTATTTTAATGTAACTTACAACACATGTCACCAGTGAAAACGCATATTCCAAAGCCATCAAACATTCCTAATGTCAGACTTGATATAAACCCTGTAAATCAGACGTCTGGTAGAAGCTGTATTATGCAACAAATTCTCTGAATATATTCCAGAGCTCATTCTCTCATGACTTGCAAATCATGAAAACCATGATGTAAAAAATTGCACAAGGAGTTTTTCATACAGGGTTAGAAAATACTTCAATATACAGCAAGCATTATTTCCTAGATAAAAAAAAAAAAAAAATGAGATGATCTAAATACAAAGCATCTCATTACACATTGTCTGGTTCTGGGTTCATTTATGTTTTCTTTTTTCTGTTGCTTTTATTTTTTGTAAACATCGGCAGAAAGCAGTCCCCAGGGATTCTGGATAAAAGGAAGAGAGAAAGAAAAAAGCTTAATTAGGACTTTTGCCGCCAGCCCTTCCAGCTGATGGAGTTGACCTTTTGTGTGACTTCTTCCAGACATACGGTTAAGTTAGAAGGTGCGATTCCAGGACAGCAAGCACATAATAACATAAACACAACCCTTTTCAAAACCAGCTTTTTAAAGTCCCTTTGAAGTGAAATGCAAGAGGAAATAATAGTGTTTAAATTCTGTTTTGTGAATACCAGAAATATGAACTACATGCCAACCCCTAGCTTCAGTCCTGTTTCGGCTATTAAATAATGCTGACTAGGGGGCAAGTTAGCCAATTAATGAATAATAAATGGGGCTGGAATGCAACATTTTCATATCCTTTATAGGTCAGAGTGTGCTGAGCCAGAGTTGCTGGTACCGCTGGGCATCATGGTTAGATATTAAAGCATTGCAATCTCTACACAACTGCACCTAGGAGCCATGTCAGTTGCTGTTCCACCCACACTCCACGCAACATTAACGACAAGCTGAGAGGGCATAATAAAAGTTAGCTCTTTCCTGTTTCTGTAACTTCCCCCCCCCCCGTTTCTTGCAAAGTGTTTTCTCCTTTTATGACTGCTTGTTAATCTTCACTCGATCGTTAGCTCCTTCTTTGTGCGCAGTGTCAATGCGTTATTTTGTTGAAAACAGAAACAACATCCTGTTAAGTTTTAGCCTGTATCTTCTTGAGATGAGCAGGCCCGTGGGCGCAGATGACGGAAAAAACACTGCACGCCCTTCCGCCGTAAACAAAAACAACAACAATGGGCCAATTACAGACTGGTGCTTCACAACCTCTACTTCATTCTCTGTTATCTTCATTATTCAGTTCCTCTCGAATCAGCTATTAAAGGTAATTAAGCGATTCATCAAGTCAGTTTCAATTACTGGGAGCTTGACAGCTGCAGATTAGAATCAGTGGGGGAGAGGGGCTAGACGGAGTGAGAAAAGGAGGCATCAAAAAGTGAAGCGGGAGAAGTAGTAACAGTTTAGGGAGCGCTGAGATGGGCAACAAGCTTTCTTGGATGTCAAGTGTTACTGAAGCCACATAATTGTCCAACTTGTCCTGTCTGTCTCCATGGATCAACAGGCTTCATTGCCACCACCCACTCATTCAACATGTGCTCTGTCACCAGCTGAAGGCCTTTGATACTAAATCAGCCACACTGTCATTACTCTGTCATGACTGGTAGAACTGTAATATTAAAGTTTATGATGAATAAAAGTGCTCTCATACTCTCTCATGCAATCACAGCACATACAGAGCAGG
>JAOXNZ010000001.1:12750495-12767936 GCA_028566095.1 Kryptolebias brasiliensis | reverse complement strand
TACTTGTTCCCTGCAGTGCTCATGTCATATTCACACTCACATAAAAGCACTACCCTGTACACACCAGCACCCTCCCCTCAACAGTTCCATCTCCCCTCACTTGCAGTGCAACTCTACTAAAAATGACGAGGACAGAGATTAAATTCAAAGCATTAACCTTTGTTCTAACGCTGTTATTATATGACGGGAGCACAGGCCAGGGTACCTGTTCAATATTAATTGCATTTTAAAACGGAGGAGTTTGAGCATGATGCACCGGTTTAAACCGATGGGTCCACAAAACGCTTTGCCCAAGGGAACAAAAGACATTCAAAGGCACTTCTCTCTTTGATTAGATTTAGCCTACAATATGTCTGCCATTCTTTTTTATTCCCTTAAGCGCTGGGGCCATATGGAGCCAAACGAGGAGGGAAAAGGAAGAAAATAAGACTGATAAAATGAAGCGCGCTTCAATCCAAAAATAACGTTTTTTTGTTTGTTTCATTGTAACTTATTCTATCTCACATAAGGCTGCGGACTTGGCAAAAAACGGATTAAAACGAGCACAAGAATAAAAGAGAATATAAATAAATAAACACAGAATGGGAAAAATGACAGAATCAATGTACTGAAGAGCCTTATGGTGTTTCTCATTAATCTCCGACTGCCTTCAAATCACATCATGTGCTTGCACAAGGACAGATGCACAAAACATCCTTAGCTGCTACTTAATCCAACACATCAGTTCAAACAGTACTGCTTATGAAAGTGCTTGATTTATTTTACATTCGTGTGGCTGATTATTAATTAAACACAACATGAAGAGCAACAGTGCAGAAGGAAACTAAAAGTCTTGCATTCCTTAAAACAAAATTTTAGACTAAGATAATCTTATGCTGAGAAATTATGGAGTTGTAGCCGCTTTGGGTAAACCTTGACAATAATTATGCACAATCTCATGTCACGCTCAAAGTATGTTGTGCATGACTCTCAGCTACTATGGCATCAAATATTAGCTCAGTTTTTGTACAACTGACTGAGTTATTGCCTTCTTGTGTTGGCTAATATTGATTAGGTGTGGCGGCCATCCTGAATTGGATTGAAATTACTCGGTTGTAGATGTACATCCAATTATTGCTTTCTGAGAGTTTCATTAAAATCTGTCCAGTGGTTCATGACTTTAACAATTAATGCTAAAGTTAAAAAAAAATAAAAAAATCCCATGCAATGAGTAGCACTTAGTGTACTTGTTGTGATTCACTTTCAGCTACTACCACACCCAATTTAACACAATACCTGTAAAATAAAAAAAAATATTTATGTGCTTGCTAGGGTTGATTAGCTGGGGTGGCTAGCTTGAATGAGGTTGACTAAACTTATTAAATTGTAAAGGTACAGCCAACGATTATTTCCTAAAAGTTTCATTAAATCCATTGAGTAGTTCATGGGGTATTTTGCTAACACAGACAGATTTGACTCTTAATTGCACAATCTGCTAGTGCTCAGAATATGTGTTGGGGATCAGTTTCAGCCACTACCACACCCAATTTTAGAGCAATATCTTTCAGTTTGACGGAGTTACAGATATTTTTGTATTTTTTAATGTCAGTTGCCTGAAGCAGCCATCTTAAATTGGGAAAGACCCCAAACGTTAGTCAGTTGTAGAAGTACATCCAATGGCTACTTTCTGCCAGTTTCAGTAAAATTCGTCCATTGGTTCGTGAGATATTTTGATAACAGACAGACACACAAACACATGCACACACAGGCAAAAACATATTTGTCCGCCTTCCCCTTTTGGTTATGGGCAATAAAGATAAACCAAAGCAGACCTGTGCATTAAACGTTTACAGCAATTTACAGTTAAGGTTAAAGCTGGAGGAGCAAAGGCACCAATGAGTTAGCTGCTACTGTCTGTGAAGCATTTTTGAGTGAAGAGAGCTAGTTTTTACCCTTAACACATTTCTCAAATTCATGCTTAACAGGATCTTCTCTAAAAACATAGCAGCATCTGCTTAGAGCTGCTGCTACAGTGATTAGCACAGCCTCTGGGTTTTAGCCCGACAGAAAGACAAATTGAGCGAAAGAGGCAGAGTAATACAGCAGTGGGAGAAAGGAAAAGAGAGAGCACTCCACAGATTAACTTTGCCTTGTAAGCATACAGAATTAGAGAGAAAATTGAGTGATATAAGTGAGTGCTTAATCTTTGAGCCAAAACTGTCTCCCCAAAAAACAGGATGCATGACAGAGAATCGCTCTTCGGGAAGCAAAGTTCAAACAGGACACTTCCATGCCCTCCCTGAAATGTGAAGCATCTGTTACGCATCTTGTACAACATAACTTTAACCAAGCGAGGCTTCAAATGATTTGTTTAGCCTAAAATTCAATTTGGGCTAAATTATACAATTTTCCTGAATCATATATTTAATGCTGAGCCCAGAGAAAAGAGGAGCCAGCAGGAAGGGTTGCTGTTCTCACCCGTGGGTAAATTCAAAGTGTTAAAGCACATGTCTATCAGCACATGTGTGTGTTAATGTGTTTGAGCAAAAAAATAATAATAATAAGACCCAAAAAAACAAAAGGAGAGAGAGCGAAGGATGTTACAAAATACCTAAAACTGAGGGAAAGGATAAAAGCTTTTCTTCTTTTTGGAACATTTTAATATTTCATGAATGCTTGTTTGATGTAGTTTTAAATATTCATGCTTTATGCTTAGGAGGACAAGGGGAAATGATGCAAAAAAAATCCTCCTTAATACACTCTGCTACGCACAGTAGGGAACCAACACTCACACATACTGTACATGCCAAAAAAAAAACACTCATGCACATTACTTCAAGTGCTTTCTTTTGTACTAACAAGGCACTTACAGTGAAATATGGAAAATTCCCTTCCAGTGACAGCTCTGTTGTTCATAATAAGGTCCACAATCACAGCACCCAAACAGAAAGTTGACAAGATTAAGGCTGTGAGTTTGGCACAACACCACCTGTTTCCGGCTCTTTTTCTATTAAGCAGATTAATGTCACGACATATGTCCCTGGTCCTTTCTTAGGCTCCTCTTCAGTACACTCTAACCCCAGGGGTGTCCTGAGCCCCACGGAGCAAGGCTGTGTTTGCACTCGGGTTTACTTGCTTAAAACGTGCCCCTAACAAGCTTAAAAAAAAAACTCAATATGTTAACAAAGTGTGCTGCTACATCAAGTGGCTGCAAACAATGAGCAAGCTGGGTATGATTTAGAAAACAGATTCTCAGCATTCTGCCTGAAACAAGAAAGTCTGCAAAGTTTCTCATCTAGTCTCTCCAAATGGTATTAAAAGGATTGTTTAGAGTTTTTAAAGTGGGGGTTTTGTAGAAAATGAACAATTAAAAATGTAGAGCATGAACAGCTAATATCTTACTCGTTGTAGATAGGTCTTTGAATAGCCTCAGTTTATAGAAATAGTTAGCTTTTATAATGGTATTTAATTCAGCTTTATCTCTACAAACCAGGTAAGATATTAATTGTTCATAACTTTTCTAAAACAAACACTTCATAAATTTCATGAAAAGTCCTGCTAAACTAATGCAAAAGAAGCTCAAAAAGATAATTTATTCTTGATTCACTGTAAGATGCCTGTCATAAGATGTTCAATGTTGTTTGAAGACCATCAGATCTATTTCTTCAGCCTATTCTCAATTTGTTTTTGTCTGTCAGAAGTCCTATTGCAAAACTGATTTCTGTCATAGAAAGAAGTAAAACATGTCAACAACTTTTTTACAACCAGCTAAAGTGTTTTCTGCTGAATATTCAGAGCTGTGAAAGCTCACTGTCAACAATGTCTTTCTAAGCAAAAGCCATATCTTCTTGTGCACAACAGAGGCAGCCGTTTACCGCAGTGATGGCTCCAGCTGTGCTCCAGCAACACAAGGCTTTGCGTTGCTTGCTGTGGCCTGATCGGTGATCAGCAATAATAAAGATGCACTCAAATGTGGAAATCAATACAAGCCGCGTAAGCTCCTCCAACCCTTAGACAGCACCACACCCCTCTCTGCTGTAGTGTGTTTATGGACATGTCTGCTGCAGAAGGTTTCTGATCACCCACAGGGCAAGGGGAGACAAAACACTGATCCTGAACAGAGCCCCCACTGGTGACAAAACAGAACCCAAATCAGTGCATCAAATAGGGACAGCAGGTTGCAAATAACAACCACACACACACACACAAATACAAAAATATACACCAATATCTCCACCAGAGAGCCACCCATCTGTCTCCAACAAACACGTATTATTTAAAATTAACTTTCCAATCGAGCCGCGACTCTGAGATTATATTACCACTAACAGCATCACAGGGAAAATTGCAGCTTTTCTTCATTTTGTTTTCCCTGCTCTTTAGCTGCAGCTGCTGTTGTCTTGGCCTCCAATGTTGTCCCAGAAATGTCATGTGTCGACCACGGTTCAAGACTTGTACCTACACCATTCTTTAAACACGTCTGTTACTGAAATTTCAAGCTGGCACAGTCGATTTGCAGGGTACACAAAATGTCAGTTACTTAATTTAAGATCCAGGGATAAATGTCGGCTATGACAAATTAGCTGGGGGGGAAAAAGAGAACTAGAAAGATTACTGTTTTGGGCCCACTGCACCGTGAGTTGACAGGCTGAGCACCGCAGAAGAAGCCCAGCTGAGACGCTACTTAATTAAACTTATATTTGAAGCAAATTTCTATCCATCTCCACACATCCTCCAGCAGGTAAAGATCTTTATCCCTCAGAACTGAAGGGAAGGGGTCTAAGGTGTATCCTCGCCGGGGGTGGGGTGGGGGCATTACATTTGTAGCCTTGGGTCAAACACAAACCTCTGGCCTCAGGGTCACACGGAGAGAATCATGATACAGCTGCCTGTCTATTACCATCTCCCCAATCTAATAAGACCAAACCCTAAACCAGCAAACGACCCTGACCCGCATCGATCAGGTGTGTGTTTATCTGAGCGTGTGTGTGTGTTGTTTCAGTGAGGAAAGGCAGTGACAGACTAATTTTTCCTCCCACTGACTGAAGCAATTCTTTATTAATCCAGCCAGTCAATGAAAAATGTTGCTTTTTCAGGATTTTGTTGCTTCCAATATGCTGACTACACAACCTTTTGTAAAACAACCTCAGGGATTTCTTTCTTCTTTTTTTATTTTTTTTGTACAGTAAACGACATCAAAGTTGCATGTTAGGCACGTGTGTGAGTCCAATTGAGGCACCTTAGCAATCTGCACCTATGTAGACATAGTAAAATATTTATGATCCATTGATGTATTACTCCCAAAGGGTGTCGTAGATTCTGGTGACTGCGGTTCCATCCAAAGCCCTTAATGAGCCCATTACATTAGATGGCCTTAATGAGAGCAAATTAAAATGTTCATTCTTTGTGGAGCTGGCAATTAAAGGGTAAATGTTTCATTATTCAGTGAGTGGCAGCTATTGGAATCCAGGTAAACTCCAGGCTGCCAGGAAGAGATTTCAATGGATGGGGGGAGTCTCTCACGACTGCGAGGAATCGATTAGCCAGCTCAAATCAAACTGGCAGGCAGCGCAGGACTTTAGAACGCAAAAGGTCATAGTCAGGTATGTTGGAATCAATGCTGACCACTCTGTATTCACTGTGTCCCACATCAACTGACTTGGGGATGGGTTAATGTTTTTTATAAACAATTACTGAAAGACAAAAAGAGCCTTTGGTGACAAAGGCCAGGGCATGTGGTGCGCATCTATTGTGACAGTAAAAGTGAAACGGAATGGAAAAAAGCTGGTATTGTTCATTCATCAGTAACAGCAGCACTGTAGCGGCAGGCTGAGGTGTCTTCCAGTGACATGCTGTCACAATGTGCTGTTTGGCAGAAAAGAAATTCAATTTTCTTTGTGCTACACGCACGTCCACCAACCAGAGTGTTTTCACAAAGGAAACAAACCAACATAAAGAGATAAACGTGCAGATTCATTGGCATTACGCCTGTAGCTTATTCCAAGCAAGTTATTTCTAATGTTGGAAAAGTCATGTCACACTCCACCGCTATGATTTATGGCTCGATTTGTCCCATGGATGCAGCTTGCATACTTGCATGCCTATTACCATCTTAAGTCTTTGGTTGTGTGGCTGAGAGGGTCAGGGTGCTAAACAGATTTCCGTGCCCCTCTCGACTGGATCCTTGGCTCTGCTTTGCCTGAGCACTGTGCGGGAACCCCACAGCCACAAGGGCTGACTCTCAATTAAAGTAGGCATTAATTACTTAAAGGAGCTTTAATCAATCAAGGCCAGATGGTGAACCTGAAAAAAAGAGCAACCTCCAGGCTGCAGGAGTGCCTTCCAACCCCACTAGAATAAAAGCAGCCATGACAGACTTCATTAGAAAATATCTTCAAGGTTTACATTGTATAGCATTTGTTTTTTCTGTCAACAAAAGATTTGCATATAACAATAGATTTTTTTTTCAATCCTAACTGAAGAGAAACAATAAGGTGACTAACAATACATATTTAGGATTCTGATAATTTCTATACAACAGCTATATTTACTGTATATATGAGTCCCTGTTGTGTTTAATTTAACAGGGATTAGAGAATGGACAACCTGGCCCAGGTCCCGTACCCACTTGGCCTGGGGACCATATACTTCATCTTAATTTGTATTCCCTTAATTGGCTTTGACAGTGAACTCAAGCATGGCTTGAAAAAAAATGCCCTCCTATTAGTAAACAGAGACATGTTCCCAACACGAGAAACCACACATCTTCATTAACCATCAAGATAGGTCCAACTGACCCTCTCTCAACAACTCTTCAAAGCATAATACTTGGGTATTGATTTTGGAGTCAGAGTGCTATAGTGAAAAATAAAGAAGAAATCAAAAACTGCCACATCTTATTCAAACACGTTTTCGTCTGTGCCCAGTGAAGGCTGTTCAAACTTGTATGTTTGGAGAAAAAAAAAAAGAAACCTGCTGCCAAATCAAAAGTTTTTCTGAGGTTGCTGGTTGTTGTTTCCTTGTCACTGCAGATCCCAAAGACTAACAGCATCTACCAAGTCATTACCCCCTTGCAGTGTGACACAAAGTAGGCATGACTCATTGCTAGAGTCAGCACTTGTTTTGGGTTCATTAGCGTGCTCCAGCCATAGTGGAAAGTTGCCTCTTCAAACACGAGTCAGCAGCACACGCTGGCCGACAGAGTGGCTTCTCCAGAGCTGCCCTGCCATACTTCAAACGACTCACAGCCAGCCGTCATGAAGAGCTCTGATAAAAGCAGGGCATGAGCACGCCTGCTTTTGATTCTTCTATTAAGAAGTAACACGTGACGGAATGAAGGCGAGTTAAAATTTTGATAAGACGCTGAGAGGTTGAGAGGACCGGGCACACAGGAGGGCACGGTTAGGAAAGATGGCGGTAACGCAGTCCAAAAGGGTAAAAAGGAAACAACGAGGAAGTGGACAGATAGAAGGAAAGGGTGCACGAGAGAGATAAAGGTTAGCTCATGAAGGAGACACAAAGATGCCTCTTGTTATTCCTTCCTCGTCTACTGTACATGTCCACTGCCATTCCGGCTATCAGAGCTCTTTATAGTGAATGACCCATTTCTCCTTCTCCTTTTCCGGTACAGCAGCAGCATCTGTATATTGACGTTGTTGTGGCTGCAACCCCACAGCTCCACCATGCTTGTGCACACAGAGATCTCCCCACAGATTATCAGATAAATGCACTTTAATTCACAACACATGCAGCTGAGGTTTTTATATAGTCACTAATTCCCCCCTGGCCACGCTGCAATATGAACTCCATGCTGCACCAATTTAAGTGCGTGATGAGTCCCACGCGGATAGGCTCCTCTACTTATCATATATATGACATGAAGCAGATAGCTGGGCCAGCGAAAAAGACCAGAAGCTGGGGAGAAAAGTAAGATCACGAGAAGACCAGTTGGGCTTTATTAATGATTAATGACACGAGTAGTTTTTGGCGCCGTTTCCTTCTGAGAATTATTGGTCAGTCTAAGATGCAGCTGAGCTGAACAGTGTTTTCATGGAAGACATGTCACATCGAGAGACAAAATAAAAATGTTGAGATCCTCACACTGTTGCTAATGCATTTTATCAACAAGTACTCCCTATTTTAGACTAAAATCCTGACAGCCAGCTCCCAAAAGAGGAGGACTAATTGGCACAGCTCTACAGAAAGGGAGGTATCTGTCTCTGATAACGCCTGTAACACATCCGCAGTGTCTTTGTGTTCGCTCATTAAACAGCGGGTTCCCTCGGCGTGCTTTGGCCATCACCATGCATCATTAATCATGTCCACCTGCTAAGACCAATCACTACATTTCTTAGGCTTTGATGTCTGTCTCCATGCATGCTCTGAGACTCGATGGCCTGTCCAGCAGCAAGATGAACTGAGCACCACCTGTGGACACTTAAATATGCAGGAAAAAAAAACAAAAAAAAACAATTAATATGTTCATTTAAACTCTTCTGGCAACTAGTCTTAACAGGAAAAATAATCTAATGCTTGAAAACACACACATTTTCTCTCACACACACAAACATAAAGCCAAATAAAAACAGTTGCTCAAAGCTATGAGTCACACTGTGGATGCCAACAATCAATGGGGCTCACCGCACCCAGCTGGCTGTAGTAGCGGAATGTATTAATTTTCTCATTTAGAAACAAATATCTACTGCAAATAGATTAATGTTGTTTGATCAACTTGGCGGAGCAACGCCAATTACTATGCATGGATGGAAAGAGGCAGGGTGTTTAGTTTTATGTGCTGTTCTAAAACCTTAAGGCAGCTACTAAAAATGGTAGGGTTAAAATGAGATGACATAAATACCCTCCTTCTTATAGCTTTTTTTATAAAAACAAAAGACAAAAGTCCAACTGAGGTGGCGAGGGAAAGTAGATATACTGACTAGGGATGAGCGGTAATACAGTTTATAAGATGTAACGGGGTATTCAAAAAGAGCAACAGTATTGCTTTTATTACCCTCCTCAAAAACTCTGCTGCAAATTTATTCGCAGTCATGAGCGAATAAGTTGAAACTGCAGTTATGTTGTGGATGAAGAGTGTGCATTCTGTAAACTCTTCTTCTGCTGTGTAGTGGTAATATTAATACCTGCTGCCGCAAGGCGGGTGATTATGTAATTGTCTGTGTGCGCATGTGTTGGGGTTTCTCTCTGTCACCCAAATATCTCATGAACCACTGAATGGATTTTAATGAAATTTTCATTAAGTAATAATTAGATAATTGGATGTACATGTACAACTGATTACCATGTAGAGTCAACCTGGTTTAAAATGCCACAGCTAATCAACCTTAGCCAACACAAAAATAGCTATATTTCAGTCAGATTTACAGATACTGACCTTGAATTTGATGTGGTAAAAGTTGAGAGTCATCCCCAAAACATACTCCAAGTGCTACCAGGTCACACAAGATCTTGTAATTTTGCATGCCATCAAACATAACGTTATTTTTAGGATTTGACCAGAAAGACTAAAGCTCCATCATTTTTCAAGATAAATGACAGGTGATATGCATTCCTTCAAGGAATGGAAGACCAGTAATTTTCTTTTTGGTGACATCTACTGTTTAAACGGGGACTGCAGGAAGCGCTGCGGCTCTCAGTTAAACAGTAACTTCACTTGAATGTTACAACTCCCTCGCTCCATTAGCAATGTGCAACCCGTCCATTTCACAGCCTGATGAAGTGAATTAAAAGTGTCTAAGACAGAACAAATTGCATCAGACAAATTTGTCCAAACATGCTGCTGTTTTGATTACCCTCATGACCGATAGTGCAGTGACCATCAGAGGCTGAAGAGAAGAAGGCTGTTAGATCATCCAAAAAGTTAATGCTGTGCTCTGTCCTGATAAAAAACTTGTGCCGTGGACGTGGTGGGTCACACAATAAAAGAAGGAGCAGAAGCAAAGCTTGCTAGATACTGTAGAGAGCCTGTGAACCCCTTGCGTATGAGCCAAGCACAATCATCGGCCTAATGCAGCCTAACATCCCCTGCACAAACCCATTAAGGCCAATATAGGTTGATTAATTAAAACAAAAGCCTATAGAGCTAATATGTTGATTCTAAAACATTACTGTAACAATAAAACTTTTGTTCAAGCCATTATCTATTTATTTGTTTAAAACACTTTGTTGAAAGCTATGACAAAATAATACTTGTTTGTTGCATCTTTAGCCTACAAAAGTAAGGCTGACACTCCATTAGCAATGCTTAAAATGCTCTAAAATACATGAGGAAATAAGACAACACCACAAGCCTTTCTAGGCCGTCAGTAATACTGTATATAGTGGTACAATTTAAGGAAGGCTAAATGGGATTAAAAGTGGATACCGACCAACTCAAACACTGAAAGGGAAAAAGAGCCATGGGAGTAGGAGCACAGAGAACTGAGTTTAACTTGGGACCATAGAGAGGTGAAAGAGACCATCTTCTCATACTACGCAGAGTTTGGCAATTACTTGTGACAGCAGTTTGCACCAAGACAGGGAAAAGATTGATCCAGACAAGCAAGACCCTGTTTGCTTTGTTAAAAGTAATTAATCACTGTGGCCACAGAGGAGCGGTGCCTTGAGTGCTACAGCAATGCCACTGAGTGAGTTGGGATGTCTGTGTGTGTGTGAAGCCATGTGTGGAAGCAAGTGTGGAGCATAATCTGGCATAGATCTCTGAGAAAGTCAGATGAAAAATGGGGCAGGGTGTTAGAGAGAAATTTAAATGTAAAGAAAAAAAATGGCAGATAGAAGAAGGAGGGAGGGGAGAGATGAGCATCAACGTGGCGCCCATTCATCCTTATACCTGCACTCAAGAGAACCAATAATGCAATCCATCATTAAAGCCCTGAACACCAACTGAGCAAAGAAGAGAAACGAAGGTTTAAAGAGGTAGAAATAAAGAAAAATACAGAAGGGTCTTTGCTTTTAGCAACAGTCCTTAATCGAAAGACAAATGCAGCATTAGTCTTCTTTTTTCCGCTTTCGACACCTTCGTCCTACTTGAGATCCCAGTGGCTCTAGAGATGAGTCACAGAAGAATAACGTTTTCCTCGTGTAACATTGCGTCTGCTGGACAGATGTCAGATCAAATTGATTCAAAATTTTGTATATTTTAACTGCTAACTTTTGAGCATACTGCAGCTGCAGCAGCAAAGAGAAAAAACAATGTTAAAAACATTCTGAACATGCTTTAATCCCTGTAGATAACACACACTGGTCTGAAGCTCCCACCTCCCCACCCTCAACACTGCAGTGATAACAGCAGCAGGAGCCCAGAGCCACAAAGACACAACCCTGATCAATAAAAGAGCACATACACAACACTCACAGAGGGGAGCAGTGATCTTGCTGTAGCTAGGGGTCTTAAGGGAATGGGTGTCACTGGGCGATGGGAAAATTAGATGTGAAAATGTGAGTGGAGTAGAAAAAAATATCAAGACTCAGGGTTGGGGCAAGAGAATAGTATGGGTGGGTTTTAGAGTCATATTTCTGTCCGTAAGCTGGTGAGTTAGAAGGACAGCAGCTGCAGTAGTGAAATGGCCATGCGCAGATAACACACTCATTGAAGTGTTGGTTGTGCAGCCGCGGGCCCGGACCTTAATAGAAACAGAAACCAGGGACCCTTCTATGTCAGAGCCACGGCTGAGCAGAATACTAAATTCCTCCCTCGCGCTAATGATCACCCCAAGCAAAGTGCAGGGGTGCAACAACCATTTGCAAATGAACATCAGGAAACCTGCAGTTTCAAATTAGCGCATTGTCTGTACCTGCTAATCAACGCTCACAGCTCTGTGGTGCAAAACCTGGAGGACGTCAGTTGGCTAGTAAAAGCACAATTCTCCGGTAAATGCTAAATACTAAAGGCTGTGCAATTCTCCACGTTAACTTCTTGCTTCTTTGTAATAATACAACGGTTTGCCTGATTACAGACCAGCAAGGAGGAGGTGTTTAAAACAGGGTGTGATGTGATAAAAGGAGAAAAAACACAGAACAGCCAAGGAGGGTGAATTATCTGGCCGGATTCCCTGGGAGCAATGGCCCTGGTTGATGTAGTCAATACTGCCATCATCATTTACTGAGCCACCAGCCCCCAACTAGAAACCTGGGCCATAGATTACACACATGCACCCATAGTCTGGACCTCCACCTTAAATGTAAGAATTACTCATCATAATAGGGAAATATGTGTGTTTTACTGAAAAGCAATAGTTCAAGTGGGGTTCTGTGAAAAGGTTAAATAGTAAATGGACTGAAGTTAGTGCTTTTCTTGACCACTCAAGTGCTTTAACACTTCCAGTCACATTTCACACACGCACCGATGCACAGATTAGGGACAACGTGGGGTTCAGTGTATTGCCCAAGAACATACTTTGGCACGTCATGGGGGCCGAGTCATCAACCACCAACTGACAGATGACCGCTCTTTTTCCCCAAACCACAGCCACCCAGCAGTCATGAAGAGTTAATATGTTACCTATTGTAGCTCTGAAAACCTCAGTTCAACAACATAGAGGATATTCTTTTTTCATAATCTCACAACCGTCACTTTTCCCACAGTATAGATGTAAGAACATGATTGTTCATCTTTGACGCCCATCGCCGAAAGGTGAAGGGGAAGATATTGTTTTTGCCTGTGTATGTTAAGGTGTGTGCAAGTGTGTTTGAGTCTCTGTTACAAAAATATCTCTGAAAGTCATCACTGAATGAACATCTTCAACTGGTTAACTTTTGAAGACAACACAATTTAGGAAGCCCCTAAAAAGTCCACCAAAATTTAATCAATCGTTTCTTGTGACAACCCCAACATTTCCTGAAAATTGCATCGAATTCTGTTCATTAGCTTTTCAGTAATCCTGCAAACAGACAAACAAGCCAACCAACCTACCAACACTAATGTAAACATAGCCTCAACGGCGGAGGTAAACATTGGATGTACATCTACAACTAATTATCTTTTGAAGTCAATCCAATTCAAGATGGCCAGCACAGGTAATCAACTGTAGCCAACACAAAAATTTCTGTAACTCAGTCACTTATAAAGTTACTGAGCTAAAATCAGTTGTGGTAGCAGCTGAGAGTCAGTTACTACCACACTGAGCTTACCATCCCACATTATCTCATTAGATTGCACATAACATTATTTGAAGTTTTGACCAAAATAGCTACAACATTCTCATTTCTCAACATAAGATGATTTCATTCTCACAATCTGACATGAAAAGCAGCACGCAATATGGTTTACATCTAGGAATGTTAGGCCTTTATTTATTCGTGTCATCATTGTTACCATTTTAGTTTCACTTCACTGTATGTTTACCTGCTCAGGACAGACACACACAGGTGCTGCTTTGTTTTACTCTAAAATATGTTTCTGCTCTCCTTGCTTCAAAAAAAATGTTAGCACTGTAGATATTTCCTAAGTGTTTTCTAACGCTATCTCCCTGCATCATTTATCAAGTTGTGGCATTAAGATAACATCCTGCTCTAAGTCATCTCCTGGTGCTACTCTATGAATAAACTTCCTAATATCATCCAGCGATGGCTCATTATGTTGACCTATCATGCTGGGCTTCTTTTAAAACTGTTTTCTCTCATGGGTAAAAGGAGAAAAAAACTGCACTGTGATGCTTTCAGTGCTACTAGATTAAGCACCCTGTTTTAAACATCTTTCTGCTGCCTTTTCCCCAGAGTTTGCAGTGACGAAGAGGGCTTTCGAGTGTTCAGAGAGAATTTCATTCAACCTGTCGTGCTTTGTGCTCCCCCCCCAGGGTATTTTTTTTCCTGTCAAGGGTCTGAAAGCTAAACCACCCTGAGGAGTGGGCCAAGGAGCTACTCATCTACTGTACAAACATGGTAAGCACAGACAGGATGGAGCAGCAGGCTGTTTACAAGGCTAAGCAAGCACATAGATCACTCCTGATGACTCTTACAGAGTCTCGTGGATAAAAATAAATTTGACATAAAACTGTGACCTGACTGAATTGTGGACATTTTTCACTTACTGGAACTGAAAACTAAAAAACATTTGATTGTGGATCAAATATATTCAAAGACCTTGCATTCCTTGAAGGAATGCACATCGCCCGCCACCTTTCATGTCAGAGTTTTAGCCCCAGATCATCTTGTGTTGAGAAATGATGCTTCTAGTTAAACTTTGATAATGTTATGCGCAACCTCGTGCAGCATGAAGAGATGTAACGCTCAGAGTATGTGCTGTGAATGACTCTCAACAACCACCGCAACAAACGTTAGCTCAATATCTGCAAAAATGCCTGATTTATAGTAATTTTTGTGTTTTTTTAAGGTTAGGCAGCTGTAGAGGCTACCTTTAATCGGACTGACTCCAAGTGTTAATCATTCATAGAGGTGTATTCCCTAATTATTTCCTGAAAGTTTCATTTAAAATCTTTCAGTGGCTCAGGAGATATTGTGCTAACAGATGGACAGAGTTGACTCTAAATAGTTACTGGCAAAATCTTATGCAAAGATCTTGCCCAGTCTCTTAGCACTCATAACTGGTGTTGGGGATCAACCTCAACTACTACCACACCAAATGTTAGGTCAACCTGTATAAATTTGACTAAGACTCTGTTATTTTGTGTTTTTAAAGGTCAGTTGCCTGTGGCAGCCATCTTGAATCAGGTTAAACACAAAAAGTATTGATAAAAATTCTGAAAATTTTGATAAAATTCACCAAATGGTTCGTGAAACATTTTGAACCCAGTTCTTATAGTCATTGTTTGAAGAAACAATGACTATAAGAACTGTGTAACCTGTGTGAACCATTTTAAATGAAAGTGCCTTCTTGTATCCACACACGTTTGAGACGTGCGCCCATGAACGTGATGCACTTCTGTCACTGAGTTGTCTTTTTAAAGCCGTTGCTCAGAGAAACCAGAGTAATTACTCAATGCCTCCCAACACCTTTTGGACCTTGGACCAGATTTGATGTGGCGCTCCAAATGTCACACACCTCAGCTGGCAATTAAACAGCATTCTCCCTCAGTAGCTGTTTTAATAGGCTCCCCCTGCTAAAAATAAAAACTGCAAAGCAATCTCATTTTAAAGCACAAAAAATAACGGGTTTGGTGATTATAAACCCCACAGATAATTCATATATAATTTGCAGCTATTCACGAGTTCTTAAGGTCAATTAAAGCATAAAAATTATGTTTGATGAATCCTCTGAGCGACAATGAAAATAACAAGCAGGCTGCATACAGTTGTATATGATAAGGCTACAACCATTTTGTTGCAAAAAGAGAGAATTTTGTTTTGCTTTTAAAAAGAGCTTGCATCTCAGGTCTGATCCATATGTTTGCTCTGGGGTGAACAGGAAAAACAACAAAAAGTCAGAAAACACAGCACTGAAAGTGAAAACATGTGGATTTCAGAAAAGAAAAGAACCCCCCTCCCCCCCCACAAATGAACAGAAACACCTACGTATATTTGCAAAGCACTTTTCACAAAATGCAATGTTTTTGAAAAGCACAAAAATGTTTCAATTAAAAATAATCACAAAGGAGACAGCTCAAAAACAGTTTTTAATTAACTGTTTTGTTTTAACAAATATAGTGGTTTTGGTTATTGTGTGGGGGGGGGGGTTAGAAAAGATTGCACTTGTTTTGTTTTTTGTAATGTTTTGACCAACTTTTCATCCAATTTACATCTATGAGCTACCTATGACTAGAATCATTTATACTTTTAAAGATTTGTTTTGAAACGCTCAGCCATTAACTGCATTAAAAAAACAGAGGGAGCTATTTGTGTTAGTTGGAGCATTAAAGTTCACATCCGTGCTTTGCACTTCCTGTTCAACAACAGCAGAGAAACATTAGGTGGTAATTGCCTACAACAAATCAAAACACAAGGTCAGAGAGGAGCAACAGGGTTTGACACCTCTTTCCCGTCAATTGGCTCATCCAGTGACACCGAGTCACATCCAGTCTCTATCAGGGCTGTTCACCCCAGTGTCACTCTGCGATGCATAAAGACCAATTAATAGAGGACTTTCTATGCACGCATGTCACCGTGGCAGCTGCCTTACTCTCTCCTTCTTTCTGGGCACAGTTACAATGGGTGCTCAGTGTTTATGTCACTTCTTAATTGCATTTTCCCCCATGGTAGAGGTATGGCTTTGTGTAGACGCCCCGAGGAAGAAAAAGAAGGTCAGGCTGCCAATTTGGAGCTGGCAGGTCGAGAGAAGCGGCAGCACTTAGCTTCGCATGAGGGGAGAATGGGGGGTGTGGGGTGCTGCTGCTCATCTATGGAAACCAGGACAAACAAAAGAGGTAAGTGAAGGGGAAAGGATGATGAAGTTTCTGGGAGAGTGACACAAAGCTTCCAGAGAAACCCCTCGCAGCACAGCTACCTGTGATTGAAAAGGGACAATGGGGCACAGGAGAAAAGGGTTAATTGTGAGGACATTTTAATGTCCTACAACACTGAGATTAAGCAAAGGGAACGCATCAGATAACGTATGGTGAGAGTCAAAACTTTTGATAAACCCAATCATTCATTCAGCTACATTTACAGTGTTTAATAGAGCATCCCCCATGTAAATAAACCAAACTGATACTTTCCATGTTGCAATAAGATCAGTACTACTTAGTTTTTAAAACAAAACTGAGTAGGGGTTTACAGGTAGAATTTGAAGACTTGAACATTGAAGGGGTAATGTATAACCGAGGGCAATTCAGGGTTGTTCACTTTGACCAAAACAAAATGGGAAATTTAAGGTGCAGCTTTAGCAGCTCAAAGATTTCTCTAACTCAGATAAAACTGGTCAATTAGACTAAAATTTTATTCCTTTTTTTGTTTGCTTCAAAAGAGACAAACGCATGTTTGCCACGATTTTGCAAAAGGCAGTATGCTCTGGTAAGAATACAAATAGACTTCTTTGTATTCACATAGTGGGTAGTTGTGTATTTCTGCATTAATGTTTACAATAGTGTACATTATAACTTTGAAAAAAATATATTGAAAGTACTGTGGGATGTAAAAATATGCAACACTAATGCATTTTTGTCTGCAATTTATGATTAAACAGAATTTGCAGAGAAAACAAAATTCCTCAAAAATCTCAAAACATTTTTTCCTAAGTTAAACAAATGGCCTTTTTTCCATTGTGTGCTTCAGTACCTGCCCTGACCCAAACACATACATATTGACCAACAAAAAAGCCAGAGACTTTTAATTTTATTCCATTCCGGAAATTTTTCATAAACCATTTCAATGTGTTAGGGAGAGGTGGAGGAATGAAAGGATCAGCAACAAAGGTTGTTCAGAGGGAGCCTGTTTGGAACTGCAGACACAAAAGAGGGAATGAGATTAGAGTCACCAGTAAGGCCTTCCACCGCTGCACTTTTTATGAGCCCCACACAAATCTGTGGTAGTTGACAATATCGTGAGACTGCAAG
>JAOXNZ010000001.1:12716139-12730430 GCA_028566095.1 Kryptolebias brasiliensis | reverse complement strand
GGAGTACCCGGAGTAAACCCACGTGTGCACAGGGAGAACATGCAAACTCCAACCAGAAAGGCCCCAGGCCGGGAGGAGATCCTGCAGCCTTCTTGCTGGAAGACGACAGCTCTAACCACTACGCCGCTGTGCCACCCATTTTAATTACAATTAAACCTAAAAAGTATAAATTTCTAGGCTACCAACTAAACTAAATAACATTCTTGAAAATTTTAAATAAAACTTGGCCGTGTCCAAGTTGATTTTCGAACCTAGTGTATTCCGTGAACTAAGACAGTACAGATTCAATACATACAGTTTGGCTTTGATGTTTTATGCCGTTGCTGCATCTAAAGCCATTTTAGTTGCTCCAGTGGGATTTGTTTATATTTTGAGTACAGTTTATTGTTTAGGTAACTCAACAATATATTGGTTTGACAAGAACTGAAGAGCTATAAGAAACAAGGACAACATAAATATAGACCTTTTTGTTCATTTTCAATGCATTTTACAAGTTACGGTACCTTTTGTGGCACACCTACTTTCACTCAGGCCCACCTGTAAATCAGTTTCTACGCTGCTGTTACAAACACTACTTGCAATTGAATTCACCAGCCATGCAGTTGCAATGGCGCTACCACAAAACAAGAAAATAAAAGGCTTGTCTGCACAGCATTTCAACTCAAAAATCATACGAAACAATTATTTTCCTTTAATACACATTCAAATCTGTCCTTTCCAAAGTCTCAGAGGCCTTGAGTTGTCAGAACACATCCTGTACTGATGTTAGATAAATGGTGTTCATAGATGTTAGATGTTTCTTTGACACATTAAACAAAACTACATCTTATTTCAGCTTTTTATCTGCCAGTAGAAATTAAATATATAAATGTAACTTCATATAGGCTACCATTAGTTTATTTTCAGCTCTCAGCTGATTGAAGGTTTTTGACATGTTGATGTTGTAATATTGGTGACTTAAAGTGGGTGGAAGAAAAATCTTGGACATTCAGACCACAAATCATCCTTTACAATTAGTATTAAAATCCTGAATGGTGCTCTTTGGGATTTGTACATTGTTTACAGATATGGGTGTAAGTTCTTATATAATTTCAGCTGTTTGTGTACTATATAAATTAAGTAATATGGACTGAACTGAGTGGGATATTGACCATCTATATTTATCTATGTCTAAATGAGGGCTACAACTCAAAATTCAAATTGTGTCGATTGCTTGGTGTGGAAGCGATCAAATGTGTATCTAATCAATAAAAGTTGTTCACAGTGGTCAAAAATAGCCAGTTGTCAAAAAAGCAAAGCGGTGAATCCGTCGTTTCATGGCCTTCATGCACTGCAAACAGACAGGTTGAAGCTTTAAATGCTCCATCTATGCTCTAGTCTCCCAGTCCAATTACAAGTCGTCCCAGCAAGCCTTCATTTTCTCACGGGCTGTCAGATTCTGAAACGGAGGGCGTTGTAATATTGAAGGTCGGACAGTCTGCACACTTAACCTCATTTCCCGACACTGTGCTCCGCCTCGTCCAGAAGCCTTTTGATTGGTGTCCATTTGAAAAAGTGGGCTTTGGGTTTGACTGGAGGGGCGCAGAGAGCAGGGGAGATCAGAGCAGAGCAGCATGAGAAAAAAGCTTTTTAGATCAGGCCTCCTGACTGTAGTAGGTTATAATTGTTTTCAATTAAGCGAGGGAAAAGAGTGATAACTAGTCTGGCCAAGCAAAGACGAACCAGTCATGCAATATTCATGTACACAATCCCAGATTAGCCTATAGATTTATCATTTGCTGCTGTGCCTTTTGTACATGAAAGCAGACTGCTGTGAAAAACGAAAGACAGAAAAAAAATTTTGAGAAAAAGAGTAAAAGGTTTAGAACTGGGTGACAGAATCAGTCAGAGAAGAGATAACTAAGTGCAGAAAGGAGATCAAGACAAAAAGGAATCAAGGAGGAAAATGGGAGGTCAGCGGTACACGGGGAAGACCTTGAAAAGAAAGAAATTGAAATCATAAGATAAAGAGGGGGAGAAACGCTAGAGGAGGTACGACTCCTCAAAAAGAGATTAAGGATCATCTGCATTTTGCCTTTTCATCTGCTTTTACCATAATCATCTCTCTCTAACGGCAGACACCAGGCCCCCCTACTCAAAAACGACACCAATCTGAATGAGTGGTCTTGACAAATTGGGCTGCTGGCGAAAAGAGGGTGCTCTTTTTGGCTGTGGGGAGGGCTGCAGACAGACAGTGGGGAGTCTGCGGCAGGACAAAGATATAACCATAATTGGCTGATACGCTCTCCTTGTCCTTAATCTGTGAGCAGTGGAAAGTGGCGTCTGGAGAGTACACACAGACTCCCAAAGCAGCAGAACTCACCGCAACCAGTAATGTTTTCAGTGTTACTGTATGTACAGTACACGTGTCAGAACAATATAGGAAATTCAGCTAGAATACTTGGTTGGGCACCGAAGAATTAAAAGGGTTCAAAGCTGGATTATGTGTGACTGGACACGCCAATTCCACACTGGCTAACTTCTCGCTGAGCATTAACGATGTATGTCAAACAAGAGGCTAATCGTGGCTTTAGTTTGAAAATATCATTTGACCTTTTGTAGAGGTCTCAGAATTAATTTTATGCTCCACAGATATCTAATTTTATGCTTTTACGGACTTACACATTTGCAGAATAATGGAAATGTCCTGATATTTTTCTTCACTTAAGAAACCGTCAAGCCTGAAGTGCTGCAGAGTGTTGGGTGTTAAACGCCTGCTTCTGTTTAATTTCATGGCCATTGTGTGAGATGTAGATGCACACGTACTGATGGTTTGACAGTGAAATGCAATACAGGGAAAATAAAAAAAAAGGAAATCTCTGGCTTGTTTCAGGGAACCGGGAAGACTAATGAATTCACACTTCCACCGATGTGCTAGGCTAGCAGGTTCTCCCCCCACTCCCTTTTTACCTGCCGTAAGTTTCAGAGATGAAATGTGAGAAATGGGCCAATTTACAGCTGAGGGCTGTTTCTTCCTAAGAGACACAGACACAGAGATGGAGTACAGAGGATATGCAGAGCCAGATGAGGGGTTTGAATTTAGACAGAAAGAGAGAGGGAAAAAAAAGAAAAAAGATGTGAAACACAGAAGCAAGACATTGGTGCTAATACGAGTGTCATATCTGAGGCTAGACAGAAGTGCTTGAATTGCATTTTTGGTTTTTAACTTCTCTTATACAAAGACACTGCGGTTGAGGAGCCGCTCTTGATCTTTCCAATCAGCTACCATGACAAGAGCCGCTCAGATATTCAACAAGCAGAAACAAAAGAGCATTTCCGAGTGCAGAAGTTTTACTGCGCTCTGAGAAGTTTGAAAGAAAGCTATGAGGAATGCAGAAACAACCCAACAGATTAAAGCCAGTGGGAAGCAGGATGCTGCTAAGGAATTTGAGCAGTCTTCGTCATATTTACGTTTGAAGTCCGGTGACTGAAATGGTCTGTAGCTCACAGTTTCTAAATGTAATGATGTGGCTCAGTTACAATGTCTAGTCACAATGCTCTGATCGCTCTCCTAGATAACAAAAGCGTAAAAAGAAATACTGACTAAACGCTTAAATTGTTGCTTGCATAGCAGCATATAGAGAACTTTATCGAAAGAAACAGCATTTTTATTCCTAATTCAGTCATAGATGACAGCCATTAGGATTTCTGACTGGCATCGGGGTACTTGATGGTACACACTGCAAAACATACAGCCATCACTCCTCGACTGCTCTAACGTCACATCTGTTAACTCCTCGAGACAGCTTAAGATGATACCAGGATGACGAAGGAAAAAGGAGGGAGTAGCCCCTCATGGGACCAGTTACATTTCATTTAATAGGAACTGGAAAACCACCATCTGTAATTAGATTAAACATTGATAGAATAAAAAAAAAGCCCTTCACTAATTATCTCAAGCCATATTCTAATCAGGTTTCAACACTCCCCCTCATCTGAACCATCTTCGATTTGAATCCTATTGCAAATCCCCGAGGATTCACAATCACAATCAAGTCAAGAAGAAACAGACCCTCAAACAGGATCGCTTGACACTAATTTTCCAAACAGGAAAGCACTTAAAGATGCTGTCTGATGGAGAAAACCTAACATGTGCGTCACAGGAGGAGGTGCAAAAAAAAAATCTCTTTCTGTCACTTGTCTTTGAAAAAGTCTCCTGAGAGGAACGGTTCCAGCGCCGGTGAGACAGTCTCTATCATTACAGAAAACCGGGACAGGGAACTAAATGGGTCCCTGTTTTATGGGAACGAGGACAAGTGGTTGTGATAGCAGTCAAAAAAAAAAAGGTGTCGCAGCAGAAGAGTAGCCTGCCAGATTCACAACTCTATTATCTGTCAACCTGCCAGTCCATCTGTCTGTTTGCCACACATTTCTCAGAAGAGTGACAAACTACAGTTTCAATGGGAAAATTGTGCTGTGAGCAGAGAACAACAGCAGCGCCCTGAATGTTGGAACACACTTTTCATTTTCACCGTTGTTCAGGTTTTTCATCATTTTTCTATTTATATTTTCTATTTATGTGACTCTTGTATTAGGGAAAAACAGTACTCGACTGGATTTCTATCAAAACTGTCTTTGTGGTAGACGGAGAACTCCATCACACAGCCTTTACATTATTGGTGTCTCAGTCTGATTAGAAAAATATTTCAGAAGTCAAGTTAATGTTATTTTCCCTGAACAAAGAATGGCACAAACAAAAAGGCGAGGACAGGATGAAAGACAGAGAGAAAAGTTCGACAGCCTCAGCAAAACTGCTGTTACTAGCGTTACTTCCATTGGGGCCTGTGTACACCAACCCTGCTTCTGCCTTCATAGTTTAAAGAAAAACACGTTTCTGAGTAAGTTTCTAGTGATTAAAGTTTTCAGGAAAGAACATCATCTACTGCGGCAGATGCAAATAATCTAAATTGCTATTTTTATTATTATATTAATAATATAAAAACAGACTTTAAGAAGGCTTTTTTCCCCATTCACCAGTGAAGTTACTAAGAAGCAATTTTTAGAAAAGCTGCAAAAACACAACACATTTCATTAACTGATCTGAAGTGAATAAAGCTGCATAATGTCACCAAAAAGGAGCAGTTTGTTGTAGTAATTTTGTAAATAAAGGAGGAAGAAAATAACTGCAAATTACATACAATTACATACATATATTATATGTGGGAAGATGCTGGTAAGTCACCTGAGTTTTTTAGGGTACCAGCTCAGACTAGAAACAATTTCTATTTATCTTAGAATCAAAAGCTAATCAAAAACAGTTAGGGTAATTTAGAGTGGTATGAGAAATATTTAAAAAAAACACTTGGAAAACACTAAATGGCAAATAAAATATCCTGTACTGCCAAAAGATTAGGGATTGATAAGATTTGAGCTTATCTACATCGGTTAAAAACTGCTTTAATTCTGATGAAAATTCTTGATCTACTTCAAGCATCAAAATGCAAGCAGCACCAGGCTTCTCTTGGTCTGTCATTTCTCAGGGAGCTGCACACAGTCAACATATCCCTCCTTGAGTTTGCCTATGTGAACGTTCCACCTGCACAGCAGCCTGAGGCCCAGCTCTGTAAGCTCCAAGCAGCAACACAACTCCAGAGATGGAGGAGTGAGGGGATGGGGCGGCAGAAAGCTGGGTAAATAGATATGTTACCGTAAAGTGTCAACAGCTCAGCTCAACTCAAACTCCAGTTAAGCTGCAGAACATTTGAGGAGGTAAAACAAATTCAAGCTGATCACTTTCGAGGCGTGAGTGCTGTGCGGCGCTATAAATATTACAATGTCCCAGTTGTTTGGGAGAAAACGAAACTCAATACTTCATGGTAAGACATTTGTGTATGAGTTCAGCTGCACTCCTTACATGGGTCTGATGAAGGCATGCATGCTCGGCCTGCTGAGGACCGCTGCAGCTGGTCGGAGGCTGATGGAAGTCATGTTCACTGACAGTACCAGCCTTGGATAATTTGTCCAACTAGCAGCCAGCATAGCTGTGTTACAGTGATGTCTCCAGGGCGAGCAGTAAACCCTGCTCAGACCAGCAACAACAAACAAGAAGCCTCTGTCATATATAATGCATCCAAGGTACAACAGACTGGGTCAGTGCCTCAGTGTCTGAGATGAACCAAAACTTCATCGTAATTAGGCGGATGTTATATTTTTCTATTCTTAAAAAGAAAGTATGATGGTGTTATGGCTTGAAAATACGATTATAGTTGCACTTTTTTCTCAGAAACAGAATAAAAAACATAACAATGCTCATAGGAAGATGAATAACATACTCCCAAGAAAAGAGACGGAGGAGGTGGTAATTTCACAGCTGAAGCATTACACCAGCCGCCGTGTGCCAACTTGGAGTGTTTCCTCCTAATGAGTGATAATGTATTTTTTTCTTTTTTACGGCCCTCACTGGAGCAGCTAAAATGAACGCACATTACGTTTTTTTTATTGCAGACAGACAGAGCAGCATTTAGAACACAAAAAAATGTTTTTCATTCAGCTTGATTTCATCACAGCGAACACCCAAACAGGTGGCAAGGCAGAAAAGAACATTTCAGAGGGTTATTAAGGAATACATCAAAACACTGCACTCAGGTCTCCAGACTGTGACTGTACAGTCACATTTCACAACCCAGCCATGTTAGAGTCTAATGGTAGTGATACTATTACATTTTTATTACACGATGCACTCGTGCAAATTGAAAAAATGTCACTGTTGTGTGTGTGTGTGATTAAATTATCATATTGTAGATATCTTTGCTCACCAGGAGCATTAACACAAGGTTCATTCTCGCTTGCACACAATAACGCAGGTGTATGTCCTCGAAGAAAAGCTGCCTGATGCTGCTCGGTACGCTGACAAGTTATGGTCTCATTTTGTGTCGCTCTTTGAATCAATGTCGAAGACAGAAAGAATGGATCATTTCTGATTTAAAAAAATTCTGATGAGAATGAAATGACGAATCAGCAGCTAATCTCAGCTTGAAAAAGAAAAAAAAGACTTGTTTTTGACTAAAGTGATTCATGCAAGTCATAAGGCTGAGATACAGGGAGGAAAGGAAATACTATTTAATGCTCCTTATGCAGAAAACTATAACTCAAGGAAAGGTGCCTCTGAAGTGTCTGCAAGGAGCTATCAGGAGTGACAAATCTACTGCTCAGCCTTCCAGAAAGACTGGAAATTATATCTAAATTAAAACTAAAGTTTAAATAAAAATCTTGCACAATTTGTCAGTGCTCAGAGTATCCATTGGGGATGAGTCTCAGCTACAACCACGCCAAACTTTTGCTCCACATCTGTAAAAGTGACTGAAACTGAGACCATTTATGTGTTTTCTAAGGTCAGTTGGCTGTGGCTGCCATCTTGAATTGAGGCGACTCAAAAGGTTGCGTAGTTGTAGTTGTTCATCCAGTCATTACTTTTAGAATGTTTTCTTAAAATCTGTCCACTGGTTCAAGAGATATTTTGCTAACAGACAAGCAATTGAACACACATAGAAGAAGGCTATTACATGATCACCTGCATTTCATAGCAGTGGGCAATAATTAAATACAGTCTGTCACACTGTAAGAAAAAGAGGTGCAATGTACTAAAGTCATGGGCCAGGTATTATTTAAAAAAAAGGAAAAAGTGTATTAAATTTATAGAAATGCAACACATTTGTTTTTTTTCTTTTTCAGATTTACATATAGTTGTAATTGCTTCAGAAATTACAAGCCAATTAAAAAAAAACATGGTGAAATAAGAAGGTTGAGAATATTTAGTTTGGTATCTGTGATTTTTAAAATCACGTTTAGACTCTATAACTCCAAATTATTAAGAACTTTCTACTGTTATTTCTGTTAAATCTCTCATTTTTACAAACGCAAAAACAAACATTGTATTAAAAATGGAGATAGGATTTTTATTATCCACCCAAAGCACCTAAGTTTTGTACCGGTGCCCTTAAAACTTCAAGATATTGTGCAGGACTCGTCTGGTTGGCCCTCGTGGCAGTTTCCAACTTCATGCAGTATATTTAAACAGCGAAGACGGTGCTGATGCTCGAGATTTCACAGTGGAAACTGGAGAACGCTCGTGACTGCTGAACAATGCATGCTCTAATACGACCTCCAGTCCCACTCGCAACATCAAGAGAAAGTGGAGGAGGGGAGCAACAAGCCTGAGAGACAGAGGAGGAAGCATTTCACTATGATAGATGGTATTAAACTGCAGCTTTCTATCAATTGTGTCCTATTTGACACTAGGATACCGCTCACTTGTCAGGACCACGAAAGACTTCATGAAAAAACTCACAAAAAAAAACACACAAACAGATACTTTAAGTCTTTCTTTAACAGCAGCATGAAAAACGTAAGCTGGGAGGCTGCAGTAACACATTAAGGTCCATGCAGACTACATGTAGACAAAAAACATTAAACTCTTTAGGACTAATTTTTAAGACAACATTACACACAACAGGAGGTAACTTTGTTGTGGTGAGCTGGGAGGCCACAGTTATACTGCAAGTATCTCTATTAGCCTCCAACAGAAACACCAGTTAAACATATATAAAATCTATGAGGCATGCGATCATTTGAGAAGAACCGGCTCACGAGAGGTGGGAGTGAACCACAGAGGTTTGTTCTGCAGGTCCTCATTACTGAATCTATCTGGGTCTGCCTGTCAGTCACCACCTGTCTGTCTGCCTTGTTAAAGAAGCTGAAATCGTGAATCTCCCTTAGGAGACAGAGCCCACAGAGGATAAGGCAGTGCTCCCTCCCACATATTTTAGCAACTATAAACATATGGATGACATAAATTTCCCAGCATGAGCCTCATATAAATATACCCAAAGTTACAAGAGGGAGGAGAGAGATGGAAGCCTCGGCACAGTCATTCACGTCTTACTGCTGGATTTTACAGCTAGCAGTAAAAAAAAAACTTTTTTTCCTGCCCCCTTTTTGTCCATTGTGGCAACAAAAAAAAAGGCACAACTAGCCGAGCCACAGTAGTACTTAAAGGAACTAGAACTACCTTTTTGTGACCACTGCAGGAAAACCATGTTGGCTTTTGGTCTGTAAGTATTTGCTACACTAACTGCAAAAATAAGCTACACAGTGTAGTATTCCTTCACAAGACTAAAAGAAATGGTCTCAAACTAATCTCATGTGCTTCCCTCTTGCATTATGTACCAACCCTCTAAGTGGCACTGGCCAAGCAGATGGAGCAGTTAATCAAGTCGTGTTTTATTCTGTTCTCGACATTCATAAAGGATCCCCTTCAGGACAACATACTGACCACTTGGGTGTTCATCCTGACCATCAATTCAAGGGAAAAAAAAAGAGGCAGATCTAAGCTATGGGCAGTACACACTCCTGGAAAATTGAGCCTTCAAAGAAGGGCTTTTGAGTCCCATCTCTGACAAAAGAAGAGATGGAATTAGCGGGATTTAGGGGCATCAGTATAAGGCGGGGGGTATTAGTGGTGCTCTTCACGTCTCCACCCAGGCCAGATCACAGGCCTTCTTTAGAACACGCTAGAGACGAATGTCTGTCACAAAAACACACAGCCAGCGTTGGCTGGAGACAGCTGCAGGGCCAGAGCTGATACAATGCCTGGCCCACTGGAAACGATCCAGAGTGGAGTTACAGAGGAATGCAGAAACTGCGGTTTTGGCAGCTGTACTCAGATAAATGTTGTGAAACAAGAAAAAAATATGCATGTTTTTCAGACCATATGCTGACGAGATGTGGCTCTAGTGCCACTGGCAGCATTTATTCAAAACATGTTTTATCCATCTTGTGTCTGAAACACTGGCTCTTTCTGGCGTTTTTTTAACACCAAGTACATAATACCGAAGCTTAACCGTTGAGGAGAATGGAGCTTAAAAGTCTTGAAAAGGACCGTTCCACCTCACAGAATAAGGAAATGTGTTCCAATTGATGTGGTCTATCAAGTCGAGTCTGCTTTATTCACCGTAGAAGCACCCAGACGCAGACACCTCCGAGCCCCCGGGAGAGGCTGACCACACCTCTGGAACAATGACCTCAATAAACTCAAACACAGGTCCATTTGCTAAAGAAGAAGCACTGAGGGGAAAAGGAAAGGTGTAGCAAATCAGAAATTGGAGCTCTTAGGCTTGTTTTTTTTTTTTTTTTTGGTTTTTTTTGGGGGGGGGGGTGCAGACATTACAAAGACACTGTTCTACACATAAATCAATTTTTGTATTTACTTGCGATCCAGAAATCCATTTCAGCCCTCACAGTGCCCGGACCAGGAATAAGGATTAATGAGCATGGCTAAGTCACTATTGTCTCTCCTGTTGTATTTTGACAGTGGACTCCCAGGAGTGCCTTAGCAGCATATGCCTGCAGCTTGTGCATACAGCAAGCTGCTACATAACTGTGGGAAGCCATGGTCCAACTCCCCTTTGTGTCCTCCATCTCTGTCTTGCTCTCCCAAAGGCTGGCAGTGGTCTGGGATTAACAGAGTGAGTACAGAACATAAATTTCAGCTGTACTGCTGAGTCGATGTTCCCCACGCTACAATCCCTTTCTTTACTTGACCCAATCCTCCTCCACCCCTCTTCATACCTTTTTATACCTCAAGAGGATGGGCCAGGAGGTTGTCCACGCAGCCGCATCCCGTTCCACTTGGCACGCTGGGCTGTAAATACTGCGCAGCACCAGGAACAGCAGGTGCTATCTCTCCCTATCATTAATTATCCTGGCTGCATCTCTCCAGGGTCTCTCACTTCTAAAATCCAAATCTCTATCACCTGCACCATCTTATTCTGGAGCCTCCAACACGTCTCCATTTTCTTGTACTCAATGTCCAAACGTATCAAATTCTATCAGTGTCTCCAGCCTTACAGCTATCCCATTTCTTCTCCGCAATCTCCACTTAACTCCTTATTTCCTACACTCCTACAATCTAGGCCCTACTCATTTGTTCCCTGACATATCTCAATCTTTGTTCCAGCCCTCTCAGCTCCTTTTAAGTTATTTGTCTCCCCCCCCCCCTTCCCTTTACACCACTAACAGCTTTACCAGCTTTTTTCTCTCCTCAGATGTGTTTCTTCCGACACTGCTCTTCACATTCAGATGCCTTTTCCTCCAGATGTAAATGCATTCCTAAACCTGTTGTGCTGCTGCCAACCATGAGACGTCACAAGGACTGATGAAGCACTGGGGCTAGAAATACCTCTCACCCCCTATCAGGGAGCTCATGAATAATAAAATAAAAAATAAAAAAATCAAAGAGGAAAAGCAACATGAAAAACAAAATCCAATCCCAGAGGCAAAACGTCAATGAAGACAGTCAGAAATGGGAGACTGCAACACCAGATGATAAAACAGAGTTCCCATGACGTTTTTGGCCACAGAAAGCTGAGTGGACCGTGCTGATCCGCTCAGGTGAGAAGATCTAGCATCAACTGTGTGAAACTCACAAAACATCTGGCGTGACCACGCAAAGCAAGCAGAGACTTCCCTCTGACTTGGTCACACCGCCACAAAGTCCAATGTGAACACTAAATGCAGAGTCTGCCGTTGTAATATGACACCACCCAGTACATTAATGGCTTTGTGAGCAGTTACGTTCAAGATAACCTTTGTGTTGAGAATTTGAGCAGCAAAAAAAAACCCCTCAAAAAATATACCATGGTTTTAAGTAAAATTAGTCTACGAACAAGAAAATGAAACTTAAAATGAACGGGAATTTATAATTAATGTTCAAACCTTGTAAAAACATACTTCAGTCAGAACAATTTTAGCCATGAAGCTCATATAGTCATATAGCCAACAAGCTGTTGACTATTCCTCACCTGACTCACATTTGTCCATGGTTTTTTATGCTTACATTGCTTTCTTTTTAAAATGCAACACAACCAAAAAGGTCTTTGATTGGCACAGCTGGATACTCAAGCAGCCTCATTTCTTTGAGTCTTATACACTTTTAATTGAGAGAAGCTACATGCTGTTGCACCTGGCTTCAAATAATGAAAAAAAAAAAAAAGAGAAGTTCTTTGAAGTAACGCTGAGCGTCATTTAATCCTAACAACCCATGTCCATGAAAGAGAAACGGCTCATTCTTCTACGTTTTCACATCGGCAGAGTGTCTCTCATGGTCAGCTCAGCAGTTCAGAACAACACGTGAACAACCCATTTCACTCAGAACAGACAGGGTTTCTGCCAGCAGCAATCAGGGAATTGCTCTCGTCCGTTCAGCGTTCGACATTCGGAATTTTGACTCATTATGAGGAGGTGGACTGGACACTCAGACCGAATCAATATGAATCTCCTACACCTCCTATTGATTCAGAAAGCTTTGCGAACGCAGTCCAGAGGAAGCTGATAAAGAAGAAATAACAGGGAAATATCAAGGATCTTTCGTGATGTATTGCGCGTGTGCATTTTCTAAAGCAAGCATGACATCATACAGAAAATTGCTTGCTGAGACCGAGAGCTGTTTTTTATTCCGGTCTCCTTCCTGCTATTTGCAATATCTTAGCCAAAGGACATCCTTGGCAGTGTACCAGATATCGGGGTGAAGGGACAATGTCAGACATGCACAAACACTATGTGCATAGCAAGTAATTCAAAATATTGAACACTGCCCTGTGGGTCTGTGTTTTCTGCTCCAAGTCTGTGTGCTTATACATATGCATCCAGCGTCACCAACAGGTTAATTAATCAACATCACACGAAACCATTCTGCTTCTTGATGAGAGCCACCAAAGAGGCCGAGCCACTGTGCTCCGCTCAGTGGCGTTTCTCAAAACGTGGGGGCGTGCTTCATGCTTGCGGTCATGCCTGCTACTTTCAAGGCACGTTCAACCTGAGCACACTGCAGCCGGACCAGAAACCAGTTCCTGCAGCGAGGAAAGGCTTTCAGACCTCAAGGGGGGGGGGGGTCTCGTGGACGACTCTGGCAGATACACACGCACAGCTGTGGAAATCATTAGGACGTGCTCACAGAACTAGATTTCTGTTGATAATTCAAACACGAAGAAGCTCAGTTCTGATGATTAACTCTCAGATCATCTTTCAGGATGAGATTATACATATTATTAATACCTGATGCTCAAAAAAAAAAAAAAAAACATCTTGGACACATTAATTCAGAGTGGTAACAATGAAGGCCTGTTACCAGCATCAGCAGTATTGTTTCTGGCATTGATCAATAGAGCTCTTTTATGATGAACTGTGTTTAAGACACAAGCAACATCATCACAATGGCGTTTTGGCAGTAAAATAAAAATAAAGTAAAATCTGGGCCACGACGGGGAAAAAAAATGATCCTGTCCATGTTAATGCTGCTGTGACAGGAAAAGTTAAAAAGATCGGTTAATAGATGAAATAATGAGTCACTAATCTGTTCATTTTCTCCTTTAATACCGGATCAGTTTGAAGCCTCCTCCTGTAACACGCAGGCTGTTTCTTGTCAGACAGGTGCCCCCTAGCGGTAACAGAAATAATACAATCAAACTAGACCTTTCTTGTGCTACCAAATTTTTTTTATAGACCCCAGATGAATTTTCAAATATTTTCCATGCTGTAATACCCGAAGGCTTCTAAAGCCGAGAAACAGGAGACAGAAACAACAAGACAGACTTAAAGGGAAAATGTATGTCAAATTATGGAAATAAGAAACCGGGACTCATTAAAAAAAAAAGAGGCTATTTTGAGGAAAAACTGTTTCAGCTCATTCTGAAACTTTTAGATGTAGATTCTGTAGTGTGTTTGCTTTTTTTTTTAATCTGACAAAGTTATTCCATCACTAGTTTCAAATCCACAAGCTCCCTCCCAGGTGCATTAATCACTGATGTCTTGGTTAGATCAGTTAGGCCTGTTGTTTCGTTTTTGTTGTTTTTTTTCTCCTGATGCTAAATAAAAGTACAGGACAGACAAATCACGTGAGCTCACAGGCCAAAGCCATTAATAATGAAACACACGTTTTCATGTCTATGATATGGGCTGTTCACTTTGCTAACAATGATCAGAAAAGCCCATGTAAAGAGCAACATTACCCCCAACCATTATAAGTCACATAAAATGGGCCAAACAACACAAACAGAAAGGACTAATCAAAACAGCAGCTTATTTATAGTTAATAACTGCTTCTGGGCAGGGTTAGGTATAGTTCATTAGTTATAATTAATCATGATTGCTAACTGTAGGCTGTGAAACAAACAGAGAGCAGCAGTCTGTGAGAGACCCTCTTCTTTCCAACTTGTGATCTGCCACAGTGAGATTATTTCTGACCACAACTTCATACA
>JAOXNZ010000001.1:12694508-12708573 GCA_028566095.1 Kryptolebias brasiliensis | reverse complement strand
ATAAATAAATCAGCTTTTAAAAAATACAGAGTAGCATAAAAGGGCCGAATACCTGTTTTGTTGTGAAGTGAAACTAGGTTTTACAAATAAATAAGATTGTCCAGTGAAGCTATTGTCTGTGCTTTTGAGTCATTGTTTTGTTGTTGTTGTTTATTTTTCAGCTTTATTCTTTTTGTTATGAAATCTGTAGCTATTGGTCTGTCTCAGCATTAAACCTGTGTGAGGCTTCATTTGCAGAAGCCTTACACACTTTTAGCTCTTTCTGAGTGATGCACTCTTTTCTTTGCTTATGATGAGATCAATGAAGTAAAACTAGCTGACTTTCATGAATTACTCCTAATGGGTCTCTGCTGAGTTATATCTGGATTACTCTGATGGAGAGGCTCTGTATTTATTTATATAAGTAGTTCAATCCAACGTACCATCTGTGCTAATGAGATTGTTCAGATGTGTGCTTTTTGCAGATAAAGCAACCATTATTTTATCTGCAAAGCCTACCGAAGTCGTTTTTTTTGTTGTTGTCTTAATACATACAAATACTATAAAAAAAACAAATACTGACCAAACCTATTTTCACCAATACAAACTTGCTAGTATTTCTAATTCTCACTCTCTGAAGAAACAAACAAATTCTACTGGTAATCAATAAACGGAGCGTGTAATAATTGCGTTAAAAAGATTCTGCGGCTGAAGAGCTAATCATAAAGCTGAACTGCTAAGCTATGTCATGCGTGAAATAGAGTGAATTTGTGCTTTGAGGGTTAAAGTCATTGAATGGCACATCTACACTTCAGAACAACCGTGCATCCATTCATAAACAATTTCACAAAGGCCTCGGGAGAGTAAACGTTTCCATTATGGCCTGGAGTACCCGAAAAGCCCCATTTCAGCCTCAACACCCTTTTCTGCACTGTGTGTGAAAGAGTGTGATAATAATTCTTTTTAAAAGCTTTATTTTACAGTTTAATCAGTGATTCTTCACATCTTCATGTCTGATTAAGCCATATGATTACAATCTCCTTATTCTCTTAAGTCCTATCCCCTAATTTTTGCTCTTCTTTCTTTTTCTCCTTCCAATCACACTAATGAAGAAAGGCTTGTTTATCCCCCGGAGGCACTTACCAGTAGATTTGTGTTACGACATTAAGCAAAGCGAGAGACCTTTTCTTCAGAGTTGTGTTTAATAATTCAGTGGTTTTGGACATGGATGAAACAGGCTGCAGCATATTGTTTCAATCAGAGCGGCAGTAACATAGGCGCTGGGGTTTGACGTCTGCGGCAGGATCAATAATAATAGCGTTGCCACATACTCCGACGCATGAGGCAGAGATCCTGTGTGGTCCTGCGCTCTCCATACACTAAACACAGAGATGGAAACGGGTCAGTGTACTCAGATGTGTTTGTGTCTATCTGTGTTTCCACGAATACAAACACACACACACGCACAAAAGCACGCTGCGGTCAGATCCGCCCTTCTCCAGTCCCTCATTTAGAAAACCCCCAAAACCAAACTTATTCCTCTCTTTTTCAATTACCTTTCTACCCACCGTCACCACCACACCAAGTCTGTCTAAATTCTCCCACAGTCTCTGTTTGCTTTCCCTCTCATATCGAATGTATCCATGTGTTACCCACCCACACACACTCAGACGAACGCCACAATCTGGTAATCATAATAAGCACATTAAAGCATTAAAGTGGCAATTTACGACAGATTATCTCTTGAACAGACAACAATTATTAGCAAATAACAGTAAATGTTTACGTCTACAGACTTCTGTCACTTCTCCTTCAGTTAGTGTAGCATTTAAAATATAGATTAATTAAAAAGAAACGTATGGCTGCATCAAAGCCAGACTACAGCAGAAACTGTCGGCGTTTGCTTTGATAATTTTTTCATCAATTATCACACTAATACCTTAATGCTTGAGTCTTATTATGCCGATGACAGCTCTTCCTGCCTTTACTAATCTAATCCTAAGAGAGCACATCAACTGAGAATTAGAACTCTTGAAGAAGCAAGCAAGGAGCGATGCACAAAAGGATTTGGTAATAACTCAATCCATATGCAGAGCAGAGCAACAAACGGAATAGTAAAGGAAACCACAAGGTTCTTGTGTGGAGTACAGTGGATACCGTAGCATGAAGCTACAGTGCCATCAAGCAGCTGTTTGTGGTGGATGTTGTGAGGGGATTAGGTCAGTCCACTCCTTAAATCACTGTGACTTTAGATCAAAGGGGTTAAAGCAGGATTAGGATTAATGTTCCTTAGTAGAACAGGTGATAATCCTTTAAATTAGCCTTGTAGCACAGACAGGCCTCTCTTTCATCTCAGCACCTGACGTATGGGCTGAAACGCAGAGCTCGGTTACAGGGGAGCACGGCTGTTGTTGTCCCACCAGGATTAGTTGTCCTCTGTCAAGTGACCACTCAGATAACGGGCCCTGCTTTCATTTGTCAGCAGGAGGAGTTCATTTGCATGCAGGGGGATTGGTTTGAGAGGGGCTGAGTCAAACAGCTGTGCTCCTCAACCCCTTTGAAACAAGCGTAACGTAAAGTAAACTTTATACGAGATGCCATACGAACGGCAAGCTAAAGGGACATCCTCAGACAAGCTGCAGCAAATACTTAAGGAGAAATAAATCAGGTCTGCGCTATTGATATGCATCAAGTGGAAGCTCAGCAGCTGATGCAGCAGAAGTGGGAAGATGTAGCTTCCTCCTCTGCTGTCAAACCTCCTTGTCATCGGTTTGACTTTTCTACTCGAATCATATTCACCCCTTTCCAGCTCAGCCTCCTGTCAGCACAGATTCCTGAACAATATATTGTTAAAAGTAAATAAATAAAAAATGCCGGTGACTATGGCTAAAGCGTCAAAATAAATTTCAGTACTGTCCATTCACCTGTTTAATGGTGGCTAATTAGCCTTTTTGACTGTGGGAGAAGCAGCAGTGTTTGGTGAAACTGCTCCCCACAGTGCTCCTGTCTGCTACCAGTTTGGCTGCTGGGTTTTGCTCCGGTCCCATGCAGGTTCGACCCGGCCATCTGGCTGGCCAGCTAACAGCCGGCCCCTCTCCCCTACCGGCCCGCAGAAGACAGGAGGATGACCCAAGGAAGGTCAGGCCACACTAGAATGATCAGGAAGAGAGACACGGCAGTGGATGTACGACCGAGGATGGATGAGGAGTGACAGACAAACTAATGGAGAAGAGAAAAAGTAATAAATGAACTGTGCAATACAGAAAGGACACTGCTTCCCTTAAGATACCACCCTCAGTGTGACTCAATGACTGATGAATCTGTATGTCTGTGCCTTTACATCAGTGTGTGTGTGTGAGTGAGAGCGAGAGAGAGAGAGAGACAGGAAGAGATAGAGCTCTGTATGTAAGCATGCGTGCACGCATGAATTCAATCCCACATTTCTCAAACAGATCATGACAGCTCCCAGCCAGAACGAAAGCTTCATTTACCCACAATGCAGCAGTAATTCACAGATCCACAGCAGGGCTTCCGGTGCAGCTAAACAGTGGAAGGTCATTAGAAATGAAGTTGAAAAAGCACACGAGAGAGGGTTCTTCCCAGGCTTCAACATGAACAATGAAGTAATTACATTTACATTACTGTGACACTGTAAAGAATATGAAAAGGCTAAAGTCATGAAAAAAAAGGTGGGAAAAAAATGCTAATCACGCCACCTGCTGAGTTTTTCTATCTCAGCGTGATGTCAGGCTCTTTATCCTAAGTCTCAGTTCCTCTGTTCACCCAAGCACTGTAGGAGAGAATGATGCAGACAGAAATATTTAAATTTGGAGCAGGATGGAAAGATAAGACATGGTTTCTTAATTAGATGAATATGATTATATAATCTGAATATAGTGCATTTCTTCTAGGATCATTCTCTCAATGAAAAAAAAGGCTTGAACCATGATTTTTAACTATGGCCCGTTTTTAATGTTACATTTTAATTTGAGCATTCACTAGAAGACCAGGGTGTATTCTCCATCCTGGTCTTTTTCCTTTTTGCGTTTACAGTTAATGGAAGCTTTACGGTCCTGCTCCACGTCTTTATTCCTGTTTCTGGTGTATTTTCATGGCAGTGTTACATCATCACATACAGGCCTGGCATAGGTACTACAGCATTTTGAATCATTTTCTGCGTGTGGGTAAAAGAACATTTATAGAAATGGTGCTGTGTTTCCAAAGATAGTCTTAGAAACAACAAATAAAAAAACTGTTTAGGGGAAGAAAATCATTCCTATGTGGACAGGGCCTCAAACTCTCAACGACCTAAATCTCTGATAGAGGTCTTTATCTTTAAAGTCTCCTCTTTATGACACGCTGATCTTTGTATGTGTAAGGGCTGATGGAGAATACTCACCTGATATTCTTGGAGTAAATGTAAATTTAAGCAACAAGGCACAGTGCATCAGAAAGTAGCAGACATCAGCAGTTTTGAGAGTAGGTTGGTCTCTCTCTGACCCTCATTCTTTCTACAGTCTCAGTCTCTCCATCTCTGTCCCACCCCCCACCCCCCCACAGCCAGCCAGGACTTCTCTGTCCTTCATCCTCATTCTATTTCATGCCTCGTCCTTCTTTTGCTCGGTCCTCATCCATCACCACCCTGCGCATCCCACAAACCCCCCTCCCTCCCCCTCAAACACCATCCCTCTGGTATACATTACAGCCTCCATGCTGACACACTCCTCTGTGACTCAACAGTTCATCTGACTTGCTTTAGCATTCATCACATCACAACATCTTTATCACCGTCGGAGTAAAACTCAAGATAAAACCAGAGACAGCCCGTCTTGTCAGATCACTTCATAAATTCCTGCAGCATCTCAGGACTCAAAGAAATACAATATTAAGATGCATACTTAATGTGACAAATTCTTTTTGCTGACTTTGTCATCAGCTGAATGAAGTGACATGACAAGATGTGTACTCAGAGTGACAGAACTGACTGGTGACATAAACAGTTCAGGCAAATGAAAATACTTACGCTTAAAAAAAAAACACACACACACAAGAGGCTGTGTTATGTGTTTAATAGGCTTGAAACAAGCTGGCCTATAAGACGTGTCGCCCTGTCACATCTAAAACAGAAATGTTTGGCTTTAATGGGCGGTGGCTTTTGTATCTCTTCTTTTTGTGATATGCAGAAAGGACGCAGGCGCCAAAACAAATTCTGATTAGGGCTCACTGTCAGCCCGCACTCAAACATGAGGCAGGCATTTTCTTTCTAAATCCATGCCTTAACTGTAAAAGGCATTTTCAGGAAGTGAATTTACATGTACATTATGCTCCTTGGGGCCGACTCGCTTTAGGGCCAGTCTCAAGTGCCCATTCAAAAAACAATTAAAATTAAAATTAAAAAATCAGTATTTGGCTCTTATCTGCTGGTTCCATTTTTCATCCCCCTGATGAAGCTGCTTGATTGAAGTAGGTTCTGATGAAACAACATAAAACAAACAGCTCTGCTTTCAGTCAAACTTAAAGCTAAAAAATACTACATAATGGCTATTATTACAAAGGTTCACTTCTAGTGCACTGGATGAAACAACTCAGAAACCTAAACCAGTTCTGTTTGCTCTGAGGTCTCCATGTGGGGACTTCTGTGCTGTTCGTGCTGTTGTCAGTTTTTACCCAGCAAGCTATTTGCTGACTGTAAATAATTGTGTTAAATCTTTATAACTTATAAACTTCAATCAACACAGCCATTTTAGGCTACATTTCCAGTTCAGAGATGCCAGAAAACATGAATGTTGGGATGATTCAGGGCAATCAGTGGCCCAGTGGATAGCTGCTCCTTTCCTGTAAGCAGGCCTACACATATCTGTTTGATGTGGTTTGAGAAAAAGGCCCAGATATGATGCAATGCCACGGAAAGCTGTGTTTGAGAGTTGCAGTTTCCACACTGCATCCCAACTGCAGCTTCCCACATCCCAGTAATGCTTACAGGGGCTGGGCATCCCTCAAAACTCCCCCTGAGGAGCACAACAGATGTGTAAATGCTGTGTGTGCATCAATCATCCATTGTCTTTCATCACACACACACAACACACAGTGTGTGGTCTGTGTGGAGATAAGCAATATGACGTAAAGAGCAAGAGCATGTTTTGTAAATTAAACGAAAGCTGTATGTACCAAGATCACAGTCACAAAAACAGAAACATTCTCAAAGACCTGAAAGTTTTGAATGTGTGTTTTTCAAATGCAAAAAGACATGAGCAATATATTAAACAAAAGCAGGCCCCTGAGATCAAAAAATGCACTTGCTTTGGTATCTACAAGCCTGATAGGAAACTTCAGTATCAGTTTCACTGCCAAGATAAAACTGCCACCTTTACAATTGTGTGTAAATCACTGTCTGGGCTTCATAATCCACACTAATACAGCACCCGTAAGCATTCTGCATTGAGAGTGGATTATGTGCTCATTATCGCTGACTCAAAAGGTATTAACACACTGTGATAAAATCAAACGTACCAACTGGTACCACGGTTTTAATTGAGAGGTGACAACGTTCATTTTCACCTTCCACTTAGGATGAGTGCTCCACCACAGGCTGAAAGGAAGAGGTGCTTGAGGCATGATTCCCACAATTAAATGGCATCTCAACAATAGAGGGATTCAGGAATAAAAAGAGGGATTTACTCATCGGTTGATTTTTTTATTCTTTCGGTGATAAATCTGAGAAGCAAAAAAGGGTTTAGGGCCACACACTGTGTGTCACATACTAATATTTGAGAATGAGACTGCATTACACTTCTCAAATCTGACAAGTGAACACCAGCTGCAAAAGCTGCCAGTGTTCAGACTTCATCTGTCTTCACCGATTAGCTGTTACTGACGCATAATGAGCTGCTTCTGAGCGTGAAACTTGGATAGCTTGGGGGAAACTTGGACATGGACATGCTGGGCATCACTGCTCTGACATGGAGGGCCGAGGGCAAAGAGACTGTTCACAGCTGTCTACAGAACAAAAAAAGTTTCAGAAGCTCACAGAGGAGTGTTAATTTCCAAAATCTTGGCTGTTGCACTCTGAAATCGTATGTGGTGTTATACTGGGAACGGGAGTGAAGGTTATTAAACAGTATGCAGAATCGTGCGTACTGTGGAGTAAAGCGGTAACACACTCACCTAGATCTGACTTGGAAGCACCAGAGAGGTAAAGGTGCGTTGAGGGCTTCTTGCTATGCAGATCCACACAGAACTCTAAATAGGATAACTGGCTTTAAAGCACTATCAGCCCATCCAGCTGGTATACAGGGCAGCTTTAGCGGTCCAGAGCAAGCTCTCCAGCTTGCCTGCCACCCCAAATCTGCCTGACCTAAATCTGCTTCTCCCAAGCAGAGAAGAGGGCTTGAGATTGGACACCCTCACATTTCACAGTTTACACAGCTCAATTAATTTATGCTCTGACCGAGTCGACCAGGAGGAAAACACACAAAAATTACCTTGATGTAGCAAGTGTGTGTTGTGACCGAGCAGAAATCTCCACCAGCGATTTAGGAAGCTAAGTGTAGTTGTTCAAAACACCACCTGAGTCTCATTTCAAAAGCAAGTCAATATATAAGGAGACTATGCTAATCTAACTTTACAGCAGGGATAAATATGGTGAAAAGACTGGTACATATATCTTAGAGCACCGAATAAACAAAAAAAAAGTTTAACTTTATTTGCTGTTGGACTAAATATTCTGCTCAATTAAGAGCGGGTCGACTTTTAGGAGAAATACCACTGATTTCATGCTCAGGGGTAGGGGTGTCCCAGATTTTTCATGACACTGGACTGTTTTAAAGAGGTTAGTCTTAAGATTTGCTTTAAAAGCAGGGAGTGAGTCTGAGTCCCAGACCCAAACAGGAAGCTGACTCCAGATTAGAAGGGCATGGAAATTTAAAGCTCTGCTTCCCAATCTAGAGTAAACCTGCCTCCCTAAAGCAGAGTGATCTTGTGAGGTGGTAAGGGTTAAGGAGATGTTGTAAACAGGATGATGAAAGGTCATGAAGGGCTTTGTATGTAATAAAAAGTATTTTAAAATGGATTCTGAATTTTACAAAGAGCCAATGTAACAATGTTAAAATAGCAGAAGTGCGTTCCTTCCTTGTAGCTCCTGTCAGGACTCTCTGCAGCATTCTGGTTCAACTAGAAGGTTTTTAGGGAACTATTTAGACACCCAGCTAAAAGAGCATTGGACTGCATAGGTCAAGTCAATGCTATGTAACATCAGCAATATCTGATGAGGAGAGCACAACCTCTGGCAGCATGCGCATATGCAAGCTTTTTCAACCACCAATGAGAACAGGGATGTTGGGTAATACATCATGTGACCTTTGCCCAGATGACCCAGGCATTACATAGCCTTTATTCTTGTTTTACTTTAACCTTGGAAGCACATTTTGAGTTTGATTTAGTTTAGAGGCCAAACAGTGGCTCTTAAATGATTTGCATAATGTTTGAAAACATACAGCTTTGCCTAAATGCACTATTTTACAGCCCTACAAACTCAAGACATGTCATGTACATGATGAGTTAGAAGACTGGGCTTCTTTTAGATCAGAGATGTGTAGATCTATGCTTTGGAAACAGGTAAAACTGACATAATTTTACTGTTGCAGCTCAGTTGAGATCACCTTAATCTTCCATGCAGTGTGTGAGATTATTTGATGTTGGTACAGTTTTAAGTAAAAGTTGCTGTTTTCGTGATTTTCTCAGTAATACGTTTGTCTAGGACTTTCTGTAGCAATTATTTGAAGGCTATATGCGGCCTTGTGATAGACTTGTGATCTGTCCAGGGTGTACCCCATCTCTCATCTGTTGGCTTGAGATATTCCAGCTCCCCGCAACCCTGAACAGCAAGAAGCAGATATTATGAAAAATGGAAATGGACTTAACATTCTATCCTTTTGAGTGTAAAACAAATCCCAGTGGTGCATCTTGAATATCCAAGTCTTAGAAGATATAAGAAGCTGTTCGTATGATGAGAAAATGTAACTTCAAGAAAAAGATGAAACCACTTTGTACTGGAAGACTCTGTCAAATGGTATAACAGTCAATTTTTAATCTTCAAGCTGTTCTCTTTTTAAAAGATGAATTGATTTACAGTAATTTTGATAGAAATCACTACATCGACCCAAGTGACAGAGCAGGTTTCTGATTAGCAAAATGCCACATAAACACCTGGTTCTTTGTGTAAAACTAAACTCCTGCTCAGACTGCAGCATGTTTTTGTTTTTGTTTCTCGAGGTCTGGTGAATGTAACTCTAAATTATAACAATTCAAAATAATACAAATGGTCCAGTCAGGGGGAGTGAAGAGCGAGCGTGTCAAGATATATTAGAAACCTCCATCCTAGCGGCACTGCCATCTGACAAACACATGGCTGGCGTGGAGCCCAGAAGAGAAGGAAACACAACAGATGCCATCCAAAGCACATCTTCCCTCCTCAATGAGCCTGTAGAGGATACATCAAAAAAAGAGTCAACCTCCAGAGAAGAAACTCAAACCGTCACCTTTTTCACATAGCTCTACGAACGCCAGCCCAAATGCTCACAGTAAACAAGATGTTTTGGCGTTTTGAGTCTAATCAAAAACACATGTGGTAAGATTTTATATTTCTGTCACCTGCCTCCTTACAGAAAGAGCCAAAGAAACGTTTCTAAGAGCATTATTAAGGGATCCTTCAAGGTAACTTCAAAGCAGTTGCTCAGCACAGTGTGGTGGGTCGAGACTGTGTAAATTACACCTTATGTTGTGGCCGTGGGCAGATGTGCAAAGTTGAAAAGGTGAAAAACTCACTAGTGGGTATGCGCTTCATCATCCTCATCACTTACAATTGTGGTTTCATAAACAAGGAACTGAAGAGATGAAAAGACTTGAGAGCGAGAAAAGAAAATGTCAGAGAAGAATATTTGCCACCCTGATTGTTACTTTGTGCACTTAATCAAATAGCTCTTGATACAAGATCTGTTTGTTTTATCTAAAATGTTATGTCTTATTCATCACAATGGGATACCAGCTTCAGCAGCTCCAAACGACAATGTGTAACTTTCAAGAACAGCATAGATGTCATCTTGGCTGCTAAAAATCATTAACACTCACCTACCACCACAAAAAAAAAAAAAAACAGAGTACTAGTAAACAGAAAATTGGAATTCGTGAGGAGCATCTTCACATAACTGCAGCATTTCTGTGCAAATTAAGACAACAGCCGATGTGCAATTACCATCCCAATAGCCTGTTCAATAGCACAACTGCACAGTCCACAATTGTCATATCTCAAAGGAAAAGGCTCCTGGAGGGCCACTTCTGCAGAGACAAGACAGATGAAGCACACAGGGTCATTTTTTAAAGCCCCATGGGCTGACATAAGGTTCTGAATACACACTGAGGGAGAAAGGCCACCGTTGGAGAAACTCTATTGATGCGTTTGATTGTAGCATCTGGGCTAATATTGATCAATTATTGACTGCAGCACTCTTCCCACAGATTGTTTTTTGCAGGCATTCAAAGCACTGTTTATAAATGCACAACACACACAGGAAGCGAGGGAAAGAGAGACAGAAAGTAAATACGCAACACAATGGCAGCTCTTAAAAACAAGTTCTCGACAAACACACAGTGCTCCAAAGCAAATGCAGCAGATTATCAAGCTACTCCAGTCGCTCTGCGCAAATCTACAAGAGCTCATAAAAAAGGAATAAGCACTAGATCCAAAACAGTGACATCAGCTGCAGTCGTTTTACCCCCCGAATCACCGTGATCTGCATTCTCTCAACCAAACCCTGGACAAAATGTTTTCCAAGACACGAGGAGACAAAGTAAGCACTGTGTTAGAACTACAGTCATGTCTCGGTGGACGGATGAAAGCACACACAGTGCCTCCTGCTGGGTAACAGCTGAAACCCCTCCCTGATGAGCCAGCCTCAGAAAACACAGAAACACATATCTCCTGGGAAAATCGTGCCTTTCACATTCATATTATAACTTATCTTTTCTGTACTGTGAACCAAGCACAAAGTGTAATGTACAGCCGGCGTTGCCCCTCCTATCTCTCACTCTGCCTCACTCAGTTTTGTCCTCCTCCTCTCCTTCAGGACCCTCACGCATGCTCACCGACATGGTTTTTTTTCTTCTTCTTCTTTATATCAGCGGAGTCACTGCTCACTTCTGAACACAAGGTTTTTTTTTTAACAAGAAAGCCAAGCTCACCAAATGACGCGTGAAATAAAATAGTGACACGCGTCCCAATGAAAGCTAATAAGACATCACATTACAGAGATGAGAAAGTATATCATTACCATGGCAACTGTGAGGCACACAGCCAGAGGGCTGGCTGGGTGACAAATAAAGAAAGGGTGGAGGAGAAAAAGGAGGAAGACAGGCACACAGGAAAGAGGAAATGTGTAAAGAAGCAAGAATAAATGAATCAATGGATAGAATTGACTAAGATTATATTGACAGTGTTCGTCTCCTGCTGCTGAAAAGACAGCGTTAGCAACCTCTATTCTGTCCACACCCTCACACAAAGCTTCTGTTCACTATTTTCCCCTTGGCACTGCGAATGCTAACAACTAATTAGCAAAGAGTAAATTTCACTATGAACCACTGCCATTCTTGAGCAAGTTCCTGGTGAGTCGCAGGATTAATTGATGTGCTAAGCTCTGCCGACCCGCTCAATGGAGCTCTCGCTGGACCAAAAGTAAGGACCATATGGTTGAACAAAATTCAAAGTGAGAGGGGGGGGGGGGCAGATCCTTTACAACTTTTTATGTTTTAGTGACTGAATCGTGTTTGTGAGGCACTGAAACATTAAAAGCCCCATCTGTGCTCCTACATTTCGCTTCATTCATTATCTTATTCAAATGTGTCAAGAGTGGTCTTTAAAAGTCTGTGCTGAGCAGAATATCGCAGTGTGCTGAAACTGCAGTAATGTGGTGTAATTCGGTGCATGCTGCCCGTGAAGAAATGCCGACCGAGCGTCTGTGAAATCCCAGCCTTTCAGTGGCAGCTGCGAGCAGCCTGAACCAGCGAGGGAGCGTGGACGGCATGATTCTGAGCATCTGGAGGAGCAGGCAGCACTAAGCTGTCTACAACCCACTATAACACAGCGGCTCTGCCAAAACCACCGTTGTGTTTATTTTTATACCAGCTGATTAAGGGACAGGAGGTTGGAAAAAGGTGACCAAGACATCCATGTGGTGAGTGGAATAAAGGGGGGGGAAGGTGAGAGTCGGTGTGAAAAGAACAAGTGAATGAGAAGGAATAAAGAGTGTGAAGCTGGTGGCAAACACACACACACACACACACACGCTGAGCTACCTCTGTCCAGGCAGCCAAAAACAATAAGGGAAGGCTGTGGCTTGAAAACCACAGCTAAGGTGTTTTCCATGTGTGCGACAAGTACAATATACTGTCAGTAGGTAGACTAGAAGTCTGAATAAATTATCATTGTAACATCGTTTAATGACTAATACAAATGCTGAAGCACTCCACAGTCTGTGGGGCAAAAAGGCCAATCAAAATCACAAGCTAGAGCATAAAACATCCAAAGCGCAGTTATTATTTAATTCACTGATATTTTCAATTATTAAGCAGACCTTCTGGCTCATGGCTCTCGGGCAGCAGCAGCACCACAGGAGCACCAACACAGGAGTCTTTACCCTGAATGAAAGAGACTCGAAGCGCCTGCATTTAAAGTTGTTAACATGACAGACGGATGGATATGGAGGAGCTGCCAGGCGTGTGAGAGTGTCTGTCTTCATGTGCATGGCATTATCCCACATCAACGCCCTCTCAGGCTAAAACAAATAGGAGGCACATGCAAATGAAGCAAAACGCCAAAAGGACCTGGGGAAGGCAGGCGCATTGTTTGGTGCAAAATAGTTTAATATGTATGCAAAAAAAATTGTTTATCATAGACATAATGAATTTCAGACGCAGTCACAATGCATTACTCTGAAATGAGTTATTGGCAGAGAGCAAAAATTCAATTAGGAATATGACCGGCATAAATGTAGAGAAATGTTATTCTTTAATTTTATAGCCTTGGAGTACAAATGTTTCAGGTTGAGCAATCTACTGGATAACTTTACATGTTTTTATTCCTTTAAAGACCTTTTCAAGATATCTGCTTGTTCAGTTTGTTCAGTTTTAAATAAATCCTTGTATGATTATGTTCACAGTGCAAAACAATATGGTGATGTATTTAGTCCTTCTCTTAAGTTAATTGAATTGAAAAAAAATTTTTTTTTCTTTGCAGAATATTAAAAAAATACAAACAAATAAAAGCAGGTCGATAATTGGTTTGATCTTCAAAGACTGTTCTTTGTAGGTTATTGCTGTGGACAGGAATGACTTCCAGTCCTTGAAGTGGTTTAGAAAAAAGAAAGATTAAAAATACTCGATGTGTTCATCACTGTGATATGCAGAGGGTCTCTGGGGTTGTTTATAATGTTGAGCAGTTTGTTCAACCTTCCTCTTCCTATGATAAGTTCTAGGCACAAGAAGTCTGCAGGACAGAGCCAACATTTTGACATTTAGAGCGAACATCTACTGGAACAAGGCAAGATGCCTTCCACAGCCTTAAAACTTTCTCCTGACTCAGGCTAATACCTCAAACATGGTTGTTTGGAGTAATCATGTGTCGAACCTGCTTTCCACAACATAAAGTATTGTGGGTTTTTAACCAGTGTAGTACAGGATAGCTTGTAATCCACCCAAAAAGCTAACAAATCAAACACATCAAGGACGACACCGCGTCTTAGTCGAATACTTTTTGATTAAAAGTTAGCATGAGCTAACACTGGGGCTGAGCAACGGATTTCATCTCACAACGCGTGCAAAGAAGCAAGCAACAGCATCAGAACCACTACGACCAAATAGCATTTCACTCTTTTTCTTTACCCCTTAGCCCTATCATTATGTTTTGCACATTCATGCAGGGCAAAGAAAGTCACAGAGTATTTTTTTGTTAAAAAATGTTTTATGGTCACAGCAGCTATTGCATTAACTAGTTTGATGTCCATCCATCCATCCATTTTCTTTAGCCGCTTCTCCATTC
>JAOXNZ010000001.1:12671058-12684138 GCA_028566095.1 Kryptolebias brasiliensis | reverse complement strand
GGATGGATGGATGGATGGATGGATGGATGGATGGATGGATGGATGGATGGATGGATGGATGGATGGATGGATGGCATCCAGAGCAACAAACAGCTGTGATTGATTGGTAACACTTTATCTCCCTTTAATAGAATGGGCAGAAAATGGGACTTCTGTCACGCAGCACGACTCTAATCTAATCCTCCACTCTGAGGGCTCGTGCTCTATACCGAGGACCTGCACTGACATCACATACCTCCGTCTAAAAATGTAAGACAGGAGCAACTAATCAAATCTGGCTTTACCAAGAGACTGTAGGTTTAATTAATGCCCCCATGAATGGATACTAAAATCACTTAACACAAATATTTCAACAGACTCTCAAAGTGAATGACTACGAAGACACAGCAGACATGTTTTATTCACAGTAATTCTCTGTATGTGCCCATGACCTAATGCGCCTTAACTACTATTCCTCCACTGTAAGGAACTTCATTATGACTGGAAACAATTAGTAGGAGCAACGTATGTAATGGGCTCTCAGCTTCCAACAGCACAGTCAATAGTCTCGAAATGGAAACTCTGCTCTAATCACTAATGAGAAAATTGTGAAGGGGCAAGAGGGAGGGAGAAAGCCACTGGGGAGTGGGGACAAGATGAAAAAACAGCCATGGAGGACTGAGTATAAGATACAGGTAGTCTAATATTGGACTATGTGAAATCAAATCAAATCTCGCTTTCATTACCACAACACTGACTCAAGTAATAATCAAATTTATCAAACAGGTAATCGTCTTGACTTATTAGTCTTCATCTGATCCTGAACTCCCCATGAAAAACTGCTGCCTTTATAGCTTGATTTGTAATTGACCCAAGCCTTGGGAAGGGTTTCACAGAAATCACATTGGCAATCAGCGTAATAATGGATTAGGTCTGTATCCATAACAGGGAGCGGCTCCTGGCAGTGAAAATGAGCAGCCAAAAACACATCAGGGAATGCTTCATAAAGCCCACTCAGCACCTGTGGTAGAGACTACAGAAGCTGCAGCTAAATGTGAGCAGTTCATATGAATTCCTCTGTGTTTCTGTTTTAATAATAGTCTAAACTCTATTTCTCTCGCTCCCATCCCGACCGAGAAATCAATGTTAAGGAAACACTCAAGTTTCCACCCAGCAATAGCAATTCTGCCAACATGGCTACATAGCAAAGAGGTGTTTTATGGCGGTAATGCCACTGCACCACAGGCTATGATTGGAAATCTAATAAGCAGGCCTGGGAAAAAGCCCCGTGCTCTTTCAGGACCCCAGTACCTTTTCTCTTCCTCTCTAAACTACAAGGTTTATAAAACCAGAAGCCTCGACACCAGTAAATTAAAATCTCTGCCTATGGAGCACAAGCTGGGAAAACAGCTTCACTGAAATCAATGCAATCATTAGGCTGTTTTATGGGCTCAATACATTCATGCTGCTGCACAAAGCTTTGAAAAGAAATGTAAGGGCTTGGATCCGATTCATTTGCATGTTGTTGCAGAGACATGTTACTCGCATTGGTCTTACTCCCGTACCTTCACATCCTGTTTCCCTAGCAATGGTGTTGTGAATTATTGATGTTAGCACCACATCTCCCTTCCTCCCACAGTCCCTTTACCCACCAGCCTTCTGCGAGGATCTCCGAGCTCCACTGAGTCTCCCAGGAACACTCACTGCACACGATCTCAGTGACAAGATCCAATAAAGCCGAACATGGAGGGGAGGGGAAAGATGCACCCCGACATTCAAATCAATTGCTTTCTTTTATGCAACTCTGTGATTTTTTTTGTTTTGTTTTTCCTTCCCTTTATCTTTTTTCACTCTGTGATCCTCACTGCATTGCCTGAAGCAACACACATGTTTCTGCAGTGATAGGAAGAAACCGCAACTCCAACTAAACAGTGCGGGTCTCTCAGCTCAGATGGACAAAAAAAAAAAAAAAAAAGAAAAAATGTGTGTTAATAAACAAAGCTTAACGCAGTAATGCTCCTGGTGTTCAAATTCAAACAGAGAGCTCTAGCTGCACCGGTGTCAGCTGTTTGTTAGCGGTTTATTTCGAGAGCGGGTTCTGCACGGTGTGTTTAACAGAGTGTACAAAGGAAAAGGCACAGATGTGTGTGAATTCCCAAGGTCTCTGAATGCATGTTTTACCACTCTGCCTCGAAGAGGCTGTGGAGAGAGGAGGGTGGGGTCGTGGGTGGATGTGAAATGACAAAATCCAAATAAATAAATGAAAGGCCAACCATTCCTTGAAGAAATGCATGTCGCCCGCCACCTTTCATGCCAGAATTTTAGACAAAGATCCTCCCATGCTGAGATATGACAAAGTAGCCATTTTGGTCAAACCTTGAAAGGGATGTTACGTGCAATCTCATGCAAAATTGTGATGTCAGGCTCAGAGTATGTGTTGTGAATGATTCTCTGCTACTACCACATCAGATTTTAGCTCAATATCTGTAGAACAAAAAGTTAATCAGTTGCAGATTTACTTCCAGTGATTTATTTCTGGAAGTTTCATGAAAGTTTACCCAGTGGTTCATGAAATATTTTGCTAACTGACAAACAGGGTTGACTCTAACAGTTAATGCTGCAGTTTTAAGCAAAGCTCTCGTGCACTGAGTAGCACTTGGAGTACGTATTGTGAATAACTCTCAGCTACATCCACACCCAATTTTAACACAATATCTGTAAAATTGACTAAACTGTGGCCATTTGGGGGTTTTCAAAGCTCAGTTGGTTGTGGCAGCCATCTTGAATTGGACTGACTCTTAAAGTTCATCAGTTGTAGATGTATATCCTATTATTATCTCCTGGAAGTTTCATTAAAATCCATCCAGTGGTTCAGAAAATATTATGCTAACAGACAGAGTTTCTTCCAAATAGCTAAGGGCAAAAATTTAAACAAAGGTCTTGCACGATCTGTTAGTGTTCAGTATGTTTATTGGGAATCAGTCTCAGCTACTACCACACCAAACTTTAATGCAATATCTATAAAACAGGCTGAGTTAGAAACATTTCTGTGTTGGCTAATGTCGATTAGCTGTGGCAGCCATCTTAAATTGCATTGACTCTAAATCCTAATGAGTCGCAGATGTACATCAAATAATTACTTTTTGAGCGTTTCATTAAAATTTCTCCACTGATTCATGAGATGTTTTGCTAACGACATAGATAAATATATACATACAAACAGACACAGGCAAAAACACTGCTGCCCTTCACCTTTGGTGGCAGGAGATAATAAACAATTAGTTTGGTTATTCAGTGGTATTTTGTAATTAACTGAAATCCTTCAAAAGCATGAAGAATGCCGTGTAAATAGCTTAACTTGATAGCATGCAGATAAACAGGTTACACACTACATGTTAAGTCAGTCAGAAATAGAAGCTGCTGTCTATCACTGCTATAATTTATTATTCATAAGCCTGGTGTTTATGGGACTGTTAGCCAAGACGATGAAGAAAACCGGGCCAGTGTTTACACAGAGAGATAACTCATGTCTGCATTTTAATATCCGAGGAAGTGGAGACAAAAAGGTCTCCTGTGTAAAAGCCAATATACAACATTAAATAGTCTGCTTAAACTAAAGATTGTAAATGGGTGTGTTTTGTTAATGGTAAGTGTCCGCTGATTTACACTGACAGCTTCTGTTAAGGGTATATTGGCATTTATTCCCAGGTGGTCCTCTGTCTCTCAGGAAACAAGGCACTTAAAACAAATTGCTTCAGTAAATATCCACCCAAACGCATCGACCGTTAATGAAAAATTTGTACAAAATAAGTGATAGAAAACTCAATACTCGGATAAACAAAAGGGGAGACGGCCTAAAACTTGCGTGGCCAAAAGGTTTGTAACAAAGTGTCGGTTATGATCAACCTTGGAGTAAAAACTTCATCCTATCACTGAATCTTTGAGGTGAAACACTCAGCTGGTGTCAAATAAATCTTGATTTAAAAATGTTTTTTTATCTCTTAAAATGGTTATCTTGTCCAGTGTTCAGTGCATTTGAGATTTCGTACATATATATCAGAAATTGGGTCCAAAATGGTAATTATCTTTTACATGTTCTAGTATGTTAGCGTTTTTTTGTCTTTGAAAAAGGTGAAAATAATGTTGCTCCTTTAACCTACACTCTGTGGCATTCAGTAACTTATTAGGGTGATTTTCAATAAAAATGATAAGAAAAGGAGGTGGAGGGCAGAGCAAAATTTGGAAAGAAATCTCAGAAATTTTAGCATTAATGTCACGTATTTACCGTGAAAAAAGTTGGAGGTTTTCTTATGCTGATAAGTCATAAATTTGTAAGGAAAGAACATTTCCAGGATTAAAGCTTAACATTTACAACAAGAAAAAAGCTCAGGGGTCTCATTTATAAAACTGGCGTACGCACAAAACAGGGCCTGAAACTTGCGTACGTCCCTTTCCACGCAAAGTTTGGGATCTATAAAACACAAACTTGACGAGAAAATGCGCAGTCCCTCACGCCAGCTCTGAGCCATGCGTACCATATACACTTGTTTTGGAGACAGGGGAAACTGGAGACACAGATGGTGAAGCGGGGAAGTAAAGCCACACTGCATCATAATTCCTCTCAGATATTTAATTTCACTCCATAATCAAAATGAATCTTAGATTGACTTCATCGAAAGCTTTAAAAACAGCAGGATTATTTATGCTTCTGCTGGTGAGCCGTAACCAACATTTCAAAGTTTTCTCCCTGGATGATCACCAGGGTGATGTGCACCACAGATTAACACATGAGGGGACAGTGGCACCCCCCTCAGGCACTGCCTCCTAACCCCCTTTCCAAACCCTCAGAGTGAAGAGGAGGCGTGCTTTAATACCGCTCACACCTGTGCGCGCTCTCGCAGGGGCGCGCCCGATCACTTTTTGGCAGACCATCACTTTTCGGCATGACACCGATCATCCTTCTTTCAAAAGATATCAGTTCAGGTACGCCCTTACCCCCACCTGTGGCTGACATGCACTGGCGGTGGCCCGTTAGTCGCTCTTTTGCCTCCACCCTAAAATCTGGCCGCTTCTTCTTCACCTCGGCCACGGTCCTCTCTGTCCCTCTCACTGAATTAACAGTGGGAACGACGTCTTGCCGCTCACAACGCTTCCTTTTATTTGTAACGCCACTACTGCGGCTCCCAAACATGATATTTTGTCTGTTCTCCATAGTTCTCAATAGTCACAGAGTCAACGTCACAGATACTGAGCTAAGCTAGGTGTGGTAGTAGCTGAGAGTCATCTGAAAAGCACAACAGAACACTAAGAGATCACTGAAGACCTCTCTGTAGTCGAGTCCAGTTGCGCAGAACAAAGGCTAAAACGCCATCGTTCCTCAAGATCAGATGATCTCAGTTTAAAACTCTGGCATTAAAGGCAGCGGGCAACAAGCATTCCTTCAAGGAGAGCTACGCCTTTATTGTGTTTGTTCTTTGCTTTGGTAATAATGCCCAGTTCTTATCAGAAGTTAGAGTTCACTTAGAAAAAAGTAAGTTAATAGACTTACCGTTTTAGATGCATGGCTGTTTAAAAAACTTTTTGCATTAATTAAGGTATGAAGATAAAAAATAATTCAGTCTATTAAGTGGGTTTATTATAAGTTTCAGCACCTTTTCTGTCACCCAGGCTCTAAAACGTTTCCGCTGAGTGATCACTAATGAAGACGCCTCGCCATGAAAGTCAAATAAAACGGTTTTAACTCTGAATGACGAGAGAAAAGAGCCTCGCCAGCTGTTAGTACGCCAATGCTCTTTTAAAAAATATTTTTACATTTGCTTTAACAGGTCCAGAGATTTCACTGGTGTCCATATTTTCTCTTGAAACCCAACATGCGGCCACATGAACGGCAGTGCTGACATACCTCTGTAGGAAATGAACGAGTGTGAGACACAGAAAGCCCCAAGCTGAACCTGAAGTGACCTCGCTGAGACACCGGTCCTGGAAACAGCACAGACTCCCTCCTGCAGTTCCTGCACACCAGGTCCTAGTTTCATGACCAACACATCTGTCTAACTAGGTGTGGGTGGGGTCATGAAGAAACTAGGACTTTGCAGTCTTATGGGTTTGCTTTTTGTTAGATCTTTTGTTGTTTTTTTACTCTCCGTTTCCAAGTAAGTTTTGATCCTGACACGCTATTTTGAACTTTTTCTACCACTGCGACATCTTTGGGTTTGTTTATCATAAAAATGTAAAAAAAGAAACTCTTTAATTTTCCATATTTGCATATCTCTCTGTCTTGGTCTGCATTTGTTTTTGTTTTTTAAAAGAGTTTGGACGAATGTACAGAAACCAGCACTGACAGTAAAAGTCCATATATGATGCAAAAATAAATTAAAATGTGGATTTTACCAGACCTATTTCTTTCTTTCTTGTTGAAGCGTAAACAGTAAGTCCAGAACGCCAGCTTGTCACTTCCTTCTTTTGATGTGCAGCGGATGCGCCGTGGTACGAGTGTGTGGGTGAAGAGTAAACCGTGAACGCTGGAAAACGTCCCACTGAACAGGGTGCGTGAAGTAACAGTCTCCAGCAGATCAGCTCGGCTCATTGAACGCCTTACGTCCAGACTTGTGACAAGCTTGTTTTACGTCAGACATTTGAAGTTGGTCTCCAAACATGTGACCCATGCTGGCAAAATGAGTCATATAATCTCCCCAATCTACCGTTGACTCAAAGTCTTCTAACAAGTATGTCTTCAAAAATAATCCTTTTAATTTGTTTTAAAATTTATCATTTTTCTCTGCCGGCTGCCGTAGCTTTGGGAAATCCCTTCGTATAACGCTTGGCGTCATTGTGAAGCTTGGGCATTCCCCATTTTTAAACTCAGGGCTGGAATCTCAATGAAATTACTCCAGATCAATAAAAACTGAGTTTTCATGTGGCACTTTTGTCAACAAAACTAGCTTGTTGCCAGATCAGGCGATAAATTGCTAAATTTCAACAAACTGTCATTTTAAAGCTCTTGGAAATGGAGAATTTAAAACAAATAAGTCCATTTTGAAAATTTCTACTTGTGACTCATTTTGCCAGCTCGGGGCACATATCAATCAAAAACTTTTTTTTTTTATGACTTCTCCCCTGTAGGGTTCATAAAATGTCAAAGGATGATCAGAGGCAAGACCCAGAGAAAATGAGAGTAAATAAAAGGCCTTGGTACATGACGAAACTGCACCAATCTAAAACAAAAGACTTAGACAAGACAAAATTAATAAAAAGGACTCATTGTTGCAAACAGCAGGAGGGGTTAGCGCTTCAGTGACAGTCCTCGAAAGTGAGACAAAGAGAGAGGGAGGCTAAGATAAAGGAAGAGCAGGGTAGCACTAAAACGTCTGCAGCACATTAATTGTTCATGAGAGGAAGCATACAGGCAAACAAAGCTGTGATGAATGGGCTCATTTGTTAGATGAGAGAGGCCCCGCCCAGCTTGTACGCCATCTAGTTCCAGTCCTCGCTTTACTGGGCCCCATGCAAATGCAGAACCCCATTAGCTGTGTTAACAGGTAACTGTTTGGAGGCGACCCCTGTTGACCAGGCTGCAACACGCTGGTGATGGATGGCCCGGCGCTGCACAGGGCGGAGGGAGGAGACTCGCAAAAATATGATAAATAAGATCTTAAATTGCACGAGCGCTTAAATTTATCTTCGAACTTGTATGAATGACTTTCGCTGTCACACCCATCTTAACACAATTCCATAAATGCGAACCAGCGCTCACGCGGAGCTACTATCAGCTCAGAGGCAAACAAGAGCAGGAGGCTTGATTAGATTTTCAAATATTAATAATAACGCTTTGGCTGATCTCCTGTTCTAAAACAAGAAATTCCTCTTTAGAGAAAATCGGCACTTCCAAACACGCCAATCCTGCTGGTTCTGCACAGCAAATAGATAAATAGGAAAATAAATAAACAAATAAAGAGAGCTGTTTCTTAGGGAGAAAAAAAAATTTCCCATGAGAACCCCCCCCTCAAACTGAGGGGATGCAGCAGAGTATTACAGGGCTGGAGGTAGACTGAACAGTGCAGGTGACTGAAAAAAAAAGAAAGATTAATAGACTGAAAATGATGGCATTATTCATTCATTTCCTGTTATTCATTACTGGATAACAAAACAAGCAATTACAGAGCAAATGGAGCGAATTGGGTGGGCAGCTGTGGCAGTGATGACCGCATCTCTCCGTGGGAGTTCTCCAAAACGGCGGGGAAATACCGAGAGATGACTGCCGCCCGCCGCCAGGAGGGGGAGGTGGACAACCGTGTTTCTGCTTGTGAGTCAGCAAAATATCTCGCGAACCACTGGACATGTTTCAATGAAACTCTTAGAAAGTAATCATTAGATTCTACAACTGATTAGCTTTTGGAGGCGTCCTGAGTCAAGATGGCTGCTACAGCCAGCTGACCTTAAAAGCGCAAATGTGGCTGTCATGAAAGTCATATTTTACAGATGGTGACCTAAAATTTGCTGTGGTAGTAGCTGAGACTGATTCCCAACACAAATTGTGCAAGGCTTTTGTTTAAAATTTGGCTATTATGTATAAGGAGTCATTTCTGTTTGTCTGTTAGCAAAATATCACACGAAGCACTGGTTGGATTTTAATGAAACTTTCAGAAACTAATCATTAGACGGACCTCTACAAATGATCACCTTTTGGAGCAAACACAATTCAAGATTCAAGATGGCTGCCACAGCCAGCTCAATTTAGAAAACACAGAAAGGGTAATAAGTCAGCCAGTTTTACAGATATTGTACTAAAATTTAGTGTGGTTGTAACTGAGAATGTTGTCATTCACAACATATACTCTAAGGGCTACTCACTACATGAGATTTTTGTGTAACACTTTAGCATTAACTGCTGGAGTCAACCCTGTTTGTCTGTTTAGCAAAATATCTCATGAACCACTGGATGGAGTTCAATGAAACTGTCAGAAAGTAATCACTGGGTGTACTTCTCTAACTTGTTTTTGTTGTTGTTTTCTGTAGCCTGAAAACTGCGTAGCCTTTCCCCTATTTTCAAGGTTTGACCAAAACAGCTAAAACGCCATCATTTCAAAGACGGCAGGCGATCTGCATTCCTTCAAGGAGTACTAGGCCTTTAATTGAAAGTGCTTTGGCGGATAAATATATTTGGATGTGTGTGAGAACGTATCCCTGCTCGAGTAGACAGAACGCAAACGGCAGCATGAATATGAGAAAGCTCATCATCCCCGAGCATCTGTTTGTGCGTCTACCTCCACTCCACACAGTCGCCCTGCCAGGAGTGGGCTCTGTGATGGAGTTTGCTGTCTTGCGAGCTGATGTCGCCGAAGGTCAGATCGACACCTGCGTTGTGAATAATGCATGTCAATGTAGAATCGCTTCCTTGAAATAAAAAGGCCGCCGTGGGAACTGCCTGAATGAAAATGTCACCAAAGCCGGAGCGAGGTTGTAATTAGTGCAACATCCCCCCAATGTGCCTGCAGCCCCCGAACCGCCAGCAGCATTTATACCACAGGGGACTGATAGGGAATATTGCAACGTCTAAAGACTGAGGTGGGCAATTCATGCTATTAAAAATGTGTCTCACACTGCATGAGTGTAATAAGGCGCCTGTGTTTCGCTAAATATTCAAACACTGACTAGATGTATATACAGCGGCCGTGCACAAAGGCACACAAGCTCCATTAACGAATGCATAAAACGTGGCTTTTTCAACTTTAGTGTGGCACTGAGATTAATTTACCTGTTTGTTATGAGCTAAATTATCCCTCTGGTCAACTGCCCCTCCAGATGTTTACAAAGAAAATCACTTCCAGTGCCACTAGACTGAAGGGTTTCATTAAAAGCAGTCTGACGGCCACTAATCACCATTAACAAATCTGCATATTGCATGAGTACGTTACGTTTGAAAAATGGAAAAGTCAGCCTCAGAATTAAAGGATTAGAATTGCTTGAAAGAACGCATTTCAGCCGCTGCCTTTCATGCCGAGGTTTTAGATGTTATGTGGGAAAAATTTAAAATGTCAATGTCTCTCAGCTACTACCACATCGGATTTGTCCTCAATAGCTGCAAAACTTACTGGGTTATAGCCATTTTTGTGTTGGCTAATACTGATTAACTGTGGCAGCCATCTTGATATGGATGGACTCCAAAAGTTAATCAGTTGTAGATGTACATCTATTGATCCATTTCTGCAAGTTTTATTCAAATTTGTCCAATAGTTTGTGAGATATTTTGGTAACAGACAGACATAGACACACACAGACAGGCAAAAAACATTATTGTCCGCCTCTTCCATCGAGCAGCAGGTGATAATAGGTGAATTGGCTATTCTCCGAGCATGTAATATGCGAGACAACAAATATATATTTCAGCTACCTGTCCAGTAAATACACCTTTCCATAAATATTGTTTTGGTGCTGTCATGTTTTCTCTGAAATCTGCTACAATGAATGTTGTATCCATAAATTGAAACAAGGAATAGTTGGGTTGTTTTTTTCTCCTTTCAGTGTCACAGAAGACTGATGTCCCTTTATATAAAATTTTATGCTGTGTCCTTTCTATCTAATAATATGTCATCTAAAAGAGATTTTTTTTTTTTCCCCTCCCCAATAATAACGACGCTGTGTCTTTTTTATCATCACCCTTGGCTTTGCTGCACATCTCTCATCCATCTTCGACTCTCGCAGCACAGGATGTGTTTCTTAGTGAGTGACAGCAACCCAGCACTGGGCCGCCATAATCCCAGTCCAGTTCTCTCCTCGGTCCCCCGAGGATTTGTGGAATATAAGACAGGTTGCACGCAGCAACCACTCTCTCCCACACAGACAGACACGCATTTAAGTCCCATACCTCCTCATCTATGCCCTTATCACCAGCCATAACCCCTCACCTCAACTCCGAAGTCGGACTCTTTATTAGTCTGCCACATCCAATAAAATCCACCTGGTACAGAGACAATGAAAGCCACCTTCTTTTCTCCGTGTGGAAGGATCAAAGCAGAGGTTCTGACAGATGTTTTTTTCTGCTTTATCTTTGTATATCGGGACACACTGATAGGCTGAGTTACGCAGTAAGTACAATTACTCTTATCATATTGGGAGTAATAAATTCTGAAATACGGGAGAGTTTTGTCTTTACATGTATTGACTCACGTAAAAAGTGGATTTGAAGTAAAGTGAATTTAAAAATGTAGAAATTGTGTCAAAGAGAAACAAATACTAGCATCTGTGACATCTTAAAGGGACAGCTTGGCCATTTTTGAAGTGATGTTCTGTCACATAGTTATCAATAGTTAGTACCTTATGAACTATGAACTGTGACATCAGTCAGAGAGCACAGAGTCTGGAGAAAGGGGCAGACGTCTTTGTCCAGGCTAGGCGAGTGGCTAGCCAAATGAGAGCCAGTTAGCCGTTTGTCAGGTGTGTAAAACAATTTTTTTATTCAAAACGATATACCGGTGTGAGAGAATGCCACATTAGCTCATACTAAGCCTCTACACGTTTGCATGACACCATTTAGTTTGTCGCCTTTTTCTCCTCAACTTCCGTGTTTTACTACGCCAGTGTTTGTGTGTCGAGCATAGACCGTGTATATCGTGCTGTTGGTGCTGAGGCTGCTGATCAGCACGTCTAGTCTGTCCAAACGTTTACTCAACTCCCAGCAGACTAATATTTTTGCAGCCTCTCTGCTCTATTGGCCTACGACCAAAAATTGATGTTGCCAACAAAACAATAGCTAAACCTCAGTCAATTTTACAGATAATGAGCTAAATTTTGATGTGATAGTAGCCGAGAGTCATTCACAACATGTACTCCAAGGCTTTGAAGTATGTGTTGTGATCTCAAGCTACATTATGGCTTGAGATTGAAAACATTATTTTCAAGATTTGACGAAAAGGGATTTGAGTACTGTATATAGTAGTTACTGAGACCATTAAGTCATGAACAAATGAATTGGTTTATCATCAACACACATTTCTACTCCTAATTTAATTCCAGTATAAATCACAAAGTCCAAAACCCTTGCTCAAAAAGTGGGTGTTAGGAAAACAAGAACATGCATTTGACTCTATTTAAAGCTTTAGTGTTGTCAATATCTGCCGTCTTGTGCTCAGCACTCCCAGAAAAACCCAAACGCTCACACACTTTCAGACAAAACCCAAACGGATTAAATTCTGCCTGTCACAAAGGAATCATCTCTGTGAAATGGCACCGAACGGTCCAGGGTACTGACCACAACACAACAGCAGAGATAAAGATGAGAAACGGCAAAGCAATAAAACAAGGCGTCACGATTCATCACCAGCGTTCAGAATGAAAGGAATGCAATAAAAACTTTTATCCTCTTTATTGGCAAGACTGGCTGCGAGCTGGACACCTTTAGGTGCAGCAGGGCAGTAAAAGCACATCAGGATCAATTTTCTATCAAAATATCACAAAGACGTCACAATGTTTTACGAGCAACGAGCAACCCTGATAATTTTATTTAATCACATTTGCTATCTGATACTAACACTTCCTTATTAGAAATGAATTCTGAAAACCAATAGAGTTGCGTAATTCTACCATCTTACTTCCATTACACTAAGAGGCTCGGTCAGTGCCAGAGCTTTTTGTAGATTAAGAAGCAGTGAAATTAAAGGAGACACTTTCAAAACAATAACTACAGCCAGGAGATTTTTTACTGCTGAAGCCAAGCGGAGTTCAATCCTGTGTTTACGATTTAAGCTACAAAAACAAAAATCCTATCTGACAGTTCCAAACAATTGCTGCAAAATAATATTATCATGAGAATATACCCCATTGTATACTGACTTGTACTGTATATCCGGTGCTCAGTTGTCTTAAACCTGTCTATTAGCAGTGGAGCCCAGCTGAGAGGAAGCTTGACCTCTGCAGACCCCTCCAACCTCCAAGCAGGCCCATTTAATAATGCAACATGTCAGCATAAAACCCTCTAACTCTCCTGAGAGTTGAGCACAGACACATATTCATGTTCTTTTACAATGCTTCGCTACAGTATCATTTGCACAGGAATTACTGCGTGAGTGCTGATTCAGAATGCACACAATTGTTTTCCTGTTTATT
>JAOXNZ010000001.1:12626346-12638614 GCA_028566095.1 Kryptolebias brasiliensis | reverse complement strand
CAGACTCTCTGAGGAATGTTTCCAGTACCTTGTTGAATCTATGCCACGAAGGATTAAGGCAGTTCTAAAGGCAAAAGAGGGTCCAACCCGGTACTAGCAAGGTGTACCTAATAAAGTGGCCGGTGAGTGAGTGTGTGTGTATCTATCTATCTATCTATCTATCTATCGAGCGAGCGAGCGAGCGAGCGAGAGAGAGAGAGAGAGAGATGCACACAAATAAAAATGCATGAAAACCCACCTTATTATGAGAGAGAGCAACGTTAGTTTAGTCTTTTTAAACCCAGAAAGACACACTAATTGATTTTCATGGCCTGTCCATCTAGTTTCCTTTGAAAAAAAAACAAGCACATAATAAAGATGATGAAACTACCAAAGGTGATGTCAACATGAGCACAGATCCGGCTGGAACTGGACCGACCCGGCACTTGCTGCTCAGTAAAGGTGCCTGATTTACAGTCAGCTGTGACGTAACCAAAGTCGGTCATGGGGCCACATGTTCAAAAGGAGACAACAAAAACACGCTCGACAGAGATCATTTATCATGAACAAACACTGTCCTATCGTGGCATGTCTAATACGCCACGTTTCACTGGATGGGATCAAGTGGGGAAACTCCTAATTTGTGGAGAAAATGTTCAGTAATTGATGTTTTCACCCTAATCTGAGCTACAGTTTAAAAAGCTAAATTCAAATAATTAACCCAGCATAATACGGTTTAGGCAGAAACTTACAATAAGTAAAAAAAAAAATAGTTATAAACGGGACTTTTAACCTAGTTGTTGTACATGAAGACATTTCTTTATTATGACACAGAAATTTCAAATGCCATTCATTTCTTTACATCTGTATAATCCATTTTAGATATGTTACTCATGTGCAGAGGTAAGACAGTAAAAGTTAAGTTAATGCAACCATAAATAATTGTAATAAATATCAAGTAAATGTACAGCACACATTTCATCGCAACACCTCTTTGTATGGATATGTCCTTTTTTTGTAACCTTATGTACCCCCCCTCCTTCTCGGGGAGGAGCAAGTCAAAGAGAGAGCAACCCTGTTAGCAGCGGTTTATCACCCTACAAAAAAAACTAAACAAAAAATTAAAATTAAAATTAAAAAAAAAAATCTGCAAGAGGCTCAGCAATCCAATCCAACTGTCAATTTATCCAGGGAAAATGGCGATTTTACTCACACAAGAAAACATTGTTTCACCATGTGTAGAAGAGAGTCAAACCATCCGAGTACGAGACGAAGGTGATAAAGATTATTTTCCAAAAGTCATAAAAAGTAGCAACACAACAAACTGGATATCCAGCAGACATCATCTAGTTTGTTCATTTTTTTTTTTTTTTTTTTTTTTGGAAGAGTAGTGCAAATCAAAATAAAACCAAACCATACGGGCAAGAGAAGAAGCAAGTAAAACATTACCTCAGTCAATTTACCTTTTTTTTTTTTCTTTTTTTTTCTTAAATCTAGGTCATTTTTACACAGCTAAACATTTGGTTATGAGTGAAATAAAAAGAAAAAAAAGAAAAAAAAAAAAACTTTCAGCTTTAAGAAAATCTATGGAAAGGCAGAAGCCAGGACTCCCCCGCTGCTCTCTCCCTCCAGTGTATGTGAGTAGACTGAATGCGATTAATAGATTAACAGGACTTTTTACATGACTTAAACAGCCTTTCTTCAGAACCTTTAATAAAATGTCCTCAGTTTACATAGGCATTAAGTAGTTTGTTCATCAGCAGGTAATATCTTTTTAAACAGGCAGTAAACTACACAATATCCTGCACAGCACTTGTTTCCACCTGCTTCTACAGTAGCTGACGTGGGCAGATTTAGGCATCACCGGAAATCTCTTGTTTCTGGTTGTAATCATACCTTCTTAAATGTTAGATTATTCGTTCTTATTTTTGGTTTTCATCACACACAAAACAGCAGAATCGTCTCTACAGCAAAGGCATGATTCCGAGCATCGTCCCTAAAAAGGGAGATGTAGAGGGAAGTGGCTCGCTTAAGCATTCGGAGTGGACATATTTGACTGTTGCCTCTGAGGCAATTGTCAACTCCAGCATCTTAGAGGAAAGCTAGATCAGTCATTAAATAAGCAACTGTAAAGTGCTGATGTGAAGTTATCCGATTGATCTGTCAAATTCACCGAACCTGACCCAGCCACAAACACTAAAAGGAAGGGAACAGGCGAACAAAAACTTCAGCAGCCATTTTACTTCAATGCCATCGTCAGACTCAGTGCAGTCTAGATGAAACTTATTTGCAGCGTCGGTGCTAATTCCGATCATCTTCCCTGAATTCTCTGACAGAATATTCGTCAAAAACAAAATGATGAAATGCAGAACTTGGGCAATAAAATGTCAAAACGTTGAATGCCACAAAAGATAAAACCGGGGATGAAGGAAGGATGAGATCAGAGGTAAAGGGTGAGGTGTTGGGTACGTTTGGTTGGAAATGCCGGGGTTGTCCAGACTTCCTAACCGCTGAGAGGGTCCTCGCGGTAGTGGATGGCGTAGCGCAGCTTCTCCAGCATCACGTCCAGAGAGGTGTACTGGGGCAGTTTAACCATGAACATACACGTCTCCACTCGAATGTAGCGCGAGTCAGGCTGACCTGCAGAGGAAACACAAAACCAACCTTGTGCATTTATTTCAATGATAGAGAGATATATATATATATAGATAGATAGATAGATATCTGCAGAAGGTAAATGAGTTGCTGTGTAACAAGTTGCAGAAATATGAAGACTGTTCCAGCGATAAAATAGTTGAGCAATCTTATCTGTTCTAGATCATAAAGACATCTTGATAAGCTTTTATTTTATTCTACTTCTGTAGATAAATAAAAATTATTCGCATACATATAAGAAATCTGTAAGTGAGTGTTCTTGCCTTTATTTTATAGAATAATTATTTTACAAACACAATTAAGCAAAGAGAAACAACAAGTTCACAGTCTGCCTCTAGCTGCAAGATGAGCCGTGTTATAATCCCCATCAGCAGTTTCTGCACCAACACCACTGATATGAGCCTCACACAGTGATAGGAGCACAGAATCCGATAGACGCCCCGCTGAGAGAGCCCGTTAGGCATTACCTGCAGCCCCGTCTGGAGGGGCGATCTTCATGGGGTACGGGGGAACGTGGGCGGTGTCTGGCCCACCGTCCTTGCATGGGCAAGTAAACGGGATGCGCTCCTGGTTGCACGCAAACTTGATGAACTTGCAGAGCTCCTCCTGAGTGAACATCTCCAGGGCGGTCCAGAAGAACTCGATGTGCTGGTCGGTCTCCATTAGACCCACTTGATACATGGTGTGAGCCTACGCAGAGAGAGACTGATGTGTAATATTATGATCTGAAATAATTAAATATTAAAGCTATGAAAGACCCATTTCTACTTTCACTGACCCCGCTGTTAGTGAAAACATGTTTTTAAGGGCAGTGACTTGTGGGGGGCTTTAGACAAATATATACTTCACCTTGAGGAACTCCAGGTTGATGTAAGGCAGGCCGCATGTGCGCAGCTCAATCTCCAAGGGACTGAGCATAGTTAGAAGCTGCAGGGGGATGATGGAACCGAGCCCAGCGTGCACTGCTGTCATACACTCCATATTCTCCAGCTCCCTCAGACGAAGGCCACGCACCGCTCGTGCGTACACATCCTTATTCTCCCAGCTGAAAGCACACAGAAAACAAGTACACAGAATTAAAAAAAAAACAGTACAATAAACTGTAGTTTTTAACTAGGATGTTAAATAAAAGCTACAGTACATTAAGAAAACATCTACAGGAACAAAACATGACAAATCAACGGAGCTGTGTGGTACCTGACAGGGAGGTTGCGTCCACCCTGACAAAGCTCCACGTCTTCACCAGTCATAGTGACGTAGGTAAAAGTGCAGCAGGGCCGGCTGGGGGAGTCTGGGCTTTCTCCTGAATGGTGCTGGGAGGTGATTTCAGCACACAGGGCCTCCAGCTCACTCTCATCAGTCACCTGCAGCATTGGAGACAGGATACAGAGGCCATTTTAAGCTCACTAGAAATAAAGCTGTAGCAAAGAAAAGATGTCCTGTACTGATAAATTGCATGTGTTAACACTAAGAAGTACAAGAAAGGCTACACACTAATGAAAAATGTGCTGTGGCCTTATTGGGGGTCTACTGCAGTCTGTTGTTTTAACTATAGCATTAGATGTATGACTAGAGTTTAACCAGAACAAAAATAGTTTAAATATGCAACAATTAGGCTTAAATGCGTCTCAGTTCATCGCCCAACTTGCCATCCTCATTTCAGCCAACCCTATCTGGCTGAAATGTACACATCCCACACAAACAAGAGAACAAAAGGTAGGGGCAACAAAAGGACTATCAGTGATGTAGTATACATTACAACTTCATTTACATTTTCAAATTTCTTGACATAGTTGTAGGTGAGGACGTCAGCTTCCTGCAAGTCCTGCTCCGGGTCAAGGGGCTCACCAACGAGGCCCTTCCAAAACGAGCCCAGTAGGTCCAAAGGAAGAGGGACATCGGCACGGATGGCAATGCCTAGTAGCTGACCAAAGAAGTGCAACAACTGCTCTTCTGCATAGCTGATAGGGCTGGGAGTCAGGATGTACTTCCCCTGAGAACAGAAACACATCGTGGCATTGTGAACAGAACAATCAGTTTTATGATGACATGCACATACTTTCTGCCAGCTTCACGTATCTGTTGGTTTAAAAAAATGCAGAGCTGGTTTTCAGAGAACACTGCTATCTCAGACAGTAACAGGTAGATCCAAAATATGATATGTATGGTATGCCTCGTTGGGAAGAACAAACAGCAAAAACACAAAATGTTGACAATGTTACCTTGTTCCGGTTGGCTGCAGAACTGGGACAGGGAAGCAGCAGGGAAAGAGCAGAGCTCTGCAACTCCTTACACACCTGCCACAGGAAGTGTCGAAAAGAGCCGCCTGGATAGACACATTCATCAAAAATGCTGTTTGGTTTGGGGGGGGGGGGAGTCTTGGAATCAAGTATGACAGCAAGGCAAGAGAGAAGAAAACGTGAAGGAGAAATTCTAACTTGTGCCATGAACTTCTTCTCCAGTGAAGCGGATGTTGAAGGCATATGTCGGATCTCCACCGCTTGCCAGTTTCACACAGAGCTGGGATGACTGCACACAGGATAACTGGCGTGCTGCCTGGCAGAAATAGGTGTTCTCTGAGGATCTGATTTCACCTGCAGTACAAACATTAGGTACATAAAAAAAAAGGTTGCCACAATTCATTACAATTAAAAGTGGGAAAAACACAGAAAGGTGTCAGGAAGGCCTACCTCCAACAATTTCTAGAGGGTCCAGTGTAATCTCTGGAGCAGCATGGTCGGCTGTTCGCTGCACTGTGGCATTCAATACTCTGTTCATTACAGTGACCTTAGTGTCGTAAAAGATCAGGCCTGTAATCAGTGGAGATAGCAATAGTCAGTTAAAAGAAATCTCTAATTAGAGACACCCTGTTTCACTTTTTTAGTTTCCAATCCAAATACAAAAATGTCAATTTAAGCTAATAATACATTACATAAGAAGATGGTGCTTTAAGTAATGAAGGACAAAACAGCAGACTGTAATCAAAGTTTAGCTGAATGTTCACTGACAAATTAGCAGTAAATGTTGCACAATAAAGGTAACATCAGTCTGTTTCTCTTTGGCAACGGTTTCACAGTGACAATCTGAATGTCCAAACCTAAAAAACTGCCCCAAACAGACAGAGTCTGTAGAACAGTGCTAAGAACCTTCTCACCTTTTGCCTCACACAACAGCGCTGCAATGCTGTTTTGATACGTATGTGTCTGGCGCAGCTCCACAAGTGGGAGGAAGAAACTCTCCAGGGTGTTGTTGAGGGACTGCAGCAAAGCAAAGCGCAAACGCAGGCTCTCCACGGGCACACCTGAAGACATAAACATACATTCGATAATTACACTTGACTGAAAAAAATGAGCACACGTGTTATAAATGTTTATTTCTAAGTAGATTACATGACAGATGAAAATATGTGGAAATAACTTTTTCACATCACTGTAGGAAAGAAATGACTTTCATCGTTTGAGTCAATCAGAGTACAGACACGCTTTACGCACCTGCAGGCAGTGTACTTACTGAGCAGGCAGGCGACACGAGGATCAGCAGCATCACTGGGATCCAGGTAGACCTCATGGGGGTGCAGTCTGGCTGGTGTGATAGCCAGGTGACGACACAGTCTGTTGATATACTGGACCAATGCCACATCCATTTCTAAGCTCCACTTTCTACAAGCCTTCTGGGCATGGCGGGTGTCTATACAGGTGCACCTAGTATAGAGGGAGATGTGCTTTTAAAATAAAAGATGTTTAACTTTTACCCAAAGGTTATTATAATCTAATGCTGGATGCTTATGGTAAAATACAAACTATACACATATTATAAGACAATCGTACAAAATATTATGGTTGACAAATGTTATGAAAGAGGTTCTAATAAATGATTTAATGAGTACTTTTTAAAAAGTATAAAATATACAAACTGCATGTGTTTAACTGTCAGCAGAAACAAAGCAACACAAGGTTAAAAAAGACATTATTTCTCAAATCCCACTGTAATTCTTTAAAATTCATAATAAAGTTAATGACATGTCTTTTTCGGTTCCTCTAAAGTTAATATAAATGTTTGAAGACAACAAGCTGTTATAAAGAAAATGTTATTTTTTTCTAAAAACAAAATGATAAAACTGACAGCGTGATGTTTTATAGGTAATCTGTGTATGTGTGGCGATATTTGACTTTAAGCAGTCTAGGAGTTATATTTTGTTTTAGGCATGATTTGCCAAGTCTCACCTTTCGAAGTGAAGGTCATAACCACAAGCCAAAATGGCTCTCCACACGCTGCGGATGTCCTGCTTAGCACGGTCAACGGCAAACTTGTGAAAGCCTTCCAGAGTCAAGAACTTCTCCTCTGGGACTGAAGAAAAAAAGAGATATGGTGTGAAGTGGCTCACAAACCCAAGTGGTGAAACAAAACAAGGGCTGCACAATATTTAAAAATAGATCAATATTGCAAAATTACTATATGCATCATCAATATGGCAAATAATTCCAAAACGATTGCAGACACCAAGCTGCATGCAAAAAAATACAAATTTGGCAATCAGTTGGTCCCCCTGTCTTCTGAATGCTCTAGTCAGCACACAGAGTGTGAACATTGTAATGACAGAACATGTGAGTTTATCACAACAGATATTTTTGCAATATTCAGCATTGATTAAATCCCATGTTTTTCTAATATTGCACAGTGTTAAACAAAACTTACTACTACTCTTGTATAGACCATAGAAAACCACAGCAAACAGCTAGTCACAGGAAAATGTTAAGCTTTGTACCACTCTTTTGTTTAGACTGTACCAATTTAACTTAGTAATTGTTTTCTTCAAACAAGGGGAGGGCAAATGCCTAAAGGTGTATTATTTAGGTTAAACTGAATTTATCTGTGTTGTGTTAAAAGCTCATTATTGTGTGCCGTTTCAGCTTGTGGGGAATTTTGCCAACCTTCAGTTTTTTTAGCAGGAGACTTTTCTACATCTTTCTCATCAGGTTTAGATTTCTCAGGAGATTTTGGTTTCAGGACTGCCTTCTTTTCACTCAGTGCCGTTCTGAAATAGACACAAGACAAGCAAACGTGACTCAGCTATCGAGTTGGTGTGTTTATGCACCTAAACGCATGCCTGATCCCTCAGGTTTTCTGTAGCAAATGTCTTACCTGACACTGTTGAGGACAGACTTTTCCTTCGTGAGAGGCTTGGTCATGGGTCTCTTGGTGCTCACAACCTTGCCTTGATGCTGTTCTTTTCCAGCCTTACTGTACTTGTTCTTGTTAGGCTTGGGAGTTCCATATTTTCTTAAAATCTGTACAAAAACAGATTATTTGGACATATTTATATGTTACGTAAAGCAGGGGGATATTTAGGATTTAACTGTTAAAAAAAAAAAAAACATCTAAAGAACTGAGTGCAAACAGAGTAATTAGACAATTCTGAAACAAAATTTTTACATGCTGTATGAAAGTTCACACAACAATATTAATGTTTAGAGGCATGAAATGAAGGGCAGAGGATGCAAAGGTGTCCTATACACCAGCTGTTACATACCAGAGTAAGTTGGTCTTCAAGCATTTTCTTTGGGGGTCGAACATTGGTGAAGAAAGTATGTAGTAGGTTGCCAGGTGTCTGAGAGTTGATCTGTTCCTTGTTGAGGTAAATGTCAGATACTTTAACAGGCTTGGCTGGAGTGAGGCTGAGCATCTGCTCCGAGTGCACACAGCTTTTAAAAATATCAGTAAGGACGTCTCTCGCGCCAAGTACAAGCTTGTCACCTTGAAGCATAATGATAGAATAGATTAGATTTATTCGAGCAGAAATATTTGCAATGTAATAAAAAAGGTGTAAAAATTAAAGTCAAACTCCAACCTTTGATTGACTTGTCCAGAAAGTAGTCTTCTAGGACAGAGCTTCCCTGTGTGTCAAACAGGCTTTGGTTAACACTTGAAACAGTGAGGATCTCCTCATTGGTCAACTCCATCAGCTCCTCTTCACCTTCAAGGCTGGACAAGCCAATCAGGTCACTGCTGTTGAATAAACTGGCTCGAATCTTTTCCACCTTGGCTCGAGAGCGAACCTATGTGTGATAAAACAAAAAATTCATAATATTTTTGACTACCTTGTGAAAATCAAAATTGAAGAGATGGGATACTAACAGTGCTTTAATTGAACCAACCTCGATGACAGCATAGCCCTTGATAGGCCTAGTTGTGACGACATTGCTCTCAAAAGAAGTGACTGTGTGCATAGAGCCCCCATCAGACACAGATGGTGTTTCTGCGCTGTCGACAGGCTCCCCCAAGCTGCCAAGACTCCCCAGGCTCCCTGTGCTACATAGGGAGGTGTCAAGACTTTCTTGACTAGAAACTGTCTGAGGGTCTTGGGGACCCTGTTGAGGGTATGGGACAGCAGCCGCAGGGGTGAGAGGTGGAACAGCTAATAGCTCCTGGTCAACAGAAAGCTCACTGACAGTGCGGGAAACCCCCTGTGAGGAGCTACAAATGGAGGTCTGGCTGGTAGAAGCTGAAGCACTCACACTCAAAGCTGGAGTAACGCTGCTGGAGCTGTCAGGGCTCTCAAGACCTCCGCTGTTGGGGAAAGGTCGTTCAGGTTCGGGGCCTACTTTGCCATCCTGAGGACTTGAAACTCCAGCTCCCGATTTCTTTTTAGGGTCCTCTTCCTGCAGAGGTATGAAGACTTCATCTTTGAAGAGTCCTCCATGAGCATTGCAAGCCCTGCGGATAGCATTTCGAACCACTGCCTCCTCGAGGTGCGTGGGGATACCTGAGAGCACCAGTAGGCGGCTGTGAGCAGTGGGACCCACAAGGGCCTGGCAAGCATCTGTCACTGCATCGCTTGTTACACTCAGGCCCTGCGGGTCCTTGTTGGCAAGATGTCGCAAGATCATCAGGAGAGTGAGACAGCGGTGGAACCACAGCATGTCTTCAGGTTTTCCACCTGCCATGTTCAGGAGGGCACTGTCACTTTCTGACAACCTTGCACCTCCACTTCCCCGTTTCCCAGAGACTGCTGCTGCCACAGCAGCTGCTGCTGCTCTCTCACGCTTCATCTTCACCTTTTTACGTTTGGATAGCAGACTGGGGCTTTGTGGAGTCTGGCCTGGGGACGATGAAGATGATGACGACGAGTCACTAAGGTTAGGGGCACTGGTAGAGGAAAGTGTTCCCACTGAAGAGCTGCCAACATTGAGGGGAAGCGTCACCTCTGCCACTGCCAAACACACTTCCATCAGAGCATGGAAGTAGGTAGAGAACCGGCTCTGCTCTGCCCCCAGGGCCAAAGCAATGCTCCCAGAGGAAGACCCTCCTGCTCCGGGCCCTCCAGCAGTCCATCCCTGAGTTTCTCTGTCATAAAGCTTTCGAAGTTCTGTTTGCAGGGCCATGAGCACTGCGAGGCAGGGGTTAAGCAGCAGAGCAATGGAGCTGGAGAGGCCAGCAGGACTCTTGCGTTGCTCCAAGTGATGGATCTTCCGCAAAAGTTCAGCCAACAAGTGAAAGATAAGTTCTTTGATGGAGGGTGCCAGATCAGTAGTCCAAAGCAAACCACCTACAAACATGACAGAAAGATTAGAAACCAGCATGTGGGGAAACTTTTCTTGTGCTGTACGACTCATCTTTTAGGCTTTGAAAATAATTTAACTTGAAAATCTAGTCATTTAGAATAATTATTATGTGGGTTTAACGTGTATAAACTGTTCTTTTTCAAGAACAAGAACAAACGTTGAATCATATTTTACTACAATTTTCAATAACCACTGGTTTTATAAGAAAGTTACAGAAAAAATGTTTTATAATTAGGAACAAACCTAATAAACCTATTATGCATACATATTAGGCAACCGGCATTATCCAGTGTACATGATGGTGTGGTTATTTTCTTATGAATAGCTAAATGCAAAAGAATAAATATACAAGCATTTTATAAATGCTGTAAAATAAAGATGTGCACCCCACCTAGTAGCTCTACCACCTGCAGCAGCACTGAAGAGGGCACTGTGTCCAACTCATCCTCTGATCGCTCGCTGCTCTCTCCCAGCTTCCACGTTAACAGCTGTTCAGCAAAGGCCATGGCCAAAGGAAACTCTAACGGCAAGGAGTGCAGCACCAGCACAGCACCAGGAGGAGGTGACACCCCTACAAATCAATTGAAAGGGAAACTTATTTCAACCTCAAAGGGTGACTTGTTCTTTCAAAGGAAATGTGACACAGCTATAATGAATTACTTTTTCGTACTAACCCAGTTTGATGTGCACTTTATCAGTGGGGATGATAACTGAGGGGTATTGGTTGGTAGTGGGAGGGGGAGTAAGGCCTGTGTTGGTAGGAGAGGCATCAAGAGGATAACACACAGCCTCCATCAAATTCAGCTGACCATTTCGACGCACTTTGTGACCCAGGCCATACACCATGACTCGAGCCCAGGGAGCCTTGTACAGGCTTGAACTAAAGAACGAAGAGATAAAAAAACATGAGAAAAGGTTAAACAAAGCAAATAAATGAAAGGGATAATAAGGAACCAAAATCAATTATTCTTGATGTTGTATATTAGATATTGTTTTATATTACTAAATAAATTGGAGCAGCTGTGGCTCAGTAGGTTAGAGCAGTCATCCTCCAATGAGAGAGTTGGAGGTTTGATTCCTGCAGTAGTCACATGTCGAAGTGTCCCTGGGCAAGACACTGAACCAATGTGCCCCATAAGTATATGAATGGAGTTTAAAATACCAATTAGACTCTATAGAATGATTTATTCAGATTACGTTTTTAGATATGTAGTTGAGTGCTGTATGAATCTGTGTGTGGATTGGTAAACGAGGGCAGATTGTGTTGTAAAGCACTTTGAGTAGCCTGGTTGGCTAGAAAGGCACGATATATATATATATATATACAGTCCATTTATCATTTCATTTACTATATATATTGTAACTCACTCTTTACGGCAGCCTAGCTGGCTTTCTTTGCAGGACACGCTCACAAATGCAGCACCTGGAAAGCTGACATCCATGCTAACTTTTGACTCTGTCACAGGAAACTCCTCTGATGTAAACTGCTCGGGTGCATTCTGTGAATATAAGCATTTTCACAAGAGATGTTTACTAACCAGAGACATAGTCATTACACTACACACTGGATGGCAGAGCTGACCTGTAGGAAGCAACACATTTGCTTTGTGAGCTCCAGTAAACTTTCCTCTCCTTGATGCAAGGCACGAGTGATGGCCACTGTCAACCACTCCCGGATGGGCTGAGCGTTGCCCTGGTAAAACAGGTCTGTGGGAGAGCAGCTTTGGCCCTCAAGGTTGTGAAGCAATGACTGAGCCAAGAGAATAGAGCTGGAACTAATAGTGCCATCTGCAGGAAGAATGAAATTGGCATCGTTAGCATAGGACAGAAAATCTCAATGACACTGCAAAAATCACTTAATCGAAAAATAAATTTAGGCTCACCAGGGAGAGGTGGAGCCAGCAGCTGATTAGACAGAAGCTGCAGGTGTTCCAACGTAATGTCACGGATAGCAGGTATGTGGAAGAGACGAGTGAAAGTGTGGGGACTCTTGGGGGCGAAGATGTTGAGCAAAGCCATACGACAGTATAATCGAGCCAATGCACTTTCACAGCGGAGAAGTTCCCTAAAGC
>JAOXNZ010000001.1:12578042-12589861 GCA_028566095.1 Kryptolebias brasiliensis | reverse complement strand
AGTCCAGTTGCTTTTGTTTTTAACCTTTTTTGGATTTACCATGTCCTGGATGACTGAGAATCTACACCAGCATATCCCATGAAACCACTGAGTGGGCTTTATTGAAACTCTCAGAAAGTAATCATTGGGTGTACATCTACAACTGAACTTTTGGAGTCAACCTGATTAAAAGATGGCCGCCACAGCTGACACTCATTCTCCTAAATTCAGTTATAAATAGGAATTCAGCAGAGGACAGGCATCAGTGAGATGAGTGGTGACTCTGCTGAGCTCAGTCAGTAATATCGACTGGAAAGTTAAATATATATATCAAGGTAGGTCTATATCAGAAACTGATTCCTTAAATTCCATATTGCTTTATTTTATTTATTTTTTTAAATGGCCTTTATATGCCAAACGTATCATAGAACAAAAATTCTGTTTTGGCGTGTTAGCCCAAGATTAAGAGTGGCCCCCATCTGCCCTCCTTCAAAAACTTTCTGTTTACATGTTACTTTTAAACGTTATACTGGAAGAGGAGTTTGGACAGCTTCTTTTATAGTTCATATTCATCTTTAATTTTGTCAGATGGAAATCTGAATTACTGTAATGACAGCTGTAAAGTGGTGGAAATGATTGTTCTGCTGCAGGTTTTAATAACTTCTTGACGTCTGAAACATGACTCAAACTTCAGTTTTTTTGTAAAACATCTGTGCTTAAAACTGTTGCAAACCACTTGTTTAATTTCTCCGAGACATGTTTTATTATTTATTGTAAGTCATTTTCTCCAAAGTAACTTAAACTGTAACTTTTCTCTGCAACGTGTTTGAGTCAGACTCTTACTGTAGCATAAACCAGAACCATGCTAGTGAAGTAAGTACCTCAAAATACTACCAAATAGTACTCGAGTAAAGTTGCTTTTCATCATGGTTCATAAAGCTGCATTCTTACTTCCCATTATTACATTTGATCACCTTTTGCTACATTTTAGTCTTACAGTCCAAAGGTTTTCTGACCCTTTCCTCCGATACCATCCTCTAATGTAACCATAGCAGCTGAACCCCAGTTTTAAAAACAAAAAATCTCTTTACAAACAAGAAGCGTGCAGTTTTTCCCCAGATTTTATTGGTTTGTGTAAACGTTCTGCAAAACCTTTACATGCAAAGTTATTTGCAAACATACGTATTTCAACTTCATGCACTATCTATGTACAAATACAGAGATAAAGGAACATTCCACTGAATTATCATAATCAAGTAGAAGACAGCAAGGACTTTAGCTGAGAGAGAAGCCTGTTTTTTTTTTTTGTTTTTTTGTTTTATAACATTTGATGACCATCATGTCATGAGCACAGTAGCTGATGTAGCACAGAGTAGGACTGGAGAAAATCGGAGCCACGGCCACGTCGGGGGCACAGTGGAGTAAACAGGACACTGGAAAGCTTCGAATGTGCAAGTAGGACTTCTCAGTCGAACGCTGAGCATATCTGTGGTCTGCTACTCATAAAAGCAGATCAAGCCTCAGTGGTTGATGTGCTCTGCTGATTATTTGTCAAGCCTGTGGATTCTAACACACCAGTTTATTCAGATCACACCACAGCCGTCATGCAGAATATGGCCTCTTGTTCAGAATGTAAAGCATCAGTAGGAATGTTATGGGAAAAAAGTGTAAACATTGATGAAATTACAATAGCATTTATCTTTTACAAAGTATATATATCTTGAACCACAAGACATTTCATGCATAGGATTTTTTTTGTTGTTCTTGTTTTGACATTGGAATAACTTGCAGACAGCTGTAGAAATTGAGGTCATTCCACTTTGTAAGGTGTGCTTTCCTTGATTTGCTGTAAGTGGTGAACGAACACTCACCGAAGCCTTGGGTGATGAAGGGTGAGGCAGAGGGCAGAAAAAGGGCCTTGTTTTGTGCAAAGGGCTAAGTTAGGGGGTTAAAGCAGGCCACGATCGCCCCAGGCACATGAGAGTCACAAGCACAGTGCATGCAGGTAGAGCTGCACATAGTTTTCACACGACACGTTCCACAGTCTCTGTTCGCCAAATTAGTTAAGGATACCTGTAGAGAACGTGACCGCGTGCGTTCGGTGTAAACAGTGCAGTAAGACAAACCCTCTGAGGAGTCAGAGTGAATCGCGAGCTTTGAAGGAGCAGAGGTAGCCGGACGAGATTCCTTTTTTTTTTTCTTCTTCTTCTTCTGCCAGCTCTCATCGCAACGAAGAAATCAAACAAAACATCAACTTCATGATTCACTTTTCAGTGGTTTTTTTTCTTAACACATAGTTTTTAACGTCCCACAAAATAAAATTTACAGCTTGGATAACATTACATAAAACCTCTTGGTAAACTATATAGGTGTGCTAGAATATATATATATATATATATTCAAATCACAAATTAACAGCAACTGATTAAAGAGTAGTCTAGCTCATGGTCCACTCACGTATGAATCATCTGTCGTATCAGATGTCTATCCTAACCTGAGCAATGTATCAGTATGTAAACATTTCTTTGTGGAAATATACAAAATGTTCATACAGCTGAATTAATTTAAGGTGCAGCTGTGTGTTTTTTATACTGTACGTGTGTGGCCTGGCATGCTAATATGGTGTTACATGTTAAATACAGCACTACGTAAGGAAGTCCAAGTAATGAACTATGGGAGCTAACGCTTTTAATGAGCTCGAATGATGGTTCTGACCTCCGGTGCCACAGCATATTGCTTTTCTCCATCTGTACCAGTGCAATTCATTTCATTTAGTGAAGGATGTGCCACGTTCACTGCATTTACATACCATCGCTCACCAATATGAGGGCCTTTGTGCAGCTGTTTGACGACAGATGTCTTGGTAAGATTAATTAACTTACAAATTCTTTTGTTTTAATCGTGATGTAGTGTCAGCACAGGCAGAGAAACAGCTTCCAATCAAAGAAAGAAAGAACGACGCTGAAGGAACAAACAGTGCTTGTGTGATTGATGAGAGTAATAAATATTAAAGCAACAGTTCAGATCTTTTGAAGTGGGGTTCTGTGGAAAGGGTGTGAGCAATTAATATCTTACCTGTTGTAGATAGCTCTTGAACGACCTTAATTTGGAAAAAATAGATTTTAATTCTGAGCAGATTGATGAGCTAACGTCTAGTCCAAGCAGAGCCAAGAACCAAGTGAATTGCTGTCGTCTTAAAACATCTCCAAAGTCACAAATCTCAAAGTGGTTCCTGTTTTATAAACCTTTACATTAGGTTTTGATTCAGAGGGCTGCAATTCTAAAACAAATATTGATGCATTTCGATTATCTTGAAACCTAAATAACTGTGGCTTATTTACCACAAATAGACACTGATTTCTATACTTCCATGCCTAATAAAGAGTGCCACATTACATATGCAACAAAAAACAATATTCACAAGCTGCTGATCAATTAGCATACATGCTAATTTACCAATAAAAATACCATAGAATAGCTAACATGATTAGCATCATGTTTATCACTGTAAATTTATACATAAATCCAAAGACATTATTAAAGACAGCCATTTTATGATAACTTCAACTATTGTTTACAGATCTATATTCTTCAGGATTCAGCAAAGAAACAATGAAAAAGTTATGATAACACACAGCTTTACTGCAACCTTTCCATTACAGGGAATGACATTGTTTTAAATTGGCAGAAATTCACTTTGGTCTCAGGCCTGCCTGGACCAGCCGTTAGCTTGTCAATCCAGTCAGAATGAGGTCATTCCAACAGTTATCTACAACAGGTAACATATTTCCTGTTCAGAAATGTTCCACAGAACCCCTCTTCAAAAGAACTGAACTCTGAACGGGGAATAAATGCAAACTGACTGGGGGGGAGAGATGTGCGCTCATGCTGTGTGGTTAATCACTAGGAACGTGATTTTCGTTCAGCAGGGTGTGCCAGCGCTCGATCCTCTTGTCCTTGTTCTTCAAACACTCATACCAGTGCTTCAGCCTCTCCCCTTTGGCAGTGATGCCCAGCTGACACCCACCTGTCAGGAAGGAGGGAGATGTGCGGGTGAGAATTTCTGCCTTTTGTTTTTGTTTTTTTATGCAAAAAACAGCCGTGACACTGATCCGATATTCACCTATGTAATCGTTGGACTTCCCAAGATCATAATCCCACACTGAGATGTCCAATGTCTTCTTGGCCAGTTCACTGTGTTTGATTTCAAACCCAAACTCCTGAAATTTGATCCAGACATTTCAAATTTTCATTTTAAAAAAAAGTATTTTTTTTTAAACTATTACAACAATTTGTTTTTAAAAAAACACCCAGCTGAATTCAATTTTGATGAACTTTTTTTTTTTCTCCAAACCTCGTTAAACTCTGGGTTCAAAGTCCTCTTCTTGATCTGTGTTTTGCACTTGCCCTTCTTCCCCATGTCAGGTTTCAAACATCTGCAAAGTTACACACGCATAGAATGTAATTTATGCAGTTTACTGCGTAAAATGCTCCCCCCCCCCCAACTCCCCCATTGGTTCCACCTACATTTTGACATATGGGTCCGAGTAGCCATTAGAATCCATAGCAGCCAAATGAACGCAGCGCACGACCCCCACCATGAGACGACTCTGCGGAGAGTTGTACATGAGGGAGATCAGAATCCGGCCGCGCTCTTCTGCCTCTGTGCCATCTTTCCCTGGCTAAAACAGAGCAGAAGGAGAGAAAAAAGAAAAAACACTTGTACAGGGTTGATTGTAACATCGGTATGAACTTCTGGAGGAATCTGTCACGTTTAGACATGCTCGGAATCAGCCATTGCCTCATCTTCGTAGAGCGCTATCCCTCTGGCTCCTCCGGCTGTTGCGGTTCTCTTCGTCTGTGAGGAGGAACAAGATTACAGCAGGGTCAGTGAGAGGCTGAGATGAGTTAAACGAGGGTCGTTTGGCTCTTCGATCGTCCCACTCACAGGCACGACCCTCTCTAGGCAGACGTTGAAGTTCTTCTTTTGATTCATCTTCAGCTTCTTCAGTGCCACCCGGGTTTCCCCAATAAACTCATTATGCCCAAACTTGTCTTCATCGCAGACAGAAAGCCTGTGGAATTAAAAAAAAAAAATTAATTATACTCATAAACGTCTCTCCAAAAAAGCAGATGGAAGTTGCTGCTGTGGGTGGGTCGAGTGTGACTGAGCGAAGTGAATTTCCCACCTGAGGGTCTTGCGTTGCATGTCCTCCTCTGTAAGGCCGTGGTAGGTGAGCTCCTCATTCCATGCAGGGTTGCGAGTGTTTCTCAGGGTCTTTGTACGCAACTTGTTGGACTGTTGGATGCCATTCGGATAAGGAAAAGAATTAACTCTTTCAAGATATAATCATCCAAATTCTTATATTAGTTGTTGTCGATGACCACAAGGGGTCAGGAGTGAACTATCAGAGAGATTCCTCAAAGCAAATTGGGCTAAAATGACCAATATTTTGCTTGGAGAACATTATGGTGTTCAATATATTGAAAGAAAAGAAAACTTTATATGAAACAGATGTGATTCTCTTTTTTTTTTTTTTTTTACCTTACTAGCCCCTGGCAGCAGATGAAGCTTCACATAGGGATCTGCTAACCCATTTGAGTCCATGGGCTTCAGGCCCTGAGAAGAAGAAAAAAAAGAGAATAGTGGTAATGAGATCACAAACGGTAGAGAGCAGTTAAGCTAAAGTGCCACTCAGGAGCTTTTAACATGAACCACTTGATTGAAATCGTGCCTTTGTGTGCAAGAATCAGGGCAACCGTGGTACCTTTGCTTTGATGATGCTACAGTGGAGGCTGTTGCTTTCCTGCTCATAGTGAAGACTGAACTCGAGAGAGCCCAGAGTTGCTGAAAGAGACCCAGATCAGCCATAACGTTAAACTAGAATAAACAACAAACCTGCTTTTGCTTAATTAAAAGTACAAATGTAGGGATTCTCTGGTAATTAAACAAGTCTCATATTGTGAATTAAAGCGTGAATGGGACCGAGACTGGCTGAAAAACAGTCCTACCCGTCCCTCATGAAACATTAACAAATGTTTAAATGACTTTAAATAAACAGTGGAGCGATTTCAGAAGCACATAACATAAAATAAATTAAATAAACACTCAAGTCTCTGTGGAGGACATCGAATGTAGCAAGAAATAAAGATTGAGAGGCTGCCCACACACATTTCCTTTGGAGGAGTTTGCCTGGCACGGCTAGATGCTGGGAAACAGCATAATCAAAAGTTATCTGTTAATTATCCTAAAATGACGATCAACTTGTCCATGCTTAGACCCACTAACTGCAAAAATGCAACATTTAATTTGATCAAGAATAAAGCCCAAAGCTGTGCTACCAGTGACAGTCAAAACCCCACGCCAAAAAAGTGCTTCATTTTCAACTGTCAAACCATTTTCTCTAATATTTTCAAGTCAAACTTTAAGCTAAGTTATATAATAACACTGGAAATTGTCATATATCTAATATGCTGGTGTTTGTTGTTTTAACATCTAATAAAGCTGTCCTGTCAATGTCTTGCATTTCCCACTGAATCCGAAAGGGAAACATATTTATACTTACTCAAGTTATACTTCAGTAACAATTACCTAATTAATTAAGTGTTACTTGAACATAACATTTTATTAACCTTTAATACCAGAGGCATTTACATCAACAGTATTTGCAAAAGGCTACAGAAACTAGTCAACGACCCAACTATTCTCACCTTCGTATCCCCACAGAAAACAGGCAGATAAAACTATTTCTGCCTCTTCACACCAGGGAATGGATCCAAGGGGAATTTATAACTTGTTAGTCCTGTTACATCTAAAATTATGTCCACCGCTCTAACAACCTGGATCTAAATAAAACAATAACTGAACCCAGTTTAGAAGAAAGTCGTTTTGTCCCTTCAGGCTGAAAATATAAATAGTTTGGTATCATTTTTTAATCATTGAACTAATATGTGAGGGCAGCTTTTGAATGTCTTATGTCTGATTGATGGTTTAGTTTTTCATGTCCTCCTCAGCATTAGTTTCTCTGATACGGGTTTCCATATTACTGATTATGCAAATATCCCCAACTAATATTTTTTTATGCAAGGAGAGATGTTACAATTCAAAACTTTTCTTGGGATTTACCTCTAATGAGTGGGAAAAATAGGAAATGAAATTAAACCAGACTTATCACCAGATGGGGCACTCACTGGCTTCATCAGAGTCATAGTCGTTGGCGTCGTCCTCCTCCTCAGCTGGGGGAGGTTGCTGTCTGGGGGGAGGAGTGTTATAGGCGGCGGGCTGCCTCCTGTCCTCTCTGACTGCAGGAGGTGCTCTGTGCTCTGGAGGAGCTGCAGCAGAGGCGTACGCACCTTTATCTCCTGCTGCAGGACCTACGAACAGATTCAGTCATGTGAGGCGGCATGAAACGACCAACCGCTGCTGCTGAGTATTAACTTATTGCTCGATGCAAGAAACGAAGAAAATGTGTCCCCGCTGTTTCTCACCTTGCTGGGCCATGGTGGCCAAAGCAGCAGGCTGTTGTCTGGTGCTCTGTACAGGCACCATCTTCTTCATCACCACTGCGCCTCCCTGGCCGGCCTCTTCAGGGCCAGCCCCCCCTGTGGCCATGCGCAAAACCGGTTTAGGGGCCACAGGTGGGTAACCAGCACGGCCCTGTGGCTCTGCAGCTAAAAACAAGCATGAGTAAGTTAAGACAAGAGAACTGCCCAATCACTGCACTTTATGCCTTTAATGCAGAGGAATCTGTCATCTTGCCAGGTCTTTCTGGACACTTCTGATGTTGCAGATTTTTTTTTGTTTGTTGGAAAGGTGTTGACCTATATACACTATAAGCAGCAGGGGGGCAGCCCAAAGCCTGAATCTGCAACAGCTGCTCAGTCTGCCGGTAGATCACATTGAACAGGTAACCCCACAGTGACAAATTAAAGTGTCTGGCTTATCAAACCAGCGCCACTCGGAGGCTCATTTTTGTCTCAGCGTGCAACTTCTGCCTGGTTTAATTGAGGACCTCATCCTCTCTCCTGCAACAGTGGGGAGGCACTGCCAAATCTGGGAAGCAGCTGAGAGGTTTTAATGACGAGAACAGAGCAACGAGAGGTGAGGGTACAGGACAGAGAAGGTGAAATTGATGGACTGATAAGAGCGAATACTCTTATATTGGTCTCTTTAAGTTCTGAACATACCAATGAAGAATTTTGCTAGTAATAATTTGATTGCCGCTTTATTTTGGTGGACATAAATGTGGCATTTCTTTGTTTCCATGTATCAATCTGTCAGGAATCACAGCTTTACAGGGTGTTTTGTTGTTGTTCCCACACTGTATGCCCACTGACAACAACTCAGCACACGTTGAAATAAAAGTGACAGGTTGTACTACCACTTTTCACCTTTCTGAGTGACAGCCTGTTTCTTGGCCTTTTCAAACATCTAACATTGTGAAGAAACCATTCAACGTTAGTAACAGCCAATAGCATGTGTAGCTGTGCCAAAAGGAAAAACATGTTTTTGTGTCTGACCCATTTCAGCTAAAAATAGAAGCCCATAGAAAATAACATCCGAGCCCTTTTTACATGTGCACATTTTTCCATTAAACTGATGGCAGCTGAATGCGATGCTTTTGTGTGTGATTTACTCCACTGGTGCTTTTCTTTAACATTGTTTGCTACAGAGACCTGACTAGATCAGATCTAATAGCATATATGGATTATTTTTTATAATGAAACGACTGTGGACTGCTGCCCACAGGCTTGGACAGCAGCGGTGACAGATTTCTGTTCAAAGTTTCCTCCTTCATAATTCAAATTACAAAATATATTCCTGCAAGCACTGAGTTGCAGCGTCTTAGTCAAATAAAAAAGGAAAACTTTGAACAAGTCCTGTTGATTTCTGTCTACTTATAAATAAATATTTTATTCCATGTTTCATAACTTTCTTTTTAAGGTTTGACCAAAATGTATACAGATTATGCAACAAATGGGCAATGGTCTGCTGCTGCCATTGGAAATACAACTCAAATTCTGAAAATGTTGGGACACTGTGTGAATGTAATATAAAACAAAATGCAATAATTTGCAAATCTCAAAATGCCATATTTTATTCACATTGGAACAAAGTAAACATGTCAAACGCAGAGGGACTATTCAGCCTGTTATCAGCACAAAGTTCAGAAGCCTGCCTCTCTGATGGTATGGGGGTGCATTAGTGCCTCTGCCAAGGGCAGCTTACACATCTAGAAAGGCACCATCAATGCAGAAAAGTCTATACAGGTTTTAGAACAACATGTGCTCCCATCCAGAAGACAGCAGGGCTTCATAATAAAATAATCCTGGTGCTGAACTGACCTGCCTGCAGTCCAGACCTCTCACTAATTTAAATCATTTGATGAATCATGAAATGAAAAATCCAAGAAAGAAGACCCAGAACTGTTGGACAGCTAGAATTCATCAGACAAGAATGGGACAACATTCCCCTCCAAAGACTCCAGCAGCTTTTAAGGTCACAAAATTTAAAATTACATTTTATTTTTACCTTAAAATAGTATTTCTTAGTTTAAACATTTGATATGTTTACTGCATTCATTCTGTTGTGAATAAAATGTGGTTTAAGAGATTTGCAATTCATTGCATTTGATTTTTATTGACATTTTCCAACTATTTTGTAATTGTGGTTGTACAGAGACCTAGTCTGTGGTGTTTTACTCATTGACTCAAAAATCAAACTACTGGTGGCTGATATGCTTAATAAAACACTTGATGCATCAATGTACGTAAATGCCAAAAGCAAACTGCTTGTTTGAGTTATAGAAATTCAGAATGTTTTCAGATACTGCATTTGCTATATATACTTATCCTGACCTGGAAACTACTAAAACCAAATTCAACACTTGTCAGTGCTGCACAGGAACCTTGTTAAAAAGACAGAAGATAAAGTGAAGCCTTTTAGACAGGAGGCGATAAGAGGTTCTACAGCAATGCAAAGTATACAGTGCGCACTGTAGATTTTACATTAAAGCTTGTATACAGATATAATATCATCCTGACCTTGTAAGTCTGTAAGTAAGCAGAATAGATGAGGGCTAAGAAAGAAAACTTGCCTGAAACTGGCTGCTCAGAGGCAGGATCTTGATTTGGACCGGAGAGATAAACATTGAAAACAATATGCCAGAAAAAGGCCTGCAACTTGCTCAGTTTAAACATTTATGGTGAGCAGAGAAAGTGGCAGTGACTGTGTCTACCTGGTGGTTGTGGTTGGCTTTTTGCCTCTCGTGGCTCAGAGGCTGTCGGCTTCGGCAGGTCTGCTGCCTCCGGGGCACCTGTCTCTTTCGGTTTAGATAACGGCATGGGTGACGGCAGGAAATGCTTCGGAAAACCTTTGAAGAACCAGGCACCGGACCTCTTCCACACCTGAGAAAGACAGAAAGGAACAGATGTCTTACACAGGCTCTATAACAGACTGTTTGTTTCCTATGACTGCTCTGGTTTCAAGCACTCACCTCTCGCTGCTCTCTGCAGATCTTGCACAGCCACACAGCGCGAGGCTGACTGCCACACTGTGTGCCACACTTAGTGCACATGTGCTACACAGAAAAAAAAAAGGCAATAAGAAAGACGGTCTCTGCTCGTTTTATTGTAATTTTCTTATAAAGCTGTAATCTGTAGACAAGAAGCACGCGTGTATTTTCACTTTTAGGAAGGATTTCAGCGGGGCAGCGTTCTGTTTGCGCTTGTGTTATAATTGCCTTACCTTTTTGCAGTCCTCACACACCACTGAGCTGACCCCAGGTGAGCCCAGCTGCTCCCCACACAGCAGACAGCGGGAAACTCCGTCTCCACACACTGTCTTCTTTATGTCGTCCAGGCGGTTTATCAGGCGCCTGCGGAAGCACGGAGGCAAATCTTTCTAAAAAGGTCACTGTTAATTATCCCACATCCAGAATTACGCATTTCATTAGTCTCAATGTGAGATTTTCTTTCTTTTTTTTTTTTTCACCCAATCCTCTCCTGCTCCATGGCCTCCATCTTCTCAGCACGGGCAATCACACTGTTTATAATCTCCTTCTCTTCATCTGTCAGGTCTGGACCAGGACCAGGACCAGGCTGCAAAGTCCAGTTCCCCCTGTTAGTAAAAAAAAACAAACAGTCTTCAGTTGAAGGTATATATTTTCCAGTTTTAAAGCTCAAATAACACATTTGTACACGCAGAGAAACAGTTTAGCATTCGAACAGAGCAAATGAAACAACTGAAGATGCCATTATCACATCGCAATGCAAAAACAAGTCTCTTTATTATCTTAGTTATTGGCAAGAAAACAATCCTGCTAAACTGGAAATCAAAAAAAGTTTGTAATCAGTCACTTGTGTTCATTTTGCGATCACCCTCTGCCTTTAAAACCCGGTCTTCTTCCTCATTTACTCACTGGTTCATTTTCACTCTCATGTGCTGTCCGGTTTTCCTCGTGCTCTTTGCAGTCTGGTTTTTGTTTGTTTGTTTGTTTGTTTGTTTTAGTTGCTGCCACGTCAGCCCTTTTCTTTTTGTAAATAAATTAGTTTTTCTTTCGAGCTCTCTTTGTCAGTCTGCATTTGGGTCCAACCATCCACCAAACCTGACAATACCTAACTTCAGTTTATTTGTTGTTGTGTTTGTTTGTTTTTTTAGTTTAGTTGTCTCTTAATAGTTTTTAAAGGCACTCGTTGCGAACTATGAAATCAAACAGAAAAGGTTATCCTAAACTATATCACACAGTTCAGTTGAGCGCTGACTCCAGAAAGATTCATATGAATTTCAGAAATGCAAATACGCACTTAATGTAAACAAACCACTGGGTTGAATCTGCCGA
>JAOXNZ010000001.1:12540111-12556748 GCA_028566095.1 Kryptolebias brasiliensis | reverse complement strand
ATTTATTCTGGTTTGTTTGTTTGTTTGTTTCAGTTTTTGTTGGCACAATGAGAATTACCATGATGTTTTTGGCAAAGGTCTTTAACAATAATTCACTTTTTTTAATTAAAAATAGAATTAAGGGGTAACTTCACTTATGAATCACTATTAAGTAATACTTCTCAGCTTGATGTAGATGGAATAGGCTTGTGGGCCCGGTACGGCCCGATACGGCTCGGTACGGCCCGGGGGCCACCAACTGATGATGGCTACAGTACGTACACAGCCTGTTTAGTTTGAAATTATTAGAAATTATGTCCCAATTTCAACAGAATGTAAATGACAGTTTATTCACAGTGATCATTTTGGGTTCTCATAATGGAAAAAGCACAAGTTTTTATAAAATGATCTATTATTTATAACAGAAGAGTGGCTTCATTTCACAAATGAGCCGGTTCTAGTGACTCGGTTGTTTTGATGGCTTAGCCAGCTTGAAGGAAATGACTTCTTTTTAAATAAATTAGTTTCATGTGTGATGTTCCAGGAATGACCATCCAAAACACAGGAATGATAAGGACTGTTTAAAATCTTTGTCTTTTGAGAAAAGATAAAGATAAAGTTGGGAAAGGGTCTGTGTGCACCATTTTTACCCAAGGAACTCGCTTAGTATCAGTCTATTTATCAGCCAAATTTTTAATCAGTGCAGAAAAAACTTGAGATTTTCAGAGTGCCGACCTGACTGCGGTCCTGCCACTAAAGTGCTTATTTCTCATCCAAAAGTCTGTTTTCATTTAGCTCAGTACATTCACAACCACCGTAAATAATGTTTTTGTTGCTCAGGAGACTAATTGTGTTTGTGCTTGAGTGATGAATTGTGGTTAGTCTGGATTTTGTTTTCATAATTACTCTGAAAATGAAATAGAAACAGAAAGGTAAGTGCTTCTCATGTTTGATTTAAAACAGGACTAACAAAAAGAAACCTGAGTGCACATACTGCATCTGTAGTTCGTCAGTGCTACTTTTGCAGAAGTTAAATATACTGAGCAAATGGGTAATACCTACATTTTAAAGTAGCAATATAGTTACATGTTTAAAGAAGAAAATATAATTCATGTTAAAGACAAAATGTTGTAGAAATTTGTTTGGTTTTCATTACATGATGCAGTATTTTCACTGCTTGATCTTAAAGCAGTTCAGATGTACTGAGTATTATTTGCACGTCTTTTTTTGTTAGTTTAGTAATCTTTAAATCAGGTTACTTATAGGGACATTGTTTATTGCTTGGGTACATTTTAAGGCAATCTCACCAAACTTTATACTCCAACCCATTTAAAAAAAAACATAAGAAATGCCATAAATACCTACATTATTATTACCTTCAATATGAACTTATTTTATTTTAATTTAAAATCTGAAATACATCTAATCAAATCAAAATATCTTAATTTAAATTTCTCAAGTTTTCTGACTTTTCTAAATTGAGCGCAAGAGTTAGTTCGATTTCACTCACTGACACATCCCGCAAGGGCGGTGACATATGCGGTACATCTTACAACTAAGAACGCCTTCGTTGCTTTTCGCTGTAAATTAAAAGCGTGTCGAGCTACATACAGGTTTAGGTATTATCCCTTTACTCAAAAAAGCAAGTTTTCTCCGCCGACTGTTCGGGTTGAAATCCCCGGAGCGCGGTCTCGTCTCTGCGATTCCGCTCAAACGCCGCCCGCGCAGCGCCATTTTGAAAGTGCAACGCCAGAGGAGGCAGATGCGAGGGAAATCTCAAAGTGGAGTGCAAAGTCTGCAAACCGGCCGTGAAGGTTGTGGTTAGCTTCTTCTGTTCCGTGGAAAAACCATTTCGCCTTCGTGGTATCAGCCTGGTTGGAGGTCTGTCGGGGCTTACTCGCGAACAGCCCGCTTCGTTGCTCCACTCCTCCTGCTCTTCGGACAGAACCACCCCAGTCAGCCCGACCCAGGTCACTCAGCACCGACTGCTCCAGCCCAGGGCCCGAACCTCCTGCAGCAGAGCCCGGTCCGAGTCCGTCACCGTCATGGCAGGTAAAAACACACCACCACGACGAGCGTGAAAGCTAATCTTAGTTGTCATATTTTTGCACGGACGTGTTGTTTTGATCATCCTCAGCTATGGTGAACCAGCGCAGGCTAGCTAGCAAGCTAGGAGACACTTAGGATGAAGAAATAAAATAAATAAAGTCTCCGACAGACTGAAAGTGAGCGTCACACAAACCAGACACATTTAAACTCCTTCTACCTCAGAGTTTATTCCCTCAAATACAACATGCAGTTTGTACGAAGCCCTTTTTCCCCTCGTAAAGCTAACTCGGTTTGAGTGAAGTTAGCTTGTGGCTAATGAGAAGTTGACGGTGAGGAGGATCGACTCGGGTTTGTGTTTCTGTGCAGGACCCGGCGGTGGGAGCAGCGATGTGCAGTGGTGCTTCTCACAGGTCAAAGGAGCCATGGATGATGATGTAGCTGAAGGTAAGTCAATAAACCTTGTCCTCAGTGAATCACACCATTTTCCACCATATAAACTCCTGCATTAGTTTATGTTTGAGGTGTAGCATTGCACCAAAGTTTGAAGAATTAAAGAAACTAGTGGCTTGTTCAGTCCTATCTGCTTGCTTTATGGCCCTATATGACTCCTTGGCATGGTGTATCCATAAATTAAACTCATCACACTGAGAGCGAAATCACAACACCAGAGTACTAAATTGTGTTTACACGGTACATAGCTGCCACATTGAAGCGTGAAAGCCTGGAGAGTTGTTTAAAGTAAGCTTTGCCCTGAGATCGAGTACAAATGAGAGCCCGTTCTGGAGTCCAAGTACGTGAGCTGTAAAGCCAACAGTGAAGTAGTGCAAAGATCTTCTCCTTCAGTCTGCCTCGTTTTGTTTTATTCAACAGATTGCACGGCGTCTGGTGGTGTCAGGCGCTTTGTGTGCTGTCTGGACTGGAACCAGCTCAGAATAGTGCCTCTCTGTGAACGGAGATCGATTGTTGAGAATGCTCGTCTTTAAAAACGTGCGGAATGGTCACAGATGGAAAGTCGTGTGTTTTTACTGAGCGTGCTCAGTGCGCACTTGGGTTGCACTGTTTCTGCAAGTTTTCAGGGTCGCACGTGGACGTACTGAAGCGAGTGTGCAATGTCTTTTAATTTAGTAGATTGCTTTAAATAAATGCAGTTTTTACCCGGGAAATGGTATCAAACCAGTTCAGACATGCATTACATCCTAAAATGACAGCAAATTCCTAATTAGGGCCCACAAAAACATCTATTTTTGTTGGTCTTATTTAAATACTGCACTGTGTTGACAGCTGACATCATATCAACGGTTGAATTCAATCACTCTGGGGAGCTGCTTGCCACCGGAGACAAGGGGGGTCGTGTAGTCATCTTTCAACAGGAGCCAGAGGTATGTGATTGACTGAAATGACGCATCTGACTAAATGTGCACAAATATTCCAGGCTTTTCGCAGTCGATGAGCTTCTAGCTTCATGTAATCTGTTGAACCTTTCACTCAATACATTATTCTACCACAATTCCACCTATTCTTAAGTTTGATTTAAGCTCTGTTGTTGTTTAGAGTAAGAATCAGCCGCAGTGCAGAGGAGAGTACAACGTTTACAGCACCTTCCAGAGCCACGAGCCTGAGTTCGACTACCTGAAAAGTCTTGAGATAGAGGAGAAGATCAACAAGATTCGATGGCTACCTCAGAAAAATGCAGCCCAGTTCCTTCTGTCCACGAATGGTTGGTAAACCGCTGGACTCACTGTAGTGGGACCGAATTTGTGACATTTTCTTATTCTGAGCTCTTCATTTTCATCTGCCTGCTGTCGGAGCGAAATAATCCACACGTGTGTAAAAATTCTTCTCTTATCAAAGATGACTGATCTCTGCTCTGTCTCACCGGCAGATAAAACTATTAAGCTGTGGAAAATCAGCGAGCGTGACAAGAGACCAGAGGGCTACAATTTAAAGGAAGAAGATGGACGTTACAGAGATCCCAACACTGTCACGACTCTACGGGTGGGTATATGGGGGGGAAAAAATACATGTTTAGCACTGTCCCAGTAATGTTTTGATTCCAGAACAATTGTATCAGTTTCCCTTGTCCCTGTCAGTGTTTTTAGTTGTTGCTTCTCATCACTCAGATTAGTTTAGGAGGCATAAATCTATAAATACTGAAAAGAGAAAAAAGGCAATTCCGTGATTTGTGTAAGAGTAGGAATTACCATGTAAAAAATCTTGGGTAAAGGATGAGCTCTAAACGCTGCATTGTCCTGACGCTTTTCCACTCGCCTCCCCAGGTACCGGTGTTCAGGCCCATGGATCTGATGGTGGAGGCCAGCCCCAGACGAGTGTTTGCGAACGCTCACACCTACCATATTAACTCCATATCAGTCAACAGTGATCATGAGACCTATCTGTCTGCAGATGATCTGCGCATTAACCTTTGGCATTTGGAGATCACAGATCGCAGCTTCAGTATCCTTTTGTTGGCTAATTCCACATAGCAGACATCATATTTACTTATTTTAGCAGTTAGACTGTCTAATGTAAAGTAATAATAATAATAATAAATATGTATTGATATTATATATATGGCAGTCTGCTGTAATTTGTCTTTGAAACCCACTGCGTGTAAGAAAGCAGTAAATGACATAATACTATTGTTTTTATAGCAGGATATAAACTGTGTTATTGTATTTGTGTTTTAAAAGCAGTGGAACCTAGAGTTAAAAAAAGTGCACTGCTAGACCTCAAATCTCAATGTCATACTTTATAACCAGCACTAGATGTCACCAAACTAAAAGATTGTTTCTGATTTCTACAGAAAGTATCTTTAATAGCTTAATGATTTTTATTGTTCCTCATAGTTTCCTCCGCCTGTGTTCTGCATGATGTTTTCATTCTGCAAAATGCACTTGAAGTAAAAAGGAACTTTACTGGATGATTTATAAGCGACAATACACAAGTACTAGTTTAGCGACCGCTCCTTCTGCATGTATAATGTAGGAAAAAAAGATTTGGTACATTTTGTAAATTCACAGCGAATGCAGATGTTGTCAAAAACGCTCGTGATGCTCGTTTGATGGAGATAAGCTACATAATAAAGATGTGACAGATTCAGTCTTAACCTGAGTTCTCCAGACATTGTTGACATCAAACCAGCGAACATGGAGGAGTTGACAGAAGTGATCACAGCCGCAGAGTTTCACCCCTACCAGTGCAACACTTTTGTTTACAGCAGCAGTAAGGGAACCATCCGCCTGTGTGACATGAGGGCATCAGCGCTGTGCGACACACACGCCAAAAGTACGTCCGTTTTGTTTGGGTTGTGTGTTCGCCGCCGTTAAAGAGTTGACTCTAAAACCAGAACGTCTGTGTTTCTTGGAGAGTGACTTTGCTTTATTTGTTTTTGCAAGAGCCTAAAACTTGTTCAACTGATCAGCTGTGCCTCTAAAGACATGACGGGTTTGGTCAAAAGTTTTAAGTTAAATTGGCAAAATTGGGTCGAGCTTCATGATTGGATACGGAGAGGGTTTTTTATTAGAAAAAGACTTACTGTATCAAAGGTTTTTGAACTTCTTTTCTCTTATTTAGGAGCACTTTCACTGCAGTTACAATACTTTAGGAAATGTCTTTATTTTTTTTTATTTATAAATTTGTATAGTGACAAAAACCAAATCCATAAACTAAGACCTGGTTTAGTGTCACACCTGTTTTGCTTTGCTTTTTATAAATGTTGTTCCAGCCTTCATGTTCAACTTTTTTTTCAAACTACTTTTATGACTGTTTAGATTAAAGTTAACAAATCATTTAAAAAAAGACACTGATGACCAGGTTCATCTTACCAACTTTAAGGTCTATAATTTGTTGAGCAGCTGTGTAAAAATTGTCCCTTCTTTATTTGTTTGATTTGCTGCCAAGGCGGTCTAATAACTCACACCGATTGTATTTTAAGTGTTCGAGGAGCCAGAAGATCCAAACAACCGTTCGTTCTTTTCTGAAATCATCTCGTCCATCTCTGACGTGAAGTTCAGCCATAGTGGACGCTACATGATGACGCGGGACTATCTGTCCGTCAAAATTTGGGACCTGAACATGGAAACGCGGCCAGTAGAAACGTATCAGGTCTGTAACAGATAAAGTGGATAATGTTGGTGTTTCACAAATGATGGATTTAAAACCTTTTAAAACCTTTGCTCACATGTTGCTTTGTTTGAACAGGTGCATGAATACCTCAGGAGTAAGTTGTGTTCACTTTATGAGAACGACTGCATCTTTGACAAGTTTGAGTGCTGCTGGAATGGGAATGACAGGTGAGTGCCTGGCGTTTGTTTTTGCATTAGTCCTGCCAACATGAAAGTTTCCCTCAGGCTGTAACGATGTGTATGAACCCTAGTGTACTGTGAAAACCATCATCGGGTACAACATTTTGCGACACCTTTGACTCAGCAACGCTGTCCTTATATCCTGATGGTATCTGCTCCGTGCGGAACACAAGAACGCACGTGATTTTTTTTTTTTGGGTGTGTGTAAAGGCTCCGGCATACTCCGTAAGAAGTCAAGAAGTCTGTTCATAGTCACATGGTTGCGAGCCTTTCGTTTTCGCACACACCTTTCACCGTCCACAAGATACTCTGCTCCTCCCTCCTCCTACAGCTTTAAAACAGGTTTCTTCTCAACTCTCCTGTCCTTACCCCTAACAGACGTGTTTATTATACAGACTGAGACAGTCAGAGGCATCTGTGTCTCTGCTGTCTTTTGAAGTCTATAGGTTCTGCTGGAACAGCTGTAAAGACGGCTGTATTTTCTAACAGCCTCCAGCTGCTTCTCAGCAGAGCTGTAGAAGCAAAATGACTTCATTAAAGCTCTCCGACTTTTTTTTTGCATAAACGCCCACAACAACTTCTGACCAATCACACAACACTTGGCCCAAACCCCTGTGCAAAACAGTTCGGCCAGGACCTTCTGTTGCAAAGCAGTGGACGAAGCTACTACACGGACAAAACGACGCAGTTTTTGTCACACAACTACATGAATGAGAGCCAATTTGTCATGGAATGTGGAAAGGGCTCAGAAGACAAGCGTTCTCATGCTTGTGGGAACATTTCCCTAAATGATATTTAAGATTCAAATTGACGCCAGTGTTCAAACAGCTGTTCACACACCTCTTGTTTTTTTGTTTGTTTTTGTTTTCCCCCATAGCGTTGTGATGACCGGCTCGTACAACAACTTCTTCCGGATGTTTGACAGAGGCTACCGGCACGACGTGACCTTCGAGGCGTCGCGGGAAAACAGCAAGCCGCGATCGGTCCTGAAGCCTCGCAAAGTAAGCACGGGTGGGAAGCGCAAAAAGGATGAGATAAGTGTAGACAGTCTGGACTTTAACAAGAAGATCCTCCACACTGCTTGGCATCCTCTGGACAACATCATTGCTGTGGCCACCACCAACAATCTGTACATATTCCAGGATAAGGTGAACTAACGTTTGGTAACCAGATTGCAGTTTTTAGCCCCGTTGCTCTCAAATAAAAAAAATAAAAAAGCTGTCGGTTTATGGCCAAATCTCCAAATCTTGATTAAAATATCTTTTTGAGTAAATGACAAATGGTGGTCTCAGCTCAGTACACCCAGCCAGGCCATCACAAGTGTTATTTTGCAGCATTGGTTTCTTCCATTAGGAGCACTCCATTCACCGAGCTTCCCTTTGCAACTCCAACACATCCCAAACCAAAGGAAATAGTTTCATAATTTGTTTGTGCCATAGTGACATGATTAATTCATCTGTTATAGCTGCCAGTTAAGTTTTTGTAGCTATTATGTTTTACAAGTTTAAACGGGATATTCTTCCTGTTGCTTTTTTTGTCACCTTTTTTTTTTTTTTGTTGTTGTTCTTGTGCCAACCTAAGACTTTAAACACATGTCAACACTTAATTTTTTTGCCCTGTCATGTTGCCAAGTACGCTTACAACTTAGTCCTTTAAGATGAGGGGAAAAAAGAATAACAATGTTTTAGCATCTTTAGCTCGTTCTCTGAAAATCTTGTTCAACTGGCTTTACTACTAACATTTGTATACAGTGTACAAATATTTCTTAGATCAAATTTTTTTATTACTTCAAAGCAGCCGGTGTTTTCTATTCATCTGTCTGCTGTAAGGTTTCCATACTTGAAGTTAACATGGATTACATTGTTGTAAACTTCATGTTGCCTTTGCATAAAACAGTATCTGTTTAGTTGTAATTGTTGCATCTAGAATACGCAATTATTCCAACATTTACCCCCTTTTTTTTTTTTTTTGTCAGACATCATATTACCACTTTTGTTAATGACACAAGCCACTTATACTCTAAGTTGTCATCACAAAGTCATGCACACACGTCCATTGCGATGAGAAACGCGTGATATTTGCTATACGCTCAGGACGAGAAAACTCTAACTGGTCATGAAATGAAATCTCATATAGTGTCAGTTTTCTTACAGCAGTATGTCGTTCTACTGTAACTGTGCTGCGGTTGTGTCAAACCTGCAGTAATGAACGGGAGTAGGTCATAACATCAGCCGCTGCCTGTTTCAGCTTGTTAAACAAGGATTCTGACTGGCCTTTTTACTCACACGGTTTTTGTTTCGTTGCAATATTACAACAGTCAGGTTTAGAAAAACACTCTTTCACATCAACATCACTGAGTTTTATGTGTCCACTCTTTGCTGTTTTGCAGAAAAATACTGCAGCTCTTGAACACCAAAACTGTAAAAAAAAAAAAAAAAAATCAGCCGTTGTTTCCCTTTTTTAGGCTCATGAGCTGGGTAAGAAACATGGTGGTATCTTTGTGATTTTTATCTATTATTTCATACAATCTGATAGGCTCTGAAAAGCTGATTACATACTGAATGAATGCACGTGCCTAAAGGTCTTTTTCAAGTAACAATGAAACATTTCGTTGTAGAGCAGTAACTGAGCTCATTCCGACGTGGAGCAGACGCGCTCGGTTACCGACTCGTTGACGGAGAGCACTGAATCTGAAGTCTGACACTGGATGCGAGTTGGGTTTCTCAGGTGTCGCTTTGGGTGTTAAACGGTGGCTGATTGCGCCAAAGGAGCCGGTCCTATACACTGAACTTTATTTAAAGGTGTCCTACAGACGAGGCGTTCCTGGTCCAGCTGTTCGCCCTTTGCACTCATGTGAACAACCGTACAAAGCTCAGGACAAACACTTGTATATGTGAAAGGCCATAATGTGGCCTGAGTTTATTCTCCTGTGGTTCTTGTGGCATCAAAACTGAGTGCTGCTGCCAGCTTACTTTGAAAACAAGTTGCAGACAGGTTGCTTTAACATCTGGGTCTAGTTTGTTTTTTTTTTTATTCTGTACTTGTGATGTTTTATACTGTACCCAATTTAAAAAAAAAAAAAAAAAAAGAAGAATATTCACTACAGTTGATTTATTTTTGTAAGAATTAAGGCAATAGGATTACAGTCGAATCACTGTAGTTTCTTTACCTGTTTGTGTCGGGCTGACTGTACACGGAGGATCGTTGTGAAAGTCAGGTATTCCTTTGCTTTGTTTTGTTTTTTTCCTGGTGGATATTTTTGTTTAAAAAAAATTTGATTTTTTTCTGGGGTTTTTTTGGTGGCATCGGTGGAGTGTCATTTTTGGCGTGAGATGTCCAAAGAAAAGTATTTCAGGTAATAGTAACTCCTAAAATGATAAAACGCTATTACTGTATTTTTGCCATTATTGAGAGAGTTAAGGAACAGATTTAGAGTTTATTTGCATCGTTAAGTCTTTTCTTTTTTTCATGTGCCATTTTGCTGAATGAACAATTTTGTTGTCTGTGAAAGACGAGGCCCTCTACGTGAATAAACATTTTCAAAGAGTCGTATCTTTAAGGTTGTTAATCTTTTTGAAGCCTGTCAGCTCAGTTGACGAGGCGGAGGGATGTTTTTTTTTCTTTTTTTTCTTTTGAACAAGGAAACGTCTCTCCTGTGACGTGCAGCTCTCCTTGACAGACTTGTTTTGTGTTTTTAACAAGGAGAAGCACTTTGTGTGCAGGTTATTGTTTTTGTAAATGCGCTCGCCTGTTTAAGCTAACTCCATGTTGTTGCCTCTCCTGGCTCACTGTCATGTCTTACAAGAATACTAGGTGGAATTTAACCACCATATTTTCTATGAAAAGCCCAAACATATTGCCGTGAAGATGCATTCATGGCAAAGAGCTTGATTATAGCACAATTGTTAAGCCTTTTAAAGAAGGCACTAAAGCTTACTGGTAAACGTGCCGCTCCAAATTAAACAACCTGTGTCAGTTTGATGATGTTTAATCTGCTGTCAAGTTTCAGTCTCTCAGGGTTCTGGGTTGTGTCTTTTAGTAATGATCCTTTTTTCTTTGTGTGCGTGACCGTTATTTTCCAATGTAAGGTCAGTCATGTTCGTGTCAAGTCAAAGATGTATGAACCTTTTGTAATTTAAGAAGAGATGACATTCTAGTAAAAACAACAGTGCATGGTAACACATCCAAATTTGTATTTTTTTTTTTAATGAAGTGTCGAGCAATATAGACTGGTAGTTTAAAATTTAATTTAAAGAAATCACTTTCTCAGTTTCCCCTCATTTTTGTTTTCATACATTAGCTGTTTTCCAAGGCTGCCGTGTGAGCCACAAAGATGTTCACAAGTACCCCGTTGCCTTTCTTACAGCATTATTACGAAAAGAGATAATCAAGTACTTTTCTGAATCTTTCTGGCGTGCCAGACAGGAGACTGCTCAGGGGGATTTTCTGCTGCTGCGTGACCTAAAACCTTACACCTTCAAGAAAGGAGCTTTTTCTGGACTCAAAACAAAATTGACCGATTTACAGGTAGATCATACTTTTATTCTCAACGCATATTTATCTAACGGCTTTAGTACGTAAGCTCGGGGCTTTGCATCGCAAAGTCTCAATGAGTTCAGCCCATCGATTGCTCCTCCATGACCCTGAACGAGACTAAGCGAGTACAGAAAATGGATGAGAGGAGTTTTCAGCGGTAAATACATGTGCGGTGTATCATGGGGGTTAAAAACAAAATGCACTTTTTTATTTTTCTGAATTTTGTTATTTCTTTTCTTATGTCGTTTCAAGGGGCACTTGGACAGAAATTGTAAGAGCTCTGGTGATCTGTTGGGGAATAACTACTAATGTGTACATTGTACAGCAATGTTTGTCAAAGGAAATTTAGATAAAGTTAATAAAAAGTTTTAAAACCAGTTCTAAATTAAGTGAGTATGATGTTTCATTGTAATATTTTTGTTGCTGTCTGAACACAGTGTCCTGCCTGGATGACCCTGGGATTAGTACCAGCTTTAGAAATTGATTGGTAGTGTTCTCCTAGTTTCAGACAAGCTGCTCATATATACTTATAACTTATACTACTCTGCACAAATCACTACTTTTGGATACGCCTTTTCCTCAATATTCCTCATGCACGCCAGCAGTTATTTGACGACTAAGTGATAAGGGCCTACAGGGGCCAGCATTATAACTACAATCAGTCCCAAAACCCCCAAAATAACAGAAGACAATCAGTTTTATAACGCAACTTATCAAGCACGTCCATTATACTTACGCCGTGTGTGGCTTTGCTAACACTTACAGAACATTGTGTTAAATGTTCCTATTGTTTACGAAAAAAAGGCAACTTTCAAAATAAATTTCTTGGCAAGAAAATGTCCATCGCTGGTTGTTTGTTGTGTCGTCTCTGCGCATGCGCACATCCATATTGAACGTTGGAACTGTTGTCAACATGTCCACCGCTTCAGCTCCTCAAAACAATAACGAAGAGCCTGGGCTTCAAGGTACGTCGTGTCAGCAGCTAGCATATGCGCCAGCTTACTGATAGTACATTAATAACGCTCTTTATTAATGTTGTCATGGCTCCAATTATTGTACCAAACGTTTTATTAAAAAGTTGAACTGGAGATGGAATTTCCTCTTCTGGTAAGGGTGGGGATTATATTGTTTTACGTCACCGGAAGGCAACCAATCGCGTTGGGGTAAATGTTTGATTGACGCTTCAACAGCCAATCACGCTTAAGCGTCTGGGTAGGTCGAGCTGTAGCCAAAATGAAAACAAGTTTGGGACAAAAGGCGATGGAAATTTCATATTGTTTTTCCGCCATTGTGGGAATGTTTCATCATACTGTGCAAATATGGGACGTTTTAGTTGGAATTAATGTAGAGTACTTGCCTCTTGGTTCAAAGGGCCATGAAATGTCTTTGTAAGTATTTGCCAGTCCCTAAGAAAGCAAATAAGTGGCTGCGGTGTAGCTTTACAGAATACTAAATCCTCCTTTACGCCTCGAGTGGTTAAGCCTTTGAGTATTAAATCAATAAGTTGGGAGGAAAGGTGGGACGTTTGGAGCTTGGTGTGTAACAGGGCAGCTGAACAGCGACATATCTGGGCAAATTGGCTCTCACTGCACGCCACGGTTATGCAAGACCCACAGAGAGCAGTGATGGTAAACTGGATATTTCTGTCCATCCAGGTTATTGCCCCTCCTTAAACCACGGGAATTACATTATTGTCAGCGTGGTCAAAACAGAAAAGGGGCGTCTCTTGGCTGTCACAAGGTTCACAATCTATTTTCATAAGCTCTGCAGGCATTTAGGAGATTACATAACTTCGTTGGGCAGTGGCACAAAGACATCCATGCTATCATGGATGCACAATGTAGGTCTGTTGTTTTACCTTGAAAGTCAAGAAGTCGTCCGTTAGGTTCGTTTTGCTTAAATGGAAACCTAATTTCTTCTCTTTCTGGCATCTTTAATTATTATGTCGCCAAGGCTCCTGGGTAGAGCTGGAGCTGAACGGGAACACAGAGGCGCAGGGTAGTCAGGCCGACCTGCTAATGGCACCTGCTGCAGACCAGATAAATGCAAATGCGGGCGTGAGTCAAACCCTCCAGACCTTGGACGTGGCTGAAAGTGACGACACCCTGATTGGAGGACTAGAGCACGTGCCATCGTCCTCCTCTATCCACAATGGAGACATGGAAAAGATCCTCCTGGACGCACAGCACGAGTCCAGCCCAAGTAACTCCTCCTGTGATAGGTAAAGGCCTTAATGAGCATCCTGTAAAGCTTTGACAAGAGTGGATTGGTAACGCTGACATGCTGACAGTCCTCACAGGCCTCCGAGTCCAGGGCAGGATGAAGGACAGATAACATTTGATGTAGAGATGTCCAGCCCAAGAGACAGTCAGGTAAAGATGCCTCTTTATACTTTTTGACTTCAAACTTTGTAGCTTCTCTCTCTCTTTTGTTATCTGATGTTTTTTGCCTTCATGTTTTCAGTCAGAGGAAGACAGTGCAGAGAAGGACAGAGAGGACGACATCTTGATGAACAAAGAAGTAGACTGGGTCGCCGACTGGTCCAGTAGACCGGAAAACGTTCCGCCAAAGTAAGGAGGAAGCCACCTCCACAAAATCCTTCAGGATATTGTCTTCAGTTGTGCACCGAGATACAAACAAAAAAAAACTGGTTGTATGATTACTCTTTTCAGGGAGTTCCACTTTCGGCACCCCCGGCGCTCAGGATCCCTGAGTATGAGAAAGAGTGGAGTCATGAAGAAAGGTGGCGTCTTCTCTGCTGAATTCCTCAAAGTTTTCATCCCTTCCCTGCTCATCTCACACATCCTGGCTCTTGGCCTCGGGTTAGACAAAGCTGTTCTTCGTTTTTATTTAATAATCTTTATTCGATTTTATCAGCTGGATGAATTTCACGCGCTTTCTTTCCGGCTTCGTTTTTTTCAGGGTGTACATTGGTAAGAGAATTGCCGCAGCCTCCACCAGCTCCTACTGAACCCAAAACTGAAGCAGTGCCTGGATGTTCTCCTGCCTCCAAGCCTAACATCCAACCTCCTGTAGTCACGCTCTTGCTGTCTGCATCTGTCGTACACCCACACGTCCTCTCCAATCAGCATTAACTGGTGTCACATTGTAGATGTAGTCGTACTCATTATGTGCTTGCACTCCATCAGATTTTGACACAGAGGCCGTATTCTTGTACATTCAGTCACCGGCCGCAGGGACTCGATGGCAGGTAGCTTTGGGTTGAAGTTTATTTTTGTGTCTTGATGTTGAGGTGTCACAGATCTTGCCTTTTTCTTTTTCTCTCCACTGAGCTGCAGCTCTCTGGAGTTTAAGAAAAGCTGAAAGTATGAACCAATATTTTTTCGCTATAACTATAGCACCAACTATTTGACTCTGGAGAACAAAAAGAGACTTTTTTTTTTTTGTTGTTGTTCCATCTTATTGTTAACATTTAAGACGCAATAAATTGCCATTAGAGCTGAATAATGCTGCACACTAGGACCAGTTTTAAAATTTTGGAGGGTAAAAGTTGTATCATGTTGATCCCAGAGGGTTTCTATTAAAAAGCTTTATTTTAAGAAAGTTGGAAAGCCTAAACAACCCATCATCTAGCTTAAAACCTTTACTCTAAACTTATTGGAGTAGTTTATGATAGTGGAACTTAGAGCGGAAGGCAATATACCAGGCCATATGCTATTATTATGTACTTTTTTTTTTCCTACATATCCTGTTGTTATACACACACAAAAAAAACAGCAGTAGCAAAGTGCCAAATTTCAATATCTCTCACCGCCGCACATTGGTGATTTAACTTAGGCCTGTTTGTTTTCTTTCATGTTTAGGTATTTAAAAAAAATGTACATGTGAAGAATAATTTAAGCTGTGATCTGCCCTGTGTAACGGACACCTCTCAACGTTGTAGAATTTGTTATTACAGCGATATTAATGCATATTGTACCTTGATGCTCTGTGGCAGTGTAAAGTCATGTGTTCTTGCTGTTGCTCAGTGGCAGAAACCACCACCACAGATGAGAGTATTTCCGGGGCTTCTTTCAAAAGTGTTGTCTGACTCTAATGTAGATTTCACTGTACAATAATATCACATGTAAAAGGTAAACCGTGTGGATGTGTCTGTGAAACATCCAGCTTATAATAACGGAAATAATTTCTTGAGGAAAATGCATGCCTTTCTGTATATTAATGCTGCTTGCATAACTCCTTTGAAGGTATTTGTAGATAAATTGCATTATAATCATATATATAAAAAGGCTATTATATACAGCATTGGCAATTGCAGTTTGAAATCCCTCACAAATCAAGGCTTTAAGGTGTGAACTAACTCATAATTGTTTTATTTGGTCCTCACAGGCTTATGGTATGTACAGCTAATTGAATACAGAGCGTTTTGGAATTGAAATAAAGTTTGTATTGTACACACTGGCTGAAATCTTCAGATAGATCTCCATTATCCTGATAGCTTTAAAACAGATCGTAGAGTGGGCATCTGCGCACGCTGACAGCAGTGAGCTTTGGACTGTTTGAACAGATTGTACAAAAGTCATGTTCCACGTTAAAGGAATTAAAACAAATAATACACAAGTTTGAAAGAAAATGTTTGCGCTTAGTGTATGTAGGTTTTCAGAATAAAAGAAATACATATTTACACAAATAGTTCACAATATATTTCCTATTGCTGTATGGTAAAAAAAAAATAGATATTTTCCTGGTTTTTGTACCTTTTTTTTTATTTGTACAAGGATAGCCAAGAACAATACTTTTGTTTTTATTCTCATTTTTTAGTGTGTTTACATATGCAAATGCTGCCACTGCATCCGTTCAGGATCAGTCATTCTGGTTCCTGCTTTTTGTTTAATAACAGTTGAAAGCAAAAAAAGAGAGAAAGAACAACAAATGAATATGATACAATTACTATTATGCAAAGAAGTGAGGATGACTTTAACTTACAGTATTTGTCCTTGGTTTCCCTTTAATGGTACATTTTAGTCTTTAAACTGCGTAATCATTATATTAACCCAAATGTCCTCATACTAACAAATAACTTTCCTTGTTCATTTACAACACAAAGTGTAGTCAGTGGTAGACAATGTGCAAAGGTCTAATGACATAAGAAACATCAACAGCTCAGGAAATAATGCAAACCAGACAACCCGCTCAAGGTATTTCATTCAGTATTGTGGTTTTTGTGTATTCTTTTGTGATTTCTCTGATGTTTTGTATGCTTTCTGCTCACCTTTAAATTTTTCCAGCTGTACTATTAATTAGTTTGTTCATGCAAGGTATTTCACCCAGGTTCAAGTAGGGCAGACTATCCACATTATTAGTTGAATTGTCTAATGACAAAGATGGTAAGTAATATTTTAAGATATTAACATTTTTAATATAAAAAAACATATATTTAAACAGATCTGTTGACGGTGTCTCCTCATGCTGGCCTGATAGGTTCCTGAACGTCACACCAGAAGAAACATGGCTCTGTTGATGAGTAGGGCGGGGCAGTGCGCATGCGCCGTCCCTCTTTGTGGCCCCTGTCTTCTCCTTGATTGTTGTCTGGTCTCCGGGGACCTGTTCTGTCATTAAATCCGGGGACAGCGCTTGTCAGGCAGAGACGCAGCCTCTCGTTTAGCTCCATTTATTTGGCGGCGCTGTGAAAACACGTCTTCCTGTTGTTGGAAGCTGACAGAAACAGAGAGCGCTCAGCCGCCGGGGCGTCGACTGGCCGTCAGAGCATCCATTCATCCTTCCATTAGCTAGCGCTAGCCAAGAGGC
>JAOXNZ010000001.1:12506924-12517412 GCA_028566095.1 Kryptolebias brasiliensis | reverse complement strand
CTATCTATCTATCTATCTATCTATCTATCTATCTATCTATCTATCTATCTATCTATCTATCTATCTATCTATCTGCTTTATATGAAATATACTAAAGCCACTGCTTCTAACTGACTAACCCTTTTTTCCTCCGCGCCCCACAAACCTCGGCTCCACACTGCATGTTCAGCTGTTTCTCATGTTTGACTGAGTTTTATAGCCCATTTCATCCTATAGCCCCTGTGCCAGCATGGGGTGGAAAAGCCTGCAGGAGCCATCCTAACACGGCACCTCAGCAGAGCTTCTCTCGTTCGAGCCGAAGAGGGGAAAAAAATAACCTATGAGCTAATTATGAGAGTTAGATGTTTATAAAAAGAAGCAGCCGGGATGCTCATTCGCACAGCTGGAAAGTAAAAAAATAAATAAATTAATGTTTCAAAGGTGAGCTATTGTTGCAGTACCAAAATAAATATTTTTTTTTATGGAAAATAAGGAAGACGCTCAGCTGGCTGAGTTGACAGGTTCAGTCAGGTCCTGTCAAACCTCGCTCTCTGAAGCGTTTTACGCTTGAAAAATGAAATTTTGGGGTTGTGTGAATTACACACAACTGTTTTAGGTTGAATTTTCTGCTTCTGGCTAGTTCTTTTTTACAGTTGAAGTAAGCAGGTTTGTTGTATTAAAGCGATCATGTCAGAGATTAAAGGGATAATCTGGTCATTTTTGAAGCAATGTTCTGTCAAATAGTTAGTTAATTAATAGTTGTTACCTTATCAGCCGTGACTTCAGTCATAGAGCACGGAGATTGGGGAAAGAGGCAGAAGACTACCTCCAGGCTAGGCTAATGACCAGCCAAACAAGAGCCCATTTTATATTGTTTTTTAGGTTTGTTTGTGCTTTTTGCATAACACAGTTTGTTTAGTTTGTTGCCATTTTCTCAAGCAAATAATGTCCTGTTTTACTACACAAATGCTGAGCTTAGACTGTCATAAGCTGAAGTTGCAAATGTATCAGTCCACTGGGAGTTGAGTAAACTTTTGGCTTGACTAGACGCGTTGATCAGGTGGACCGTTCGGCATTCAGCAGCCTCAGCGCCAATTTGGCTAGTCATTAGCCTAGCTTGGACAAAGACTTTTGCCCTTTTCTCCACACTCTGCGCTCTCTGACTGATGTCACGGCTGATGAGGCGTTCACGACTGATAACTATTTGACAGAACATGACTTCAAAAACGACCAGATTGTCCCTTTAAAGCAACTGAACACTGTTGATTAATTCAAAATTAACCACTCTGCTTGAAACGTACTTTACCTTTTGGCTGAATAAAGCATGTCCCAGGGTGCTTTCCATACTCCTGAGGCCAGGAGGTGTCATTTTTAATTAACATTGAGCTCTTTTTGCTCCAGGTGTGCCAAATCTTTTGAACCCTTTACCATCCATGTGGTGAAAATAATGCTTCAAGTTATCATTCTTATTTTACATTTAAAACAACCAAGTTCAGTGGAACCAGTTGACATGTCTAAGTTAAGTAAATCTTATTTCTTAGAGCATTCAGGTTATCAGAGCTGACAAAGCCAGACAATGAATGTGGTATTGGTGGCTGCTCTGTGGCTATAAATAAAGATTGACGATATTAGCTATCTTTTTTTAATGAGTCTGGGGAACATGGAGTAGTATTTTGATTGATTATTCTATAGGTTGCACTCGTTTCCTGCTCTAATCTGTTTGATATTCAGAGCAGCACACATCTACAGTGGGGGAAGCCGAGTGAAAGGGCAGACATACTGCAGGGTGGCCCCGAACCAGTGAGCAGCTCCCTGCTGATTACTCAGAGGAATCTGTCCCTATTTTCTTAACATTTGTGTGTCCCCCTCTTTGCAGAATGGTACACAAATATAAGCTTCCTGTTGACTGATTTCCAGTCAGACACACAAGCGTTGAAGCGGTGGACAGCACAAAACCCGACTGTGGTTATTTTAGCTGGTCAGGGGGAAAAACAACAGATGCAATCTCCTCACTGCTGTGTGGAGGAAATCCCAGCTCTATAAGATATGGTCTCTGTGCCTGACAGAAAGTTTCATATCCAGCTTAATAAAATGACAAAAGACAGCCTGTGGTGTGTGGGCTGTGGCCACAGGAGAGCTCGCAGACAGGTTTGTGGAAAAACAACTTGCTGTCATCATGAGGATTGTTTCCAAAAAAAATAAAAAAAATAGCAATAATAAAAAGGTTGCTCACTGGCTCGAAGAATTGAAAAATTTAATTCAATCTGAATCAGCTACATTATAAAGGCACCAACTTGACAGGTTTTACGCCTATTTAAAGATGTGAAAGTAAACTGTTGTTTTAGTCAATCCTGCAAAAAGTAGAGTATTACAACCTCTAACATTTACAGCATTTTAAATGAGAAAAACAAAAACAAACAAAAAAATATTACCTGGACTGAGCAGCTCACCTGTAACTTTGGGCTGGATGCTCACATCCCCACGGCCGGCCCGAGTGAGCAGCGTTTGGGCTTTGGTTCTGATTGCAGAGTCGCGCTGGGAGGTCGGAGCCAAGTGCGCTCATCACGGAGAGCGCGCACATCTGCCGGGATAATCGGTCGGAGCGGCGCCGCAGGTGCGCCCGAGTCTCTTCACGCGATGGTTATGGTGATGATGATGATGAGGAGGAGGAGGAGGAGGAGGAGCACCATAATCACTCACTGCTCTCTCCAGCTAAATTCTCTCCTCATCCACCCCCACCACCCGCACCATCCAACCCACCATCCCCGCATCACCTCTCCCGCCGCTCAGCATCACGCTCTCCGTGCGTCATCACAAGTCACTGTCGACCCCGCGTGACTTTTCCAGCAGTCGTCAGTCACCTGACCAGCTGTCAAACTGCAAACACACCGAGCAGGGAAAAGTTGGCTTTGTGTTGTTTACTCGTGGCTCTGCCCTGCTGTTCAAACTTTTAGTTTGACTTGTGTTTTCTTTCTTTAGTTTCCAATTAAGAAGTGAATGAATAGAAGTGAAGACCCAGCATTCCTCGAGGGAATGCATGTCCCCCGCCGCCTTTCATGCCAGAGTTTTCAACTATAAATAAATTCTGTTTTCCTGACAGAGCACTTCACTCTCAGACCTCAGGTTTACTTGTGGTTCCTAAAGTTTCTAAAAGAGCTTTCAGCTATCGGGCTCCTCTCTTGAACCAAATTCCGGTTTCTGTCCGTGAGGCTGACACCCTGTCTACCTTTAAGACCAGGCTTAAGACTTTCCTTTTGATCAATCCTATAGTTAGGGTTGCTTTGGGTTTCCTGAGCTATCCCTTAGTTCTGCTGCTATAGGCTCAGACTGCTGGAGGACAAACTGACCACATTTCCTCCCTCTGCTGCTGTCTTTACTCTCTCTGCTCTCCATGTTTGTATTTGTAATTATTTCTATCACTAACGTGTTTTTCTGTCTTTCTTTCTATAGAAACTACACCTGGACCAGTCATCCTGTGTTTGTTTGTGTCTCTTCCCTGTCCTCTCAAACCCCACCCGGTCAATGCAGATGGCCGCCCATCCTGTGTCTGGTTCTGGTTCTGGTTCTGGTTCTGCTGGATTTCTTCCTGTTAAAGGGCGTCATTTCTTTCCACTGTCACCAATGTGCAGCTGAGGATGGGAGATTGTGACAAAGTGGAGATTGGACACAGTCTGCTTTTAGCATTTAGCATTTTGTAATCTATGTGAATGTTTTTGTACAGCGCCCTGAGACGACTTTTGTTGTGTATCAGGAACTTCTAAATAAACTGAATTGAACTGAGCTCATTTTGTGTTGAGAAATGACGGAGTTGTAGCCGTTTTGGTCAAACCTTGAAAATATCGTATGAGTTAGCATTGTGAAAGACTCAGCTACAACCACATTTGAGCAATATCTGTAAAACTGGCTTAATTATAGCCATTTTTGTGTTTTCTAAGGTCAGAATCAGGCTGACTCCAAAGGTTAACCCGTTGTTAGCGTTCATCCAAAGATTTCCTTCAGAGTTTCATTCAACTTTGTCCAGTGGTTCATGAAATACTTTGGTAACCGACAGACACACACACACACTCAGACAAAGGCAAAGATTATGACTGTATTATTTGGACACTGTTCAAATAAATGATGTTTGTATCACAGCTTTTGATTACAGCTCTGACAAAGGTTTGCAGTAAAGATTTCAGCTGCAATCACAATGTGGGAAAATTTCCTCTTCTACTGAAGGGCTTTTCTATAATAAAAAAAAAAGCTTTTTCACACATTGAATGCTTTGTCTAAATAGCAACTGCAGGATTAGACTACTCTCCGTGAGGTAAAACCTTTCCAGTGTATTCATACACATTTGGTGAAAATGATAAAAAAGTAGCCACTGTTTTGCACTGACTATGACACGGCAGAGGGACTGAAACCTATTTGGAAACAGAAACAGGTAATAAATTGTTCATTTCTGTGGGAATAGAGGAGCCTAAATATTTGGCCTGTGTCTCCAACCACCAGTCATTTATCATAAGCCTCAGAAACTGGGCAGACTTGGCCTTTAATATTGTCTTCTACTACTTCTATTACATTTAGAAACGGAGGACCTATTGAAAAATGGCTGTTCCTCCTAAAGGATTAATACAGTAATTTTGTTAACCCTATTCGCTTTTAGCTGGAAGTTCAATCATGCTTTAACTGTGAGATTTCTATACTTTGTGGTGATATATGTGAGCAAAACTTGGACAACGTGCAACGATGGGCTTGAATATGAAGACCCTTTGGTCAGGCCCATTGGCCCTTTGAGCTGCAGCAAAATCATTTAACAAATTAACTTTAGAAAGTATTTTTCAGATGTTATTATGGTTGAGTGAATGCTGATTTAGCATTCACACTGTTGTTTTCATGTTGATCATTTTCATGATTTGTACTATTTTAACCACTCACACATGATAATGTTTAAGAATGGTTTGCCAGGACGTTTGCTTTGTGTGACTTTTATGCTTTTAAAAAGTTTTAACTTTATTTAAAAGAAATTCCCCAGAGAAATACATTTAGATCTATTCAATTCCTCCCAAATAACTGTTATCTTCAAACTTTGCTCTAGTTTTGTCTTCTAATGCTACTTTTAGCTTTTAGCTACCGTTTGACTAACTTTTGCTACTGTTTTACTGATTTTACATTTAGCATCTGTTTTGCTACTTTTAGTTTTTAGCTACCATTGTTTTTTTTATCTATAGTTCTGTTTTTAGCCACTATTCTGCTCCTCTTTTGCTCACTTTAGCTACTGTTTTAATGATTTTTACCATTAGCATTTGTTTTGCTACTTTTAGCTACTGCTTTGCTCATTTCAGCACTCAGTATTCACACTATTTTTGCAGAAAATGCAACTTTTCTAGGTACACTGAGGTATTTCCCTCTGTATTTTCCTATGCAGTGTACAGTCAATGAGGCTTTTCTTATCCAATACTTGCTTTGCACATTTCCTCCCCCTTTTTTTTTTTAGTTTAGTTTAGTTTCAAATAAGCTACAATAAAAGATAAACCAGAAACGAGCACACATGAATAGACCCTGTACAGTTCATTGATTTCATTTTGTGATTGCCACTTTTCTTCCCACTGTGTTCAGTTTCCCAGGTGGAGCGCTGATTGTTTTTTTTTTTCAAGAAGCCATAGAGACGTTACCTGCAGCTGTAAAAGACCTGTCCGTGAAGTAAACAGCTGACCATTTACAGAACAGCTTCGGCCCTCAATCAATGAAGAGACTTTTATCTTACAGTGCGAGTCCAGTTGCTTTATTTATTCAACCTGCTGCTCATATCTCAGGGGTAAAAAAGACTTTTTGATGTCAAGAGTTAAAGCCCACTTTTGAGCCCTTCTGAACATACAAGCGCTGCAAAAAGCACGACGAAGGGCAATCGGGGATTCTTTTTTGTGTTTCTGTGCACAATAAATGGATTATTTCATTAGAGCAAATGTCACAGATGGGGCTGCTTTAAAATTGACAAACAATTTTCACAGCAATTCAAGTTCAAACCCATTTTATTCAAGGAGGTGAAGTCTGTCATCACCCATACACTGGACCAAAAAACAAAACAAGTACATCGCATAATTAAAAAGAAGCCTCTGAAAACACGTGCTTAAAAATCCTGGTTGAAACAATGGTGCCATGCTCCCGTTTCCCCTGTATTTGCTGACTTCAGTGGACGTGGGCTTTGTTAGAGTCTGTTGTGGTGGCCGTTTTGTAAAAGTAATTAAACCTGTGTGAATCATCCATTCATTTTGAAACACACTGAAATCAATATCTCTGCACAGGAATAAGCATTTCCTATCACCATCAACAAAGCCACGCCGAGCATTCACACAAATGTTGGCATTTACTCTGACGTTCAGCTTAATTGCATATCAAGAGATTTCCCCTCTGGTGGTTCTGACTTTGGCAAAATTCTTCAAAAAAGAAAAAAAAAAGAAAAAAGATGACAGATTTCAAACATGGCAGAAGACAAATGGAGACAGCTAACATCGTCCTGCAGCTCGCACAAACTCATTTATTTCTCTGACACGTCTTGGTGCTAGACTGCCGTCCGCGTTGTCGTCGTGTGCTTTAGCTGCCGCGGCTGTTTTTCGCTTTATTCGTGAGCTGAATGAACACCGGAGCTGACACTGCTGTAAAGGCGATATTTTCCGTCATCACCTTGATGAAGCCCTTCAGGTCGAGTTTCAGCAGTCAGCTGTCCTCCCACTCGCAGGCTCGCACCTGAAAGACAGAACCCATCAGAGGTAATGGACTGGAGTTCTGGACTTATTACTGTGTCACGCGGCAGCCATCCTGTACGGCATGAAGTGATGACATATAATGGCACTGAGCGTCAACCTCACCCTATCTGGCACCGACTCCTGGTGTCTTGTGCCAAGTGGCAGCATCCTCTGATCCAATCAGAGCTGACAAACCCTCTCATAATTAATGATCCTCAATCACTTACATGACTCGGATGCGGTTATGAATTCACAGCAGGCATTCTCTATCAGCGTTTCTGCTCATTCGAGACAAAAGGCAGTCATTAAGGGTGATTTGGATACATTAGTGGTTAATGTAATGTCTGTGATGCAGAGGAAATGCCTGCAAGAGCTTCATGTTCTTTTGGTTTATTTTAAGAGTGCTTTAATCATCTTCAGCAACAATAAATAGCACGCTATTGAAACTTAAAGGGTACAGCAGCCTGTTGTTATTAAGCTAATATCAGCAGGGTGACACGCTCGTGGGGCTAAAGCAAACAGTGTGTGAAAATACTGGGAAAATCCTAGTTTATCTGAAAATCCTTACAGTTAACCCTGACGTCAAAGCAAAAAGAGCAAAATTCAAGTAAATCATTGACAATATGGAGGTGTTAAAGGAGTGTTTCAGTCATTTTGAAGGGGTCTTCTGTGGAGTCGTCTGACAGGGCCAATTCCAAAGCTCATTACTGACATTTTAAAACGACGCCCGTATTCAAAGTTTTATACGCAAGTGCAAATTCATATACCTTCACACCATCAGCTTCTCAGCACACAGTTATTTCAGTAAAACTTACAGCATCTGGGTATTTGAAAGCACAAACACCGACAGCAGCAGTGAGAGGTAGCGTTGCCAGCGCAGCCTGAGGTCAATTCCAGCAAGAGTTTCAGAAAACCTTTGCTAAAATTTGTTTGTAATGTGAAATGAATAGCGGTGTAAAGTTTTAAATTATAGCAACTGCTTAAATTACTATGGAAATTTGAAGATTGGAGCTGTTTGATGACAGCCAAATCTACCTCGGTGGGTCAGGTGAAATTGTATCGATGAGCTAATATTGAGCTGTTCGAGTGGATCCAACCCAAAGTGGATTATGTCATCTTCAATCAATGCCATGTCATGATCCTGGGGATTTTGTGTTTGAGTTATTTGTGTTTTTTAATTCCTTGTGTACACCTTGTTTTCTGTTACTCTGCGTTTCCCTGTATCCCTGGCTCTTTACACGTCTCCCTCAGTCACTGTTTGCTCACCATTTTTCAGCCTTTTGTTTTATTCTTTACTAAAGTCTCAATATTCTTGTTACGATTTTCCCTTATGTTTTTGAGTCTGCACCCCAGGTCCCTTACTTACCACCTCGCAGCACTCCAGTCTTCAAACTTTCATAGCAGTTCACGCTAATTTGAACCTTTTTGTCACCGTCAATTTCGTGTTACCCGGTTTCTGCAAAACTAATAAAATAAATAAATAAATCCTACATCTCGCTGCTGTTGATGCCATTCGGGTTTGCAAATCACCACAGACCTCTGTGTGAATAGCTGTGTATTTAGAAACTGATAGTGGTGTCAAAGACTATGAAATAGTGTTTGCATAAAGGAGTTTGAAAATTTTGAGACTGCAGTGATTTTAGGACGGGGATTCACTATGGTCTTGGTGTAAGCTCATCAGTCCTGTCAAAACTGACTTTTGTCTCTCCAAACTGAGGTCCTAATATCTTACCTCTTTGCAACAGGTGAGATATTACCTGTTCATAACATTCATGCAGAGCTCCACTCCAGAATGACCAAACTATCTGTTTAAGGGTAAAATCAAGAGCTACTGTTCAGGTTCTAAAACTTTTGCCGAAATGTTTGTATTAGGATATTGCGTTTGAAATTGAAAACCATTTTTCCCCTGAAAGTTTGAGGCATCCAAAAGCAGCCGGGATTAACAGGGAACAGTCATTTAGGAAGCTTGTTCTAAACTTTAAAAAAATGTTGCTGCTCAGCTACACCTGCGTGCCACTTTCTGACACATGAGACTTCTGAAACCTGTTGGATCGACACCGAGGAAGCAGCAGTGAGATGGCATGGTGTTCCTGTTTAACGCTTCAGGCTTTCATTAGGCTGCAGGGATGCTTCTGTCTGCAGATGCTTTAATGATGACAGGCCTAATTAACTCCGGCATGAACAGGACGCCGCTCTTTTACTCTTCAGCGTCACTCTCAGAGGTTATGGGGGGGCAAATGGTGCTGTTTTCGATGCACAGACATTCATGTAGACGCCCCCCAGGGCTCACATTGCTCAGCTGTTTCGATGCTTGTCTGTGCGGGCGCTGCTGCCCTGTGTCAGGGATTATCCAACATGACAACCCACAAATCTGCCCCTCTGCTGAATGATGTCCATCATCTGATTAATTAATCACCACTCCAGATGTCGCTTGGGCTCGCATTGCACTTTGTAACATGAGCTGCACAGAGCTTAAAATTTTACAAGGAATTATGAATAATAATCGCGAAGACCACAAAAAGACAGACAAGAGATTCGGCCAATAGACGAAGTAATGTCTGCAAGCAAACTGGAGGGCAGTGGCAGCCTTACTCACAGGTAGATTATTCCATTAGTGGTCCCATTGTGAACCCATTCATTTTGAATTTATGAATGTAAAATGACCGAATCTTGCAGATTGTTTCAAGGCCATGGAGCAGACAAATTAAATGCCACATTTCTAAATTCAGACTGAGTCGGGGAGGGGAAGCGGTTGGTGCATTGACCTTGAGTGTAGGTATTGAACATCCAGGAGACAAGACAGATAAGAGGGTGGATGTTCAGTGTACAAAAGGAAGATGCAACAGTGATGCAGCCTTGATGTTCTCCAAAGAACAGAGTCCACACGCACATGAACATGAAAATGCCACGATTAATAAATCAAAAAGTAAAGTTTGCTTGAATTCATGTTGTTAACAGTGAAGACTGAGATATGTACACATCAAATATTGGCACAATTAATTATTTAAAAAGATATAAATGGCGTACATAAGAAGTTGCATGTAGCAATTTTGTCTTTCAGAGGCTTGGATTTATCTGTAAATATGCATTTAAAAACTGAACTAAAGCCATGAATAAGCAGTGCACCATGATAGATAACAATACATATTGGACGCAGCACAAAACAGCAAACACAAGAAGCACTACTGAACGGTTTTAGGGCTTATTTATTTTGTCAAGATCAACAGTTTGGCTGCAAACTACAACAATGTAACCCACAGCCAAGGTCAGCTTCTTCAACAGCGATCCCTCTTGACTCATTCAGCTTAAAGCAGAGCCTGTGTTTGTCTATTTATCTGTGCAGTTTTAATTATTCATATCATGGCGATTGTCTGCAGGTGACATTTTTATGTGTTTTGCTTTTTTTCATGGTCAGTCGATCCCAGATCTGCTTACTGCCCTGCATGACTGCTGGGATGATATTTGGCAGAGATGGCTCTGTAGAGACAAACAAATGAACCTACCACTCTCAAACCAAAAATTGCATTTTTAGTTAAACACCTTTATATACTAATTATCATCAGTAACTCATAATCTTAATTAGTCATAATCATAATTTTGACTTTAGAAAAAATGTTATGTAATTCATTGAAAGTGGATAGGATTAATGCTCTTATTGTTTGTTTTGCACACACACCGGCCACTTTATTAGGTACACCTGTCCAACAGCTCATTAACGCAAATGTCGAATCAGCCAATCACATGGCAGCAACTCAATGCATTTAGGCATGTAGACATGGCCAAG
>JAOXNZ010000001.1:12487018-12504843 GCA_028566095.1 Kryptolebias brasiliensis | reverse complement strand
TGTGCGTAAGTGATGGCAGTGGAGGTGAAGTGTCCAAGCGACTCATAACATCATGCTGTGTTATACAGTCTAACTGCGTACATACATATATATATATATATATATATAAATAAATTATTGCAGTATCAGAATGCACAACATCAACATCTCAGAGTCCTGTAAAAATCTGCAGACCAGATGTCAGTAATATATTTGGAAATCAGATGGATCAAACTGCCCTAAATGCCCACAGAGCTGAAATGCTAAAGCTAAAGGCTAAAACAGCAATAAAGTGTTGTGAGTGTCATGATGACAGGAAAAGGAGAAGAGTGATGAGAATGTGGGTTTACTGCATCTAATGTTATCATCACGATATCTAATATCCCTATTAGTGTGCAGCCCTGTTGCCGTGCGGATCAAACCTACAATCTGTCTTTAACTTCATGGCGTTTCATCACATCATGTTCTCTGACAGACCTTTTACTTTTCGAGGCTGTTTGAGTCATCAAGAGATCAGGTTTTCTGGTGCGAGCCAGAGAAGGCCTCGTGGCACAAAGGTGTGTGATTTAATGTCTCCCTTCCTTTGCAGTTCAAAAGGAGCCCACCTAAAGTCCCATACAAAGCCATCGCGCTCGCCACTGTGCTCTTCCTAATCGGCTCTCTCTTAATCATCATCGGTGCTCTGCTCCTGGCTGGATACTTTGGAGTCACTGTGAGTGTTTTCAGATCTTTTTATTATTCTATTTTGTTTACAGCAATGTTAAAATAAATGCTTTGACTAGAAAGCCTTTTTTTTTTTTCTCTCTCTCTCCGTCAGCACACAGATCGAACCGTGCCCGTCCTCATCATCGGGATTCTTGTCTTCCTGCCTGGATTTTACCACCTACGGATCGCTTACTACGCATCGAAGGGCTACCCGGGGTACTCCTACGATGACATCCCAGACTTCGATGACTGAACCACACCAAATGTTCGCTGTGCTTCTTTGATTACTTGTACTGAGGAGAAAATAGATGAGAAAAATGAGGTTTAATCATTAAATCAGCGTTTCATGTAGACTTTTATGTCTAATTAGTTAATGCCAACATGTTGCTTGTTTTGTATATTTGTTTGATTAGCTTATATAATTAAAATGATAATTTCCTTTTTTTTTCGTTTGCTTAATGTCGTTTTTATTGTGTAATATTTGTATAGCCTTGTTATGGAAACTATATAAAACCATCTAACCTACATTATTATTATCAAATCTTGAGTGTAAGATGGTTATCTCTCAGAAACATGCCCCAGTCAGCGCGTTAACGTTGAGTCTTTCCAGCAGAAAACTGATATTTATTAAAGGTTAATCTTGTTTTTTTTCGTAATATGATCAGTGTTGGTTAGCGCGGTTCTCCTTTATCCTGCAGTTAATTCCTCCTACTTTTCAGATTTGTTCTTTCTTGGAGGATTTCATGTGATTAATTTTGATCCTTTGATCTCCATATGGCGCACCTGGCCTGTGAGAGTCGGCGTTGTTAAACAGCCGCCGTTTCCCCCTTCGGTCTTCGGCCTCCATCATCTCATAATTCTCAGCAGATTTTAATGTATGCCGGTGAATGGCTGTAGCCTCAGTTTGCATTGCAGGATGTTTTCTTATGGAAATCATGCTTCTAGTAAAAACAGGAACTTTATTTTTTGTAATCCCTTCAGATCTTGGCAACCCGCTGCTCACTAAAGGGATAATTCAAGGATGCTTGCTTACTAATAAATGAGCCCGCTCGATCAGATACCAACTATAAACTTCCTGGTATTAGTCAGATCAGATTATGCTCCTTAAATCAGCTCAGAAACGTGTTTTTTTCCTTCTGAACGCTTCTTAGTTATTTCAGGGTCTAATCGTACACAAAACCTCCTGCAGAAAATGCAATTTATTTATTTTTACATTATTTGCATCTTACTGCCTCAGCAACAAAACGTTTGGACATTTTGGTATGTGCATTTGGGTAGAGGTGTAGTATTTCGCGAAGCCAAAGCAGAGAAAAACTTTTTTATTTACCTTTACTTCTTTGCTGACCGAATGAACAGAAATATATCCAGACATCCACTTCTGTGTTTTATGCTTGGAAAACATTTCAAAAATAACAATTTAGGCTGGTAAAGCTTTAATGACTTTGTAATCTTGCTGTTTCAGAGTGTTTACAGTAAAGTATCAAGCATAAAGTGTTATTTTGTACAGTTCTTCCTGCAGAAATGCATGAAGGTAACAGCATGGGGTTGTTTTTTTTTTAACTTTTGTTTTAATGGTTTTATACACATCCCTAAAAACTGCAGCTAGCCCAGTTTAATACCCTTCTCTTCCTCAGCAAAGCCTTAATAAAATTTGTGTGACATGGTTTTGCACTGCATAGACATCTCTGAAACATGTCCTGGAGGCAGCTCGTGTTCTTCTATAGTCTCAGTATACTGTTCCTCATGATATGATTGATCTTCATTATTTTAACCTTAAAAAAACAGTTTTTTTTAAGTTTTCTACCCAGTTAAAACTTTGTTGTATCCAGCCCTCCTCGTGTCACAGAGTTGTTGCGATCTTTTAACAGAAAACTCCACTATTTCATGTCTTTTTTTTCTCCTTGATACTCTCACACACAAATCAGCGTCGTAGTTCCGGGTAAGTCACACGTACCGCCCCCTGGTGGCGACGCTTCTGGCCTCTGATTGGCTACTTCGGAAAGGAACCGTTAACGAGACCCTAACGGTCAGTCAGTTATGATTTTATAAATTATCCAGATTATTTCAAACGGTTGTCACAAGAATTGGCTTTGAGGTAAGATACTTAAAGAAAATAAAAAATAAAATACATTCACTGCTTTGTAAACAAAAACGCAAAGAGTGCTGAATTTTCGAGACTTGAGTTTTAACATTTGCGTCAAGTAAACGTAGGTTATTGCTGGTTTATGCTAATGAAAAAAGAGTAAAAAAAAATGTAGCAGCAACACCAGCAGAGAGAAACGTTTAGACTTAAGTTTTTATGAGCTTCTTCTGTGGGTAGCTAATGAATAAAATAACAGCGCTAGCTAGCCTAGCCTCAACTTTAGCAATCAAGCTGTTAGCTCAAATGTCATAAAGGCGTTATTATTATTATTATTAACCCTGCACATTTAGGTAACATGCAAGTTATAATTTGTAACATCAATAAAAAAATACAAAAATGGTCCTTTTCCGATGTTCAGAAGAAACTCTAGATATATATAAAAGGTTATATAACACCTTTTACAGCCAAGTTAGGTATCAGAAACGTGTAAGTTTTAAAGACGACGGGTTTAACTTTTTTTTGGTGTGTGTTATAACGTTGGGAGCAGGTGCTAACATTTGCTGGAAGCTGTACTTCATGTGTCAAACAGTCAAGTACTGTATTTCCCACCGAAAAGCTTTTGTTTGAGGCGCTAAAGTACCAGCTTCGTTAAGCTGCGCGGAGGCTGACGGGAACGTAACGGAAATAGATTGTTATACTTTCAACATAAAAGCTTATAGTTGTTATCCTTTTAATAACGTAAATTTTTTAAAATATTTCATTAAAATATTGAAATGTTACTATTAAATTTGATGAAGACTTATGCTCAAGTGTTTGGCCACAAAGATGATGTCTGTTATTGCATGTTTCCATTTGTGCTTTACATTTTAAATGTAGTCCACGAGAAGGGCAGATCTAATTATTGATTATTATTAGTCGTAGAAGAATTAGTTGAAATTGTTAATTAGTGTTTTGCCCAACAGCCAAGAATGCTAAACTAAATTAGTAAAACCATCAATAAATTACTAAAATTTAGAGTATTAAAGGAAAACCGTCAGTCTTGTTGTCAGGCGCCTCAGGTTGTGTTTTGTTGTGAAAGGTCAAACCGGAAGTTTGCTGGTAGCCGTCTGTAGCTCGACGGGAGCAGCGACTGTAGTAGGAGGGAATGATAGTAATGAGAGGAGGGACGCTGCAGGGAAAGGATCAACAACAGAGCTCCAACTCAGCGTGCTGCGCACTCCCTCTGAGTCTGAGTTTGATGGTGAACGCGGACTGCGTCGACTGGAAACCCTTTCTGCACATTTATGCAGCAAACTTTGAGCTGAAAGGCACTTTTTGTGGCAAGTTTGGACTGAGGTTATAAAATCCACTGGCGTGGAAAGTTTACGCGGACTTTAAAGGGGCTGATGTCGGATTTATTAAAGTGCTTCAGGCTTACTGGTTTTACTGAAGACGCAAAGACATTTTGTGGGACACCCATTGCCCAATGGAGACCCAGGATTGATTTGATTTTTTCCTTGATCTTCGCACAGGCTAAAAATGGGACTACCTGCGCCCTGTTCCTCTACTCATTAAATTAACTTGAAAACTGGTTTTAATCATACTCCTCCGTGACGAGACAGGAATGGGAGCTTGAATTTGGTCAGCAAGAAGAGCCTAAAAGAAAAAAGCATCAATGGATTGATAGGTTGGACCTTCAGCTCGAGTGTGAAGTGCCTGAAGAAAGGTAAGGTGCACCCAGTCCAAAGCTAAAACGTCCTCTGCAGGCCTGTCCACTAAATGCACAAAACCATGTTTGTGTCTGTACCATAACAGATTAGTAAGACTTCATGTTTCGGCTCAATTTCTTATCTGTACAGTGTTTTACAACCTTTTGATGTTTATGAATCGTTCATACTTATCTTTTATGTCTTGTTTGATAATTGTAGGGGTGAATTATCTTGTAACTAAATGTACTCGTTAGCAGTACTGTACACACTTTTAACTCTGTATAAAGCATTTTGTTTTGAGTGTCACACCTTGTCATCTCTGTGGGACTTTTAAAAAAAATTTAAATAAAGAGGTTTAACCTTCTGCTGTGATCTTTAAATCAGCAAAACAGCTTTTCTGAGTAAATTAATGGGAACTGCCAGCAAAACATATCTGCTTTAAAAGATCTTTAGCTTTCCCCTTTCACCTGCCGTCAGACTCCCCGAATAAGACAAAAGATGCACCTGTTTTGTTCATAGATCTGGGTGGATTCGCTCGGTGTTTGTTTTGTGTGCAGACAGTTTATCGGCCCGCCGCTCTGCATGGTGCTGTGTGCTGGACAAAAGCTGATTCTAACTATTTTGCACAAAGTGGTTCAGATCTATTGTTTTTGTTGTTATTTTTTTAAATATATATCGTAATTTGCTCTACTTTTCTTGTCCCGCTGCTTATTATTGTGCTTAACAGTGTTCAGTGAGAAGCGGGGTGCGTAGAAGAACACATCAGCTGGAGATGTCTCTTGTGTTTGGAGGACGGTATATTCTACTGCCCTTTTTGTTATTATTATACTAATGAGAATCCTGCATTTATATTCATCTTGTTATCTGCCAGAGGTGTTAGTTTCTTCAGGCAAATTAGGAAAGATTTTTAGCATGCACTTTGCCAATAAACAAGTCACATATTTAAGTGCTTTTGTATTTTTTTTCAGGAACAGATTCACATTTATCACCCTTTATTCTTGAAGAGAGTGTTTAACATCATTCCAGCCCTCCAGGTGCTTAAGACCTGTGGATGTGAGCAGCTCAGGTGTTGTTTCACGCAGTAATATCCCTTATTATCTGTCATTATTCATCTACAAAGCCTGGACGTTTCACTGGTGTATTGCATTGGTGTAAAATGAACGCTATGTGGCCATTTGTCCCCTGCAGACAGATTGTCATGCTGGAGGAAATTGATGGATCTGAGAAACACATTAGTCATGATGAGTTGAAAGTGGCTACTCCACATTAGTTGAGTTTTTTTTTTTTGGTAATGTCAGCCAGTGCCACAGTACTGATATGAAGAATAAAATACAAGAAAATGCACCAAAATGCATTTTAGCTGAAGTTGATGCTGTTTTTTTTATTCGCTTTGACTTGTCTGGAAAAACCCTGTTCACTGACCTTTCCAGTTCAGTAACAGTTGTACAATGTAAGGAAATGAAAAACACAACATTAAAATACTTTGGACCTGTTCTGAAGAGGTCCATTGTGGGTTTATTTGTTCAGGTTTTAAAACAAATCCAGGGAACACACTTCGTAAGCTAAAGTTTATAACTTCAGGCTTTAGGCCATTGGTTCTTTGGTCAAATTGACTTGCTTCTCAGAACAGGGAGCTACAAAACCTCATGACAACACTGTTTCCTGCTTTACTTTGACTGAGCTACTGTACATGAATGTTGATCATCTCAAGGGGGAAAAACAACTTAATGTGTGAAGAACATTGGTGGTTTAGTGGTATAATCTGAAGAACTTAGTCCTCACTAAAGTCTATTTGATCAGAAATACCACTATTGGAGTGCCATATGGTAGTTTATCAGTGATCACTGTTAATCCATGTACAGTAGGCTTTCCCTCTCGATACCGGGATTCCACCCCCGTGCCGAGGATGTGCCCAGTTTATTTCCTTTAGTTAAAATAAATGTCGATACAGTTTCCAAACTAGGTTGCAGTGCCAGGAACAAAATCCATGCATTGACTGCTGTGCTGTGCAGGCTGGTCGAGGCATTTAGAACCAGTCACTGTGTTAATAACTGTAATTTGCATGGAGTATATTAGCATACCCATTGTCCTCTTGCTGGTTGCCTGATTGTGAGTTGTGAGAGTTCAGTAAAGTTGTCAGAGTTTCTGTTCGAGTTACGTTTGTGTTTCCAGCAGCACACAGGTTTGTGCGAAGGCCACGGTCTGTCAGGATTAGAAGAGATTACTAAGGGAGTAATACTACTGCTTATCAGGCCTGTATCTGTCACTAGCATCACTGATGGTCCTGCTTAGGTACTAAGGGATAACACACTCACCCACACGTCAGGTCGGAAGGCTGGTTTATTGGTCACATAAAGTGTAAAAGACAGATTTAAAACAGTATCACTTATCCTGCAGAATGGAACAAATTACAAACCGCAGTGCTTGCATGACTTAGCTTGTGTCTGATTAATATAGTGTGACAGGGCAGATGCAGATGGAGAGATTTAGTCTACCTGCTGCTAAAGCTGACAGGTTGGAGGCAGCTGATTACGTGAGTGTTTTACTTTTTTCTTGCCTGCGTGTTCCACGAGATGTCAAAGCCTTCATCAGAGGGTCTGAGCAAGATGCGGTTGTCCACATATCTGCAGATCTGTTGTGACCATGTGACATTGTCTGGGGGTTTTCTGAAGCATGCATGCACAGGATATCTCTGAATCTGTAGAAACTGATTTAATATACAAACCTAGAAAGTGTTTTCCAGAGAGTTTTTATAGTTTAGTAAGAACATCTCTAAGTCCCAGTTGTGTACTATATGTGCACATCTGTGATTGTGCTCATATTGCAATAGATGTAAGTAGGGTTGCTAAATAGTCTGATGTGTCACTTGTAGCCAAACTTGAAAATCAAATGGCATCTTTCCAGCCAGTTGGGAATGTGCGTTGTCTCCATCAGAGGGAACAGTGGGACCCCTGTGGGTCAGACCCGTGTGACTTGATTCAGCAGTGATTGATCCCTGCACAGCTTCATTTCAGAACGTCCTTGATTTGTCTCACCAGTTTGATCTCTAATTCAATTAGACTATTAACACTCGAAACAGGAGGGCAGGATTAGACGGGGTGTTACAAATGTACCGTCCAGAAGGCTAAGTCATGACTAGGTCCAAAGCAATTTGTGTCAATGAAATCCATTGCGCACATTGTACAGTGGAAATGTGTTGCACTAAAAGAGGACTTTTCTTTGTTTTACAGTTCATACTTATATGCTAAACCTTAAAAAAAAACAATAAAAAAAAAACTTGACTGCTTTTCATGAAGTAATCACTTGAGAAGTGATTGTTTTAGAGTTGTTACTTTTAACTTTGAAACATGTAAACTGTGATCACATAAAGATGAGCGTTAGCTGTAGTCAGACTACAGTCAGATAAAAACGCAAGAAGGTACCGCTGTTTGATGTTTCTATTTTAAATCTTAAACATACTTACCTTAATATCTAATCTCTGACAAAGATTTTATGCACGTGCCAATTAAAAGGCCTTGCTCTCTTCTGCTGAATCAGGAAATAACCTGCTTGTCTCTAATACCGCACCTGCAGTTAAAGACCCCTTCCAGTTTTTTGTGTCTGTTTCCACCAGACAGTCACTGTATATTATGATGGACAAGTACAACAAACCAGCTCTAGATATGTGCTTGAATTGTGGATGTAATATCTTGTAAATTAAATAAGAAGTCAGCAGCCAAGAGGATGGGGGGGGATGGAAACACAAACAATTTGGTTTGCACAGATTTATTATCCTCTGAATCCATTGGAAAGATTAGTGTTTATTTCCACAACCCCTTCTGGACAAATATTCTTTTAATGGCAGTATTCCTTACTTGCTTGTAAGCGTTGGACCTCAACTATTCTGCCATGTGAAAAAAGACCTGACCACAACAATTAATATTATACCTCGGCCCTGCCCTTTTCATCAGCTCTTATAATGAAGCCAATCTGACTTTATTGAGTTTTTGTCCAACTCCTTTTTAGTTTCAATGTGTCATTGTTGGTAGGAAAAACAGTGATAGTAATGGCATTGCTTCTGGTCCCGTTCAAAGGCTGAATGCATCATTGTACTTTATTTTTCTGAGCTGTTTGTTGGTGTAAATGTCGCTAAGAGACAGAACGTCTCGGTCAAATGATTTGGTTGGTCTGCATTTGTGCAGTGCATATCTGGTTGTATCAGCAGCTAATATCTGAATTCTGTGTGCTTTCTAAGAATAGACTACTTCTTATATTGCTTAAATGAACTTTGAGCAATAAGCTGGTATTAGGGGGACTGAATGAAGTGACTTAAATAAAGGGTAAGGGGGCTTTCATTATGTTTGAAGGGCAACAAGTTAAACTTGCCTCCAATCCAATTTGAAGTGAGGGGGGCCTCACAAGTTGCTGCAGCTGCTCAGACTCTGGAGTAGGTCCACAGTTTTTTCAAGTGGAGTCATGTTTGTCCCGCTCATTAGGAGAATAAAATCAGCAGATTGTGTTGGTGCACTTGTATATGTTGCATTTTAATAGTCAGATGACCACACTTGATGCTGCTGTTTGCCATGAAAGTGCTTTAATCTTAATTTATACTACTTAAGTTAATTTTTTTAAGCATTGGTAATAAGATAACATCTGGAGTTGTAAGGGACACCTTTCACTGTTGCTTGTGTCACCTGTCAATTGCTGTTGGCCTATTTAGAGTGAGACGAGACCTTCTGGATGAGCTGGGCCAATCACAAGCATCAGGTTAATCTGTACATACCCTCAGAGCCTTGTACTGGTCCTCTCTGTGACCAACACACACATCCGTACACTTTAAGCCCACTCTTTGCAGGCAAACTTTCACAGTATGTATGCTCGAAGCATGTCCTGCTGTTTTTTAAGCACTTGCTGGATTAGTTTAGGTTGCATTAATCCAAGCACACATCAAGCATGGCGTTTTAAGGGAGATTTGGTTTTCAAAGAACACATTTATTAAGCAAAAGGCATCTGGAATGTGGTGTTTTGGTTGGATAATGAGTTGACGTTAACTCCCGGGATTACATTTGTCTGAGGGGGGATGCGAGGGATGTCCCTCTGTGATTCTGTAAATGCTGCACAAGTGTTTCTGATGAAGAGTAAACGGGATGTGTGGACTTGTTTTTCAGATTGGGAGATGTGTGAAGGAGCCTGACGGACGGCCATGGGACTGGAGAGACGGTGGCTTCAGGCTCTCACTACTGTAGCCATCTGTCTGCTAAGTAAGTATGCTAATGCGAATATGGATCCATCGCAAACATTAAGTTTATCATTTCCATAATTCGTTCTGTATAAGGTTTTACATTTTGGTGTTTTTCATTGCCATTTATAGCATTTTTGTAAGTCTTTAAAATAATCAAATGAATATTTTTTAAAAATCTCAGTATCAAAAAAAATCTAAAAGGAAAAAAAGTCCCATAACAACTACAGATGTCAGAAGAGATGAGCATTTTGTTAAATACTCTAGTAGGACTCAGTGATTTCTTTTATTTAGTCTACAAAACTGAATGACAGAATAAGACAGTTAAAAGAAACGGATACACTTATGTATCACTGGTACACAGTTGAAAGTTACCTTTATTTGTGTATTTGGGCTCCTAATGCAGATGATCTACAATTTTGAATCATATTTACATGTTGGGGACTGCATCGCATCGTAGAGTCACTGCTTGTGTTTCACTTTGACTCAGTATCTGTCAGGGGTGTCAAACACCGAGCTTTTATCTAGTAAGAAATTAGTTAAATGGTTTTAACAAATTTCTTATTAGATAAATGTACACATAAAAGTCATCAACATCCTTTTTTCACGTTTCAGAAAATTTCACAATCAAATGAACAGATTTCATTTTTGTATAAATCATGTTTTTGTTTTTTCAGTCTTAGAAGAAGCATAAGTATTCTAACTACTGTTTTGATGTCCAAGAGTGAACCCTTGGAGTGTAAACACTTTATCAAACCAATACCAAGGCGTCAGTCATAACAAAATGGACTTTTGCACAGAACAGTTACTGAAATATGACTTAAGGTCAGAGGTCATAAAGAAAGGGGGTCCCTTAATGCTACAATAACAAGCAACAGAGACTAATGGATTGGCAAGCCAGTTTTAATCCATTTAACATGTGACTTTGCGGGCCAGATAAAATTAGATATCAGGGCTGGATCTGGCCCGTGTGCCTTTAGTTTGACCTGTGGTGTATGTTCTGACTTTGTGTGCAAGTACAGATGTTCACCTTGATACAGTTACAACAGGTTTAATATGACAAATATTTAGTGAAACCTTTACACAAATCACTCATTTGGTTTTGTTGCATCAGAAAAAGTTTTAACACTTGTGCTGAAAGAAAAGATATTGAAATGTGAAGTCATACATCAGGTAGAGAACATCCTTTGCACAGTGATTTCTTGTCCAGCTTATAAACAAACATTTTAAATCTGTATTGCAACCAAATTGTTCCTGAACACGAGCAATTCTACTTATTCTTTCACCAAACATATGCATCGTTCTCTAACAAGACTTACATTTGGTGAAACTTTGAGAAGCAGCTGGTTTGTGTTGTTGTTTAGCTGCGTGCAGACAGGACACATACAGCATCATTCATCTGGCAGATCTCCCTCTGTCATGTCGGCGAGAGTGAAGAGGAGGGGGTTACAGCTCAGACATGAATGCACGAGAGAGAATGGGGCCAAAATCCAACTTAAACAATATCTCTGGGTGTGGATTTAGATCAATCCTGGATTTATGCTACCCCCTACCCTGGGCACGCTTCTGTGTGTGTATGTGCGCTTGTGTTTGTTGGGGGGTGGTGGGATTGATCATGCTGGTCCACAGAGCATGTGTATACCCCAGGGGGTGGTGAGAGGTTGACTGGAGCACACGGAGGGTCCTGCTACATCAGAGTGTCCCCCCCGCCCTCCCCTCGCCTCCTATGAGATTAAAGTAATCACCAGGCCAGATGAGTAGTGGAGCAAACACTGGCACCCAGTTGAGCGCACACCCATGTGAGCACATGACAGCGAGGGAGCAAGAGGAGGTAGAGAGAGGCTGCTTCCTGCTCCAGGTGTCACTAATGGGATTGCAGCTACACAATCTCGTTACCAAATACCACATGATTGTTGTTCATACCCTCTGATGGCTTTTAACAGTCTGGGAAATTCAAAATTAGTGGCTGATCACAGATCACTCTCAATCAGGATCAAATTTCAGTTTTTATTTTAAGTGTTTCCCATCAGCATTTCTGGGTTGACCCTTTGCTGCCTGTCTGATCAAGTTTTCTTATTAACGCTACTCATTGGAAATGATGAAATCTAACATAAAAAAGGTTATCTGGAACTTTTTCAAATGGTGCAGTTTGAAATAGTTTATTTCAGTAGTTTTCCAGATATATTGATATGCATTTCTGAAAAGCATTGAATTGTTTTTGACTGGCCTTCATGACCTTTACGAGTGCCTTTAAAATGTATTCACTGTTCCAGAGATGTACAGATTTTACAGAAATTAATGAGCAACAAATCCAGGGTGGTTGATCCACTTCCAAAGAAACTTGTCTTTAATTGTCTGTTCACTGCTTTTTGTCTTCTGTGTTGCGTGCAGTTATCACAGATGCATCCTGCGCTCTAATCCCGATGATGTACTGTTGTCTTTACAGGTGTGTCTCAGGGTTTGGCATCGCTGGTTCGTGCCAGAGTTGGGGGCTCTGCAGAGCTTAGCTGTAGTCTCACTCCTACTTCCAAAGAAGCCACCACCCCAAACCTGTTTCCACTTCATGTTGTGGAGTGGATGCGCCTCGGTTACAACGTTCCCATCCTCATCAAATTTGGAGTATACGCTCCTCGTGTTCATCCCAACTATAAGGGTAAGCATTATTCAGACGTATTCCTGCATTTCTTTCAGAACACTGATGAAAGACACGTCACTCGGTTGGCAGCAGTGCCTTTGATGAACATCTGTCAGATGATTCACTTCAAATGATTTTTTTAAAATAGCGACCACAAAGCGGGCTTTAAAAGCTGTTCTCAGTGGTAAACAGATGAGCTGAACTTGGAGCTAGTGCGACCATCTATGATCATCAATTAACTCATTTGTGTGCTTTCATAAAAAGGAGCAGGGTCGAAAAATGTGTTTAACCTTTTTTTTTAACTTGTCTTTCTTTAAAAGAGGTTGCATTGATATTTTAAAGACTAGAGGAAGGGGAAGATTGGATGCAATAATACCCCAAATAGATAATCTATCTTTAGCAATGTCCTTGTAATTACAGGTGATGTTCAGTCTGTGTGTTCAGTGTGCCTCAGTGCAGCAGCGAAGAGGGGAAGGGCGAGAACGGACGTGTTTTAGTGGCGGCAGTTAAATGGGGGTGGGGTAGCTGAGAAAGAAGAAGGAGGGGGGGTTATACCAGTAACGCTGCTCGCTGGGGAATTAGAAGTGTAGGTGGGGGCTTGGTTGTGTGTTGACAGTGTTATATTAGTATGCTGAGGGGTGACCCAGTAAGAGGAGATTGTTGTGCTGGAAGGAGGATGGATGAAGCATTGGGAATAATGGGAGTTTTCTTGCTGGAGCTCTATAATCCTTTTATTGTCTACCAGAGCCCAAAAAACAAAGAGGGGTATCACAAGCTCCCTTTGGTTTTCTATAGCCAGCAGAACCACTGGGACACCCAAAATCCCTTACTGTCTCAATTGGGTCACTGAAATGTTCAAGGAGCCATTCTGAAAAGCCCACTGGGTTTGTTGCATCGGGGCAACAGGGAATAAAAGCTTCAGATTCACAAACACTTTTTCAAGATTTTGACAACTGAAAAATATCACAGAAGGTGTTTATGGTCTGAGTCATGAACAGGCAACTCAGCTGGATTCATTTAACCTTCCACTAAACTGTTAACAGTGTATGGTTTAGTGTTTATCTCATACACAAGCACCCCTAAAAAAAGTCAGTAGTACAGTAAAAAAAAGAAACTGGATTGTCTCAGTGTTTTCCATATTTATCCTTTGTTTTGCATTTGTCTGGCGCAGGCTTTGCCCCTGTCTGCCTCAGATCCTCATATCTCCCCTCCCACTGGAGGCAGATGGCAACATGTGAAGCGTATCAGTGCTGTGGGTCTAATGTATTCTACCCTCAAATTAAAAATGATGTGGGATTTCACATTTGACCATGAGATGGATGTGTCGGCAAGCATTTCCGGATCTTTGTCTTGGCGTGTCTAAGGACAGGAGCAGATGTGCAGGGATGATGTTCAGCTCAAAACGTAAAACTCATCAAATATTTAAAAGATCAGAGGAAATGAGTAATACACATTGTTGTTCAGCTCCTGGGGGGGATGGATTTAAAAGAAAATCTGTTATTTTTAATAAAGGTAAATAAAACTAAATTGGCATTTTTTGTAATGTGTTAAATTTACTCCTGTGTTTTTTCTGTGGTAGACTAATAGCAGACATTAAAATAAAAAATAAAAGTCTCTCTCAGATGCTGACTGTGCTCGGTCTGCTGCTTTGTCTCAAGGCCACTGACACTATTAGCAATTTTTATCACCAGATGAAAAGAATCCCAGCAAGTGATTATCTTGGATCCTTGTTTCAGTCCATTAAACCAGCTAGTTTTGATATAATATCAGGTGTGCATGAGATTGGACTACTCATTTAAGGAGTGTCACGATTAAAACCCCAGCAGTCCTCCACAGAAACCATTAAGCACCAGCCTGTCCAGATCTCATTTGTGCTTCATGCGAGTCTGGAAGGTATGAAAACCTCTCACACTCACTGTTTCACTCCCAGCACGTCCTTGAGGGCTAAACATCAGTCAGCTTAGCACAAAGAGGAAACAGCCAGATAAACTGTGACTGACACTGTTTTATAGCAGGCTTATTGTCAAGGCAATATGCTGGAGTCCTGCAGTGTCAGGATAGTTTACTGTTGCAGGGCCTGATCAAATGTCTCCTGTGTGCTGAAGAGAATCAGTAGAGACTATGAGCAGAGGACTCTGACCTGAGGTTAGAACGACAATGGGCACAGCCCCAAATCTCAGCAGGCGTCAATCACACCCTCAGTGAAGTCAGGGCGTGCATTCTACACACATACACAAGTCTCTAACACATCTACAGACTTTAATATATACAAATGCTGAACTCTTCTGAACTCTCAAATAAATTGAGGTGGATTTTTTACTTTGAGACGTTGAGTTTATGCACATATGAGTGTATTTTGTATCTTGTAAGGCAAGAATAAAAGCCTTGCTGATACATGAAACCACTGCCAAAAGGCGAAAGCAGACGATCATGTTTTCGCCCTGGTCTGTGTGTGTCAGGCTGTTACCAAAATATCTCATGAACCACTGAAGGAATTTCAGTGAAACTTGCAGAAAGTTATCGTTTTGTTCATCTACATCTGATTGGCTTTTTTTGAAGCTGATCTTCAGCTGATCGCTGAACGCTAACAGCGTGCGCAGGATCTTTGTTTAAAATTTTGTCATTAACTATTTGAAGTCAACTCTGTCTGTCTGTCTGTCAGCAAAATATTTTATGAACCACTGTACAGATATTAATGAAACTTGCAGAAAGTTATTATTGGATGTTTAATTGTAACCAATTAACTTTTGGAGCCATCCCAATTAAAGATGGCCACCATAGCTAATCAACATTAACCAATACATAAATGGCTATACCTCAGCCAATTTTTACAGATATTGAGCTAAAATGGGATGTAGTAGTAGCTGATAGTCATTAACAACACCTTGGGTGACATCGCGCATAACTTTTTATTCAAGGTTTGATGAAAATAGCTACAACTCATTTCTCAACATAAGATGAGCTTAGGCTAAACCTCTGGTATGAAAGGTGGCGGGCAATATGCATTCTTTCAAGGAACGCTGGACCTTTATTTTCCCAGTTTTCTTGAACCAAGATGAAATGCAGCCAACAATGACACAAAGAAAGGATGAATGCCTTCAACTGTAGTACTTTGTGTTTGTCATCTTAGACTGGATTTTTAACTTTTAATGGTTTTAATCTTAAAACTAAGGCTTTATGATCTTGCACAAGACTGAAGTTGGGTCACTGCAGTTCATTTCAGCACGTGAGCTTTGTGAGTTTGCTAGTGCAGCAGGTTATTGGAGCTGGACGCAGCAAGAGGGACAGAGTTAACTGTAATCTATCTCATGACAAAGAGCTATTCATAAGAGGGTTAAACTGATTAGTGGGACAGGAGGATTGAAGAGAGAAATTTGGGGGAGTGGGAGGGGGGAGTTGTCAAAGGCAGGGGCCAGTCCCAGACTTATGATTGTATTCAAATCAAAACACATCCCACAATGCACCACTGCTTGGCTCCCTTATGCACATACGGATGAACAAAGGAAAAAGAAGTGCTGATGCTTCTCCAAACAGAAAAATCGGTCTTCTTCAATGGTTACCTCTGCTACTGTAGCACCTAAAATTGGCAGCAGAACATGTTTGTGTTTTGTCAGTACTGATAAGTAACATTCCTTTAGAACAACAAAACCTTTCTAGAACGGGGATCTGCAACCTTTATGACTGAAAGAGCCATTTTTACCATCTCTTATACTAAATATAATTTGCATAGAGCCACAAAATTTACTTGAGCTTTAAAATAAAATTAAAAAATTAAACTATTAAGTTTCATTTATTAAGTTTCACTCATCAAGTTATTGGTTATGTATCACTTAAATGTTTTCAAAAGGCCATAATCTTTACTTAAAGTGCTTAAGGTAACAGGGTTTTATTAGTCCAATCCATATTTCTTTATTTTAATGCCTTAAAATGCACAATCTCAGATATATGCAGAAAACTACTTCATACTTTTCTAGCAGTCTGCCTTAATTATGCTGAAAATTGTGAACTTTCTTGTGGGTTTGAAGAACAGCTACACCTTCCATCCATCCATCCATCCATTTATTTTCTTTACCCGCTTCTCCTTTCCGGGTTGCGAAGAGCTGGTGTCCATCTCCAGTCATCACAGTGCGAGACGCGAGAGACTCCCTGGACAGGTCACAAGTCCATTAGCTCAACAATGAAACAAAAAAAAGAATCACTGCATTTTAAACTTATTTTAGTGAAAACTTGAGTCACATTCACCTGATTCTGGTAGCTGTGTACACGATGCACTTATAATTATTTATATGTCTGCTAATGTCTCTTAAAACTCTGAGTTCACAGGCAGTCCAACCACCGAAATTATTAGTATTATTCTGCTACAGAACATATTGTAAGTGCTTGAACTGGAAAGCTACTAAAAGTAGCACTTCCTGTTGTCAATTTAAATATAAATATTACTCAGGTTCAAGTTATTTTTGGTCAAAGTTACAAGGAGCCACTGCAAAGGGTCAGAAGAGTCACAGGTTGCAGGTTGTAGAGTTACCATAAAATAGGGCTGCACGCTATTAGAAAAACTTGTGATGTGCGTTATTATTATTTAACAGCACAATGATGATATCAGTTATGATAAATCCACATTTTCCTCACTTTCTCATCTGTCATCACTATCATCTAAACTCAGTGTGGTCATCAAGGCCGATGAGAGTCCATTGGATTGACCAAAAATATAATAATCATGCAGAACATGAAGGCATTACACTTGAAATATAATGGCTTATTATTTATTGCAGTCCTTTATGATATTGCGATGATGTTAAATTTGCAATATATTGTGCAGCCCTACCAAAAAAACTCACTAAATACAATCTGCCTGCAAAATGTGTGTGTTTTCTTAAATAGAACCATAATTTGAATTACAATGGTTTCACTTGCAGAAAAAGCCACATCGCGTGATAAAAAAAGTAGATCCTATCAGTAAGACAAGGCCGGCCACCAGCTAGCGGCACCACTCTGAAAGCTGAGTCGGTCCTAACTCGCCACCCACTGGGTGAGAACCTGACTCGCTAACGTGGAGAGGCTGCGTCTTAGAGTTCAAACAGCACTGGTGGATTAGCGTTTCCATTTTCTACACTTGGCTGCACTGCAACGCAAACCTGTTAAAAACAAGGACTTGTTTTAAGGTAGACTGGAGTTGTCATGTGATATCCACCGGACGAAAAAAAAAAATAATGAGGAGGAGGGTAGACACGAGGGGAAGCAGCAGCTATTGTTTCAGCTTAGAGTCAAAAAGCGTTTGTCTCTTGAGAAGGACTCGTGGACATTGTGCTGATGTAGGACCTGGGGGGTGATGAATGTGTCTGCTGGATCACAGAGGTCGGAAAGGCCAAGCTCTCATTGGTTGTCCGTCGATTATCAATGCACATAATTTGAGTAACCTCTCTGTAACCTCTTCTTCAGTTCCTCTTAGATTCGAACACAGGGTGGAATTTTTTCTGACAATTTCTCATTTTTTCACTTTTGTTTCTGTTCATCAAT
>JAOXNZ010000001.1:12474726-12487003 GCA_028566095.1 Kryptolebias brasiliensis | reverse complement strand
CCCCCCCCCATCAGAACACCTGCCAAGTACCATCTGAGATTTTAATCCCAGAATGCAACATTCAGATTTGAATAAAGCAACATTTGTTGCGCAGTCTGGGTGTTTTGTCTGTCCACGGGCTGAAAAGAACAGTCCCCTTTTTCTTCCTTTTATTATTTCTCCCTCTCTCCCCTCTTTACCTCTTGGGATTTTAGATGGAATGCATTTATTTATTTATTTTTTTCATCCAGAACAATGTTTTCCACCACGTGCAATTTTTCAAATCTGTGACAGTAGAAACCCACCCCTCCTGCACGATCAACCCGCCTCCACCCATATTCGGCTGTGTCGTGTTTCTACAGCAACTGAATTCAAATCTAAACCTACAGCCCCGGCTTTTCCTCGGTCTCATCACTATGGTAACCTGAGAGCATGAGGAAGGGGGCGGAGGGGGGTGTTGCCGTCTCTTTGTAGTGATGGACAAGAGGGAGAGGCTACAGGAAAGGGTTAAGTGTTTGACAGTGAAAGCAGAATTCCCCTGTGTAGACTAAGGGGGCAGGGCAGGCACCAAATTTTGAAAATCAACATGTATACACACCCACGTGCTTCTTGACCCAGTGGGCTCAGTGGGATTTCCATAGGCTGTGTTTTAGGGTGCAATTAGCCACAATGATCTCCAAGTATCCCATGACGCATACCCGCATGAGGATTAGTTGTATGAGAAAAAGTCTCGTTTTATTTTAATCTGCAGTGGGAAACTGATTCCACATCTGTTTAGTAAAGGTTGCATGTGGGAGGATCCCTCGACGCAAGATTAGAGGAAAAAGCCTGACTCGAACCCTGTACCTGTTATCATGTGCCTGCTCATTTCCCCTTTTCCCAGCCCTGCCCAGTCGTTTGAAATATGCTGACCTGAAACCAAAGGTATTCATTTTATGGAGCTTCTGAGTGAGCACCACCCATCGAATTCTTGTCCATCTTTTAGGAGGTCAGTCAATCATTAAACCTAACTATTAAGCACAGCAACAGCCCCAGTCAGGAATGCAGGGTTAATTGTTAGCTATTGTTGTCTGTCTTTACTCTCAGTGTGTCCTGTCCTAAGGCCATGCATAGAGTTAAATGATTTTTATAGCTTTCAGGCTTAATTCAGACTGCTGTGTGAAAAATATACTGCGATAAATGGTGAAAATATTATCGATGTTTTTTCAAGGTTGAGTGGAATCAGGTTTTGCTGTATACAAAATTTTCCCTCAACCTTAGGACTAGAGGTAATATATTTTATGTGTTTATTTATTTTTATCATATTTCAAAGGACGATTTAATAAGACACAATTCATCCAAACTGTATAAGGCAAAAAAGGTTAACAGGTTGCTGGGAACTTTTTCACATTTCCGTGTTTACTTTCAAACTGCTCTGGCAGGCTCTGGAATGAGCATCGTGTGTGTTTTTCCCCCCCTGCCCGCATCCTCCTGTCGTTTAAAGCCCTCAGATTGAAGGGCCCAAAAAAAAAACAAAAAAAGAGTTCATTGAGAGACCGAATAAAAGGAGGGGGTGCACCCAAAAACCAGGCTCCAGTCACCAGGCAACTAGCAGATCAAGTTTCAAAGCCTGACAAGGAGTTGTAAGAAGTACAGAGAGGGGAATAGGAAGCTGGGTGCTCTGTGTGTGTGTGTGTGTGTGTGTGTGGTAGAGGGGTGTGTGTTCTTGTAGATGGATCCATCTGTGTTTTAGGGCGTTCACACAAAGGTCCCCTGTGTGCATCTGCCATGCTTCACATTGCTTATCTTGCTCCTTTGCTCCTCAATGAACAACACAAGTGACTCACTTCTTTATGCTTTCTTGTAGATTTCCCTTTTTTTTATATCTGAAAAGTACTGAAATAAAAATAAGAATGACTCAAACATATTTTTTATTTTAGTGATTTATTGAAACAACATTCAGGAATTTTTGGCATGCTCATTCTAGCTCTTTACTTCCCCCTCCCAAACCATAAATGACAGGACACTGTCTTCATCTGTCATCTTGTATATCATTTTCACCATAACTTTGGTGATTCATGTGTTTGCACTCCACCTCAGGACCGCTGACTTCTCATCATCTGAGCTAGAGCTGGGCGACGAAGCCAACATATTAAATCTCAACAATTTTCACTGCTGTGCTGTGGTCTACATAGATTGAGGATGAGGATAATTAAGAAGTGGCTGCACTTCTGCACAAAGCAAATGGTGTAAATGTTGCATTATCAACATACTGAAAGTAAAACAGTGCCTTGTCTGGCTGCCTGACAAAACTTTTCATGTCTCTGGTTGAACAAAAGGGCCAAAGCTACCCTCTGCAAACTGTTTGTGTCTCTGTGGGTTATTTTTCAGGCTGATTGTTGTTAACCTCCTGTCAAACCCAGCCCACCTCGTCCTGTCGCATGGGATGAAGCCAGAGATGTGAAAAATAAATACATTGTTACAGCACAGTCTGTCACATGTCAACCATTTCAGAGCCAGTTCATTTTGCCGTTATTTAAATAGCACAACAACAACTAAATGGTATTATTTATTTGTCCTTGCTCAAGCTGCAAACACACAGTCTGCAGGCATCTTCTGCGGTGCTGTGAGGAAGCTCAGTTTTGCCGTTTTAGGTGTTTTTATTTTGTTCAAAAACTCAAGTTGGAAGAGTTCATTTGGATTTGATTTGCTCATCACTTCTGCTTTTATAAATCACAACTATCTGGTATTTTATTTACTACAAACATGAGAATTACAGCTGGTTTTCACTTTGTGTCTCTTAGCCAAACGTTTATGAGTTTGACAGTGACCTTTGTGATAGTAGATGTCTGTGTCCTCAGCTTGATAAGCCCTCTTCCTGCACATGCTGACTCTGCCTGTCTGCCTGTGTGAGTTTGTGTGTTTTAACTTTTTTTTTTCCACCCTCACCCTTCCTCCCGCAGGGCGTGTGTCTCTGACTCGGGGTGCCTCTCTGCTCATCGAACGGCTCAGCCTGGAGGATGAGGGCTGGTTCGAATGTCGCATCCTTCTCCTGGACAGCAAAACCGATGACTTTCAGAACGGCACGTGGACCTTCCTCTCGATCACAGGTGCAGCACTGCAGGGTCTTGGGGACATGGGAGCTGCTCATTTTGTTGCACATCACTGGCAATGTCTTTATTTAGAGCAATCACAGCATGAAGCCTGGCTACAACTGTGAAAGCTGAACTTCCTGAGCGTTACTGTTTGTATGCACTGGATCCATGTAGTCCTCACATTTTTACGCTTGACCTGCTGTAAAGAACCAGACAATCCATGAGGGAATAAGGCTAAATGTCCGAAGCTTTGAACTCGCATACGTCTTCACTCTTTATCACCCACCACCAAGATTATAAAGCCGATAATGTTTTTGCCCGTGTCTGTGTGTGTATTTACTAGTCTGCTATGTTAACAGAATATGCCATGAAACCACTGGACGGATACTATTAAAACTTTCAGTAATCATCAAGTGTACATTTACAACTGATTACATTTTGGAGTCAACCCAATACAAGATGGCTGCCACAGCTAATTAACCCATGCCAAAAAAAAATGTCTATAACGCCAGTATTTTACATGTATTGAGCTCAAATCTGATGTGGTAGCAGCTGAACACGTCTCACAAAATCTCGCATGAGTTTGTGCAAAAAGTCATTTATTAGTCATTTATTTAGTCATTTTATTTGACCAAAATGGGCAAAATTCTATAATTTCTCATCATAACATCATAAGATGATCTTAGCTTAAACACTGGCATGAAAGGCTGTGGTTTATTTGCATTTCTTTGATGCTAAGCCTTTAATTTAAACTGTAGTGGTGTTTTGTCACTGAGAGTGTGAAGTACTGCTATGATATAATTGTGCTGCAGTGAATAAGAGGCCTACATGTTCTGCATTAGGTTGCAGGTGACCCCTTTTGTACATCACTGCATTAGAACTTGCATGTATTGAATTTCATATATTGTTACCTAAGAATGCCTCTAATAAACCCCAGACTCAGCACAGAGCATTGCACACAACCGCTGGTGACATGTTTCATAGAAAGTTTTCCAGTTTAGTGATCATAAACATAAACAGTCTCACAGTACAAATCCTGGCTGTGTTAAACAGGCAAATATGGTTATAAAAGGTAAAGGGTAAATAATTGTATTAATTCATTTATAGTAGCTTTTTCTAACCCTATGACCAGTTGCTCACTCTGAACTTTACAGTGACTTCTCAGTGCTGTGGGTTAGCTGCACGTTTTGAGAATGTATTCTTAAAACTTACTCTTGCTGTTTGGATTCCCTTTATTGTAACCATGTATTTTGTTTTTATGTTGTTTTTGCTCTTTGTTCCAGCTCCACCTGTGTTTATTAAGACACCACCAACTTTTGTGGAGGTTCTGCTCGGAGACTCGCTGACTCTCAGCTGTGGAGCCCATGGCAACCCTCGACCAACTGTTGTCTGGCACAAAGACGACAGCCCAATTGAGAAACATGAAAAAATAAAAGTGAGGCACATCAGCAGGTGGCACTGCAGTATTCTAATTAAATACCTAATTCAGTACTTCATCAGAGTGGTAGCTTCATTATCTTTGTCCCTCTTCTCTTTGTCTTTAATCATCAAACTCTTTACCCTTGTTTCATTTTAGGTGCACAATGGTTCCTTGTCTCTGGGATCGGTCACACAAAACTTTTCAGGAGTGTATAAATGTCATGTGTCAAACTCAGAGGGGAACCTGACCCACTCTACACAGATCCAGGTCCAAGGTCTGTATTCAGCTTTCATTTCATGTTAGAGAAAACAACACGCAGCTTTTTGTTTCACATGGTTAAAGGGTAAATTGGTAATACTTGAAGAAAAGTGGTTACATATAGTTGTGTACGCTGCCACCTACAGTTCATTCCTTACTTGGAACTGATTTAAGACTCACCAGCAGTCATTACTGATTTGCACTTTACTCCTATAAAGGTCCGCCAATCATCATCATTTCCCCCGAGGACACCACCCTCAACATGTCCCAGGATGCAGTTCTTCAGTGTCAGGCTGATGCCTACCCTTCAAACCTCACCTATGAGTGGTTGAAGCAAGGACAGAATGTTTACCACATCGAGTGAGTCCATATTTTTAACAAAACAAAACATGAAGATGTTTAACACATAAACAAATCACAGCATGCTTCTCTACAAAACGATCTGAGATCAATATTTAAAGGAATCAATCAGATATTTTTCCAAAGCACGCTGCTAATGCAATCAGTTCTAATTAGATTATTCATTATGTGATCATGAGCACACTGTGAACCTGACACAAAGGTGATTGTTGTTCAGATTAACGCGCCATCTTCTAAAGCTATGATGCCCGACTTTTTTAAAACAATATTCTTTTTTCCTTTCTACAATAAAACAACAGCAAAAAAAAAGGTTTTGTGTCATGTCCAGTTTGGTAACTTCTTAAAACGCACCACATTCTCTGTCTTGTGGTATTAGGTCCCTGAAGTCCAGAGTGAAGGTTTTGGTGGATGGAACGCTTCTAATCCCTAATCTAATCCCAGAAGATGCTGGGAACTACACGTGTACTCCAACCAATGGAATACTGACCCCACCCTCAGCTTCTGCTCATCTAAAAGTGAAACGTTAGTCTGATATCCACTGAGTCTGTATAAACATGCTCATCAGGGTTGCATTTTTTGTTGTTATAGTTTGTGGATAATTCTTCCTTTGTCATTTTAGATCCAGCTCGTGTAGGACGGATGTCTCGGGAAACTTATCTGCCTACAGGAATGGAGGGGGTTATTTTCTGCCCTGTTCAGGCTGATCCTCCTGTTCTGTATGTCAACTGGACCAAAGATGGGAATAATTTGAATCTTGACAATGTAAGCGAAGTGTCTTTGCTACAAAATGTTTTATGAGTTTTTCACAACGCCCCAGGAATTGACATGAATTGTTTCCACGTGTTAATCTGTTTAGTTTCCAGGTTGGATGGTGAACTCAGAGGGCTCAGTTTTCATAGCAACAGCCAATGACAATGCTGTCGGCATGTACACCTGTACTCCCTATAACAGCTATGGCACTATGGGCCAATCAGAGCCCACCAAAGTCATTTTGCAGGTAAGATTACTGTTCTTAGACTTAAAAGAGAAAAGAAATCTTGTGCTGCTGTTTAGAAGTAAAAAGACCGTTTTTACTTTAAGGACCCGCCGTCATTTCGAGTTCCTCCTCTGCCGGAGTATCTCCAAGAGGTCGGGCGAGAGTTGATCATCCCCTGTGAAGCCGGTGGAGACCCTGCTCCAAATGTAACCTGGAGCAAGGTATAGGAGATATGTTTGTTTTGATAGAGCCTCACTCATGACTGATTCCTTAATTCCACCTCTTGTTGCTCATCCTCACAGATCGGTCCTACTCCTCGTTCGCCGTACGCTGTTTTGTCCAATGGCTCCCTCTTGCTGCAGCCGCTGAGCAAAGATCACCACGGGGGCTGGGAGTGTTTGGCCACTAACCGTGTGGCAACTGTCAGTGCAGGCACTGTGGTCATTGTGCTGGGTGAGTGAGTCAACAAATTTTCTCTTGTTTTTGCAAACAGATACATGTTGTTATTCTTAAATACAGATACATGTCAACAAGCCAGATTTACTGAAGTATTTCTTGGTTTTTCAGGCACCAGTCCTCATGTTGTGTCCTCAGTGAATGTCACCACTGAACTGCACCAGGCAAACGTGTCCTGGGTCCCAGGCTTCGATGGTGGATTCACCCAGAAGTTCACTGTTTGGTCAGTAACATAAAAGCCAAGAGACATTTAGACACATATAGCTGCCATCACCAGGAAACATGACTTTCGAATTAATCTTTTGTAGGGTCAAACAGGCATCCAGGGGGAAACATGAATGGGCGTCTCTGCCTGTGCCAACATCCAAAACCTACCTGCTTGTCACTGGACTGCTTGCTGGCACTGGCTACCAGTTTAGTGTCCTACCTCAGAATAAACTTGGCTCAGGACCTTTTAGTGAAATTGTATCAGTGCGAACAAAAGGTTTGTGTGAGAGAACCTGTGTTCTGTTTCGTCCACTCATTCTAACATCATTTTGCACATAATAAGTATCACCTTGTGTCTTTTCAGCTGTGCCCACAGAGCTCCCCAATGTTGTTACTCCTCTCCTGGCCCTGGATCCTCCCACACTCCTGTCAGCTAATCGGACTGAACGAGGGGTTCTCCTACAGTGGCTGCCTCCCGAGGCACCAGTTTCTCCACTGACGGGTTTTGTGCTGCAGGCCCGGATGGATCGGGGTCAGTGGGTCATCCATAGCAGCAACATCAGTGCCAATCAGAGTGAACTATTTGTGCAAGGACTGCTCAGGGTAAGGTTGCTTGCTTCTTGCATTATAAGAAGATCATCTTAGGAAAGCAAGTCATTTAATCAAACACAAAACTGCCTTTCTCTCAGGATGCCACTTATGATTTGAGGCTGATGTCTCGTAGCTACAAAGTTCTCAGTGAACCAAGCACGTCTGTGAGTGTATCCACAACAGGTACGTTTGATTTAACATGACTATCCTATACATGGATGTCAGTAGAAATTTATAAAGCAGTAAATGTTTGATTACAGGAATGGAGATGTACTCCCTCCGCCCAAGTTTCTTAGAGGTCATCCCTGAACCGCTGTTGGCTGGTGTGATCGGAGGAGTGTGCTTCCTGTTTCTTGCCATCGTCCTTTCTTTGGTGACAGCTTGCTACATGAGTCACAGGAGACAGCAGAGACGCAGAAAGAAAAGACAGGGTACAAAGTGCAATGTTTTTTTTTATTGGATGTGTAGTTTTTGTTGGTGTTAGCACAGTTAAATACATGACTGATTTTTTAATGGGTTATCTTGTATTTTATAGACCTGTCCACTGCTTTCCAAAAGAGTCCATCTCAGGAGTAAGTGTCTTGATGATTTTATTGAATATAACAGTTCATGTAGATATGTATCACAGTTTCATGGCTCTAGATTAAATGTTTTATTGGTGTACTATTTGGCAGTTAACAACTACTTCTGAAATATTCCATTATAATATTTATTTATGTTTTAAGTTGTTTTTTGTGTGTGTTTTTTCAGAGTTCGCTCACCTCCTCGCAGCCCAGACAGTGTCCTCAAGTTGAAACTTTGTCCACCTCTTCCCTTCTTTCCCAGCTCCACTTGTTCACAGTTCAACCGGTCCTCCTTTGATAAAGGCAGCCGTGGAGAATATCACGATCAGAGGAAACAACTTCTGTCTAACTCGTCTCCACCACCTCATTACACACTTTTTGAGAGCCACCTGGGTTCTCAGGCGCCCTCACCAACTGCGCTAGAGTCCATTTCCAGAGGCCCAGATGGACGCTTCATTGTTCAGCCGCTGCCACAGAGTTCAAGCCCCTCTAGTAAGAAAAATCTGAAGATGGACGTCCTGCAAAGTAACGGTAGTGTGAATGGGTCAGGGAGCAACAGGACGTCATTCAGAGAGTCTCCAAAGTCAAGCATTATGAGCTCGGAAAAGGACGAGAGGAAGGAATCTCCTCTCACTGTGGACCTGCCAGAGCTGAGCAGGCCTCCCCCGTCTCCAGGAAGGGTACGAGCCATGGCCAGAAACTTCTCCCGCCACGGCTGCTTTTACTCTGACGATGAACAAGGGTCTGAGACTCTTTTGGAGAGAGCCAGCTTTTATTCGGATAACAGTGAGAAAAAACCCAGCGATTCTCTGAGGAGGTGTCGCATGCCAGGCAACACCGAAGACCTGTTCTCCAGTTTAGGAAGGAGGACAAAGCTTCTTGACAGAGACAGGTCGTATCATCCAGGTTACCAACCTATGGAGAGTCATGTGACGCATAACAGCACCCTGGTCTCACAGCTTGAGAGTGAGCTGGAGGGGGAAAGTGTTAACAAGTGCGCCCAGCTGGCAAAAGAACGGGAAGAAATTGAGCGGGAGTTAAAAAATTATGCAGCCGATCAAAGACATTGCAGTCGAGTGAGAAAAGAAACCCATTCCAATAAAACAAAAAGCCTTCAGAGGGATGCATCTAAGTCTAAAGAAGAACCTGTTTGGAAGCCTCAAGATGTTACGATCAGGCAGAAATGCAGGGCGTCAGATGTGACAAATCGAGTATCTGACTACAGGAGAGCGTGTTACTTTGGCAACACCAGCAGCCCTTTGGATAGGCTTCCTGCGTCTCTTGTACAGTGGGACATTAGCCCCGTTACATCTGTCAGCAGCCTCATTCCTGTTCAAAATCCTCATAAGACCACATCGCCTGTGCCATTTAGAGAAACTACAGAGGACTCTCTGGCTGTGGATTCATCACAATCACCAGTCACCCAGAACACGTCCCTCCGCACGCTGTCCCCTGACGTCACCACGGAAACTCCTGTTCTGTGTCTAGAAACACCTGACAGAGCCAAGTCATCATCCCATCAGAAAAAGTCTGATACAAGCGTGAAGTCCAACGCTAATCAGAGCTTAAGGGAAAAGCCACAGGGGGCAGGTGTTGTTTCAAAATTGAAGAATTCACCTGCTTGTTCAGGCACTCAGCTCCTGGATTCACCAGGAAGAAGGTTTTCAGCCACCGATGAGAGGCCTGAATGTTCTGCTTCTGTACCATCTAACCAGACTGGGAGAACATCAGAAGTAGGCTCAACCAAAAGGGAACCCAGTCCCTCCAGTTCTTGTAACCTAAACTATGGACATCATGAAGTAGCAGCGAAGTCCAAAGACAGAGAGACTCACAACCGGGAAGATCAATGCAGTTTAGGCTTTTACTCTGAGTTGGAGAGGGAAGGCGTCCGAACACGATCCCGAAGGAGTGACAAATGTCTTTTCTCTGATAGTCCTAGCCCCATCTCAATGTTAACTCTCGTAGAAGAAGTCGAGAGTGACCAATCTCAGTTTTCTGTTCCAAGAATGTCAGACTCCTTCAAGGCCAAGCCTGCTGCCCCATCCCCCAAAATGTCCCCTAACCAGACAAGTGCAATTCTTGAATACCTGAGCCTTCCGGGTTTCATTGAAATGAGTGTGGATGAGCCTGTGGAAGAGCTTCAAGAGACGGATACGACTGGACAAAGTTCAGAACTGAACCCAGAAGAATCTGTAGTGGCTAAACCCGATGTAGTCCCTCAAAACTGGGAGGTTCACGTTCAGGAAAGCCCAGAGACTGTCTCGAGCCGAGAACAAGCTGAATCCGCTGGCGGTGCAGAGAGCAGCATTGATGCTAGTAAAAAACACGGGCATAGGCGATCCTCCCATGTGGAAACCAGAGTAAGATTCCCCGATGACGCCAAACCAGCCTCACCTTGTTTGGAAAAGACAAGCAAGCAGCTCTATGATGAGAAAATGAAAATTCGAGTTGGGAATAACAGCACAGGCAGGCCTGAATCCAGACTAGGATCCAGGTCAGCTCACACTTTGTTCAGTGCAGCTAAAGGCATGGCAGATATTGTGTCTAAACACACTCAGAGTTTTGTAGACAAGAGTGAGTTTTCATCCGAGCAACCCCAAAGACAAGCTTCTCAGGGAAGCAGGACTAATAACATCGTGTCACGAATAAGTCAAGCCCCTGTGCCATTTCTAAAGAAATCCTTAAGCCTGGGTCCCTGTAGGACTCTCTCAGGTGTGGGACAGCCTCGTCCTTTCCTCAAGAAATCCATCAGTTTAGGCTCACAGAGGTGGGAGCACTTTGAGAACCCGAGGACATACATTTCTGAGAAATGTTACTGGGATGAGTTCCCAAACCCAGATGTCAGGGTGAAGTCCTACAGTTTGGGCCGCATGCCGTCATCCCTCCCCAGGCCAGCCCCCTGCTGGAGGGAGTACGTCCCATGCAGGCGTCCCAGCATGGGAAGCTTAGAAAGGCCTCATCACGCACAAAGATCTTCCTACCTCACTCCATCGATGTACCCGCCCAGACAAACCTCAGCATCCCCAATGATGGAGCCCTCAGATCCACGACGGCAGGCTGCTGTTTTCCCAGAGTCCTCCAGGTGGTCTCCCTCTTACCAAGAGCCTCTGAGGTCTGCCCAACATTCATATATCCCCATGTCCACCTCCATCCCTCTCCCCCACTACCAGCACTGGTCAGAACCCAGAGGGGAAAGCCTGAGATTTGTGGACTCCAGGAGAGGCCCTCCGAGGTCCTACTTGCCCAGGGGCATCAGCTGGCCCTCTCCTTATTACTCCCCCTTCCCACCCAGAGAGGAGGGAAGCTATCGACATCCGGACAGGATGATGGGGAGGAGCGGGGACTATGAGATCAGGGATGGGGGCAGGGCCAGTTATGCCAGTCAGAGTAGCGGCAGAGGTAGCACCGGTCTCTTTCGACAGTCCCTGTCCGTCACTCCCACGCTGCTCAGTTCCCCGGAAACCACAGAGGAACACGAGCGGCACAGAGCTGAGAGGGAGCTGCCTGAGAGGAGAGTGAAAAGGTGAAACACCACCACACCTGGACTGACAAACCCTCTGGAGCAACCTCTCTGGATGGATTTATTAATGTTGCCAAAATAACATTCATTTTAATCTTTCTGTTTTTAATGTTTGTGATTCTTGATGTCTGACCGTGTTTTTGTGTATCTCATTAGAAGGAACACATCAGTAGATGAGAGTTATGAGTGGGACTCTGCTGATGCCTGTGTGGACTCGGAGGTCCTGGAGGCCACCAGGTTTGATCAGTCACAAATAGGTTTTCGGAGAAGGAGGGGGGAACTTGGCTGTGACCGAGCTGGTGGCCTCCAGGATCAGCGACAGAAAGGTGATCATTCCTTTTTAACGCTGCATGTACCTTGTACTGTGTAACGCCTGATGTGACGGTGCTGCATGTGTTCATCTTATGCCATAGTGCGGTGGTTTTTGTAAGCTCATCCCATGACATTCCCACCTATGCCTTTCCTGTCCCTGATACCCCCTCCAGGCCCATCTCCCCCAGTCAGCCCACCAGTTTCCAACCCTCCTTGCTGCAAGCACAGCCGCTCGCTAAGTGAAGCGCGCTTCAACGCTCTCCGCCTGGAGTACGAGGAGTACAGACGGGCACAGGCGTCCATCTGTTCCCATGATCCCTGCGTCACCCCCAACTGTGATTCAGACTCTGACTCCAGCTCAGCTCTGCTCTAGCAGCTGAACTCGGTCCGTTACTCTGCCTGCCCTTCCTTCTTTTTTTTTTTCCCACCTCTCACTGCTCGCCTGCTTTCTCCTGCCTGCACATGCTGTGACTTTATGCATGCCTAAACTAGTTCTTCTCAGCTTGTATTTAAAATGTTTGAACCTTGCGTAATCACTAATGTTCTGCTGTTTTTCTTTCT
>JAOXNZ010000001.1:12459700-12474626 GCA_028566095.1 Kryptolebias brasiliensis | reverse complement strand
TAAACTAGTTCTTCTCAGCTTGTATTTAAAATGTTTGAACCTTGCGTAATCACTAATGTTCTGCTGTTTTTCTTTCTCTTTCACAGGTACATCTAAAGCACAGATAGCATGTAGATTGAACTGAGGGCAGCGCTGTGATCGAGGACACTGGAAACGTTTTGAACTTTTCATTTCTCCATTACAGAAGTTTAGAGACAGACTGTTAAACGTTGCAACCCGTCATCACTTGTTTTCAGACATGTTGTCTCTCCTGTCACTGTTCTGTTGAAGCGTTGAAGAAGGATTTTACTATATTTTTCTAAGAAACAGCTGCCAACGTGTTTTGGGATTTTGTTTAACTTTGACAATCAGAAATGAAACGCTCATGGCGACGAGAAAAGGTTCACAGTTGAAAGCTGAGAAAGACCTGCTTTATAAAAGCAGCAGTAGACTTCCTTTTAGTCATTTAAAGGACACTTCTGAAAGTGACGGAGCTGTCCAAGAGTGACGACTGTCTGAGAACGTCTGCGTCTGTAATGGTGCCTGTGATGCCAATCAAATGGTGCTCAAGACGTTCTGACGTACCTCTTTTTTAAAAATTTACTACTTTAAGCTCTGATTTTAGACAACTCCAATAATTGTACTTTGATGCTGCAGTTTCATAACCGGACAGCAGATTATTTAGAAGAGTTGGTTTATTTGCAGCTGTGATTTACCTGCTGGTCACCTGGAATCACTTCCTGTTTCATACCCACTCTCTGACCCATCACCCTTCCAGTATTTGTTCAAAATGTACAAATGTTTATATATAGTTTATTGCGAATGAATCCTGCTGATGTCTTGTAAAATTCCTCCTCGTGACTTCATCGGATCAGAAAATCCTTCATGACTTCGCTTGAACGAGTCGAACTTCACCAGATAAAAATAAATTTTGCCTTATTTTTTTTGATTGTTTCAAGAGACGAAACAGAAACTTAAGAGTCACAAAACTGACCAGAGATTACCATTTATACCAGACCTTTTTCACATTGTTAGTATTTCTGTATATTTATTAAGACGAGAGATGATATGCAACGATGTTTACAATTCACATCACCGATGTGAAGACAACACTGTGAATATTTCATCGACTTGTGATTCTGTATTTGAATCACAGGTCTGTTATGAAGTTTGTGCCCATCAGCGCCTGTCTGTTGTTTTTTTTACTGACCGAAGCTGTTTTTGTACATCACCTGACAAACAAAAACAGATGTTTTTGTAGCTGTACTTTGGGAAGAGTCGACCTTTTGTACTATTTTTACTTGTTTCCTGAATGAAAACCTTCATGTCTGTTTCACTGACGACGGCTTTGGAAGCTTTGTACAAAGTGGGAAAGTTTATAACTTGCCACGTGGTTTTTTTGGTTTGTTTTACTTTTGTCCTTTTTATATGTTTGTAATGAATAAACTGTTTTATTCTGAATGCATCCAACTGAGTTTGTAGATTTTGTGCAGCGACTTTGATGAAGCACAGGTTTATATCACTTTCTGTATTTCTGCATACATCTGACAAACCCAGTTTTAAATGAGACAAAATGTCAGGTGCGTAACTAATTAATAATAGTAGGAAAATATCTAATTTAACGCACCTGAATGACACAATTATGGTAATATTAGACGTAAATCAAATATCGGGTGACAGTGGAAGACCAGCTTTATCCTTGGATACCTGAAGTCTGAGTTTTGTAGAGCCGTATCCTTAAACACAAAATATCTTTCCTAATGTTCATTAGGGTGTAAAGGATGATGAAACAAATCCCACTCAAAGAGGAAGGCCTGTAAACCTTTTTTAGGTCCTAATATTAAGGGTTTGTTGTTTGATTTTAGTGAAAAGTGTAAAGTAATACATCAGCAGCAAAAGAGCTCTATCCCATCTGTTAGAAAAGAGAGCAACAGTATCAGATGATAGATGATCTATCAGAAAACCTGCCAACATCCCAGACTTACAGAAGTTCTCTGCAGGTTTTGTTGCAGAAGGATCACACAAGGAAAGCGGAGTTAATACATTTTTGCTACTTGAGTATTTTCCTCAAAAAGAATTCATTTTACCCCATTTATTTGTTTGTACTCTTGCCTTTTCTAGTGTCCGTGAACTCTTAAGCACCGCTGTAAGCACTGTCATGAGTGTGATTGCAACACTGGGACGTGTGCGTACATGAATTCATCCTGTCATTTCAACACAGCTACTTTATGAGCTTCCCCTCCAGAAGAAACGGGACTCACCGTCTTACCTCTGGCTTCAAAAAGATGGACAAACATTAGGAGATGCGTCTTTTTTCATAGAGAAAGTAATATTTGTCTGCATGGGTTGACTATCGGTAAGAAGAGCTGCCATCATGTGATGTTTTATAGTTGAAGTGTCTGTCGGTGGAAAAGTACTGATCTGTCCTGATCAACAAACTGTCTTGACCTGAAAATATGAGTGAAAATGACCTTTAATCATCTGAGGTGGGCTTATCTCACAGAAAGCTTCTCATTTTTTCCCCCCACAGCAATCATTAACTAGCAATAAAACACAAGCCGTGTGCTCATTCACTAAAGCATCTCTATTTTTCAGGTAGGATTTAATCACAGTACAGAGGTGAACGCTGAGCGTCAGTATCAGCATCCATTATTTCTTCTCCGGGGTTAAGAGGTCGCCTCACTTGGTGGACATGCGCATAACATGTTTGACCATATTTCCAATCCCGTCAAATATGTAGTGGTAATGGTAATCTGTGTCCCACATGAAGGATGGAGTGCTGACCACTTTGTTCTTCTCGTCCACATAGGCCTCGTGAAGAAGGGAGAGTTAAGGTCAAAGCTGAGGCTAATGCAGATTATTGAACTTAACTCACATCTAAGGCGAACTGAGAGCTCTGAAAGGATATGTATGGCTCGCGGACGTTGTGGCGAGCGCCCATGTTCTTCACAGTCTGCACCATGTTTGTGTGGGGCCAGTTGCCCCAGCGGGTGTTTTCGTCTCGCTCGTAGCCCATGGTCACCTCGATGCTGGGCAGCACGCGGCAGGCCAGCACAGGAGCCATGCTGGACAGCCTGAGACACGAGAAGACAAACAGTTTTAATTAAAAAAAAAACCCAAACAAAACACCACTTATATCCTGAACTCCTTTAGTGAGGCAGGTTATCAGGCTCTCAGACGCATTTAATCACATTATATTAACAGGAGAACAGCTTTCAGTCCTTAATTCGTTGAAATATTCAATATCAGAAAATGTAAAAATATCCCTCGTGTGCAATTAGCTTCTTTAGCTGATAAAACGTAATAAACTGTAAACTGAAACAATATGCCTAAGAACTTGCATTCAGTTCTGCAGGACAACATGTTCAAGGTTCTGTTTCTTTGAACTTCTCTGACTTTATCAGCTTAGTAAATAAGCAGCGGTGCACGCTAAATGTAAGGAAAACAGGGTCAGGAATCACTCTGAGGACAGATACTCATGAAGCAGAGAGATCAGCAAACGCTTGTGTCTGAAAATAGAAGATGTAAAAAAAATATGAGATGTTTTTTTTTTTCACATTTTTGTATTCTATTCCCAGTTCTATGCATATAAAAGTAAAGCCCTACTTTGATTTGCAGTGAAGTTTATACTTTAACAATAGCAGCTTCTTATGACCACCACTGATTTTCTGATTTAAAGGGTATATTAGACTTTCTGCACAACAGGACAAAAAAGAAAAAAGTTATACCTGTTTGTACGGTTAGAGTACCGAGAGATTTAAACACTATACCTGCAGACTTTTTAAAGGAGGTTTTGGACGCTCTAAGACCCTCCCTTAGAAAGAAAAACCTTACTAATAAAAGTTAAAAAACACTAATTTAGGAAAATCTAATTTGAATAATTAAAGGATAGCTTTTGAGCTGGTATTTCCTTTTGAAACTCTAGAAAACATGTTTCTGCTGTTCTTAAGCAGCAATAATATTATGGGAAAATAAATCGAGTTATGTTTCAGTGTCCGTCATCATGCCGAATCTGCTCTGTTAAAAACCTGCTCCTGTCCTCACTTAATGTTAAATCTGTTATTTTGTTCACTTATTTATGCTTTTCTTCTAAATTAATGTTGGATGGCCTTTATCTGCCTCCGGTTAAATGATAGGAAGTCTTCTGTAAACGTAGCTGCCACTTAGAGCCATTATTATTCACTTTTCAGGCACAAATCTAAGTGTCATTTCTATCTAATTAATAAATAAACTCTGTGGTGAAGAGGGTTTTCTTACAATAAAAAAAAAACATCTCTTGGCTTACACTCATCATCTCTAAAAAAGGACACAAGGACATTTCTTACAGCCCTGATCACCTCCTGGTTGGATGATTGTAACTCTTTATTTAGTGTCTGCAGCTGATTCAGGGTTATAATGGGACCAGGAAAAGAGACAGTTTCGCTCCCTTTAGCGTCTTTCCACTGATTTCTGGTTAAATATAAAAATTATTTCAAATTCTGTTTGTCTTTTAAAGCTTCGCATTGGTTTGACACTCATATCTGAACCTTTATGGCTTTTTATTTTAATGTTGAACTTTTGACTGTTCTGATCTAAATCAGTCAGGCAGCTCGGCTTGTTGCTGCAGTTTAGACTCATCTTCCATTTTTTATCAGGCGCGCTCCTTCTGTTGAGGGTTTAAAACATTTTTATTCTCCTTGGCATCAAATAACATGTAAATGCTTTGGTGTTTTTAGCGATTTGTCTTTTATTTATTTAGGTAACTTCCTTTTAATGAATTTTATATATTTTTAAAACGTCTCCTTTTCTGCTTTTACTTGACTTTAATGTTCAGTTAGCGTATTTTTTGTGTTTAGGTCAAGCCTGCTTACTTTAAATGTGCTGTATAAATAAAGCTGATTTGATTTTATAATGAATATGTTTTTATATTATCATTCACATTAGAAAACACTTTTGTTGTCTCAAACTTCTTTCAGGAATTAATGGCAAAAGGTAAAGATTAACTTCCTTTAGATGTAGAGCAGAGGTCATCATATTGTTTAACCTTCTGTTGCTATGGTGACCGCCACCTCACCTCCTCCTCCACCTCCTTCCAGCTCCACTCTTTCTTGTAATTCCTGTAATCTCACTTCTCCTTCCATCTGGAAGCTTCTCGTCTTCCCCCGTCACCCCCGTGACCTTTCACCTGGCCTTGTCAAAAGTCCACACAGCGGCTGCCTATCACTTCACCCACCTGACCAACCGGGATTCAAGGAAACTCAGTCATAAAATTATGCAGATTCAATTCCCGCAAAACGGATTAGAAACAAATTAGATTCGAGCAGACTAAAGTTTGAATAATTGCATTAGATAAAAAGGTCACGGTTTAGGTGCACACTTGCCTTTTTTTCAGGTGGGGGTGTTAAAACACACACTTATACAAGTGTTTGACGAAAAACCTGAAACAAAATTAAAACCCTAAACTGTGAAGAACAGTGTAGAAACTTGAGGTCACGAGCTGCAGATGAAGGCTTTGAACTGCTTAGGTTCACATCCCGCTTTAAACTTTTCACTGCGACAATCATCTCTTTGACAAACTGACAGTGGAAATACTGCATAAAGGAGCAAACCAAACAAATGAATAACACAATGATACCCAATTTCTCAGTCTTCCAAAAGGCCATTTTTCTTACTGGTACAGTAAATTGGGGCGCTGTAACCCTAATAGATGCTAATAATAACTTTCTTCATTTTTGATTGAAAAACTCCTCAGTGACGGAAACTCCTCCTGGGCATTCATGGGTCTATATATTATAATCTCCTTCAGACATAGGGGGGAGGCCAGCACACTCTAACCTTCGGTTGTCATGGTGACTGCACCTTCTACCTCCTCCTCCTCAGCATCCTGCTCCACTCTTCCCGGTAAATCCTGTAATCCCACATCACCTTCTGTCTGAAATCTTTGCCTAACACTCCCCACGACCTTTCACCTGCCCTTCTCACAGGTCCCCACGGCGGCCGCTCATCCCCTCGTCCATCCGGCCAGTGTTAGTCGTTTTTACCAGATCACATTAGGTTGTGTCGATGCCTTTGTCTTGTCCTACCTGCTTTAAAGGATTTGCCTGCTTTCACGTCGTCCAGCGTGAGCTTAGAAAGCGTTAGAGGCTATTTTTACCGCGCCTGCTGTCTGCTGCGGTCAGCGAGAGCCAATATGAGGACTCTCACCTCACAGCTTCTGAGATCAACTCACTTTTCTAACATTGCATCAAGCAGGTTTTTATCAAACCTTTAGAGCTGTCTGGACATGTCGTCTTTAATTTCAGTGTAATAACATAATCAGATCATCATGTGTACACAAAGGGGTGTTGAGAAGCTTCAGGCTTTGTTGCTCTGGAAGGAGCTTTGGTAATTAGCTTAGAAAACTTTGGGAGAAACATATGTGTTCAGGATCCTTTTCTAAAATAATGCTACATAAAAAGTTAAAAAATAAGATCATTCTGCCACTAACTGAAATCTACAGCACGTAAGCATTGTTTTAGCTCTAATTAATAGCAACGAATGAAGATGTCGGTGTGATTTTTTTTTACAGCTTCTCTTCTTAGTGTCCTAATTCTATTAGAAGGATTGTTTAAGTCTTCCAGTGTCATCACAATAAATGCAATTAAGTCTCGTGTTTGTGTTAAAAAGGGTCCACGGTTAAATAATCTCTCAGCCCTTAATAAACCTCAGTACAGACTGAGCGGTGACCAGATGATACATACCCAATAGGCTTGCGTGAACGGTGGAAATCTTTAAGCACCCTTTCCACGTCATTATGCAGCTTGCAGTCTTTGCCGTCCTTCATAAAAGAGGATCTGAGGAGTCAAGAGTTTTTGCAGTTAGTGACATGTTTTTGTTAGCACACCTGCTTTTATTTAGTTTTACGTTGCTCTGCAGCTCGGTCCGCATTCCTCACAGGTTCTTGATGATCCCATGGCCTCCGGGGAAGATGACGGCGTCAAAGCTGTTGGCATCCAGCATGGACAGGTCCTGCATCTGCATCTTCCCCTGACCGTGGCTGAAGCGAGCTGACTCCATCATCATGTTCCTGTTTGACGGCCAAGCACAATCAGAAACACGACCTCGCAGAAAGTGTCGGGTTAGACCCATCTCATGAGCTCAGTCTGTGGTTCCTACCGATTCTCCCCAGAGGCAGGCTGCTTTTTCATGTGATCTATCACATGCATCTGCTGCTGGTTGGGAGCAAACATCTGGAAGCGAGCGCCGTTCCGGCTCAGGTGGTACATGGTGCTGAGGAGAAGGGGAGTCAGTTACCGTCTCAGTCAGGTGATGTGTTAGAATCCTGATGTCTTGATACTCACTACACGCCTTCGTGGACATCAGTTCCATCCCACCATCCACATCCTGAGAAAACCTGCATTACATTAAAGCACCGAATGACAACACTGCCCACAATGATCAACTTCCTGCCACTGACCACATATAGGCCAGTTTAACTTACCACTGCAACATTGGTGTTCCCCCAGTTGCCATAGTCACCGTGATGAACGAAGCAGGCGGGCTGGCGAGAAAGAATGCCCAGAGTTTTCTTTGACAGCAGAGTCCTGGTTGCCAGCATGATTTTGCTTGAGTCTCACTGTTTCAGGAGGAAAGCACGACTTAACCGTTTGCAACGGAGCTTGTGAAGACTTCTGACAGAGCAGACATTGATCTCACTGAGCATGTCCATATATATACCGCCAGAGCACGGCCAAGTGACGTTCCCACATAAGCTCCATTGTCTTTTCACGTCTTGACTTATTCCTTTCTTGAACACCCTTCTCTATTAATACCTTGTTAACTCTGATTAACCTAAGTCATTTGGCCACAGACTGAAACTTCAGCTTCAGTTCGTATCCTAACCCATTAGGAATCTGGCACTTGATGGGGTGCATTCATTAGGAAACAGTGCACAACACCATTATGCAGCCATAGTGGCATACCATATGGCCTTTAAAGTCCATTAGGTAGTAAGACTCTTACTCTTCGTAATGCCTTGTTGTGCCTAGACGGTAAACCCAGAAATACCTCAGACAGATGGGGAAAAGTCACTATTGGAGCAAAACTACGGGCTCTATTTAGCAGAAATCAAAAGGTGAGGAAAGAAACCATAAAATCTGTCAAGTTACAGATGAACAGCAGGAGACAATATATGGCATTTTCTTTATTATGGCCAATTTATGTATAAACAATCGTTATTTACATATAGGTGAAGAAACTACAGTGAGGGACAAAATGTAAAAAATGACTTAAAACAGAACAATCAATGTACAACCAACTACAATCACTTCAGCCACAAATTCAACCCACAGCAGGAACCTTATGTGGGATCTTCACACAAGATTCTGACTGAATCTGAAAAATTTACAAATAAAAACATACTGAAGTTGTCACGTATGGTATTGACAAGGTACAAACAAGGTTTTGTTTCTTTTTTTTTTAATTAAATACAATTAACATAACATAAGTAACTTATGCTGTGAGGTTTGTTGCTGAAAGAAAAACTCGTTTTCTTTGTGATCACCAGCTTGCAACTTATGCTGTAGATTTTTCTGAACACACCGAAAAACATCCCACATTTTTGTAAATTAATATTTCTAAGAGATGAAATTACACCAGTGACTGATGCCTACAAACGAAAGGAAAACAAAGAAAGACAGCACATACAATAAATAAGGTCCATTTGTTATTTTATCTAAAATAAATGCTTAAAACAATCCTGTCAGTGTACACGTATCTCTGCATTTAAGATGCATCAAGAAAAGAAGACATACACAAGTACATCAAATTAAATCACAAAGCTCAACCCAAGTCCAATCACTTCAACTGCTGACAGCCTTGATTCAACCACAGCGCAGATCGAGCTGTGGCTGCTTCCTCAATCTCCTCAAATGAGCATAGATAATACTCTCTGCGTTTATTTATCTTTACATGTAAAGACCAGACCCTAAAAGCCATTTACATGCAAATCACTAACCACTCCGGTGGTGGAAGTAAGAATTATCCCCTAAATTGCTGTCACCACTAAAGATTTCATGCACCCAAGCACTGTCATTCAAGGAAGCTGTGCACTAACTGTGCACACACTGTGTTCATTGCCAAGAGTATTTGCAAAGGTATCCATTTGATAAAGAGTGTTTGCACACAAAGCAAATAGCTGAGCTGAGAGAGAAACGTGTTGCAAGGCCAGTCTGGTGGGATTAGGGTGTGTAGGCAGGTGGTGGCTGAAACTGATTGGCAATGTCATAATCAGTGGGAAAAGTCTCGCTGCTGTCCTCCATCTCTGAGAGCAGCTCTAAAGCCTGCTCCTCCTCCTCGGTGGGGTAGTGGCGGAGGAGGTTAGCGGCAGTGGCGAGGATGGATGCGCCACCCGCACCTGCCACCAAGTAGAAACTGATAGCAAACGTGACATAGATGAGAGAGCCATGGTACTTTTTGTGCTGCTGCTGGAGTGACAGGATCAGCTCCGAGGCCCAGTAGCAAAACCCTATGACTGTGGCACACTGCAACACTGGAAGGAAAGAGGGCAAAGTTGAACAAATTATTTTGTCTAAAAAAAAAACATCAACATTATAGGTGCATACCTGTGAGTATATGTGCAAAAGCATATCTACGAGTGATCTTCAGGGCGGGGTGTTTGGGCCCAAATACATCCAACAAAAAAGCAGTTAGACTGCACAGGATGCCCAGGAAACAGAAAGCAGCTATGACTCTCAGCAGCAGGATGGTCTGCGGGTTCATGCAGTAATCTGTGGATACAAACACCCAAAACACATCGATTACAAATTAGCCATTCTTTACACCACTAATGTTATGCAGTTGTGCTTGTCCCCACCATCCAAAAGCTTGGGGTCAATGTAACCCAGCACATCCGCCACTCCCAGCTCCTGCTTGGGACAGGTACCCCCATGGACACGGAGCCAGGCCGGTTCAGCCAGAGCCGTGCACAGCGCTGTGATGGACAGAGCCCCGGGCAGCGCTGACACCAGGCTCCGCTCCGGCTGCTTGGGCAGCGAGGTGCCCGCTCTCCTCCTCCGGCCTCCAGGTACGGTAGAACCCGGCGGAGCATACATGGTGGTGATCAAATCCTTAGAGTTTTTGTTGAAAAGTGCTGGTCTTCCAGTGGTAAGGACTCCCGTTCGTAACTGAGCTATAGCCGACTCACTGAGCAGTCAGACCTGTCAGTCGGTGCAGCTGAGATTACCTGGAAGACGAATGGATGACAGCAGTCCGGGCGCCTTGTTCGCTTAGAGTTATAAAATATTCCCGACAAAAAACAGCTGATTGATAAAAGCGGTGTCCGACTGATGAGGAAGTAATGAACAGATGGCCTTCAGGCCTGTTAGCTGTGTTGTTAGCCTGAGAAGCTAACTAACAATAAACGTCAGATACAAAAACTTGTTAGGATAAAAATAAAACGAACACAAGGAAACTTTGTACCTAAAACCTAACCTTTACAATTACAGTAATTAAAAATATAATAAATTTGGTACAGAAAAACAAACACAAAACAAAACAAAAGAAAGCCTACGCTGGTTTCCTCTAAAGCAATGACTTCCTGTTCCAGACGCTCTTCTTCGTGGCTTCAGTAGGCGGTGTGATCACGAGCGCTCTAGCGATCATTACTCCCACCTAGTGGTGACTCACCCCAAAACCTGTTAAACAGCGATGAATTCCGTGTATGTCTCTCATGACTAACTTTAGATTTGAATTGCTTTCATACAGTTCACAGCAGCTAAACTGTTTTAAATAAAACACTTAGGTCACTTTCCAAGAGAAGGCGAGGACCCACAATGCAACGCGTGCAACTTCCGAATAGCAAACATGGCGGCATTTCCGTTAAGGCTGTTTCTGTGAACTCTTTCTAGTTTGTTCGCTGGTGCAAAAAAACATATTTTGTGTTCTCAGTTTCTCCTCATGCTGACAGGCGTTTAGGACGGCGGCGCTGTGTTTATTATTCTAATTTTCTGTCGGGTTTTTAGGTGAAGGGATATTGGGCCATGAAGGAGGCTCTGACGCTGGTTCACAGGTTCGGCGCACACCCGGACTCTCGGTGCTGGTTCGTCACTTGGAGCCCGAACGGGACGCTGCTGGCTTCCTGCGGGGGTGACAGGGCCGTCCGGGTATGGGGGCGCGAAGGTGAGCAGAAAATAACCACTTATAGCTGGACCTGGAAGGCAATAATAATAATATCTATCTATGACATCATAGTTATATCTTTTCTCAAGTTCCCTGTGTTTGAGTATGAAAAGCTAATAGTTTGGACACATTTATGTATAGTACAGTAATATCTTGCTATCTGTAAATGTGTCATTTGTTATAGGTCCCATTGCCTAATGTATAAAGGCTTTAATTGAATGAAAGAAAAATTGACCTCATTATAATTCTTGTGGTTACATGATTACCTTGGCATCATTTGTGTCTCTTCCTGGTTTGCAGGTGACTCCTGGGTGTGTAAGACTGTGCTACAAGATGGACACCAGCGCACTGTGAGGAAGGTGGCCTGGTCTCCCTGCGGGAACTATTTGGCCTCCGCCAGCTTTGATGCAACCACATGCATCTGGAAGAAGAAAGATGACGACTTCGAGGTTAGACGAGACGTCTCGTGTTTAGTCTGCTTAAACTCGCTTTAGATGGTGGACTTTATCGCGCATTTGGACTTGTCTTCTAGAGTTTGACTGTGTTGGAAGGACACGAAAACGAGGTCAAATGCGTGGCGTGGGCTCCTTCGGGGAATCTGCTGGCCACGTGTAGCCGAGACAAGAGTGTCTGGGTTTGGGAAGGTTTGTTTCCCCTACGCTGTTAAGACATCAACCGTGGGGTCTTAGCTGGTTTATAAACTGTAGTTTTGTGCTTCACAGTGGATGAGGAAGATGAGTACGAGTGTGTTACGGTTGTGAACTCTCACACACAAGACGTAAAGCATATTGCTTGGCACCCGAACCAAGAGGTAGGCTGAACTCTGTGTACCTGAACCTCATTCTGATGCTCTGTCCTCCACTAACTTATTGCTTCCTCAGCTCCTGGCTTCGGCTAGCTACGACAACAACATCTGTATTTATAAAGAGGAAGATGACGACTGGGAGTGTCGTGCCACCTTACAAGGACACACATCCACAGTTTGGAGTTTGTGTTTTGATGCAGCTGGACAGAGGATGGCCTCCTGCAGCGATGACCGCACGGTGAGGATTTGGAAGGAATTCCCCAGTGAGAGTGGTCAGTAGGTTTAAAGAGTCGCACTTTGGACACCATTGATTAAAGGATCTCATTTAAATCTTTTCTGCTCTGCTTATTAATAGGCGACTTGTCCTGGAAGTGTGTTTGTACTCTGTCTGGGTATCATGGACGAACGGTGTATGATGTTGCCTGGTAAGATTGAACTTATACTATATGTATGTAGCTGGTAACTGTGAATTATTAGGTGTCACCAATTGTATGCATCTGAATTAGTCATGTTTGATGAAACTGACTCAAACTGCATCTGTTCAGGTGCCGACTGACTGGCTTCCTGGCAACTGCCTGCGGCGACGATGCAGTTCGTGTTTTTGAGGAAGTGGCGGCCAATCCGGACGAGCTGGTGTTCTCGCTGGCCGCTCAGGAGACCAAAGCTCACAGCCAGGATGTTAACTGCGTTTCCTGGAACCCGAAGGAAGCCGGACTCCTGGCCTCCTGCAGCGACAACGGTGAAATTGCCATTTGGAGGTTCAAAGAAGACTGATTCCACGACCAACACGCTTGAGCTTTTTTTTTTTTGGTTTTGAATGTTACACTGGAAACTTGGTGGTCTGGAAAGCAACACGTTTGTCCCTTTCTTAATGCAACAGAATGTTTGTTTCATATCAGCTTTTATGATTAAATAAACTGCAGCAGTGCTTTTGATTTTATATCCTAAAAATGGCTTATCTGATCATTGAATATATGTAAATAAATATTACAAAAAAGGATCATTTGTGGTATCTTTTTATTCAAAAAAAGAGGTTTTAGACAGCATAACATACCTAAAACTCAGACTGATCCAGGCAATCTAAAGCCACAATCTAACTGGACAGTGCTTTGTTGTCTTTAAATCTGGACTGAAACGATTCCATCTATGTTTAAACAAATGTTTTGAGAAATTGACTGACTTAAAACAGTTTCTTCAGTGGTAACATCCACGCAGACTGTCATGTAGCTAGGAATTTGATTATAAGAAACATCCTGTACACGGCTTCTGCCCTGTTCATCATTCTGGTAATTAAAAAAAAAAAAGGTACTTGATAAAATGATGTATTTTAATATAAGCAAAGACATCATGTGATGTGCTTACAGCCAAAGAACACTAATCAAGTTAAATATCTACAGGAAAAAACTCCCCCACACACTTTGATTCCCACTTTTAAATGAAAGCAATAACATAAACAGGAAGTATCTGCTTAGTCTGAATCACTTTCTCCCTCGCTGTCAGCCTCCTTCACATCAACGCTGAACTTGTACTCCTGGTCACAGCCCATGTATGCGTCACTCATGAAGTACAGGGTGTAGTTGTGAATGCCCATTGTGGGCGCGACGAAGTCCAGCTTGACCTGCAGAGGACAGAAAAAAGAAATGAAGCCCTCTTCTGGTTTGAAGAGCATTTATGGCCACAGGATGTTTTCAGTGTGCGACTCACTGACCTTTGCTTTCTGCTGAAGAGTCAGCCTCTTGATGGAGATCAGGCTGTTAGATTTGGGGTCTCCAATGACCACCCACCAGCCCTCCTCACGTTTCTGGAACAATAATAATAAAAAAAAATTAGCACAAGAGTCCATTCTCTCCTCGCCAATCAAAGAAATATACTCACGAAGCTCAAAAGACTGACCTGTGGGAAGAGTGGAGCAATCACAGGACCAGTAACTTCCTCCTCTCGCTCGAGCTGGACCTGAACCAGAACTGGACTGCCACTGTGAATGAAAACAGATCCACAATGTTACCAGAAGGCTACTCTATTAGTTTACCATAAGTATACAAACGTTTTTCCTATGTTTGAGATTATATTTTCTTTTAATAATAGCTCACAGTGAATGAAGCTGCAGGGAAACACACACACACACCTTTTGACGTTGTCCTTCTCTGCCACTTCGTACGACAGCTCAATATTGGGGTAACGGTTACAGAAGCGAGCCACATCGGTCATCTCACCATCTGAGAGCTGCAGCAAAGCGGTTCTGTCCTCATCCTCCATTTCCATGATGTCAAAGATACTCTCCACACCCTAAAGAAAGAGCAACACGGTCAGTTTCAGTCTGCAGACGCTTCATTATACCGATGGAGGAAGAATCAAATGTTACCTTGTCAGTGCACCGCTTGATGTGCTCCGAGGTAAAGTGGGGCAGCTGTTTCAGATACGAGTCCTTGGACCACATGGCCTGAGTGACCATCTGGGCCAGCTCCATAGCAGCCAGCGCAGGACTCAGCCAGCCGTTACTGGACAGCACGTCCACGCAGGCCTGAATCAGACGGATCGCCTACAAACAGCAGATGTGCTCATTACGTAAACATGCTGGAGTCAAACACAGAAGCATGACTGAGTAAGACAGAGAGCTAAAAAAAATACATAAATAAAACTTCAGAAACCTTGCTTAGAATGTCTTCGGTGTCTGACAGGAGCTCAGCACTCAGCTGCATCCTGGAAAGGTGAGCCTGCAGCAGCAGGTTCGTCTTCACGTGAGGATCGTTGAACTTCGGGTTGTTCAGCTTGTGGGGCACTTTTTGTGCCAACTGAAATGGAAAAAAAAAAAAAAAAGGTCAGAAGGACTATTTTCTATTTTACTGAACTTTGAAAGATGCAAAAACACTTTACCTGTCGGAGAAGTGTGTCCTCGTGGTGCCTGATGGGAATGTTCTTATATTCAGCTGCGTTGGAGATGATCTCGATTAACCCACGGATCTTCGTCTTGGCATTCAGGGACATGCTGAATAACTCTGTCCAACA
>JAOXNZ010000001.1:12418654-12431151 GCA_028566095.1 Kryptolebias brasiliensis | reverse complement strand
CTGGATTCAACTCATTTGTATCACTTAGCTGTTGAAGATAAAAGCAACCAGTTTCAGTGTAAACTGGTTGCTTTATCTTTTAAACGCTAATAGAGGCACGTTCTGTTGCAGTGTTTTCTTTTACAAAACGATTGATCATGTTTAGAGGCTTGAATGGCCTGGATGACCTCTTTCACCCACACACTCCCAAAGAAAACAGAAAACAAGAAACAATAAGATAAGAGTGACGTCTGAGAGGGCAGAGATGTTTTCCTCCCTCTGCTGCACAGCAGTCAATGTGGGGCAACATCACCCTCTACAGGTTCATAACCATAAATATATTGCTTCTTTACGTCACTACGGTGTGTTTTTATGCACATTACATGAAATTACCAGAATTCTCAAAACATTTTATCTTCAGAGTTTCCCATGTTTACATTTATTTATGTTCTGGCAGGCAAAGAGTTCTCAAATATACACATTTGCATGTTTTCCTTTTATTTTTTAGCTTTTATTGATCCTTTTTATTTGACCTCCGCACGCATGAAATTGCACCTCTGCAATGCAATTTTTGTAATAATTTATGCTTAGTTGCTGATACATTATATTATTTCTTATATTTTTTGTCATATTTTCTTAATAACTTTTCACATTTTTTTCTCCCTTAGTCCTGACTTTTTCCAAAATGTGTCACTGTTTGATGTGCTAATCGATAAAAAACGCCTAAAACCCAACGTAGCTGTTCACTTTATTTCATAATAATAATAAAAACTGTAGAAGATGTTCAGCTGGGTAAATGTGACTTTCTTTTTTGTATAGTTATTTCTGCATAAACTCCAACAGCAATGCCATCTACTTGATATGATAAAACATATGTGTACAAAGAACCTTAATCCTCACATTAGCTTGATGTTCTCATGACTTTCATTCATTCATTCATCTTGACCCACACAATCTTTGCAAGCATACATAATTATTCACAAATGCACCCACAGCTACATAAAGGCAGTCATAACTGTTTTGAATAATTGATTGTTAGTGAAATTGCACGGCTCTAAGGTTTCCATCTGACCATTGTTCCTGTTTCGGGTGGATGGATGGTGAGGAAAAAGTGAACTTCTCATGCAAGTTACTCATCATACACCGGCCCTTCAGGACACGCGCACCCACCTGCATGTTTGGTTTCTGTGGCAGTGCACATACTTGGATGAGGTCCCCGCTTGTGATGTAGAAGATGCAGCAGCGGTGAGGTCCATTAAAGCCTGCGGCTCCATTCGTATCCAGCTCACTTCACCTCTGGATGCTGCAGGGTCACTCTGCGAGGGGATACAGGACCATGAGAGGAAGATGCCTCGAGATAGTTTGATCCCCTCAGAGAATGACAGTAAGATCACGTGGATGTTTATATTTCTGCAAGAAAATTTGCTTTTCTGCTTTTGACATTATTTTATGCAGGAGTTTTGCTAAAAAACAACAAAACAAGATCCATCCAGTTGCCCTATTGTGTTCGTTACTGATTATGCTTTAACATTATCTTAATTTTTTGCGTATTACATATTTATTTTGATGAAAATTTCAATGCATTTGAATTTTGCCTATTTAAAGAGGGTTTCTAAGTTGATTTATTTAGGCCTTTTTTATACAAAGATACAGTTTTTTTTATATTGACGTGAAAGTAGGATAAATGTGAAAGTATGATCATGGGGTTAAACCATTGCTAGACTGGCTTTACCCCACGAGACAATAAAATATCAAGCAGAGACATTTTTTTTCTTTAGCTCATTCCTGCCTCCTGCTCACCCTGTTTAACTTTTGGGAGCTGGCCCTCGAATGTCTCCCCTGTCCCTGGGCTTGGCCACCTCATCTCCCCTTCATTAGGCCTTTGTTTGCTCCTTTTGTGCCCCTCCGCTGCACCCAACCGTAATGACCCGCGTGCTGCCCACTCCGGTTACAGTAAGGACACACATCAAAAGGCCGACTACATAAATATCTGTTCAGACTGTCAGTGGTCCTCTTTGTTTTCCTCTTCATCCCCCTTTTACAGCAGCACAATGGAGCCAGGTGCACAATAAGGAAGGTTTGACTCGACCAGTGAAAGGGGTCAGTGTGGCATTAAAGGCATAAAAGGAGAGGATTTATAAAAACTGAGATTATAACAGGATGACCTTGTGAGATGAGCTGTTGTAAATACAATAATATCTCAAGGTTTGCATTGGCTTAAACAGTCAAGTATGAATAGATTTTCTTTCAACAGATAAAGATCTGAAGGCTTATCTTATGTAATCAAAGACAGCTGCTTTGTGGTGTGCAAAAAAAATGACTGAAATAATGCTACACATCCTGTACAAAAAAGAGAAAGAAATAAACTTACATGTAATCTTAAAAAAGGTCCTTTTTCAAAGAACAACAACAAAAAAAAAACCTTAAAAAACCTAGCTCATTTGTCTTTTCACATTTTAACAAACATTGATGTATAATAACTTTTGTATTTTGGCCAAAAGTGCAACCAAAGACAATACTTCTGGAAGATATCTTGTTTTTTAAACTTTGTGGATTTTCTCTCTTCTCCACAGCTGACATTGAGCTGGACTTTGCCGGTTAGTTGGCTCTTGATTTATTACATAAAAGTGATATCATAAATACAAGTTTTTAATATTCAGATTCTTTTTTAATATACAGCAAGCATGCAAAAAAAAATCTGCTTAAACATAAAAAACAGCAAACTGATAGAGTTCTTATTGTGCTTTACATTATATAAAGTTTTGTTTTGAAGATTGTTCTCTTTCTGAATCTTTGTCTCATATTACCTCATACACCCATGTTCATCATTTCATCTTTTTCCTAAGTAAGTAACCATGTTCAGACCATGTTCGGACAAAAGTTTCACAATACCCAGCTAATTCTGGTTCGACAGAGTAGCAAAGAAACATAAAATGGTAGTAAAGTAACAAATTACTGAATGAAAGCAGAACTGATGCTTTTATTACAGATGATGATGAGTTTCAAGAAGGACATGAGAGGAAAAAACACAGAAGGGAAAGAAGAGATACTGACAGAGAGAAGAAGAGGAGGAAGAACAGCAGGAGAAAAGAAGCATCTTCATCAGCAGACAGAGAAAAGGACTTTCAGCCAAGGCACAAGAAAACAGAAAGGAGCAGGCGAAGAAGTGCAAAAAATGAACAAGAAACAAAAGGACGTAAGAGGGACGAGGGAGACCGGGGCCAAACAACCAGGTGTAAGACAGCAAAAACAAAGAAGAACATCAAAAATGAAAAAACAAAAAAGATAGACAATGAGATGGAGAGAGAAGCTGGAGAAAAAAAGGAAAAAGGCAAAAAGAAACACAGAGGTGCCAAAAAAGAGGAGAGGAAGGAGGGTGGAAGTGATCACGCTGCAAAACAGAAAACACAAGTGAAGAAGAAGAAAAAGCACAAGAAGGTTGTTGAAACGAGGTAAAACTTCAGTTGACTTGTGGCTCCTGCATGTTATAAGGTGAATATTGTCTTATGCACTAACTCAGCAGTCTTCATTGTCTCAGTTCAGAACAGGAGACAAGCGAGGAAGACGACGATGAAGAAAACGCCAATGAGGATGAGGAGGTGAGGCCAGAGTCTCTGTCCCCAGAGGAGCTGGAGAAGCTGAAGGAGGCCGTAGATGAGAAGAAGAAACTGATCCAAAGTCTGAGGGGAAAACCCTGGCCGATGAAAAAGAAACTTGTCACTTTACGGTACTTTAACTTATTGCTCGATTTAAGATGTCTTCTGTTTGTTCCGCTGGTAATACTTTAAGTGAGAACATACCTTCTTTTAGAGAGTCTCAAGAGTTTGTGGAGAAATATGAAGGAGCACTGGGGAAAGGAAAAGGCAGGAAGCTCTATGCCTACAAGGTCATGATGACCAAGGCAAGTAGACAAGGGATTTCACTTGATACAAATGTTTCTAGCATAAACTTCAGTTTTCATTCATTCAAAACTGACATTAAAACACAAAACATTCCCATCATTAGAGGTGGATGAAGTTCCAGCGAGACTTTGAAAACTTCAAAACTGCCTGCATCCCATGGGAGATGAAAATAAAAGAGATTGAAAGTAAGTTTGCCTCATGATTCTGTTTTAAGACAACTTCACAACCGTCACAATCTTAGTTCTCATTTCACGCTTAGAAGAATAATTGTGCATAAACCCTGTGTGTAAAACAAAAAGGATCTTTTGTAGTTTTAGGCCTATCCATATTGACCAGACACCTTTTTCTGACAAATAATTTCCATTCTGTATTTTATTCAGGTCATTTTGGCTCCTCAGTTGCCTCATACTTCATCTTCCTGAGGTGGATGTATGGCATCAACATGATCCTGTTTGGACTGACCTTTGGCCTGGTTATGGTACCAGAGGTATGTCTTCTGACTGCTACACATCTTAACTGTACCCTAACATTTATTTATTTGTCCCAGGAAGCTTCTCTCTTAAATAAAGTCAATGTCCATTTTATTTATATCAAACTCTGTAAGCAAAGTTGCACCAAAGTGCTGTTAACAAAATAAAGTCAGGGGCCTAATATCAACTGATTACCCACTAAATCTGATTGCCAAAATAAGGTTTTGTTTTGGTTTTATTAAAATGGATAAATCTTAAATTCATTCATATCTTAATGTCACGTAGACAGTCCAATAGATGCATCAAATCTTCTTCTTCTTCTTATTGCATGGTGAGATAGCTCTGAGTATTATCCAAGTATTATATCTCCTAAAAATGGATTTAAAAGGCAACATGTATGTAAGAAATCAGGGCCCAGAAAGGAGACCTGTGGAACTCCAAATATAAGTGAAGCTGAACAATATTCATCAATGTGGAGAATTTCCCTTTTGTCAAATATGACTTAAAACCACAGTAGAATAGTCCCTTTAAGACCTGCTGTTCAGCCCCCAGTACGTGAAATGAGGCTTCTTCTCCTCCCTGCTGATCACCAACAGGCTCTGATGGGACGGCCCTACGGCACCATCCCAAGAAAGACGGTTCCCAGAGCAGAGGAGACCAGTGCCATGGACTTTGCAGTCCTGTGGGACTTTAAGGTTTGTCAGAAGTGCACAACATAATGCTAACCTTTTGCTTGCTTTATTATTTACAATATTCTGTACCAGTTTTTAATGATTTAGTATCCAGATTTTCTCTCTGTCTAACTTATATTCCCAGGGTTACGCTCAGTATTCAGTCCTCTTCTATGGTTATTACAACAACCAGCGAGCCGTTGGCTGGCTCAAGTTTCGAATGCCTCTGTCATACTTCCTGGTCGGTGTGGGCACAGTGGCCTACAGCTACATGGTTGTCATAAGAACGTAAGTTAACATAGCCGATATGTAATTGACGCACCTTTCTTTGGGAAAATATTTCACTCAGAGTGCATTTATTTCTGAATGAAGGATGGCTCGTAATGCAAACGAGTCAGGGATCGGAGATGATAACAGCTTCAACTTCAGCTGGAAAATGTTCACCAGCTGGGATTATCTGATAGGAAACCCTGAGACTGCAGACAATAAGTTTGCCTCCATTACCACCAGCTTCAAGGTCAAGGCTTTTGGTTGTTGGATTTCAAGTCTGGGAACTAATGCAACAGGTTTTTTGTTTTTTTGATCTCACTTTTTGCTTCTTGTTTAGGAAGCGATTCTGGAGGAGCAGGAGAGCCGGAAGGACGACAACATCCATCTAACTCGTTTCCTGCGGGTGCTGGCAAATTTCCTGGTCCTGTGCTGCTTAGCAGGAAGTGGATATCTCATTTACTTTGTTGTGCGCCGCTCGCAGAAGTTTACCCTGGATGGTCTAGAGAATCACACCTGGTGGGAAAGGAATGAGGTAAAAATGACCAAATACAGATCATGAAGTATCAAACACACTGCAATGTTTTTAAGGGGAAACTATTTCATGTAATGTTTCTTAAAGTGGCCTATATATCTCTAGGTTAGTTAAATTTAAAGTTAAAGCATAAATCAGGTGTTTCCAGTGACTCAAATAATAATCATGCAGTTTCAATTTTCAATGTGAAAACTCAACATGCTGTAAATCTACCAGGATTTTCTATTTGTTGCAGGTTTAAGAGACATTTGTAATAAAATAAAACCTAATATTGATGTTAAAACCTACTTAAATTAACATTAAAAGCTCCTAACTTAAGCAGTTTTTGCCAACACTGATTAACATATCGTGGTGCAAAAGATCATTGAGTGATTTTCCAAATTTTATGGGATGGATCAAGTAAACGTTTCCACAACTAAATCATTGCAACATTTTTTTGTTTTTATTCCATGTCTAGAGCATTTTAGTTTACTTTATGTTAGTTTACTTTCTACATACAGAATAAAAGTTGGTTCATTTCAGAGTAAAACATGTAAAAATGCTACCAATGATGTCACTACATCTTGGGCAAAAAGGACCATAGTATTCTGAAGCGTCCTTACATCCAGTTTTATGAGTGTAAGCCCTTTGCATGTCTCAGGTGAACATGGTCATGTCATTACTGGGAATGTTCTGCCCCATGTTGTTCGACGTCATCAGCACCCTGGAAAACTACCACCCTCGTGTCGCCCTGCAGTGGCAGCTGGGTCGCATCTTTGCTCTTTTCTTAGGAAACCTCTACACCTTCATCATTGCCCTCATGGACGAGATCAACCTTAAAGTGAGAACCCACACGCTGCAGATGTGTGATATTGTTTCGTTAAGGTGTGATTAATCGAAGTGCTTCTGTCTCAGAGGGAGGAGGAAAAGATAGTGAAGTTTAATATAACCACATGGGAGGCCAGTCTTTACAACGGCACAGTGTCAGGAAACTTCACCACTCCGCCCGTCACCATCCACCCTGCTGATGTGCCGAGAGGGCCCTGCTGGGAGACAATGGTGGGGCAGGTCAGGGTGCTCTTGTGTTTTGAAAATCTTATGTAACTCAGTGATGTAAGAGCTTGTAGTTACCAAAGATGGCCAGTATTACATATAAACATATATCATTTTCTGTAGTAATTTGATAATTAACAGAAGCTACTATCTGATTGTCTGTTATTATTATGTTTAAACTACTGGTCAGCCACTGTTGATGACAGATTACCTGACATGCTGTATAGAAGCAGTGAGGTGACATGTCCCATGCTGTGGATGGACATTATACAAATGTTCCAAATGGATGTAGATAAGTACTGAAAGCTTTATCCTTTTGCAGGAGTTTGTCCGGCTTATTATATCAGACACCATGACAACCTACATCACCCTGCTGATTGGTGATTTCCTAAGAGCTGTGCTCGTCCGTTTTCTGAACTACTGCTGGTGTTGGGACCTCGAGGCTGGATTTGTGAGTTATCCTTTTCTATTAGCAACTATTAAACTTTACTGATGGAGAATTGAAATATTGTTAAACGTTGCATCAGAGTTACAGTTTTTTTTGTGACCTTTTCGAAAGCCTTCCTACTCAGAGTTTGACGTCAGTGGAAACGTCTTGGGGCTCATCTTCAATCAAGGAATGATATGGTGGGAATGCAAAAATGATTTTTATTTAAGTGAAGCACTATTGCACAGCCAAAAGAACTGGTGTGGTAAAAAAAAAAAAACACAGTAAGTGATGATCAATGATAGTGTTTTATCTAACATTTTCTTTCAGGATGGGAGCCTTCTATGCCCCCTGCCTGCCAGCCCTAAACGTCCTGCGGCTCCACGTGTCCATGTACCTACAGTGCTGGGCTGTGATGTGCTGCAACGTGCCGCAGGAACGGGTCTTCAAAGCTTCAGGCTCCAACAACTTCTACATGGCCATGCTGCTGGTTATCCTCTTCCTGTCCACTCTGCCGGCCATCTACACCATCGTCACCATCCCCCCTTCGTTTGATTGCGGACCCTTCAGGTAACGATGCAAGTTTAAGGTGTCTGCGTTCTGTCAAATATATTCATCCAGTTATCACTCTTTCTCCGCAGTGGCAAGAACCGGATGTTTGACGTGATCCAAGAGACGTTGGAGTCAGATTTCCCAGCCTGGTTCAGTAAAGTGTTCAGTTATGCCTCTAACCCTGGGCTGGTGCTCCCTTTTATCCTGCTCATGGTGTGAGTCACCTGCAGACTGTGTGACTGTCTGGGGCAAACACATTTTTAAATATGTTTGTTGTCTGATTTGATGTTATTCACGTTATTTTACCTTTCAGATTGGCCATTTATTACCTGCAGTCCACATCCAAAAGCTACAAACAAGCAAATGTAGAACTGAAGAAAAAACTACAAATGGTAATCCATAAGTTAGTTTAGATATATGCTTTCGACTTATACTAGTATTATGGTTTAAGGCAATATTGAACACATAATAAAGTTTGCATTTATGAATTTAATATAATTGATACTCAGGTCAATAAAATCTATGTTAATTTCTAAGCTTTAATTGTTTATTTCAGCAATGCCAAAACTTCCAAATAGTGAGCAGATGTGAAATTAGACCAGCTAACACGACCACATCTGTACTATAAAAGCTGTATTTGTGTGTTCACTCCAGCAGAGAGCAGCACAACTCAGACCGATCCATCCCTTCATGTTTGTTATAAGTTATCTGCAAAATGCACAGCCTAACGTTCAGGCTCCGAGTGAACTAAATACCGATGCATTGTTATTTTGTTTAGCAAAATGAGGAAAACAAGAAGAAGAACAAACGAGCTGCGCTGAAAGCACAAATGGATCTGGAGGAGGCCAGAAAAGAAGCATCTCAGGCTGCAGAGCAGCAAAAGAACAACGCTTCAGTCCAAAACCAAGAAGGTAAGAAATTTAAAAAAATTCAATCAAAATCAGAAAAAAAAACAATGCATAAATATTTTCAGAAAGAAAATAAAACATGTTTATTATAGAAATATATTTTAAGATGATTAAGTCACAGTTTTTAGACTAACTGTGGCCGTGTTCTTGACTATTAAGGCCTGAAAATGATAAAATACAACAAAATGTTTTGAGAAGACAAAATAATGACACCTATTATTTTTCATTGTATAGAACATCAGTGGATTTATTTAGTGTTATCAGCTGATGACAGCTTACATATATCTGAATTTACAAACTTATTTCATGTTTTCCTTTTCTGTTATTCATCAGTTGGTAAAGAAATGCAAGGATTTACATTTTATTATAATTCAGGGGAATCTTTTAGATCAATTAAGTTGGCTAACCTTTTATTCTCATTACCTGCTGCTTGTAATGTTTTCTTTGTTAGCTTTAACAAAACAGCTGCTATTCAGTAATAATAGAATTGTATGTTGTACAGCAAATAAATACATTTCTTTGCACTGGTTGTAAATATGCTAAAAACTTTGAATCCAAGTAATATTCTGAAAAGTAACGTCAACACAAAGACCCGTAAAGTTTAAGCATATTTTGGGTCACTGGATTTGACTTCATGTTGTAAACAAACCCTGTAGTAATGTGTGTCCAGACAGTGTAGGGATGACACCCTGTTCTTTTCCTAATAAAAACATTTATTGTGTCATTTTAAAAGTGTAAAAGGCAGGAAGTTCAGAATGTGAGTGAATGGTATGCGATATGTAGCAGAAAAGCTCTTGTTTCTACTGTTCCCCTCAGCAGATGAAGAAAACCACAGCAGAAATTCCAGGATTTATCATGGGAGGAATGGACGAGGCCCTCCTCCCTTCACTGACAGAGAACTATCAATCAGAGGTCCTGTTTCCAGGAACTATCACCATGGCAACCTTAGTACGCCTCAATACCTGCCTGGTTTCTCTCAGCAAAGTGATCCCACGACATATAAGGCGCCAAACCTGCAGAACCCCTGACAGAACAAAAACAGGCCCACAACTAAAGACTTACTGAGAGTTTCATGTTTCTACTGGAGAGGACAGATGTACAATCTCTTCCTGAGTACAATTTAGTTTTTCTAAACTGTGTTCCAACATCAAAACCTTTTTATATTAGAGGCTTCCTTGTTGAATTAGATGCTCATAGCAGCAGAGTATCATTTTCTTTAAATGTTGCATTAAAGTTCTCACAGTTTTTTTAGAAAACCTTCAACAGTGAAAGTGTAATTCAAGTCGATATCAAGGTAAAAACTAATAAAACATATGGAAAATGATCCTAAACAAAACAAGAAAAGCACTCATGCACCTCTTGCTGTCCGTCTTTACTTTATTCAGATATTCATCTTGGTTTGATCTGCATCTAATCTTCATGTAGTCTAAAAAAAATACATGCATGTTAGGTTGACTTCAGGCCCAGGCCTCCCTTGAAAAAGAGATCTGTGATCTCAATGGGACTTGCCTGGTTAAATAAAGGTTAATAAATCTGCTAACAAAACTCATCCTGGAGGTTTTTAGACACAGTGAACACAACTTTTCTAAAAATCCCCCAGTTGTACTTTGACTACTTATTAAAACTGTCACAGTTTGGTGAATGGTTGGTTTGAACCCAAATGCAGGCAGACAAGAAGCTCCAAAAGAAAAACGTATTTATTTACAATAACAAAACAAAACAAATGGCTGACATGGCAGTAACAGAAAACTAAATAACAAGGCGTGTGGGAGGGCGCAAATGTCGGGCGCCTCTCAGAAACAAGGACACGTCCTTGTTACGACCTATTGTCTCTCCACCCAGCACCGTATGCCAGCAGGAGATGACAGCGACATGGCACGACACTGAGGACGAGGACACCTGGCATTAGTCCACAAAGTCTCATCTGGAGCTACAATGAGCGATGCTATGGCAGGTTCAACAGAAGGCATGTGGTCCAAGCCAAACTTGGGTGCGTCCTGCATGTCTGCCAGGGCCCTGCCATCTGAGGTTGGCCGTGAAAAGGCCTTAGTATCTGCCCAGCAAGCATGCACCTCCTTTATGCATTTGGCAGAAGGAGGAACCATAAAGGACGATCTAGTGGCAGGCCGTCGAAAAAAAGCACTGGAAGCAGCGGGTTGGCTCTGCAGAACATCCAGCTGCAGCCGGGCAAGAGCAGTTTTCAAAGCACCCACTATGGAACCATCCTCCTCTGACCGAGAGCAGGAGGAGGTGTGCGAGCTGGCAGTCGACATACAGGAGCCAGAATCACACTGCCCCTGAAAATCAGTGAGCTAGCATCCTCTTTAAATGCAGAGGCCCATGCTCTGCCCCGGGTCAGGGTCCCCAGTCTGACCAGCGCTAGCCCCCTTTCTGAGGGCTTCCAGCAAACTCAAAGATACCCAAATCCTGACAAAAACTAGACTTGTTAAGAAAACCTTTGCTTCACTTATTACTCATATTAGAATAGTAACTTTCTGAACAAATAATTTTCTAAATATGTAGAATTCTGTACATTTTAAATCAAAATGATGTGTTTCTTTGCTGCAGCCTTATAGACTGAGAAAACCTGCTTCTAACTGTGGCTGGGCCAAGGAACTCATTAGACATGGAGGCCAATTAACCCAGCTAGAAAAGGCTTAAATGGATCCTTCATTCAACTCTGGTTGGACTGAAATGTGTTTTTCACCAAAATAAAAGAGCATGACATCTAAACACAAAGTCAGATGATTGTCTAAATGTAATTCATTGTTTCCTGCTTTTTACTTTTCATACTTTTTTGCAATCTTAGTTCTGCAAACTTTGATCCTTTTTAGCCATTTATATATCAAAATGTTCAGCTCATTTTATCAGGTGGTGGACCCAGATTGCAGACACCAAGGAGCTTGGAACAAAACTAATTTATTAAACAACAAACAAAGGCTGATGTGGCAGCAAAACTTGAGGCGAGTACAAAGTGGGAGTCACAAAGAGACATGAAGAACAAACCTGACTGGCATGAGAGCACAACAACAACAACAACAACAACAACAACAACAACGATCTAATGAGGAGTGAATGACAAGAGACTGAATTTATAGGACTGAGGTGAGTGGAAAATGAACACAAGGAGCAAAACAGTAGAATTATCTAAAACACAGGGAGCAAAACCACAAAGGATAACATAATAAAACACTGGAAACCAACTTAAACACAAGGATCACAAATAATGAACCTCAAGCACAGAAGACAAAAACACCCAAATCCTGACACATTCAGGAAATGGGTGCCATGATGCCTGGATTTGTAGCTTTTATACTTTTCAAAATGTTTTAATTAAAAAAAATTCTTTTTATTCTTAATTTTTAACTTAAATACTTTCCCCATAGAAATACATTCACATCTCTTCAATTACTTAAAAAACTAATTTTCTTTAAAGTCTGCTTCAGCATACTTGCTCTAGTTTTGTCTATTTATGCTACTTTTAGATTTTAGCCAGTGCTTTGCTACTTTTAGCTTGCCTTTTGCATGAAAATTCTAGCTAAAAGCTAGCTAGAATTTTGCTACTTTTAGCTAGTGTTATGCTACTTTTGGCTTTTGGCTAGTATTTCGCTTTGCTTTTTCTTTTTTTTTAAATTGTAGATAGTGTTTTGCCACTTTTAGCTTTTAGCCAGCATTCTACTTCTTTTAGCTTCAACAACTCATTTTCACTCTGTCATTCATACTGTATTTCTGCAGAAAATGCTTTTTCTCTAGT
>JAOXNZ010000001.1:12351866-12362424 GCA_028566095.1 Kryptolebias brasiliensis | reverse complement strand
CCATCACCTGGAAGAACAAGCTCTGTGACTCACAGCTGTTAAACTCACTTATTTTGTTGTTTTTGATCCGTCCATCCATCCATTCATCCTTACTTACTTACGTACCTACCTACTTTACCATTCAGGTGTGTATCTCCAGCAGTCACTGTGTGAGAGGCGGGGGACACCCTGGACAGGTCTGCAGTCCATCACAGGGATACAAAGAGACAAATGAGACCAACAAGCAGTTACACTCTTACATAGAGACAATTTAGTGTTACCAATTAACCTAACGTGGATGTTTTTGGCCAGTGGAGGAAACCAGAGTACCTGGAGGAAACCCATGCGTGCACAGGGGGAAACATTCAGACTCCACCCAGGAAGGCCCCAGCCAGGAGGTGATCCTGTGACCTTCTAGCTATGAGGTAGCGGCTTTAAGTACTGCTCCGCTGTGCTGCCATTATTTTAGTTTTTTTGGTAATCAAAGATTTTATAGAATTACTGTTACAGTAGTGACCTCTAAAACCTGCAATTTTTCCTAAGTAGAAGGTCTGGCTGCTCCCTTCTTCAGGGGTCGCCACAGCGAGCCAACTCGCACAACAGATTTTGCAGTTGTTTTACGTCATGTGCCCTTCCTGACGCAACCTGGGCTCCAAACTGCAGCCTCAGGATCACTAGACCGCAGCACTGGCCACCAAGCTACCACAGCCCAGTTAAAAACAAGACTGTATTAAATTAAAAGTTATAGAGGCTTCTAAACTGTTATTTTACAGTTGCTTAAGGGCTGCAGATATTAAGATCACATTATAGCACAGCCCTTCTTATAGCCTGTGTGACATAATTGAAACAAAATAACAACAATACCTTTAAGGTGAATGCCCTGTTAGTTTACATTCCATGCATTGTTATGTTTCTAACAATACGTACCCTCATTTGATCTTTACAGCAAAGATTATTTACTGTTTAGCCAGTTACGTACCCAACTACATGGAGAGATCATGAGTCAGTAGATCTAGTATGTTTCATTGTTTGGTAACGGAGAGGTAAGGTGTCTTTTTCACGTCTTGGTTTCTGTGTCAGTATTGGATGTGTGTGCTAGCTTGCCCAGGTCTTTGTTCTTTAATCCCTCTGATGTCAGACTGTTTGGTTCTTTCCTTTTAGTGAAGAAACACTAATAAACACAGAGGAACTCTCCAAAGGCCAAACTTTTCTAAAGGCTAAAGTGCTTTCAAAAGATGTTATTGTGATACTTTGGCTTTTGATCCTTTACTCTGTCTCCATCTCACTTGTAAAGGGCGGTAAAATGTTCACACACCACTCAAGTCAGAAAAAGCTTAAAGCTGTAACATCCTAACGTGCCTTTCTGCTGAAGAACCAGAGATATTCTCTAGTGTTTAGTTTTATCAGTTTGTCACCACTAACAAACTGTTATGGGTTATTTGAGGTGGGGGGGAGGTGTCACAGAAAGTCATTCAATTTCACAAATACTGAGTTTAACTTTGGCGTGGTAGTGGGTGAGACTGGTCCCCAATACATATTCTGAGTGCTAAAACGTTGGCGTCAGCTCTATCTGTTGGCAAAATATCTCATGAATAACAGGTGAAATTTTAATGAAACTTTCAGGAAATAATCATTGGATGATCTCGCAATATTGCGCTTAACTTTACTTTCAAGGTTTGACCAAAACATCTTCGAGTGCAAGATGATCTCAGATTAAACTTGCTGTCTCTTTGAGTAGTGCCCTGGGATGTCTTTTCTAGTGATTTGGTGCTATATAAATAAACTAAGCTGAATTGTAGGTAAAAGCTTGTATCTTCAGTAGTTTGGCAAACCTAAATTCTGAGGCCTTTTTGAACTATAAATGGAGCTTCTGTTTGCGGAGGGTACTGCTGATAAATCAGTGTTGATGAGTTTATTTTCAGAGTTTCCAAACTCTCATTCTTAAATAGTTTCTGTATGTCAGCAGATGTAGTGATTCAGCAGTTGTTACATACTGCACTCTTTACTACTAGCTTCATGAAGAAGAGGAAGTGTGTATTTTTACTCTTTCTAAATGTTTACAGAATAGATGTTTCCAGCATGTTAAATTTACACAAATCCCTCTTATTCTTTTAGTTTATATCACACCATAATTATATGTGCTCACTTTTAAGGGTTTGAATGTAATTTGTTGTCTGTGAGATGGAGATGAAAACATTTAGTTAAAGCCTGAATTACTTGGGCAGAAAGAGGAAAAAGGAAACGTGACACTTGTTTTTCTACTGTAAAAGACTAGATTTGGATTCAGTGACAAAGTCCTGTGCCAACTTGTTTTGTTTTCTTTTATTTTTTAGGTTTTTCAAAAGTACATGTGTGCTTTAAATTCTGAAACCTGCATTTTTTTGGGTTGCACCTGCTTTTCAGTGCCAGTTGAACACTTTTTCTTCCTTCCTTCTTATCAGTCACACATTCACACACAGTCACAGAGGAAGGGCTGTCCAGCAGGCTGCTGTCCCACGTCTAAAAGCCCAGTTGGAAGGTTTATCCCCTCCACCATCAGAAACGGCTGAGTGGTCAGTGAGTAACCCCCTTTTAGAACCACCACCGGCAACCTGAGAACAAACCTATTCTCATCTGGACCTGTCCTGTGTGAGGTGGCAGACAGGCAGGTTTACTTTCTCACGCACACGCACACACACACACACACACCCTCCCACACACACAGAGAAAGAGACCTCAGCCTCTCTTGAGAAAGCGTGAAATGAAAGGCTATCATTGAGAAAGGAGGTAAAAAGAAGCAGCTGGAGGAATGTCTTTAGCATGTGAATGGTGCAGGTTTGGTTTTCCAGTCAGGAGGTAAGAAAAGGCTGGACTTAGAGTCGAGACATGGTGAGGTGGGGCAGGGAAATGAAAAATGAGCAGAATCTGCGATATTACCTTAATCGCTAGGAAACTGGATCGAATGTTTTCTTATTACAAAAACTGGAATAAGTTCAAAACGGAAAAAGGTTTAAAGCCGCGGCGAGCTGTTTGCATTCGGCGCACGTATCCTCCTAAATCAGATTCTGCTTTGTGGCTCTTCTTCCTTACAACGTTTTTTACACATAAATAATTACATGCAAAAAAACATAAACAAACACACGCCGTCCTTTGAGTGGCAGGTATCCTCTGTGTGATTGGCATTGTTAATCCCTGTTGTCACACAACACTGTGAGTTCATGTGTGTGTATTTGTGTGTTTGTATGTATGTTACCAGTGATTAATTATCTTTCTCATGCTGGGGATCTCCTTAGGTTATTGATTACGTCATGAACCAAACCCACAGGGGGATGATTTCTTTGCACTAACAGGGAATCAATTAGTGTCTGGGGACTTGTTGACTTACGCACATGCTTTCATGTAAATGTGTGTCCCCCCTGTATGTGTGCATTGGTGTAATTGTGTGTTACATGAGAAGAAACTCATGATAAATGTTATGATGCCAGTTTGGAGTTACTGCCATGCAACACACTGCTCACTGATATACTGGTAGCTAAAAGGTTAGCCGACATGTCTCTGACATTCGGTGTGTTTTTGCTGCTCTTTCCTCAGCATTGGGGCTCTGATGAGACGTGTGTTTGTGTTGCGAACCATCAGCATGGTCTTCCAAAGTTCTCTGCTCACCGTACTGGAACCCTCACCACTCATGAAAGGTGAGAAACAGGACGTACAACGTGTTTTATTTCCGTGAGATAAAAACAGAAGGAAGCCATACAAGTGCATGTAAAGTGATTGTTTTAGGTGATAAATGTTTCAGTTTATCTAGTGTAAATACACACATTTTTTTTTTTTACAGGAAGAACACAAGTACTTCATAAGCTTTAATTTATGTGGCCATTGTTTGGGCCAAAATTTGATCTGTTTCAACTAAAACATACCATAGACCACAGGAAGTTGTATTAACATATAAAATGAGCATAGTAATGTTCTTTAAATTGTACATTAGAGCATAAATATAACGGGTAAACTGTGGAGAGCAGCAAAGTTCACACTGACATTTAGCTGCTGTGCCTTTAAAGAAAAACAAAAATACATCCTCTAAAAAAGAGTGTCGAGTTGAAACAGTTGTAAGACCAACACTTGATTTGCTGGTGTGTTTCTGCATTGGGGGTATTATTTAAAACACATAAATGTATACAGTTAACCACAAGAAGTGCAGACATTTTATTTCTGCTCCATCTTAGCCTTACATTATAGGAAAAGCCAGATTGCCAAATTGTGGCAGTTTCAGGTGCTTTTTGATCACTCTACGAGCATTAACAACTTGAGTACAAACATTTAATCAAGACGTTTAGCATTTAAATAATACAACCCAGATATGTGAATGATGCAGTGGACATTTTTGGACAAGAGGGGTCTCTCTTCAGAGAGCCATTTAGTTTTAAATGTCAACTTCCACTGCGCTGCCAGTCTTGCAGTGTTAGGGCTTCACATTTACATCACTCATCTGTCAGAGATGTCTCTTTTCCTATAAAACCTCTCAAACTCAAAGTTGAGGCCTCTTCCCCCTCCATAACAAAGAGAGAGAGAAAGAGAGAAAAGAAAGAAAGCAGAAAAACATTCAGTTTCAGATTTTCAATATTACATGATAACGCTCCGCTTCCCACTCTTCCAGTCTGATCAGGCGGTGTATCTGTGTGACTCCACCAGCATTGTGTCGCTGACTGAAGAATCTTATTCGGCAAAAACTCTGGCGGCTTGAGTGAATAATTCAGTGTTCGTGGGAGCGGAGACAGAAAGGCTCTGTGGTTCCTCTGTGTTTCCCCACTAACTCCGCTCTGCCTCTTCCCCTCAGAGGATAACACTACATGTGTTTTGGAGATGTGGGGCGGGAGGCACTTCAGCAGCTTACCTTTTCCTGCTGCTTTGTCTCTTCGCTTTGACTTCAACATAAAGTGGTGCAAAGCGTAGGAAAAGCAGACAACACTCTAAAACAGTCGTTTTTTTTTTTATTCTGTCAGAAAAAGAATCACTTGTGTTGGCTGGTGTTTCACTGCCGTTGGACGCAGGATGTTTTGTGGTGGGTTTTGATTCACTTTGCCCTGTGTGTGTGTGTGTGTGTATGCTTCTTCAGGTATGGCGGTTCTGAGCATGAGTGTTCAGCACTTCCTGGGTGGTCTCATCACCACACTCACCTTCACCACTATGATGCATTGCACTCAGAGGGCAGAGGAAAGCATTCAGGTAACAAAGACTTCAATCATTCCTACCAGCAGGCTCATTCTGGATGCAGGGGCTCCTGTTATATAACAAATTGATAACTACTTCTTGTAATTATGGTGTTCAGTGGTGTTGGGTGACATCCTGCAGCCTAACAGATGACAATCTACTGTCACCTTTACTTCTACCTGTCACTTCTTATCAGCTGTTTCCACTGAGAAAGTCTCAGTTATAAGCAGACACAGTTTCTATTCACTGCTTTCCTTTTTATTTTTGTCCTCCCATGCTAGCTTTGTTTCGCCAACAACCTCACTGTTTTTTTTCCCCCTTTTTTCTGTACAGTAATCCTCAAAACGCAGTTTTTTCCACTCCAACTGTTTCCTCTTCTCTCTTAATTTCTCCTGTTTGACATAACCCCTTTTTGTCCTTGTTGTAACTGGGCCATCATTGCCTGGAGGTGATCGTTGTTCACGCAGCTATTCAGACATCATTCAGTCAGTCTCCGAAGGTGACAAATTATAACTTAAACTGATGTGAGTCCTAACATGTGAAAGAAGGCCAGAAAACAAATCTGCAGGCTCCTACACAGATGTCAGAGTTCTCACATGAACTAAAATAAACAATACGAGAAAACAATCAAAAATACAAATATGAGAACAGCAGTTATTTTACAAGTTCCTTTTGAGATTTTATACTGTTTTTTTTAATTATTTTTTTTATTGCTGCCTGTGTGTGAATCTGTGTACAGGCTCAGGAGGGGCTTGCCTGCGCCTGTTGTGTGCATATGTTCGTGTTATTGAAAGTAGTGCTATCCAGTAACAGAAAGCTGATAGTGTGAGTGCTTGTTAACGATACCCAGGAGGAAGAAACCAAATCTGTTAAACAAGTTGCTCAGAATAAAGCCACTCCACTTAGCTGTGGTCACACAGGCTCTCAGAGCTCCTGCAGGCCTCGGCCACAGAAGTCACTGAGCTCTTCAACACCCACTTAGTCCTGAGAGATGTTCTGTTCTCGTCTTAATTCACTTTGTTCTGTTTTAATTTGAAGATTCAGCACATGGTTATCAGATGAAAGTGGACTGTATGAACTTTATTTATTTTTTGTGTAAGCGCCCTGGGTTGTTGTTTGTTGACTATATATAAATAAGTTGAACTGAGATTGATTTGAATAACTGATTACTACATTGTATTGATTATTGCGCTGGTAATTCAAACCTTTTCTAGAAATAATTTCTTGACAGTGCATCTTTGGAAAAAAAAGTTTATGATTATACTGTATGTGCTAAGATTGAGTTGGAATAAGAATAAAAGAATCTTAATTATAATGAATTAATTTGTTCAGGGGTTCTGTGTTTGTTTGAGTTACTTGGTGAATGAGGTGTTAATGAAGAGGGAGGAGAGGGATTAGATAATCTGTCTCTTTCTCTCTCTCCATCCTAAAAGCCTAAAGGCTGAGATCAGATACTCCTCTTCGTCCGGTTTCCTTACATCCTCTCAGACTATGATCTCATGGTTCATCTACCAGGTCTTTAGTGTTCTGCTTTCCTTCTCTGCTTCTGTGAATTTAGAGCTTTTAGACTTCAAATACACCAATTCTTCATTGTTTGTCTGTTGTGACAAATTGTTTTTTTTTAAGAAGATTTATCCTGTTATTCTCCTTGTTGTTTAATGTTCTGCTCTCTCTCTCTACACAATGTCTTATTCCTATTGTCCCATTTTCTTTTCTCAACCCTCATTTTTTACCTTTTAATCTCTCCTGTCATTATTTTTCCTCCTCTTTTTTTCCCCGTCATCGTAACAGTCTGTTGTCGCTCTCCTTTCAGGCCACCCACTACAGTTTCCTGGCGACTCTGGAGGTTCTGGGGAAGCTGATGTTCAGCGCTTTTGCCGGGGTGTTGGTGGATTGGTTCGGTTTCCAAGTAGCCTTCCTCTTCTTCCTCACCCTGTCTGCTGGAACGGCGCTGCACGTGTGGACTGCTACCTTCACTGGTGCTCTCAGGGAGCATCAGCTCAAAGAACAGCCCAAATGACCATCAGGCCTAAAAGTCCTGATTTAGGGCAAGTACTGCTGAATAAAACATGATCGAACATTTGGAGTTCGACTATTCAGGAACAGCAAAGTTTCTTGTGTCACATTAAACGCAACATAATTTTATTTCATTAATTTGATTTAAAAGATCTTGTATAAAGAAGGAGTGTGCCATGCTTTTCAGTACTCTGGTACAGAGTGTGCTTTTGTTTTATATCAATTTGCAGGCAGTTTTGGCCTCTTTTTTTTTTTTTTTGGCTTTTAAAGTTTCACAGAAAGTCTTAAGATGTGAATTTAAATGACAGCTAAAAAATAAGATTAGCATCTTGAATAAAGCTGCATTAAGTACTGAGGATAGGGATGGGCATTTTAAGCAAAAACACACTTCTTATTTGTTTGTAATTATTTAACTTTTTAATTGAACATTCAACCAATCCACCTATCAGCCAATGCTTCAAACATAAGACCAACTTGCAGCAATTCATGCTTCTCACAACACGTGCTTATTTTGTCCTTTACTCAAGCAGGACTAATTAATATAGCACAATAAGTTTGAGCACAACGACAGAGATTTTAAAGGCAGAAAAATCAGTCTTAACGAGCATTAATCTCAGTTGCGGCTTTGTGATTTAGGACCGTTGCCTGTTTTTGCTTTTGGGATTTGCGGTGAATTGAAAGTTTCCCCAGCCCAAGTCCTGCAGCTGAAAAACTTGATGAAACGGAGGCTTCAGGTACAGAGAGATGTGCTGCTGCTAGTTCTGGAGATCTTTGTATACTTTCCTTTTCACCGATCCAGTGGATCAACGTAGAGGAGGGTGCATATATTCTGATCAGAAAGCTGAGCTCACCCGTGACCATAGTTTCCACTTTACAATCCTTTCAAAATAAACTAAACCAAACTGTTACTGATGGATGTCAGCGTTAAAAAAAAAATGTAAACAAATAATTCTTTAAATTTGCACATTTTAGGAAGACTTTAAGTGTTTGAAAATGAATGCCCATCCCTAACTGAAGACTTGGCATAATTGGTAATTATACTGATGAAATAATAAGATTTATTGCATTTGACAATGACATATATTAGTATATAGAAAGTTTAAAAGTATTTCAAATCAAAAGGTAATGTAAATGAAGCTGTTTTGTCATCTGAGCCATTTGGATGCAGTTATAAACCAGCAATAAGAGCTGTAACCAAAAGCAATATTACTATTTGTTCTGTCGTGCTGTACTGTCTTTTTTGAATGTTTTGGTCAATCTTTTGGGTTATATGGTTTACAGTTATAAATGTTAAGTTTCTGCTACCTCGTATAAGCAGTGTATGGTACTACACAAATACACAGAATATACAGTAGCTGCACAAAAATAGAGTACTTCCTAATCACTTCATAGTGTTATTTAAAATAAAATAGCCAAAGTAGGTTTGCAGCTGGAGCTTTCTCTTTAAAAAGAGAACAAAAAAAGTAGTTTAGTTCCTGAATGAAAAGCATTTACTCTATATATGTAATAAACCATTTATGTGCAAAGTTAAACTTTAAGTTATGTAATTCTTCAAATGTCAAACTGACACTTGAAGAACCTCAGCCTTACACACTGCATGGTGCCATCTTGTCTTATTTCACGATTAGACTAATTAAGAAACTCTGTTTTCAAGAAAACTTGGATGACCAGTGACACTGGGAAAGTACACTTTGTGTTAACGTTGTACAGCTGTTGTGTTTAATGTTTTCTAAAAAAAAGTTAAATGCACAATATTAATAACGATGTACTTGAAACTGTATTCCAACTCTTTGTCCTACTGTTTCACATAAAGAATTACTTTTTCCAGCTTCAAAAATGAATGAAACGGCAGGAAAATATGTCTGAGCAGGAATAAAGTAATATCCTTTATGTAGGCGGATGTTTAGACAGAAACTGAGTCTTAAATTTGATTATTGTGCTTTGGGGCGTTGGGAGTAACAACTGGATTATTGCTTGGAAAATATAACGGCGTCAGATTAATTTTAGCAAACAATATCAGTTGGCCACCTGCTTTCACTGAGAATATTATCATTACTGATTCATTAACGTAGCCAGGTCTTTGTAATGTCCTGACTGTAGGAGCACATCTCTGGTCTCTTAGCTACTGTGCTGTCTTTGATTTGCACAAAAATAAAGCTGCAGAGTGAATTATGAGTGTGTATTTTTATTATTAGTAGTATTGGTATTTGCCTCGCGTCACTAGATCCCATCACATTTTCCTGTTCCCAGAGAAGACGCGTGGTGTTCTCTTTGAAAATCCTCTGAGGCCTAAAGCGGTTCTTAAGACAGCACTGGGTCTCTGCAGTGCTCTGGCTGAGGTCTGCAGGAGTAAATAAAGCTCGTGTCACAGCAGCAGCCGCAACGTAAACAGCTCTAATGACACAACAAATGCTGTAAAGGAGGATTAGACCAGCTTACAAAACCTCTCAATACACCTCCACTTTACACTTTCTCACCAGGCCTTATTATCTGGCCTTTTTCTTTTTGTACAGTGGAGGAAGCTTTTATTCACTCCCCTTTTTTATGAAAGAGCAATGGGCCTTTTTGGCTGGATTTCTTCTGAAAAGTTGTGAAGCCACTAACCCTGTCTGAACATACAGTACGACTTAAACATTAAATCAAGAGTTTCTGCACTTAAGATGCTACTTTACTTTCAAAGGAAAAAATGGCAAATGCCTTAAAGTTCTTCCTTCCTTTCAGAGAGTGACTAAAGAAGATGCAGTAATGTGCAAAACGTTCAAGTCTCTTCTTTTCCAACACTTTGCTTCCAGTGAGTCATGCTTGTAATCTTTCAAAAAGGTCTTGATCAATACTTCCTCACTCCTTCAGTGTTTTGCTTTAGGTTTTGGCTGCTTTGTCTCTTTTTCAGTCCAGCACTTGATTATTTTCAGAATAGTGATTTCTTTTTATTATTCTTAGTTAAGCCACTTAACTCCGAGTTATTCAGGCATAAAAATGCTCCTAAACTCAGGAGGTGAACCTGTGTTGCGTTGCCGCAGCAGTAACAGGTCAGAGTTTGTCTGGTAAAGTTTGTTTCAGTATTTATTCAGAGCCTAAAACACACCAGAATAAAACTATCAGCCCCTGTTATAAATCTGCGCTGTAGGAAAACTTGATATAGGCACTCCTTGCTGCTGCTGTCAGCCTTTTTATACTCCATTTTTCATTGCAAGAAATAAAAAGGAATCATCCATCCTCTAGGAAATTAAAATTTATACTCTTGACTGATCAAAGTAAAATATTCCTGAATTCAACACAAGATCTGGATATAAATTAAAATATATATGTTTCTCAGTTAGAGCATATTGTTTAAAAATCTCTAAAATTAGACATACAATTTCCACTTTGGATACCA
>JAOXNZ010000001.1:12263024-12275561 GCA_028566095.1 Kryptolebias brasiliensis | reverse complement strand
TATGTAAGATGAGAGGAGAGATTACCCCAAGCCCATGCAGGCTACAATGTTAATCCTTCAACTCCAGCTCCACTGACTGACTGAGGAAGCAACACACACAACCTCACACTCAGGATTCACTTCCCACTGCCTCCACACCTGTCTTCAGATGCCCACGCTCCACTCCTCACTTAGCGCGTCTGCCTGACCTTTTCCAAGGCGCCTGTTAGAAACATGCTGCGTGTGTGTGGCCTGGATGGTCCCAGTAAGTCGCTATCGCAGCCCGTGTTTGTTTAGCAAGGGCTCAGCGTGCACCCCGTTTTGGTTTTCTCCCCTCTGCGGCTGTCTGGGGGAGTCTGAGCAAACAGCTTTTTTTTGGTTTGTTTTATTTCAGTCAATTTTGTGTTTTATTAAATCTTAATATGAACAAAGCACAGGCTACGCAGCACGCTTCGGTTTCAGTCTCCACTTCATCTTCACCGGGAGGAATTTGAGCCTGAACCGCTGCTAAACTCAAAATTTGCCTTGAAGTCATAGAGTCGCCTGACAGTTCCTTCTGTTTTGTCAGTTTTACTCATCCATAAAGGCAGCACGTCTCAGTGGACACATGATGATGTTCAATATTCACATTTCTCTCTGATTTAGACTGAAGTGAAAACCAGGGGACGCGTGGTGGGGGTGCTTATTGAGCTAAGAACAAAGTTTAATACGAACAGCAAGACGAAAACATACTGGAGGGGTAGTTTTAAAAAATATGTATTATATAAAGAGCAAGATGTATCATATTATCCGAACAAATTTCAGATTGTAGGGAGAAATATTGAGTGCAGCTTGTTAATTTAAGGTCAGAGAGCAGGCTCTCAACAGTAAACTTAGGTTGGTGCCATCAAGATGATAAAAAGGGAAAAAAAAAACATAAGCAATTGGACGTGGCTATTGAATGTATTTATCTTTTGCAGAGAAAGCAAAAGTAAGAAATTAAAACGTGACTTTATAAAGTAAGTGAATTTGATCTTTATTTAACTGATCTCTGAGCCAAAAAAAGACAAATTAAAGGAGCAAACAGAAAGCAGAGAATTTCAGAGTGAATGAGTGAGATAAGAAAACAGGGTAAGAGAGAGATTTAGGAGTTACATAATGGCACAGTCGCTTGAGCAAGAGTGTGTGCCCATGCAAAACAATGAAGGGGGTGTGTGGCCAAAACAAAACACCTAATTTGTGTTTACCTGCATACACGTTTGCGCACGCGCATACTCATAAAGATGCAAACTATCGTGTCCTCAGATTGCACTTCCACACTGTAGCCTCCCTGAGCAATGAATAACACAAGCACCTGTTATAGCAGCATCCAAAGTCCACGCTCGCAAACCACCTATTAGACTTTAGCTGAAAACAGATTAGTTTGTAAACTCAAAAACTGGAGGTGTGTAAATGTGTAACATTCTAAGCTTCGTATAAATTATAAACCTAAAGATGCATTTTTATAGGGCTTAAAACTGAACTTTGCTTCTGCATAAATGAAAGCCTGAAACACTTTAAATTGAGCCTCTTTAACTTAATTAAATAAAGCTTTCACTAAAAGACACTGGTTAGCAAAAGAAGGAACAAAAACAACAGCACTTCTGTTTGTTACTGCATCTATAAAAGTAGAAAAGGCCTCCTTGTTGGGACACTGAAAGTATAAAAATGATACTTCCTGTGCACATTCGTTGTCTGATGTAGCTACGGCAAATGCTTTTTTCCTCTGAAGGTGTTCTACACAAGCAGGTAAATACCACGCTCTGTCTACGATAAGCCCTTAATATGACTTAGCCTGCTGCGGCATCTTTTCTTAATGACAAAGATTAGACTGTTTTAGTGCTAGTAATCTCATTGAAGGAAGTCTTGTTTGGCTCTTCCTTCCTTTCTCTCCCTTCTCCAAGATGCATCTCCTAAATCTGAGTGTGTGTGAGTGTGTGCTTACATGCTGTTGATATTAAGTCTGCTGCCATTCAAAAAGAGAATGCAGCTAGTAAACCAAGCCTGCTGCTGCTGCTGAAGCTTTTTACTTTCTCGCTTCAGATTTAACATTCATAAGACATTCTGTTAAAATCTTCCCACTGGAGACGGAGAGCAAGAGAGAGTGGGTGAAGAGCAGAGCAGATTGGGTCGAGCCGAGCCGTGTGATAGTCTTTGTGATCAATTTGCCTCTGTGAGAGATGCCCCTGGGGCCACTTTGGGGAGAACCTTGTTAGACTGAGTTAAATTGTTGCCCGAGGCGAGCTATTAGCGGCCATCCCTGGGAGAGGACGCACACACGCAGTCGCACATGTGCATGCTCACACACTCACTTGAACGGACGTACTGATGTGCACACTCACACACATTTAAGACTGTTTGAAACTAACAAAAAGCTAAATGAGAGCTTGTTCATTTACCAGTGTTTGTTCTCAATGAGACAGCCTGTTTTTGAGCTGCTTTGTTCCTGACAGGTGTTACGTAAATACTTATAAATAAAAACCCTCTGTTGCAAATAAATCAGTTTATATCATCACAGGAAAAGTACTTCGAAGTGCTACAAGTAGACATTTAAAGGCAGTTTGATGCCTTGGGAATAGTTTGCAGGAACATAAGCTGAAGGCAGAAATGTGGCTGAAAAAATGCAGTCCTGGAAAATCATACAGGCGTAAATCAACAAATTAATTAACTTAATATTAATTTTAAAGCTCAAAATGCAAGCAGATTAGCTTCTTTTTAAGACATACTAACACTTTAATGTCATGGATCAATATTATACATGTGTACTTTAAGGAAATGTGTTTTCAAAAAAAAAATCTTTGTGTTTTTTAGTAGAAATTGTTAAAACTTGGGCAGTACTTCACTACCACTTGGTGCTACATTTTTCTTGTATGCAGATGCAAGTATTTGCCTGTCTGTACAGTAAATTAAAGCTTTTTCAGAAGACTTATATTTATAACAACAGAATGTTTAATCCATCCATTTCTCAGGGAACAACCAACCACACTATGTGCAGCTATCTTCGGTTAATAATTTTAAGTTCATTCAGTCTATTTCTGCTGATCTTCCCATCTACCAAATCACTTTATGTGAGACTGGAGAGAAATTTTTTTGTCCATCTTTCTTTGGATGTCCTTCATTTTTTATTTCTCTCTGTACTCTGAAATAACCACCTTTACGCTCCCTTCCCCCTCAAACGCACACACTCACTCTGTCATCTGCAATTAGGCTCAACAAAAACACCATAGTAAGAGAGGCGTGAGGTTATGGGAGCACAGCCATCGTCGACATGATGGTATTTTCGACTGTATTCCAATCAGTGCTTTTTCCTGTAAGCATATTCTTCTTTACGCTCATTGGCTTCACCGAACCAGAGCATGAACAAAGTTTTAACAGCTCAGTGTGCACACACATGCCTGGTAAAACAAGAATAAAAATAGTAATTGAAGAGAACCATATGAGCAACGGCGAACTTTCAGTGGTTTTAGTACTCGGCTGTGTGTAAGTTTGCTTCAGCCATGAGAATGTGTTTGATTTCAGGACGGTAATGACCAGACGCAGGCCTCTCACACTTGCAATTGCTCATTTCACTCTGATGCACTCTCTCACTTCTTGAGGAAAGGTCAAAGGCCATCAGGGTCCTTCAGGTCACCTAGGGGGTTGGAGTGTGGGACTGTGTGTGTACAGTAACCATGAGAGGGAAATCTGAGGCAGCAGATGGGAAGACTGTGTATATATGAATATATACAATGTGTGTGTGTTGATGCAGGCATTGGGTAAACCCCATAGATTTTTTTCCCACGTCTCCATCTTGTCTTATCTGAGGATATATTCTGCATGGGGTGGCAGACTGTGTGTGTGTTAATGTGTGTGTGTGTGGGGGGAGGGGGGGGTGTGCTGGAGGTTTGATGTGAGGAGGTCACATTGGAGAATCATACTGTAGGTCTGCTATATATACTTTTTTTTATTTTATTTTGTTTTGTGGGGATGAATGCATTTGAGCATGTTGAAATGTGTGCTTCTGTCAGTTTAAACATGTCTCTGGGAGCATGTTGGTGTGAGTCCGTGCATGTGTGAGTGTGTCTGTGTGTGTGTGTGTTAATGTGAATCGATGCACTGGATGACAGCCAGTGGCCCCCTTCTGTTTCCTCTCTGTGGCGTCCAATCACACCACGGTACAATATTCTCTGCGCAAACTGCAGCTGATCCCAGACCTGCTATCTGAGCAATTACCCAGAGTGCTTTGGGGTTGCATGGCAAGCTGGACAAGCTCATGCCCTCTGACATATAGTATGGGGGGAGGACGTGTGTTTGAAAGTTGCATCTGTGTGTGTTTGTGGGTGGGATGAGGTGATTGTGTGTTGGGGGGTGATGACGATGAACTGCATATTCATTCAGCAACAAGGTGACTGTGTGTTACAGGATTGACAAAGACATGTTTGGATAGAGGTAGGGGGAGGGGAGATGAGCCCACTGCATGGCATTATGATTATTACTATAACAGAGAACCAGAACGAAGCTGTGTCACCTTGCAGATTAACACTGTCGATGTTTCATGTCTGTATGTCACCGCTGTGTTTACCAGTCAGTTCAGGCCTGGTCTGAAGCCAGCTTTGTTAGAGAACAGACAGTAAAGATGGAGTGAGATGCCTGGAAAAATGATGTGCAACAAGGAAACCAAGCTGCACTTCGCATTTCCTTAGCCAGCGCCTCAGACACACTGGTGTCTGAGGCTCAAAAAGTAATAAAGAGAGTTAAGTGCATTTGGCTTTATATATTTCTTTAGGAAAAGCTGAGAGTCCACCACTCTTCAGAATAAGTTTTAGATGATTCAGACAGTAAAAAGAGAGGAAAGTAAAACAGCACACAGCAGACGTCCGTTTGAATCCACACACAGTGCCAGTGTTTCATTGATTTTAATGGGACAGTGTGATGTGGAAACATGACAGGAGACACAGGGGAGATAACCCAAGCAGCACTGCTATAAGCTATTCCCAGCAGTGTGCATTAACCCACTCGGCAATCACGCCACCAGAAGTTTTCTCAATGTTTTTCATCATCGACAGAGAGAGAAAAAGCGCTTGTTCCTCTCTAAGCTCTGTAAGACTGAAGCAGAGTTTGTCTGAGAGATGGAAATAGATCATGAAATACAGAAACTGAAATGATTTCCCAGTCACACAGCCACTTATAGCGAGGCGGAACACTCGGAGACAAGTGAAAAAGTCAAACAGACTGAAGTGAAGGGGAGGCTGCACACTGATAGCATAATTCACGGCATATAGACATCTAAGATCAGTTCCAGAGTTGTTGAGATTTAACAAGGGGTGGTGGGGGGTAAAATGCCAATCTCCTTCATTTTCCCAGAAGATATCTAGTTAACTGGGAAGAAGCTATACATATTTTTTAATGAAGTGAAGATACCGCCCACGTTCATCCCGTCAAGTCAACCCCAGAGACTTCAGTGGGAGTTGTGTTTGCATTTCTGAAGGGGCTGACACTGGCAAAAGTTATGGTAGAAAGTGATTTCAACTGTTCTTTAAACTGTGACACTAAAATACCAACCTCCATCGTGTTCTCTTGCATAGCTGTGTGATACTGTGTGTTGCTTTGGGTATGTTTTTGCTGTCAAACCACGCTGCAGGCTGAATGAATGAAACATGCATGTCCAGTCTGCCCCTTTGGCAACACTCACACTCAAACACACACAATCTAAACATGTACAGCAACATCTAGTGGCCTTCACTTGCAGTTGCATTGTCCGAATAAAGGAGAAAAGCCACGCTTTTAAATAGCTTGTTTATTCTGAGTGCTGTGTTTAACCCTGTACCACACAGCTAAGAGTGCTAATACGCTTTAGAGCAAAGTATCACAAAGATATTAGTGCAAGGCCGCTGCTTTTTCGTGCAATATGTAATGTAGATAATTAGGACTCTATTTAGAGAAAGGGGCAGCCTTGGAAATACACAGGAGATCCTCACTTCATTAAAAATCAATTATCACAACACACGTGCCAGTGCAATACAGCCCTGACGGCCACAATCTGCTACACACGACTCTCACATTACCATCTCTGCCTTGTTCTTTTGTGAAAATCATCTCTACTTGGTTCTATCTTTTTCTCTCTCAAGAGATTGTGCACGCCTGATCCTCCTCTTAGCTAAGGAATTGCCAGCATTGCAGTCCTGCTCTTACATAATAACCTCAGGATAACGCTCATCCTCCCGCTGGCTGAGGATGCTGTCAGTCACTCTGTTCTGACTGGGTCGACTCAGGTTGGAGAGGTAGGCCCAGCCAACCCCCTGTAAACGACATGTAGCTCGAGGGCAGAAGAATCTTGTAGCTTTTTACACTTGTGTTTTCACTGGAAATGGATGTGCATAAAGAGAGGTTAGACAAATAGCTGTAATAAACATCTTTTAACTCAAATTTTCTATTAATTTGAAGCTGCAAGTTTGCTTCCAATCTAACTTTGGTTGCCCCCAAAAACTAAAAAACATCTCAACTCGGTTACATGTATGTTCCACCTCTGCAGTCAAAGTTCATCGTTCTGTTGACTTGACGTGGAAGTGGGAGTCTTTTTTTCATAAACATTTCACAAAGCCTCTGCTGCTGAGAGAGGACGACGGGGCAATCGGTTGGCTTTACACGCTGATGACATCACTTCCTTTAAACGTGTGACAGCTTAGCACATCATCGCTGTGACAGCCAGACGAGTGCAGCGAGTGGGTGGTCACCCTGGCAACAGTAATGCTGTCATGACTGTCTCTTTGTATCCTACCTGACAGTCGCCACAGGCAATAAGCACAACACACACACACACACTCAACAATGCACACACCCACACCACAAACATTCAGTTACAGTTTGTCAAACTCACACGGACATTTACGTTATCTTTCCCCATTTCTTTTTTTTTCGTTGTTTTTATTTTATTTTTTTTACAAGTGAAATGCTTACTCTGAAACACACACAGGAACAATGCAGATGCCCACATGCCGATGTTTGTTTGGGCATAATTATGTGATACAAAGAGGAGTATAATCTGCTATGGGGTAAAAAAGGAACACAGTGAAGATATGATGTAAATCGCAGAGCAGAAACAGTAAAGACACGCTGTGGTAAAATGTAAAGGGCTTTTTTTTAGACAATCAACAGAAATTATGATTAAAACTATGTATATCCATATAACACAGTGGCAGGTGTGGGCTGAATGCATACAAAGTGTTTAAACCCATGAAGATTAATTTAGCTCCAGATTAACATTTTAGTCAAAGGGTTTGACTAAAAACCAAAAGACGCTACAAAGAGTAAGAAGATGGTATAAAGTCACCAGTCTTTCACTCCTGTTCAGCTTCCTTTTTGCTGCTTACACGTGGTCTGTTGACAACTGCCATGTCTGACCTGTTTGCAGACTATTAATAGTGTGTTACAGGCCGTGTTCATTGACAGGTCTGTTTGTGGTCCAAGTCCAGTGCTCCGCTCTGACCCAGTTTAGATCCAGTTGGCTGAGAACTGGTGGAAATGGGTCACATCACCAAACCTAAGAGCCAGAGTTTTGTTACTTTAAATACAAAGTCAAAAAACATGTTTTTCTTTCACTCAAACAGTCGACATCGACAAGACTCAATGTTTGGGTCAAAACACCACATGTAGATCGGAATTTCACCAAACTGTCATTGACAATTAAAGCTATATTTACATTGTGAATTAATAATATATACTGAAAGTGTCATAAAATTGCTATGACAAAGAGTGCATAGTCCAAGGTCATAGTTAACAAGATTTTAGTTTAAAAGTTTTTCATGCCTCTTAAGAGCCAGCAGAGGGGCAAAGGAATGAGCAAATTATCCATCCATTTTCTTTACCTGCTTTTCCTTTTCCGGGTCGTGGGGGAACTGGTGCCCATCTGCAGCAGTAATGGTGGGAGAGGCGAGGTAGAAACTGGACAGGTCGCAAGTCCATCACAGAGACAAACAAGACAACAACCATTTACACTGTCACTCACACTTTTTAGAGTTAGTAGTCAACCTAACATGCACGTTTTTGGTCTGTGGAAGGAAACTAGAGCATCTGGAGAAAACCCACTTGTACACTGAGAGAACATTCAAACTCCACACAGAAAGGCGCCAGTCTGGGAGGCGATGAGCAAACTAGAGATGAATAAATATAAGAACGGCAAAGGAGGGATACTTTATAACATTAGGTTTCCACAATCCTACTGTTTCTTAAACTGCATTTAAAGATCTCAAAGCAAAAGACGTTGATATGTATCAGCTGACAACGAGCAGACCAGAAAGGAAAATGTGCATTGAGTCTTAAGGTATGAAGTATTGCTCCTCCTTTAAATATTTGTGTCAATATGTTTTTAAAAGGTTTAAATACTTTGTCTGCTCTTAGGCTCTAGAGAAAGGAGTTCTAGTCTGTACCTGCTCAATTGCTACACAGACAGAACTACGTGTATTGATCCTTATAAGAGATTATCCAATTAAGTATATTGCACACTCATTCCACCATGTTTATATTACATATAAACACACATTATATGCATGGCAAAACGTGTGTGTGCAAAGCTAAAACTTTCAGCAGCACTTTTATATCTGCACTCAATCTAATATGCACTTAAACCTATAAGCAAACATAATGTAGTAAAAGAATTATTAATTATGTTTTAAAGGGGTGTCAGACAAGATTTTTGCATGTGTGAACATCTGGTTCTGCTTGTTGACTTTACCCGTTTCTGGACTTCTGGTAGATTTCACGAATTTATGCAGAAATTCCCACAGGTGGGACTTTGCAAGGCGATTGCATGTGAACGGCTGCCGGAGATACAGCATATTACAGCGCTCAGCAGAAGAGGGAACCAGCTCGTCGGGAAATAATTTAGGATTAGTTAGGCTGTCTAATCTCTTTATAGAGACTGTGCCATCTCAGCAGCATACCTGCCTACCTCTACATTCATGAACATCCATCTCTTAGTAGGAACTGAGCCTCTGTCTTTTCATATATTATGGATAATATGCTCAAGATACCCGTGACAGGGGTTTCTGCACGTTGAAATCGTTTCTGATCACATTCTGTGTCTTTGGTTGTGACTGTACATGGAGCTGCCTGTTCACAGTGAGTAAGATAGGACAAAGAAAAAGTAGTGAAAATAGTACAAATGTAAATTAGGAAAAGCTCAAATCTGATTGCATAGAAGTTGAACAACTGTGTGTTTGTGCGAACACAAAAAAATGAACCAGAAAAAAAAAAAAAGAGTGGTCCTTCATTGATGTAACCTGTTTTCTCATTATGGACAACCCTTTTAACCTGCAGGGGTCTCTAGTTTAAGCAAACACAAAGAATCCACACACACAGTCTAGCCATTTACTTCACAGTGTGCATGTTTGTGTGTGCACGTACCGTGTGCACTTATGCCACCCTAAGTGCTCCAGTTAGTAGAAAACTCCTGCAAAGACATAATAAATGGCTACGTGTCACTGTGCCCTTGTGACTTTGGAGGTCAGAAAAATAGTGTCCTCACACATTGCAAGTTCAGATACTTCTGCCAACCAGGTTATCTGCTTCAAATTAGACCCCCAGCTGGGGTTCAGCATCTCTGACTGAACAAGGTGTTGTTCAGTGGAGCTGGGAAGCAAAGGTCCATGTTGAGTCCAAAAGGCATTTTTATTAATTTTTTTTTTTTTTTTTGCTCTTCTTACAGCCCAAATCGAAGTTATACCATGCAAAATCTGCGGAGACAAATCATCAGGTATCCACTATGGAGTTATTACGTGTGAGGGCTGTAAGGTAAGGCTTAATATCTTCTTGAAGAAATTGTGCACTCGGTTTATGCAGAGTCTGTGCCGTTCTCATATCTAAGGTCTGTACTTCTCTGTTGACCTGTAACCAGGGTTTCTTCAGACGGAGTCAGCAGAACAATGCCTCTTACTCCTGCCCCCGCCAGAGGAACTGCCTCATCGACAGAACAAACCGTAACCGCTGCCAACACTGCCGCCTGCAGAAATGTCTCGCCCTAGGAATGTCCAGAGATGGTGAGGTCCAGTTTACCTGCATTTACAATATATATATTTTCAGGGAGGGGGTATTTATTTTTCAGTCATTAATAATTTTGTCACCCTGTGTTTTATTTTCCGCCCGTACAGCGGTTAAGTTTGGCCGAATGTCCAAAAAGCAGCGTGACAGCCTATACGCAGAGGTCCAGAAGCACCAGGCACGACTTCAGGAGCAGCGACAACAGCAGACTGGTGAAGCTGAAGCTCTGGCGCGTGTTTACTCATCCAGCCTAACCAACGGACTGTCCACCCTCAACCATGAAATTGGGGGCACTTATGCCAATGGTCATGTCATAGAGCTGCCCAAAGGTGGCCATGGTAATGGAGGCGGAGTCCCAGGGGGCTACTATGGGATTGATTCCACCCAGCCGTCTCCAGACCAATCAGGTTTGGACATGTCAGGCATGAAGCACATTAAGCAGGAGCCGGTTTATGACCTGACGCCAGTACCAAACCTGTTCAGCTACGGTGGCTACCAGGACAGTCAGTTTGGACCCAGTAATGTCAGCATGGGAGAGCTAGGTAAATAATGCCCTTTTGCTTCATAAATTAAATGGATAACAGTAGAATGGTTCAGCTTTTTAAAAAAAAGGGGGAAAAGTTACCCTTTTAAATAATTATTAAGCTCAAAGTAGTTCTGGAAGAAAGTGTGAGTCAGAGTCCTAAGCACAACAGGAGATCAGACAGGCTTACATGGCTAGCTGACAATGTCATATTACTGTGTGCACACCTCCAGCAGATAGCACAAATTTAGTCAAAATTAAGTAACTGTTGAATTAAGTAGGAATACAATAGGGCTAAAAATATACTTAAATCTTTGTCTTTAAATGTTCTAAGCATCTGCAGTGTAGCATGCATGATACTTCAGCATCACATAGATTATAAAAAGAATATAATTTCTCTCTTTCAGACCGTATAGCTCAGAATATCATCAAGTCGCACCTGGAAACATGTCAGTACACAACAGAGGAGCTGCAGCAGCTAGCCTGGCAGACACATTCATATGAAGAGGTCAAAATGTACCAGAGCAAGGTGAGGTTTGCAGGTTACATCATCTTCTTCATGGATGGAATATAATGTGATATTTGCAGTGTCTCATTCAGCTGCCTTTCTCTGATTTATGAGTTTGTCTTTTTACTGCTTTAGTTATCTGAACTGTAAAAACTGTTTAAGCTTCAACAACTATTCTGCTGATACAGATTGTTAATGTTACATAACTTTGAGTAGTCCTATATTGAAAGTGCTTCAAAGTTAATATTAACAAGAATTTAATGAAGGACGATTTATGGAAAAGACGAAAACATTTGCTTACTTCAGAGTTTTGCAAAGTAAAGTGATGATGCATATAAACATTTACTATTTACCGACATGCACAAGTGCCTTCTTAAATACAGAGCATGTTTGTCAAAACCTGTTGTGTTTGATTCCAGCCCCGGGACGTGCTGTGGCAGCAGTGTGCCATCCAGATCACCCATGCTATCCAGTATGTGGTGGAGTTTGCCAAGCGCATCTCAGGGTTCATGGAACTGTGCCAGAATGACCAGATCCTACTCCTCAAGTCTGGTGAGACATATAACCATGTTTTTTTTTTTATGTTTTAGCACAGACCAAACATTCAGAGAAAAAAGTTTGGAGGTTTACTCTTCTTTTTCTTATTCAGTTAAAATAATAGCATCACAATCAACATATCGTGAGATGTCTGAATGGTTCTTGCAGGTTGTTTGGAGGTAGTCTTGGTGCGAATGTGCAGGGCGTTTAACCCTCTCAACAACACTGTGCTCTTTGAGGGGAAGTACGGAGGCATGCAGATGTTCAAAGCTCTAGGTAAGCCATCAATACTCATGTATTTCATCACTAAAAGAAAAAAAAAAAAGCAAATCCAATTTTTCCTCATCAGCACTTTCATGACCAAAATGCCTGTAATAACATTATTTTTTGTTCCCCCTTCTTTCTGTCTTTTGAAGGTTGCGATGACTTAGTGAGTGCAGTGTTTGACTTTGCCAAGAGCATGTGTTCACTGCAGCTAACAGATGAAGAGATAGCGCTCTTCTCAGCAGCTGTACTAATTTCTACAGGTCAGTGTGTATCCACTTATACAAAAGCACAAGAAGATATAAGCATAGCTTGTTGCATTTCAAGATGTTTACTCCTGATATTTATCTGTAAGAATTGGCATAAATTTATCCTTGTAGTTCAACCTTGGTGTAAAGCTCAACCCTCAGTATTTATCAACTCCAAACCTTCAGCACTAAAAGAATAAACACTTTTCTAATCTCAGATCGACCTTGGCTCATGGAGCCTCGAAAAGTCCAAAAGCTCCAGGAGAAGATCTACTTTGCTCTGCAGCACATTATGCAGAAGAATCACATGGATGAAGATGCACTGGCTAAGGTTAGTAAAACATTTGTAAGAATATATTAGCGTAACCCTTGAGGTGCAAGAATATCTAAATTGGGCAAAAACAGTGACTCTTTTGGCCCTCAAGGACTGCTCAAAAATGTAAAAG
>JAOXNZ010000001.1:12179766-12194542 GCA_028566095.1 Kryptolebias brasiliensis | reverse complement strand
TTAATCATCTTTATAATCTTAAGTGTGTGTATATATATATATATTTAGTATAGTCCCACAAATTTACTGTTAGGTACTGACTCTATTTAGAGTTAAAAGTTTAAATCTTTCTAACACAAACCACTCTCCCAAAGTATGGCTCACCCACTTAGCTAATGACACAGGATGATTTTTGTTATCTCTCAGAAGTGGGGCATGTAGGGGGTCTATCAATGCAGAAGAGGAAGATGAGAGCAATGCCACAAGTTTCAGGTCTCCACAACCTTCCCCTAAGGACTGATCACCTTTTCATGCAATGCTTTTTTCAAGTATTTCATGAACCGCAACTGGGTAAGGTTTAGGTGTGCAACCTAGGTAGCTTCACCTTGATTAAAAGGGAAAACCTGCACGATTGCTACTAAAATATCGGTCACCCGGTATTTGAGAACGCTTAAAAGGTTTTGGCCACATCCAAATAAAATTCTGTCCTCCTGAAGAGGATATTCTGGTTAGCGCAATCAAGGAGGTGTGTTCATATAACAGGCATGAGTATGTTATCCATACGGCTGGTTTGTGTGTGCTGTGAGCTGTATCTTTGAGCTGCTGCAGTGAGAGGGTGGGTGGGTGATGAGGGTTGCTTCGTCACGTGAGGCCACAGCAAGTCCCAGCAGGCCGACGGAGCTGCCATTGTTGCAGCTGACGGAGTTCTGTTGGAACGAGCTTCTTCACCCGTCGGCACGCTCTAACAGTCCGAGCCACGGCATTGATCTTTGTTGTGCCGTCTGATCCCCCACCTGCCAGCTAATGGTAATATGAGTAGGAATAATGCACAATGGATTCGTTGTCTCTGTCGTGGTGCACGAACGTTCTCTCCTGCTTCTACACAAACAGAAAACGCTCACCTGAAGCGCTCCCCCCTCATGGCCCGTCTGACGGACGCCGTCATGAAATAGTGCCATCAGTTTCGGTTGGTGAGAGCGCCTTAATTGCGAAGGGAAGAAGAATATAACGGGGGGGATACCAGCCTATTGCTTTCTCTCTTTTTTTTCTTTTTTACTGAAAAGAGAAAAGGGTTAGGAGAAGACCTGGCAAAGAAAAGTTAGAGGTCTGTTATCTGCGCATGTTCGATTCCCTATTGTTTTTATAAATAAGGGAAATACTTGATTTTAGTGAGCAATCAAAATACCAAAAACTCTCTTTGTGTTATTTGAAATCACCCTAGTGGATCGAACAGTTCAGTGTCATGTGGAGAAATGACATAGTTGTAGCCATTTTGGTCAAATCTTATCTCTTAGTGTTTTTAACTGTATGGCTTTTATTGTCCCACAATGATGATGTAACTGTGCCCTTTAGCATTAGGAGTTTAACTAGATAAACTCACATTTTCTTTTTTTTATATATAAAATACTTATTTAGTTTGATGGCCTGCTGTCTAATCTTTACACATGCAAACCTAACACCAAACTAAACGATAATGAAGAAAACAATATAATCAACAACTGTAGCATATTGGACATTTGTTGTCTAAATGGTTTAGTTTTTTTTTTGTGTGTGTTCTACAAGGTAATTAGAAAAAGAGATGATTACCCAAAGCAGATTTTTTTTTTCAGTCCTTGATGTATGATTTTTTTTTGTTTTAAAGCAAATTTTTAGGAATCGAAAATCAGGGTGCTGATGAGATACGGAGCAGGGCTAGCCACTTCTCCGTGGACAACACGCCACAAGGCTCGCTGTGTTTTGAGTAGGAGTGTGACTCATTTTTTCTTGAGTGAAAAAATTCAGCTCTCCGGCTCCTACTATCTCTATTGTTACTGCTGCCTCTGCCCACACATACAGTATACGTAACTCGGCTGGATGCAACAAGTTCACGCCTGTTTTCCGGGGGTTGCCGAGTGGCATTCTGGGAAATATAGGAGATAATTATCCGAAGTGGACAGTGGGCTATAGGGAGAGCTGAGGCGGAAAAAAAAAAGTGAATTTTAAAAGCACTCGAGAAATGCACCGAGCAACCCAGCTGATTTATTTATTTCTCATCCTCGTTGTTAGACAACAGCGCTTCGTGGAGTCCTGTTTCCTGACTGTCTCTGTAATGGAACAGCCAATGAATATTTGATGTGCATTAATCAAATGATCAATACTGCGAGTTTTGAACTTTCCTTTTGATTGTCTGCTGTCAAATAGGACATTTAATGCCAGACCATGTCTGACAGTTAATGTCCTGCAAGTGCATGAGGCTGCTTAATGCTGCAGTTTCAGCAGAAGGCTCTTAGGTTTTTAGAGGAACGAGATGCTCATCTGTAGAGGAATGTTTCCTTGTATCATACTCTGCAGCACTATAAGTTATTTATTGAACCTATGGCTCTGGTCTTCCTCGGAGTGCTTTCTCTAAAGGAAATAGGCTAGTTCATAGCATCTAATATTGTAAAAACAGCTCCTCCTCTTCCTGTTCGTTTCCCACAACGCTGAGAAAAGACAAAGTTGCTGCTGAGTAAGACCAGGTTGCCCTAGAGAACCACATAATCGCAGCAGCGGAGTGTTCCAGCTCAGTTAAGGCCACGCCACGCGCTCCAAATTTTAAATTTGTTTTCCTTCTGAAGGATGTCGGCATCGCTATAACGCGGAACGTAAGAATTACAGCAAAAGATAGAAGGGCAAGCAACAAAAGGCCTGTTTGTCCTTGAAGTAATGTGTTCATCTGTGGTGGTCATAATGAACTTAGTTGACTCCAAAAGTTATTGAGTTGTAGGCGTACACCCTGTCACTGCTTTCTGACAGTTTCATTAAAATCCATCAAGTGGTTCAGGAGTTAGTTTACAGAAAGACAGTGTTGACTCAAGTAGTTAAGGACAAAGATTTAAAGACAGATTTTGCATGATCAGTTCATGCTCAGAGTGTTAGGAATGGCGCTCAGCTACTACCACACAAATACCCATTTTTGTGTTTTCTAGCGTTGCTTAGCTGTGGCGACCATCTTGAATGGGGTTGACTCCAAACGTTAGTCAGCTGTAGATCTACATCTAGTAATTACTTTTTGAGTTTAGTTTAAAACCATCAACTTGTTCTTGGGAAATTTTGCCAGTGCTACAGACAAACAAACACACCCACACACACACACACACACACAGGCAAAAACATTTATCACCGTTGTCTTTCATGTGAGCGCCCAGCCACTAGCATCTTTCAACGCACTCCATTTGTTCCATCGACTGGATAAGTCAGCTCTCTGTCTCTTTATGAGATGTGATGGAAGTGCAGAGTTTGGCTCTGGACGTAATAAGGACCGTCCTTGTGGGACACGCAGGATCACGTTAATGTGGGAAACCTTTGTGATGAGGAACAAACACCATCCCGCCTTGTTAGGGCGAAGAAGCTCCCATTAAAGACCAGCCTCATGTGGACTATGCTCTGTCCTCCTGGATCTTTATGGATGAGCAAACAGTGTGTATTACCCATCATGCCCTGCGCTGTGTGTGATCTTTTGATCCGTGGGTTATATAATTTCAGTCTATTCAATGCTTTACCCCCACCCCCACCCCCCACCCATCCCACTCCTCACATTCCAGATTTAGCATATTTATAGAGCAGGAAACTTGTGGCACCTGACTGTTCCCCGGCAGGAAATGTGCCCGGCCTTCTGCTGGCTTTTGTCAGATTTCTGTCCTTACATGCAAGTTTTAACGCCGAGTTTTTATTTTTATTTTTTGGCTTCCTGCACATGTTTGTTATCTCCTGCCACAGAAAGGCAGACCATAATGTTTTTGCCCGGTGTCTGTGTGTGTGTGTGTGTGCCTGACTTTTAAATGTCATGGTGCATCTTCGTTTAAAATTTGCCATTAATAATATAAACAACTCTGTCTGTCTGTTAGCGAAATATCTCACGAACCACTGGACAGATTGTAAAAAAGCTAACACAAAGTAATCATTGGATGGATGTCTACAGCTGATTACATTTTGGAGTCAACCCAGTTCAAGATGGCCGCCACAGCCAACTCACCTTAGAAGACACAAAAATGGCAATAATTCCGTCAATTTTACAGATATTAAGCTAAAATTTTGAGTACTAGTAGCTGAGAGTCATTCACAATACATACTCCAAGTGCTCCTCATAGCATGAGATCTTGGCTTAAAACGTCTGTCTGTTAGCAAATTTTCCCATGAACTACTGAGCGGATGTCAATAAAACTTTCAGAAAGCAGTCATTGGATGTAAATCTATAAATGATTAACCTTTAAAGTAAATCCAATTTAAGATGGCAGCCATAGTTAATCAACATTAGCAAACATGAAAACGGCTATAACGTAGTCAGTTATACAGACGTTGAGCTGAAATTTGCTGTGATTGTACACATACTAATCGTGACATCTCAAGATAACATTATTTTCATGGTTTGACCCAATTTGTTACAACTCCAATTTCAGTCTAAAACTCTGGCCTGAAAGGCAGCAGGACATATGCTGCCTTGTCCTTTAGTTTGCTTATAAACTTGAGACGCAGCTACTTGAGCAACAACAGCCCCAGCGTACACCAGCTGTGCGATCACGGGCTGGTTTCCCCGCCTCGGTTTGTGTTAACACATCGTGGCGGCTGCCCTTGAGCCGGTCACTATTTTTAGCATCGGTGTTCACAAGGACATAAAGACAGGGGTAATGGGCACTGCTGTGTCACTGTTCATAAGGCGTTGTGCAAACAGCAACATGCTGACCACTGAGCTGATCAATCTTATCCAGTTTGTTTGCTTAAAAATACTGGCACATTGTCAAGTTGTTGTCATCAACGCAGCGCTCTCATTCTGTGGGACACAGCATCAGTGCAGCCGATAAAAATCTCCTCTTTATTGTCTGCGACTGATTGTGAGGTTGCGACCCCTCGCTAAGTGGATTAACATGTGACCCCACCCCACCTGCAGCAGCCCGAAGAATAGTCTGGTGTCAGCAGGTAAAGGTTGGACGTCACAGCTGTTCGCGCCGAGCGTGTTAGCAGATGCTGCAGTGGGATCGCAGCGCCGTTCTCGTTGTTATGATGAGGAGTACGTGGACAAGAACGGCTCTTTGAGGAGGGCAATAACGCGGAGGCTCCAACATGACATCATCCTGGAAGAGGTCAACAAAGAGCGTCTTCCTGCTATAGTCCTCCCCTTCTGCTCAGGTCTGGCAAATGTTTCCTCCAGCTTCCTGTGGCACGCGCGCGCACACACACACTTACTGCAAGACTCTTCAATAACTGCTTTTTGACGGGTAGAGATAAGAAATATCTCTGCTTATTTTACCGTTATAGCAGTGAATGTGGACAAGGTTGATGAGCTTGTGATGTTTGTTTAATATGATAAAAGGTGAAATCTCACTGCGACTGTTGAGGACTAGTTGGAGACACAATATTCTGGAAAAAATAGGGAAATATTCACATTTGGAGTGTCACTGATTTGTGACACGACATGTTTTGATGTTGTGTCAGTAATCCGACTCAGTTGCACATTACTACTATTGGTATTGTTAACCTTATTTCTTTATATATTGTTTTTGACACTTTAAGAACTCTTTGTGTGAACCTTTATATTTGTTGCTGCTGTTTATAGCCCTTTAGGTACATGCAATATCATGTGTTATTGTTCCTCGTGTTGGAGATGAGTCTCAGTTACTACCACACCAAATCTAAGCTCAATATCTGTAATTTTGTTTGAGTTAGAGACATTCTTGTGCTGGCAAAGGTTGAATAGCTGTGGTGGCCATCTTGAATTGGGTTGACTCCAAAAGTTAATGAGTTGTAGATGGACAACCAATGATTACTTTCTGAGAGTTTCAAAATAAATCCTGTGTCTGGTTCATGTGATATTTTGCTAACAGACCAACAGGGTTGACACGAACAGTTAATGCCAAAGTTTTAAGCAAAGATGTTGTGCAATGTGTAGCACTTGGAGTGTATGTTGTGAATTAGTCTCAGCTTCAACCACACCAAATTTTAGTTTAATACAAGTTAAACTGACTGAGTTACAGCCACTTTAGTGTTTTTAGTGCTTTGGGTGTGGCAGCCATCTTGAATCGGGTTGAGTCTAACAGTGAATGAGTTGTAGACGTGCATCCAATGATTACTCGAGAAGGGTTTGAGATGGGTTCCAGCTGCCTGTGACAACCCTGCGGCTATTTTAGAAAAAATGTTTTGTAAATCTTTCGAATGCGTTCAGAAGTCCTGCGACACGACAGTAAGGAAAATTTAGAGCCATCCATAAACGTGTTTGAGACAATCCGGGGACTCCCTCTCAAGTTTTGTTTGCCATTTGTCGGCAGCAGCCGCAGCCCGGCGAGATGCAGGTTTCAAAGGTTGAACAGTATCTTCCTTTCTACGTCTTTTAGAGCTGCAGAACGTTGACTCTTAAAGCGCCGCGCGGCTCACAGATAGCACAATCTAAAGAGGTGTGATTTACCTTCTGTCTCAGCAACAGATCAAAATCTTGTGCTGCTTCGTCATCAAGGTGTTTATCGTGAGAAAGGCAATTCATACTCTTCTAGGAATCACTCTGACATGCAGGAAGAGGATGTTATTGAGTGCCAATGCAAAGCATTTCTCTATTTTGTTTTTCTTGATAGCCTACTTGTGCATTTAAAACAAATGTTTTGCATTTGGAAGGGCAACCTGCCTTCACCAGCATCTCCCATGCAAATAAATACCGAGGGCCGACGAACAGTTGGACGTTGTGGGAGAGGGGGAGGAAGGAGACTCTGCAAGAACAAAGACGTTTTATTCGTTGGTGTGTGAGAGTGTGTGTGTGTGTGTGTGTGTGTTGCCGCGTTGGTACCTTGCTGACCACTACGGTATGACTCAACCGCGAGGCCGACATTTAACAGCTTAGGCAAAGGAGGTGATGTGAGGGAGAAAAAAACCGAGAGTTGGATAATCAGGAAGTGATAAACGTCTGGTTGTGAACAAGGAGGGTCAGAGCCGGGGTGGGGGGCGTGGGGGGAGATGAGCGCAAAGAGCCACAAGACTCGATCAGAATCACTTTCTGTGAGGTGTAGGTGTGCAGAGGCGCTCCCCGTGCTCTTTTTACATCACACTCTGCTGCAGATGTCGTTACAAACCATGTGTCTGATTTACAGTTAGGCTCTCAGGATGTGGTTTCCTCAGGCTGTCCACAGCAACACTGACATTATGCTTGGATGATACCGTCAGACGTGTGTGTGTGTGTGTCTGTAAACTGGTTAACGGATCACTTTCTTTTGTGTCTCAAGGCCAAACATTCTTGAAGGAATGCATATCGCCCTCCGCCTTTCCTGCCAGAGTTTAAAACTATCTTATGTCGAGAAATGAGCTGTTTTGTCAAACCATGAAACCATAAACCTTTTATTTTTATTGTTGGACATTGAACTAAAACAGTGTCCATTTTAATCATTCTATAATAATGATAATGATAATATTCTATTTTTTTATTACTAGGAATCATTGATTTTGGGTGGAAGCTGAGTACCTTTCAAAGTGGCAATAAAGGTCTAAATGACGTCTATTATACATCTAAGCTAAAACTGGGCTGGATTTAGTTTAAGTGTAGAAAACATCTGAATTTCAACTAGATGTTGATTAGCTGCTTTTTTAGATAAATCAATTTAAACATACGGATGTCTAAAAGATATCTGTTATATGTCCAAGCTAAAACTGATCTACATTTGATTTAAAAGTCGAAGTTTAGTAGATGTCTACATTTCAACTAGACCTTGATTAGCTGTTCTTTAGTGGCATCCATTTAAACGTTTATGACACATCTGAGCTAAAAGTGGTCTATATTTGTTTTAAAGGTGAAAGTCTAGTAGATGTTTAAGTTTCAGGTAGTCACTGATTAAGTGTCTTTTAGATGTGTTGGTTCGGACATACTGTATAGACGCCTAAAAGACGTTAAAAAACCGTCTAGTTGAAACTTAGACGTCTAATAAACTTTCACTTTTAGACCAATTATAGGCCAGTTTTAGCCTATTTACAATTTAAACATCTCTCGGCTGTATTTTCAACCCGAATAAAAAGCTCACAGAGGCGCTATGCGCAGTCTCAGGTGATATCGCAGAATCTCGTGCCATATGTTAGGGCTCAGAGTACGTGTTGGGGAGGACTCTCAGCTACCACCGCCTCAAATTTTAGCTCAGTATCTGCAAATTTGATTAGCTGTGGCAGCCAACTTGAGTTGGATTCGCCTCAAAATGTCAGTGAGTTGTACCTGCACCTCCAACGATTACTTTCTGGGAGTTTCATTAAAATCCGTCCAGCGTCTCATGAGATATTTTGCTAACAAGCTAACGGACACAGAGACGCAGGCAGTGGGCGATAGTAACCTCACAGCTAAGCAGCAGCGCTTCTGAACGTGTGCGTGGACAGGACCGGCCCGTCTCGGTTACATCGAGCATAGGGACATTACTAAAGAGAGGTCACAGCAAGGACACTGTTTGCACGCACACACACACACACACACCCACCCACACACACACACACACACTTAGATGTTTGGGATGCCGGTAACCCCCTGGTGTTTTGCCAGACGGATGTTGTTCGCCCCGTGACCTTATTTTTTGCCACACTTGACATGCCTCGATGATGTCAGAGGCGCTAAGCAGAAACATAAATAAAGGGCGGCGACCACACGGCCTTCATGGAACAAATTAGACCGATGGCTTCTTGTGTGCAGCTAATCTACAGCGCAGCGCATATTTCAGCTGGAGTGTAAGTGACAGGCCATGAGAGAGGGAAATAAGCAGAGCACAGAGGACAAGATGTCATTTAGGAGCACGTTCGGATTTTTAGTAGCCCACTTTTGTTTTAAACTTGTGAAAGTTTTTTTTTTTTTTTCCATCGCTTCAAACAATGATTCAAAACTCTTAGCGCTTCCTTTTTTTGTTGATGTAACTAATTCTTTTAGTAAACTTCCTCCAAGGCCTAATTTCTCATTTCCAGGTAGAAGATTTTCCCCTCATCAGGCAGCAGCAGAGAGACATGCAGAAAATATTTGTAATCTTTCAAGTGATTAAGGTTGTATTATTTTAAAGTCTCTTGACATGAGACACTGAAACCAAACAGGAAACATCTTGTTACATCCAGAAGGCTGCTTCTGTAATACGGAGATGCAGCAGTTTGTGCTTGTGCAGAACTCTTGCATGCTTGCCGGAGTGGTTGGCTTTGTTCACATATGCTGTTGCACACAAACGTTGTCACTTTTAGCAAATGAGGCCAATTATTGAACACCAAGGTTCCTAACCTGAAGGTTGAAATCCCCAGAAGGGCCCCTGAGAGAAATTTGAGGTGTTGTAATGGGAACAAATAAAACGAGTCACTGTTGAAGGGGAAAAAAACATGTCCGGTTATCAGCGAGGGCCATGAGGATCAAACATCAACATTTTACCCCTGTTGAAAATGTTTCTAAATCTGTTTTAAAAGGGTATTTTCAGAGCTGATCGGGTACTAATTATCGATAACTATTTGGCAGAACACCCCTTCAAAAAATGACCAAACTGTCCCTTTAAGATGGCAGCGATCGGCTTCGGTCTTGGCAGCTTTTATCTTGTCATTCCAGTCAGAATTAAACTCTGTCTCTCTAAACTGAGGTTGTCCAAAGAGCTATCTGCAACAGGTAAGATATTTATTGTAGGAATTGGGATTTAAAGCAAAACAATTTGTCAGGATTTGGGTGTCTTTAAGTTTATTTTTGCATTAGGTTTATTGTTTCTGTTTAGTGTTGGGTTTTGCTCCCTGTGCCCTCTGTGTTACTTGTCATCGTTCACTTTTCCTCAGCTCAGTACTTGTTTGCCTGACACGCCCTTCTGCACCTGCCCCTAGTTTTGTAACTAATCACCTGTGTCCACTTAACCATTACCCTCTGCCTTTAAAACCTGTTACTCTTCCTCACACACGGACTGGTTCATTGTCACTTTAACGTGCTGTCTGGTTCTCCTCGGTTCTCGCCTCTTGTCTTTCTTGCAAACTGGAGGTTTTTGTTATTTAGTTTTTGTTGCTGCCACGTCAGCTCTTTGGTTTTGTTCGTTTAAATAAATTTAGTTTTCATTTGACCTTTTCTGGTTCAGTCTGCATTTGGGTTCAAACCATCCACCCACCAAACCCGACACAATTTTAGTATTTATTTGAATATTTTCTTAATATTATCCGCTGCCACAGAAAATGGACTGAGGAAGATTTGAGCTATTCCTTCAACACTTATTTTTAGTAAAGCTTCTATGAATTTGGTTGAAAAGAGTTATGAACTCGGTAACAGTTAAATAAATCTAAAGCCACTTGCTCGTAACTCCAGAATGAGGAATAAATCAGCAAATTACAAAGACAAAAGTATGGTAATCTGTATTGTAAATTGCTGCAGTTTTATGCCCACTCTTTTTTTTTTTTTTTTTTTTTTTTTTTTTTTTTTACTTTTGCTGCTTTTGTCTGATCCCCAGCTCCTATTAACTCCAAGCAACTGTACATAAAAGTCCCTTCACACCCATGAGGGGTCAAAGATCCATGTTCTGCCCAGAGAGCTGTGAACAGCCTCGAAACAAAGCAGACTGATGGGCCTCATGCTTCAAATTAGGTCAGTCACAGGCTGCTGCAGCTCAGTCGTCGTGATGCGGAGGGAGACGACTGTGAATCTTAGACAGATTTAAAAAAAAAAAAAAAAAAAAAAAGCAGATGGACCACGGAGCGGGAACGGGCAGATGGTGAGGAAGAGCAGATGAAAAACAAACAGGTTCATAGAGCGTTCAGCGAGAGGGAAAGAAAACAGGACATGGGGCAGAAAAAAGGAGGAACTTCATTATTTGCGGTTGTCTCAGCATTGTGTACAATTTGAATGCCTGGGTGGAGCGTCGGCGTTTGGTACAATTATTTAACATGGCGTTGACCCCTCACAGGAAATCTCTGCCATTCGGTGGAGGCTTTTTTATCTGCGAGGGCCCCACAGAAGCACAAGCGCGTTCGCTCCGAGCTTAGTGGCCCCCGTGGGGAATGACCTTCTCCATTCACTGCACCACTGTGTGTTTTGGCAGACGTTATGTTTCTTAATAAAAGAGATTAAAATACTTAGACCGCGCAGGCAAAAAGTATGCTGACATTTTGTCACGCTGCATACTTTTACTCATTAACTCTTTTCAGAGAACAAGTGGAACTTAAATAAGGAAGTGGGCCTTTTTTTTTTTTTGGCCTACAGTAATGTTGATGGGGAGCAGATGCATGAAGTTAATGATTGTCTCAAGAGATATTTTATATTTTGACTTCAATTATTAAGACATTCTTTCCTCATGTTTGTCTGGGGTTATAAGGTACCACTCTGTGTATCTAAGCTTTGCTGCTGTAAGAACTGTTCTTGAAAGGAAAACAACCCAATTTGAGCTTGTGAAGCTCTTTTTTTGTGAAACAAAAGTCCAAGGGATTGATTATTAAATCAAATACCTAAAGTTAGAAAAGGAACGGAGAAGTACGCTTCCTTTATGCCTGTTTTTCTTGGATTAGTAGGAAAATGGCATCGTTGCAGCTGTAAAAGACAAAGACTCCATTGTATATTTTTAATGTCACACCAAAACGATGTTGAGCACAATTTAAACGTCTTGCATTCCTGAGCTGAAAGCGTGTAAAGATATGAATGTAACTGAGACTTAGCAGTGTATTTTTACACAGCAGGAGGGGAACGGCTGAGGCAGTAATGCGGCGGGATTGATGGGAAACCAGCTAAATCTTTCACTCAGAGGCTCCAGCATGACGTAGCGCCTCTCGAATTCCTGACTTATTACTTAAAGATGTCTGCTTGTCGTTGCTGCTCTGGCTTTCATGCTCTTAATGCCTATCTCACGCAGCAAATGTCCACCACACAGAGCAGTTAAGGGAAGCAGTCATCGCACACGGAGAAAACTAAAACCATGATGGACATGGTGGGTTTTTTTTTTACACAGCTTCAACTGGAAAACAAACGGGCACTCAGTTTTTAATCCCCTGTGACAGACGCTACAGTTAGGATGAGAAACATGACAGCAATTAAAAATAGAAGAAGTTAAAGGCCTAGCATTCCTTGAAGGAATGCACATCACCTGCTTTTAGACTAAGATTGTCTTATTTTGGTCAAACCTTGAAAACGACATGCTCATCCAAGCGTAATGTAGCAGTTGTGTCATCTGATATCTCGCTCAGAGTATGTGTTGTGAATGACTCTCAGCTACTACTACACCAAATTTTAGCTGAATATCTGTAGAATTGACTGAGTTAATCTTCTAAGGTGAATCGGCCATCTTGAATTGTGTTGACTTCAAAAGTTAATGAGCTGTAAACTTACAGTGATTACTTTCTGAGAGCTTAATTAAGTGGTTCATGAGATATTTTGCTAACAGACAGAGTTGTTTATACTATTAATGGTAAACTTTCAAACAGAATTCCAACACAACCCGTTAGCATTCAGGACATGTGCTGGGGGTCAGTCTCAGCTACTACCACGCCAAATTTGAGGTCAGTATCTCTAAAAGTGATTAAGTTGGAGCCCTTTTTGTGTGTATCTGTTTATTTTTATTGTCAGTTGGCCGAGGGGGCCATCTTGAATGGTTCTGATTCCAAGTTGTAGATGTACATCCAAGGAATACTTTCTGCAAATTTCATTAAATATTGTTCAGTGGTTTATGAGATATTTTGCTAACAGACAGACACACAAACACAGGCAGAAACCGTTTGCCGTTTGGTGGTGGGCAGTAATTTGAACAAACTGGAATAATAGATGACCACAAAAAAAAACCCCACATAAATGTTCAGGGTTTAGTGTAAATGGAATTGAGGCGGGTAAAGTCTCCGGCTCTTATGGGAGCTGGTTTGGTCAGAGCAGGCTTGGTGAACACACACAAACACGTTAAACACACACGGTTCCACTTCCAGAAAAGCTCCTGACTGAGGAGGAAAGTCATTGGAGAATGGAGAAATTTAGGGAGGAAGTGAGACGTAATCTATGAATTATATATACGGGCTGAGACTATGATTTCATTCAGGGGAAAGCACCCACACAACCCCCCTCGCCCCTCTTTCTCCCTCTTCTTTTACGCACTAGGCCTTACTTTGCTCCTCGCTGATGCAAATGAACTCTGACAACTTTATGAAGTCCTGTCATTTTAATATTTTTCCTTCTTATTTGTACGTGTCCCCACAGGCGGAGGTGGAAAGCGGAAAGGAAGGAGCAAAAAATGGAGGGAGATCCTTCGCTTCCCCCATATAAGCCAGTGTGTTAACATGGGAAAAACTATCGGTACGTGTTTGTGCGCTCCCCCCCCATCTGAAGAGACAGTGTGTTTCCAAATGCTGGCTGTTAAAGTGTTGGCTTCTTACTTTTGCAGAGCGTGATTATGCCAGCATGTGTGAGAAACAGCCCATTGGACGGCTTCTCTTTCGTCAGTACTGTGAGACCAACCCCAACTTGCAACGATGCATCCAGCTGCTGGACGCAATGGTAACACACACACCCACATACACAGAGACACAAAAACACAGCAACAAAAACATTATTTAGTACCACTTTGTGTCCTCATTAGTGCTTCATTCTACATTTTATTAGCCAGGGAAACTCTAGAGGGAATAAATGGTTTAAACCTCATCCTCTGTGCTCTCTGATGTAGAGCTGCCCTATATCTGTAGTGTCACATCTTCAACCCATAGATGGGTCCTGTTACGGGCATTAGTCGGGCTTTGGGAAGCTCCATCACTTGTTTCTGCATTTGGTTGCTCATCATCTCAGATGTTGCACTCATAAATACCAGGGCTGGGACTCTTTCGGCACCTCACGATTCGATTTGATTCCAATTCAGAGGGCTGTGATGAACACTAACACTAATTTGTATATTTTCAGGACTAACAAAGAGCACACAAGAATAACAGATGCCAAAAAAAACCCTAATAATCACAGCCTGCTGACTAACAATTAGTATAGATGCTAACCTAGCATTGAAAACACCATAGAAAAGCTAATGCGATTAGCATTGTGTTTATCACTGAAAATGTAAACACAAATCAAATGTTTCGAAGTCATTACTAAAAACAGTCATGTTACGATAGTTTCAGCTTTAATTCACAGACATAACTTGTTCAGGGTTCAGTGAAGAAAAGGTGAAAAGGAGGTAAAACACACATGTTTCTACTACAGGAAGCTACGGTAACGCTACTGGGACACACAGCCACTTCTCTGCTGACTCTCTTAAAGTGGCAGCACAGATTAAAGTTAACAAAATCAATTTTCGACATCTGAAAATGGATTCAGAGTCGTTCATTTCCATGATTTAATGCATTTAAAAATAGATTACAGTCCCCACGCCTAATAAATACCATAAGATGTCCCCTGTGCAGCATTTGAACCATCATGAGGGAAAAGATGTATTAAAACAATAAACTATTGTAGAAATTTTCAAGATCCAAAGATAAGCACAATACGGCCCGAACTAATGAATGTGGGACCATAAAATCCTCTGATTGCTGCAGTGTAGTCTCTGAAGGTTCCCAAGTTTTACTCATTTTTTTTCCTCACAGTTTTGTATGTTAACAACAAAGGAAACTGCTTAATCAGAAGTTCCCTTGGAATTGTGGGTAAATCAGAAGCCAGTAAGTTGGCGGAGCGTCTTAAAGTCATTAAACTTACAGCACTGTGGTGCCTTTCTAGAAACACTTTCTCACATGCCAGCCAGGATTGCTTTCCTCCCATTAGCTTTTAGGAGTGGGCATTAATGTAAGTATGGAACAGCTATCTTCGGTTTAATTAAAGAGATTATTAGACTTTAAGAAAAGTGTCTTTTTAAACCAAAATATGAAAGCAAGCAAGAAA
>JAOXNZ010000001.1:12169306-12179666 GCA_028566095.1 Kryptolebias brasiliensis | reverse complement strand
AAAGTGTCTTTTTAAACCAAAATCTGAAAGAAAAACTGTAAGGAACTGATCAAAGATGTTTTCTCTATATTAGTTAAATCTGTTAAGAATGCAGATTATTTATATGTTTCCTATATGTTTGTTTACATTTTATTTATGGGGGCTTAGCTTAGAAAAGGTGAGATTTCACTAACTGCACTCTACAAAAACCAAAACAAAAGATCAGAAAATCTACTGTGTGTCTCAGAGAACTTAGCAGCCCTCATGCACAGGGAGTGAAGCTGCGTGAATCTTCCAGTTTTGTTTTGCATTGCATTTGATTTTCTGCAACAATTCATAGTTGTGTCTCAACGTATGGAAATTAAAGCTCATTTGCCTCGGATGTAAATTTTATTCCTTGTAAAATGCATTGCTAAATCCTCATGAGGAAAACTAAAAATACTGTTGGAAAATTTAACTAATATACATGGATCAAAATAGACCATCATGCATTGCTGCTGGTGTCTGCGTTTGATAATGCAACAGATGCTGCCGACCAGCTAAATGAATTGTTCTTCCTGTGGACAATGGCTGGCGAATCTAGACATCTGAAGACATCCGTCCTCAGATTTCTCAACCATGCAGCGACGTGTCTTCTCTCTTTTTGAGCAACAGGACTTCAGAATCTAAACTTTAGTTGTGAATTGACATTCTAAAACCTTTTGGCAAAAATTAGCCTATGAGTTATTTAACCAAATGCGCAAAGGACACTTTTTTAACAGATATTTTAAGTGCATTTGTCCAGTTTACATAGTTTAATTTACAATAAATATAGTTAAGAATAAGATTAGCAGCATTACAGTTGCCATCCTTGACACACTTGTGTACAATCCCATTTCTGTAAAAGTTGGGACGGTGTGTAAAATGTGAAAAAAAAAAAAGCAGAATGCAAATTTTATAAACCATTATTTTATTCACAATGGAACATAGTAAACCTATCAAACACTTAGGTAATTGTACCATTTTTAGAAAAATTAAAGGTCATTTTGAATGGGTTGGCAGCAACAGATCTCAAAAACTGAGGAGAGCAGCTGCTGGAGGTTTTGGAAGGAATGTTGTCCATTCGTGTCTGATGTAGGATTGTAGCTGCTCAAAAGTCTTGGATCTACTTTGCCGTATTTTTTTGTTTCATGATGCGTCAAGTGTTTTCAGTTGGTGAGAGGTCTGAACGGCAGGTCAGTTCAGCCCCTGGACTCTTCTTCTACAAAGCCCTGCTGCTGTAATGGATGCAGGATTTAGTTTAACATTGTTTTGCTAAAATATGCAAGACCTTCCCTGAAAACGACATTGTCTGGATGGGTACATATGTTGTTCTAAAACCTGCATGTTTTCTGCATTGACGGTGCCTTTCCACATGTGTAAGCTGTTCATGCCAGAGGCACTAATGCACCCCCATACCATCAGAGAGGCAGGCTTTTGAACTGTGTGCTGATAACAGGCCGGATGGTCTTACTCCTCTTTCGTATGGAGAACATGGAATTCATGGTTTTTGATTCATCTGACTACAGAACACTTTGGTGTTCATAAATGACTTCTACCTCAGCTGTTTACGTTTCCAATGATTACTTTCTGAGCGTTTCATTAAAATCACTTCAGTGGTCTTTTATCATTTGTAAACAAACAGAGTGTTTGCTCTTAACGGATGATGCCATAGTTTTAAACAAAGACACACAATAATAATAATAATAACAATAACAATAATAATAGCATTCAGAGTACATGTTGGGGAGAATGCTCAGCTACTACAACTCCACATTTAGCTCAACACACACACACAGACAGACAAAAAGACATGCAGTAAAACATCACCCTTTCACCTTTAGCCCTGGTAGATTAAGAAAGGTACTGAGAATTTTGTGTTGAACTTCTCTCCTTTTTTTATTTTAAAATATTGACCATCACTGGTCAGGACAGCCCAGGGCTTCTGTTATCTGAGTAGCAGGAAACTCAGTTCTCTTCCATGGATGAATGTCTGTCTTCAAACACACGATAGCCCACTGTTTCAGTGTACTCACTCTGATTGCGTCACAAGATAATTTAACTGACTAGTTATCACTCCCCTGGACATTCACCCGGTTCGTTGGCCCTCTCCACTCCTCCCATGTCTCTCTCTTTCGCCGTCTAGACCTACCACATGACACATTTAAGTCTTTATCTATCAACACCCAGAATATCTTTATCGGCATGTGACAGGGACAGAAAGGACATCATTGTTTCCCATTTCCAACACACTCCCATCCCTCCCCTCTTCTTAACTGCCCACTCCTAAAAGTGACTACCTCTGTGAGAGGGAAACCACTTACAGACACCCCCACACACACACACACACACACACAATGTGATGCTAATTCTGCAGTCGGTCCATGTGATGACCTCCGATGCCTCGCTCACCGCTGAACATTATTCAGAGCACTTAATAAGCCAGGTCTGAGTGAGATTACAGCCAAGCAGACGCTTGTGTTTTGAAGTGATTAAGTAGCACTCTGTGAGGCCTGAGCAGTTGTGAGGTTTGCTTGACAGATTATGTAATCTAGTCATCGGGGATATTTTGTTTTAGAAAATACGTAAACTGGTTAGCAGTTAGTGAGGGAAATCAACCGAAGAGGTATGTGTAAGAAAGCAGGAGAATGTGTGTGTTTCGGTGTGAACCAGAGGAAGGAATTCACTCGGGGGTAGCAGTGGTTCCTCCTACATCACAATGGGGTGTATGTGTACAATTTATGTGTGTTTGTGTGTGTTGGAGCCCGTCCGCTTTCAAAAAGTCAAAGGGGCGTCTTCTTTCCCCTTTGATTGACCCCCCACCAGCAACCGGTGGGATTCGGAAGCTCGCTTACCCTAAATGTGAGCGCCTGATTGGGTGTTTGTGAGGCTGTATGTTGTGTCACAGTTTCTTTATCTTTGTTGTTCCCTCATATTCCTAAATGTTTATTTGTAAACAACATATGTCGCTGGACATTTCAGTCGAAGTGACGTTTTTCCCCTAAGCTCAAAGCTTATGTCTGCGCACAGTGGGTATGCGTGTGTGTGTGTGTGCGTGTGTTTTGTAGTGGAAAGCTGGTGATGCTGGCGTGACACACTGTGACACTCCAGGATCTCAAGGAATCCCACCGTGTTTACTGTGCGGTTGCCAGGCAACGCAGGACCATGCTGGAAAAAACCCGTGGCCCCGTCCGCACGACCGCCACGCCGCCTCCCCACCCCTCGAGAAATTTAAAAGGGCAGACTGTGAAACACGTCACGGGGCTTTTGTGTAACGGTCCAACCGGTTTGTGTCAGCGGCCACATATGTTGGACACCGAGCAGACAGCAGCACACGTTTGGTGCGAGAGTGACAGCGCGACTGAGATGCAGAGAGGGAGAGGTGTGTGTCTGTGAAGTGGTCACGACCAAACAACATCTGCTTCAAAATGCAACTGAAACAACATTCAACAGTGAGTCTCCGATGAGGTATAAGCTGACAGAAGTTTGGTGAATTTTTATGGCCCGCCACCGAAAGGCGAAGGCAGACGATAAAGTTTTTGCCCGTGTGGGTGTTTTCATTTGTCTGCCATGTTATCAGAATGTCTCCTGAACTACTGGATGGATTTCAATAAAACTTGCAGTAATCATTAGATTGTTCGTCTACAACTGATTACCTTTTGGAGTCAACCTGCATCAAGTTGGCTGCCACAGCCACCTGACCGTAGGAAACACAAAAATGATCAGTTTTGTAGATAAATGCCCTAAATTTGGTGTGGTAGAAGCAGAGAATCATCCCCAACACGTATTCGTTGTTTAAAATGTTGCTATTAACTAGTTGGAGTCTGTTGGCAAAATATCCTATGAACCACTGGGCAGATTTCAATGAAACTTTCAGAAAGTAATCATTAGATGTACTGTACATAATTAACTTTTGGAGTCAACTCACCTTACACTAAAATGGCTATAATTCAGTCAGTTTTACTGATATTTAGCTCAAATTTGACAGGTTAGTACTTGAGAGTCATTCACAGCACCTGTTTTGCAATATCACACGAGATTACACATAATGTTGTTTTCAAGGTTTGACCACAACAGATACAACTTCGTCATTTCTCAACATTAGATCTTTGTCCTAAGCTCTGGCATGAAAAGCGGCGAGCGATATGGATTCCTTCAAGGAACGCTTGGCCGTTGATTTGTTTTTGTCTCTTTCACTTGGAAATCAGTAAGGTGTAAGAGTTTAGCACCCGGATTTAGTTCAGACCTAAGTCGTAAATCATGATTAGTGGGATTTAGGAGGCTATTCCTTTATCTCAGCTTTTTTATTTCTTCTTCTTCTTTTAAGGGGAATATTTCCTCATTTTTTTGCAAAGCAGGAGTCTCCTCTGTAGACCACTTTTTTTTTATGTGGTTAAAAATAACTTAAGCAGCCTGTTTTTAAGAAAGTAATACCTTATTATTGTTTAGAAAAGGCTAAATGATTAATCATAGACCAGGAAGATGTGTGAGAAGAGCCAAGAAATGCACCAGAAATACTTCACAGCCTGGTAACTATCAAGTTAATATTAATGTTTTACATCTGGTGTTGTAGATGTAGTAAATGATTAAACAGGTTATAATTATGCCATTGTAAATTGTACCTTCTAAGAAAGTACTCTGTACTTGGATCAAAAGCCCTAAAAGCACAGAATGCCTTTATTGACGTAGATAACAAAGTGTGAGGGAAATCGTGCACATTGTATTGCTTGTGATGTTGTATTTATTTTGTTTTTTTAGGAAGACTATGAGGTGACGCCTGATGAGAAAAGAAAAAGCAGAGGGGAGCAGATCATCAAGACATTTCTCTCAAAACAAGTCAGTTTCTTTATCTCACATTTTTCATGTAGAAATGACACTTGTAAGCTTTTATAGTGAGTAATATTGTACAATTTTTATTTAAAATAAGAAGTTTTAAGCAAATTGTTTTGGTTTGCAGCTTAAAACTCTGCAAAGATATGTCCAAAAGTGCTTTAAGTCAGTGTAGACGTCATAATGTACTGATTATACAAGCTGTAGTTGTGTGTTTCTCTTTGGGGCGCCTACATTAAGAAGTGTTGAATTTTTGTGTGTGCGTACGCGCGACCGTGTGTGTTTACATGTGTTGATGCAGTCGCCGCAGCGAGTTGTCATAGCGGAGGTTTTCGCAGAGCGCTGCAGCGAGAACCTTAAGCTCAGTCCTTGTAAGGAGATCTTCAGCGACTGCCGCAAGTGAGTCGTCGTTCCTTCGCTCTCACCTGCGCACGGGACACCCAGTTTCCTCAGATCTAGATTCACGTCACTCATTTGTCTTAGCTGGCGCTCTATCCTCAGGTGTATTTTTGACTGAGTCATTGATGTTTCTGTGTCGAGCCAGGGCTGTCCACGAGTACCTGGGCGGAGCTCCGTTTGCAGACTATCAGAACAGCATGTACTTTGACCGCTTCCTGCAGTGGAAGATGCTGGAAAGGTTTGTTTGTTTTTGTTTGTCTGAATCCATCTCATGGGCTTGTAGGCAATAAATGCAAATGCTGATTGCGAGCACAAACACATACACACCATTAATCAAGGAAAAAGTGCTTTTAGAGGTCATTTAGTTCATGAAATAAGCCCGTGGATGACCTCCTGGTGTTTTACTATAGAAGGTTGCAGCTGGAGTTGTTTCTCATCATTACTTAATTTGTGCTTTAAGTAAATTTAATCTGACAGAAGAGTTCATGTTCACTGAAGTCTCAGCAGGAGCTTAATGTCCTGAAGTTGGTGGTGAAAGTGAATGTGAATGTTTGCTTGTTTTAAATCATAATTTATGTACAATCAGATAATTTTATATCCAGCTTTTCAAAATATTCATGACTTTTATCTTTCAATTAAATATACTGACAGAGTTTTTTTATTTAGTGCAGCAGCAGGTGGACTGTGGTGATTTAAAACTCTTATTTTATTTTAAAGGGTTTGCCACAATTAGTGCTTCATCTCAGCAGCTTTAAACTTTATTTTACTAAATCTGCATTTAACAAGAAAAGGCTGAGGTTAAAAATATCCTCTAGTTTATGTAAAGTTAAAAAAGAACCAACCACACTGACTGTGGCTAACCCTTTAAAACCACCACCATCCACTTCACATATAGTTCCTCTGAACTGGAAAAATAAGTGTGATTTAAAAACAGTGATACTTATTAACAGGAAAATAATAAACTGAATATTGAATATTCATCAAAAACAAATAAGTTACACTTTGAAAAAAACTCAAATCTGTGTAAAAGCTTCAAATTAATCTCAGTCACATCATCATTTTGCACGTTTTAATTATTACAGCAGAGAGATTTTAATCTTTTAGAAGAGATGCTAAAGTTTAAAAACAAATGACACCGAATCACGTTTTAGAAGAGCATTTATGCAGAGCCCATATCAAAGTCAGTTTGACGTAAGCAGCAGGACTTTTCCCTGTCTGGAAAGTGAAATGATGCCCAAAAGGCCTCACCCTCTGCACAGGAAACAGACTCAGGATGGTATTGAGTTCTGCTGACAATATCTCTGTCCTAATCAATACAACATAAGCGTCTATTAATGGGTTTTGCTGCATCTGTGTTCCATCAGGCAACCGATCACTAAAGACACGTTCAGACAGTATCGAGTGCTGGGGAAGGGGGGATTCGGAGAGGTAAGGGATGCACTGCTAAGAGTTAAAGTGTGTTTTAGTTAGAAGATGCTGAATAGAGTTTGCTCTTTTTCTTCTTCCAGGTGTGCGCGTGCCAGGTGAGAGCGACAGGAAAGATGTACGCATGCAAAAAACTGGAGAAGAAGAGAATCAAGAAGAGGAAAGGCGAGTCCATGGCCCTCAACGAGAAGCAGATTTTGGAGAAAGTCAACAGTAGATTTGTTGTGAGTCAATGTAACGACGACTGATTTCCTCCTGATGCATTTTTGAAGCGCGTTCATCTCATAAACTGCGTTCTTGATGCTCCTTCAGGTGAGTTTAGCGTACGCGTACGAGACCAAAGACGCTCTGTGTCTGGTGCTGACCATCATGAACGGCGGAGACCTGAAGTTTCACATCTACAACATGGGCACGCCGGGCTTCGAGAAAGACAGGGTCCAGTTTTACGCCGCTCAGATCTGCTGTGGGCTCGAACATTTGCACAGAGAATCCATTGTCTACAGGTGGCGCTCGTTTTATTTCATTCTAACACGCGCTTTCGCTCATTTCGTAGTTTGTGTGGGAACTGATGATTGTCTTCTTGATATGCTTTGTTTGTAGAGATTTGAAACCGGAGAACATCCTTTTAGATGATAATGGTAAGTTTTAAAGCTAGAGTTTATGATGACTGCATTGCACAGCCTTTTGTTTCCTTAAAGAGGTAGTCTAGTTACTTTTGAAGTGATGTTCTGTCAGATGGTTATCAATAATTAGTACTTTTTTGGCCATGACTTCACTCTTAGAGCATGAAATGAAGAGAAGGGCAGAAGTCTTCATCCAGGCTAGGATAAAGGCTAATAAAAACTGTATTAACTGATGTAGCGTTCTTTCACACCAGTATGATATCTCTAAGAAAGAGTTGTTTTCCAGTATAAGCCTGGAAAACTAGATAAAACAGGCCCTCGTTTGGCTAGCTGTTAGCCTAGCCTGGAGGAATACTTCTGCTCTTTATACTGTACGACTGATGTCACGGCTGATAAGGTAATAACTACCGACAACTATTTAATAGAACATCACTTCAAAAATCACTGGGCTATCCCTTTAAAGATGCCATTTTAAAAACAACTTTAGACTTTAAAGTTCTTCATGGTTCTTGTGAACGCTACTTTATAGACTGCTGCACTGACATCAGTTTTGCATTATGTGGTTATTCTGGGAAAAATATTACAATAGTTCTGCTGGAAGTAACCCTGGGTACATTGGAAGTGTTTCTGCTCGTCACTGGTGGTGCTATTTGTGTACATAGCTGTGGACTTCTGTGTAAATAAACCATGTAATGCAAAATTGATGGCAATAGAAAGACTTTAAAAATAACGTTCGCATGAAAGAATATGAGGTTTTTAAAACTAGCTGTAGCTCAACAATTCGGTCAGAGCTACACTTGACTTGTCCAAATGGAGGCTGTTATTATTATTACCACATTACTACCTCATATTAAACCCTGGAGTATATATGTAAGAGGTACAGAAGAGTAAGAGAACATACAAAAGTTCAAATCTGTGTGGACATTCTCCACTGATGAACCTGTTTTTTTTGGGGGGGGGGTTTTGTGCGACAGGACACATTCGTATTTCTGACCTGGGCCTGGCCATCAAAGTGCCTGATGGAGAACTCATTAGAGGCAGGGTGGGGACAGTTGGCTACATGGGTAAGAAGTACCACAGTCAACATTTCCAAACATACATTTACAAGTTCCTAAAACCTAACAGACTGTTTTCTTTCCCCTCCAGCGCCGGAGGTAATCAATAATGAAAAGTATGCCATGAGTCCTGACTGGTGGGGACTGGGCTGCCTCGTTTACGAGATGACCGCCGGGAGATCGCCTTTCCGCGCCCGCAAAGAGCGAGTGAAGCGGGAGGAGGTGGAGAGGAGAGTGCAGGAGGAAGAGGAGGAGTACAACGACAAGTTTACAGAGGACGCCAAGGCAATCTGTAGGATGGTGAGGCTCGTCAGAGAGCAGTTTGTAAAGATGGAGCGATGTGACTGATGAATAACCGAATGATTCATCCTCTGCTTCTGCTTGGCCAGCTGCTCACCAAAGACCCTAAGCAGAGGCTGGGGTGTAATGCAGATGGAGGAGCAGGCGTCAAGGCCCACTCGTTCTTCAAAAACATCAACTTCAAGAGGATGGAGGCTGGAATAGTGGAGCCTCCCTTTGTGCCTGATGTGAGTAGTGTGTGCTTTGTGTGTTTAAATCATTGCAACAGCGAAAACCTACTTTAAAAAAAAAAAGTTTAAAAAATTACCATAACAGGACAAAAATGTCTCCCGAGGAAAAGCAAGTGAAATTCCTTGATGATAAATGATTTATTTCAATGAACTGCTTTCCTAATTTTCCACTCAACCACATTTTTTTCATGGTCATTGCCCTCTCCCAGCCTCGGGCAGTGTACTGTAAGGATGTTTTGGACATAGAGCAGTTCTCCACCGTCAAGGGAGTAAATTTGGACCAAACTGACAATGACTTCTACTCCAAATTTGCTACGGGCAGTGTCTCCATCCCATGGCAGAATGAGGTGAGCATACTTTATGTGGCACTTAAAAAGCTCCGTGCACCAGCAGGTCATCAGGTTCTCTCATCCATCCCCTCTCTTTTTCTGTCCTCTCCTCCCCCCCTTTAGATGATAGAAACTGAGTGTTTCAGAGATCTGAATGTGTTTGGGCCTCAAGGAACGAGACCTCCAGATCTGGACTGGAATCAGCCACCTGAGCCACCCAGACGTAGCCTGCTGGACAGGATCTTCAGGAGGCATGTGAGTGAGCAACACAGGCCCATTGAAAAATGCCAGACACACTCGTTCATTCAAATTAACCCACACAGGTCTTTCTGTCTCCCTCTCTCTTAATTTGCTGCAGCACCCAGAGGTGTCTATTTCCAACAGCCGTGTGCAGTCTTCCAGTGTAAATTCTGTGGACTCCATGTCCAACTCTGCCCCCTAGTGGCGCAGTGGAAATGTGGGAGCCACACACGCATAAACACATACACACACACACATAAAGGGAAGGAGCTCGGAAGGGCTTCCCTGTTGCTGATTGGTCCACAGCTGGGGCCTGAGCAGCAGCTGGAGACAGCCTGTCTAAAAGCCTAAATGGTCAGCCCATGGGGAGGGAGGGAGGGAGGGTTGTGACCGGGCCCTGAGATCCTGGGCATTTGCAGAAGGACGATCAATGTTCCAGAGACATTTGGAAATATTCAGACAAACCTTACTTACCCTCAGGATTGTTGGACTACATAACAGAGCCACTGACGTCGTTGAAACCAGACAAAGGAAAGAAAACTAGCTAATCTTCAGGGGATCCACTGTAAAATAAAAGACCACCATGGAGAACTGAAGTTGGGAGGGGGGGTCTTTGGTGAATTTTTTTTCCCTCCTTTTTCCAGGAAAAACAAATGGTTCTTTTTCTGTCATTTTTCAGTCTTGTACTTTCTGGCCTGTATCTTGTACCAATATCTCATCCATCTATCTACTTCCCCTCCCCTACGTGTCACCATCTGCACAGCTCTTAACTTATTCACCTCCCGTACCTCGGCTCACTCCTAAACATTCAGAGCACGTCACCTCAGCAACCTCAGCTCACCATGTACATTGCCTTGCGTACACTCAGGCCAAAGATTGCAGTTTTAGTTTTGTTTGTGATGCTGTTGTCATGTTGAATCGTTTGGGGGGGT
>JAOXNZ010000001.1:12137329-12149819 GCA_028566095.1 Kryptolebias brasiliensis | reverse complement strand
AACTCCACCCAGAAAGGCCCCAGGCCGGGATGAGATCCTGCAACCTTCTTGCTGGGAGGTGACAGCTCTAACCACTGCTCCACTGTGCCACCGTCTCTGAGACTATTATATTTTTATATTGTTTGTTTTAAATAGTCTGTTATTTTTGATAAACTAGCATTCATACTTCTGCTATTGAAATGAATAATAGAGAGACCTCCATTTGCCATTTTAATATTATTAAATTGGTCTGAATTATAATATTCACAGTCTTTGATTACAGGAAAAAAAATTGGTAAATGTTCATTTATGTATACATTTGTTCCCTTCAGTTTTTTGGCTTGCATTATCAAAGTATTTCTTAGTTTCCTATTAATGAGCCTGATCACAATAGATGGTTTGAATTTTCCTGATTTACCAGGCAAGGTGTGACAGATAGAAATGTCCTCAGGTTGGATGTCAATGTCTTTATCTTGTAAAAAAAAGGGCACTACTTGTTGCTGCAGAGTCAGCAGTTCTTCTTGTGGAGCGTCTTCTGTTGTTTCTACATTTGCTGTGACTCGAGCGTAGGTCCGCTGTTTAATTTCAAGTCCAGTAATTAACAAATACTCTCTAAGTGTAGCTCTTTGTTTAGATTTACGACAAAGATGTATCATCTGTTTTACTCGTTGGTAAATATTTATACTCATTTAATATTACCCATTTGTTTTTTTGCTCTTCTTTTCAGTTATTTGGTGCGTCCTCCTCAGTAGTTGGGTCAGACGAGAACTTTCCTACATGACCCACATCTTTCCAGGCACCTGCATTTCTCCCTTTGAGCTGCGGCCAAAGACGTAGAGTGAAGACGCTCTGGCAGCGCACCGATCCGTCACCGTACCTGTAGCTGTGGGCTGCATTCCGGGGTTGACTTCAGTGCCAAAATAATGAAGTGTCTCGGACAGGGAGAGCCCAGCCCGGAGGAGCTTTGTCATCATGCAGCTTCTGTTTACCTCTGGTGGGGCTGAGGAGCGGGGCTGATCTGTGGAGGAGAGGAAGGAAACTCGTGAACCGATGAAGAGAAGTTCACCCCGGTCACTTCTTCTGGACTGACACTTTCACATTCCTCCTGATAATTACTGCAATAAAAGCGTAACATAATGTGCACAACATGGATTTCTACGACAGGTCTGTGAAATCTGTTTGTTAAGATTGACATTTCTATGTGCGTGAGGAGAAAACAAGAAGAGCATCGATACTTAAAGTCCCTACAAGCGTGCACTACAGAAACCATGTTGGTCCTGGCTTCGGCTCCTCAGCCCATCTCACTTCATGACTTCAGAAGCTCTTAAAGGCCAGAACCAGGAACATCCTCACCAGGAAACACAGTCACATGCAATGGAAGAAGATACCGATGTCACGTCACACAGTGAGGTACCTTTTTTTTTTTATTATTATTTTTGTTTTTACTTTGCTTTAATCTCATTCCTGTGTTTGGGCTCTCAGTAAGTTAATACCATTAGGAACACCTGCCGTGTTTGCCAACACAACTTTTTTTTCATATTGTCTTCTTCCAGACGTAAACAACCCCTCTTTCCTTCACATTAAAGCAATTAAGAAGTTGTTTGGTTTAAGCAGTTTGTCACATGCATGTAAGTCAAGGCCAGAAGGGTCAGCTGTTGTCCCTCTGCCTTAGCTGTAATCTCTGATCTGGCTTCTTCAGCATGTTGCTGCCATGGCAGCTGATAGGGCATTTCCCTTATCCCTAACCTGGTTTTGTAGCCATAACATTACCTCCAGCTCCCTGGCCTTGTGTACAGCTGCATTAGTAAACAGTGGGATAACTGTGTACTCCATCCTCTTTGATTGCAGCATCGCCATCAACATTACTTTTAGGAAAGCTTTTTGAAATGCGCACACACACCACTAACTTATCTTTGCATATCTGCCTTTAGTAGAACGATTTGTATTAAATAAAAAAACCACACAAATGATGGCAAATGTAATTTCCACCAGATTTTTCAGAGATAGCATGAAGTTACAATGAACAAAATAAAGTTAAGAAAAAAAGACATGCAGTGGGAATGATTAACCTTTCCTAAATGAGTTCAAGCTTTATTATTTAATTGATTTAAAGCTACTGTTCTGTGTTTTTATCTCCCTATCAGGGTCTGAATGGTTTGTCACATGAGCATAAACCTTTAGAAGAGATCACCAATGGACACTCAACCCATAAGCCTGTGAGCTAAGAATTACGTCTAGTTGATCCTTTGTAATGAATTGTTGCTAGGAAGACTTTTTTTCTTTTTAATCAGACATTGCCTGCTTTATTATTTTTTGCAGGTCATGAATGGAGTAATTATAGGTCACAATGGCAAAGACCACACCAACGGCAGTGCTCCCCTCAGATCCCTGCCGGTAATTACATCGTATTTGTGGTACCTTCCTTTAAACAACTGGACTTTCCTCGCATGTAACGTAATCCGTGTTGAATGTCCAGATTTCAGCGCTGAAGCAGAATGGTCTCCTGCAGACTCTGGCAGCAGGTGGGGACAAGCTTCAGCCTGCAGGTAACCCACAACCTCTCCTTCGTTCGTCCTCTTTCCATATGAATGTGTGTATTTCCTGGAAAACTTCACACAGAAGTGAGAATACCTTGTCTTAAGGAAGCAAAGAGGAAGAAACAGCTCTAACAGGCTAAAAATATAAAAAGAAACTACTTTTTGTTAAGTTTAATAGTGAAATGTGACAGAATGACTCCATGTGAGACCAGGGAGGTATTTTTTTATTTAACTAAGTGTGATTTTCCCCACAGAGGACAATGCAGAGCTGGAAAAGGCCAGGCAGGAGTGGGAGGCTCTGGAGAACATTCAACCAGGTCAGATCCATCGTGATGTTTTACCTGTTTGCACTCGGACGAAGATGACTTTGTAGAAAAACGTTTTGCTTTTTGTGGATTTGTCTTGCAGAAAATTGTTCAGTCGTCCTGATTAAAATTTCTGTCACCGGTAATAAATTCATAAACTGATCTACTAAACATATCCTGTTCTTTTTAACATTTTAATCAAGAATGGTGCATTGATTTTCAGAAGTACCCAAACTTTAAAACATTACTGGTTGAGATAACTTTTACCAAGGTCTGACACATTAATTGGCTTTTAAGGCTTTTAAAGTTGTTTGCAGTCATCAGGAAAAGCCAGGTGATGAAGCAGAATAAACACTCTGACTCATTAAACCTTGTTCTAAAAACCAAAAACTTTGGTGACTCACTTGGACAGGGCCAAGTAATGAAGGCTAAAGGCGAAGAAAAACCCCAGAAAAATGGTAGAAGGAAGACGTTTCCTCAGTTCATAATGTAGAAATGACAACAACCAATTGTTTTCAAACTGTTTAACGCAGCTGTACGATGGCGTTCTGAAATAATGACTTTTATTTAATGCTCCATCAGCGCTGACTGAGGACTCAAACCCGACCCCGCTCATCTCCTTTAATGAAGCCCTGCAGTACTTCCAGACCACAGATCTCGGGGACTTATTGGTAAGAAAAATGGAAACCTACATTTAATCTGAAGCCCAGACTGTGGTTCAGATTATAGTCCCTTTTTTTTTTTTTAACATAGCAGCTACAAAAACAGCTTCTAATGTCTGCAGTGACTTCCAGCAGCTGGAAAGCTATCATTTGAAGTATGACATGTGAACGCAAAGATCAGATTTCTTACTTCTGGATTTAGTGACGACTTACCGGTTGCTCTGACTGTAACAGTGAACGTTTTTTGTTTTGTCTCGACAAATCCCACATCTGCAGAAGAACATCCAGCCGACCATTCGTAGAACGGGTCTGGCTGCCATCACGCACTTTCTGTTTGGGCCTCCTCGACTGCACAAAGAGCTCCTGGAGGAGAGGGATCTCGTCTTTGCCATTGCACAGTGTGAGTGTGTGTGTTTGCCATGTAATCACGCCACCAGATACAAAACTCTACAAAAACAGTTTCTGTAGATTTATTTATGTGTGATGGTGTTTTTAGGCCCTGTGGATAACAGCCAAAGAGTCCACATGCGCGTCCTGCAGACCATTTATAAAAGGCTGGTTGGAGGCAGGCTGGATTGTCCTCGATACGGTGCACACTGGGAAAACATTGGCTTTCAGGGTAAGACACATTACAGCTGGTTTTGTGTAAAAGTGATTTCTGTATGAAATTCCTTGTTTTGCAAGTGTTGAAGTTAGTTACACTGATTATCATTTATCTAAATAAACACATTAATGAATCCATATGTGTTGTGTTGTTTTGTGTGCTGCAGGCACAGACCCGGCCACTGACCTGCGTGGCACTGGTTTCCTTGGACTGATGCACGCTCTGTACTTTGTGATGGACCCAGAGATTCTGCCGCTGGCCCGAGATATCTACAAGTTATCACAACACCCTACACAGGTATCATCAAGTCATAAAGTACACCACCAAAACTCATTCGTCATGCCAGAGTCGTCAAGTCACATGCAAGTATTTTATCTTTACAATTGTACTAGGCAACTGAAATGGATTTTATTATTATTTCAGGAAAACCCTGCTTTGTAACTTTCCGTAATCATTCACACGGCACTAAAGAGAAAGAAAACTAAAAATTTCCTTATGGGATCAATACTGTCTGCTAGAGTCCTGCAGTACAAGTGCAGGTCTGTGAGGACAAGTGGAAGACACTGCAACAAAAGAAGACTAAACTAAAATATTACAACAGTTGAACTGTATATAAAAGGGAGGTTTCTGAGAAAATAAAAACATATAACAACTCAGAGATGCCTGAGATCTACAGATCTACGGTGCTAAATGTTTGATCTTTTTTAGAGATTAACTACAGAAATATCAACAAATTATGATTTGCCCCCCCCCACACACACACACACACCCCGCATCAGGCTGCTAGTAAAGTGCCCGAAAATAAATTTACAAAATGGTTCTTAGTACAACACTGGTTCTTATCTTACTGGGCTGTGACTGTTGGAGACTAATTAGCAACTCAAAACTGTGAAAATAGGTGAAATCAAAGTTGAGGTCTCACTGAATACTCAGTATTTGCTGTTTTTTGTTGTTTATTTTTGCTTGCTCAGCTTGCAAAGCTGTATTGTAGTTCATGCACGTTATTTTGTTGCCCATGTCGTCCCCAGCCACACCTGCAACATCTCCGCAACTATTTTGAGAAAAGATTCGTTGCACAATTGTTTTGAACGTGTTCAAAATTCAAACCACAATTAATGAGGAAACGGAGAACATTTTAAGACATTTTGGAGACTCTCTCATGAACGCTCAGTGAGCCCAGTGAGATGTTACCTTAAGTTTAGGTGCCTTTTTTCATGTTTAAATGATTTATTGGTGAGAATGAAGTAGCTTAATGAACAACAAACCCATCCTCTCAGTAAAGGGTACAGACTGGACTAAAAAAATTTCTAAAAGCAGCCAAAGTTTAAAGAATTTTATTTTTTAAAAGGCTGGAGAACTTTTTATCTAGCCTTCTTTGAAAAAGCACCAGAAAGTCTGTCTCTTTTAAGACCATAAACACATGTAAGTTCTGCTGTGTCTTTTCTCTGGACCAGAACTTCCCATTCAGTGTGATGTCAATCAACATGACCCGCATCGCTTTGCAAGTCCTCAGAGAGGAGGCCCTGTCCAAGTGAGTCCCTCCCGCTCACCGCTTTAACTGTGTCTTCTGTGGTACGGGGCTTGTTGTCTTTTTGTCCCCCACTAACAGCTCTCTCTGTCCATTTCCATCCCAGAGAGTGCAATCGTCGTCAACAAGTGGTCGGTGTGCTGAATGAGTTTTATGTTGCCACATACCTGCATCTGTACCAGCTGTGGAAGACCCAGCAAAAGACCATTGCTGACTCTGGCTTTGTTCTAAAAGGTAAAGAATATTGTGTCTTTGTCTTTTACCAAGAACCCAAAAAAAGAGTGAAATCCCATTTGATGCAGTGCTAAAAAATAATGATAAATATAACTGTCCGTCCAGCTGTCCAGAGTCTTAGAGACTAAAATGTCATTTCTGAAGTCGTGTTTGTTCCGCTGCTTGTTTTGAGAAGCTCTCCCGTCTCGTCGTCGTCTCTTAAATGTGACATTAGAGCCAGTTATGTTTGTTTGGCACAAAAGCTGGAAACTGTTAAGAGCAGTCTGCCTCTCTGTGGCGAAATCCCCCCCACAGAGCCCCAAGTATAAGAGTGACTGGTTGAAATCCAGCCTAAAAGAAGACCTGTACATGTCTGCTGGTAAACTAAATTGTATTTGCTTTCCACTCTTTGGAGTGTGGCTTCATATTTGTAGGACAGAAATGGGAGTCGCATTAATCTACTTTAACTCTCAGAAAGCAAGCATATAACGGTATCTTCCAAAAAGTCAAGCCCCTCCTTTTTTTTTTAACCCGCGTGGTATTTGTACGTTGACTTCAGCACGAGTCCAGCATTTCCTGTGCTTTTGTAACCCGCAGAAGTGGAGCTTTTTGCCAAAAAGAACCCCAAGCAGATGCTGCGCCGACTAGAGGTCTTCCTGAAGGAGAGGCGAGCAGGTGGAATCCCCCGCGGGACGTCGCCGGACCCTCAGGCCCAGCAGCCCTCGCCCGGCCTGGGGGAGCGAGAGGCGGGGCCCGGGACGGGGCAGGGAAGCAGGGGGAAGGAAATGCACTTCACCGGAGTGTGTGACCTCCCACCAGACATGGAGGGAGAGGCCAGACTTATCTAAGCTAGAGTCTGTGTGAGTGTGTGAGAGCTATCCTGTCTATGACTGCGTCTATTACTGTAAGTGTGAATGTTTCACTCAGAGCAAGAGGAAGAGCTCACCAGTCCCTGATCTGGGGTCTGCTTTCTGAACCCTACATTCATACACTTCTTCTCCTTCCACTGATGCTGGGGTGCTGCACTTTGACCAGATGGAGTTCTATTTGATTTTTGTTGTAATTTATACTTTAAGCTGGGGGGCGTAGAGTCGTCATATATTAGAGGGTCTTTAATGCAAGATGTCACACAATATGAAAAGAAATAAATATTTGCACTTTTTTCTGTCATTGTAGTAGGCAAACCAACGGCTGCCAAATTCTTATTTTTGTTTAACTCTACCTGTCTAGAAGTCCAAAATGTACACGTTTGTGTCTCAAGGATCTCAGCCACAACATGCTAACGATGCAGAGGGGAAAACGTGGCAAAGAGCAGCCAGTTTTCCAGCAGCATGAGGGGTAGAGAAGAACATGAATAACCCAGAGAGATTACAGAGTCCTATCAGCAGGGAGCGGAAATTGCTACTAGTCTTTTGTTTTTCAAAAAAGGATCCCAGAGGTCTTTGAATGCAGCTTGATTTGTAAAGTCTAATCATTTTGCAGTCTCTGTTTAGAGTGAGAAAACCACAAACGGACAAATAATTCAGGTGTGTGGACAAAAAGCCAGTCGTTAGTTCACAACTGGCGTTTGTCTTTATGGTTCCAGTCAAGTCCAGATCTCTACCTGTAGGGACATTTGTTTTCAGTAATGTTAGCCCTTTCTTAGCAATCAGCTGTCCCTTTAAAGCGTAACTTCCCAGTTATGTGTAAAAGCACTTCAGAATTTTGTCAAACCTGTGGTCTAGAGACCATCCGAAAGATTTTAACTCTTAAATACTTTGATCTAAAAGTTGTGATTTCTCGGCTTGCTACGGGTGACTCAGAAGAGGCGTTTCATAACCGAGTGTGTGTGTTTGGTTTGGTCCCAGCCGACGCCAAGGGTCTGAACTTCCTCAACATTCCGTTATAAAGCATGTGATTGTAATAATTTTTTTTTTATTATTTAGTTTCGAACAGTTAAGTAATATTTCTCTGTGTTTGTGCGTACGCGTGCGTGCGTGTGTGTGTGTGGTAAAAAAAAAAACGAGCTGATGCTGATGATGGGTGCCTCTCCTCGGAGATGTATGGTACAGTATGCAATCCTAGCTCTTTCTCTATGATAATCAAAACACTAGTGCTGTGTGATGATAGAAATTGTTCCTAATTTCAGGGTTTGTGCACTCATGCAAGCGAATGTGTTCTGCGTATGTGTGTGAGTCATTTAACAGAAACTGACTACAGATAGGGTGCTTTCTTTTTGCACACAGTGAACCAGCTTTACTAGGAACTCGATCTATTGAGCTGCCGATCCGGTACTGAAGTCATCCTTTAAATGGTACATTCTGTTTGAGAGGACAATATGGATCCTAAAACAACAAATGCATACTTTGGTTGCAGCGTTTCTGCTCCCTGAAGTGGGTCGAGCTCCTTCATAAAGCTGCTTCCTGCCTCGTGTTCACGTGAAACCATCTCTCGTCGTCGTAGTCTCAATCTGTAGCATGTTCAGGTAGCACTAGTACTGTAGCATCCTATAGCCTCCTCCTCTTCATAAAGCTCGTTGATGTCATGTCTCAGTTATAGTCTGTAGCGTCAATGAGTGTGCAAACTGTTACTACTATAGCACATGCATTTCATAGTTTTCCTCTCCTGGAGCAGATTCAGGTGGCACCGTGTGTGTTTCACACCATGTGGCAGGAGCGTGATATTTTACTGAGCTCCGGTACCCGAGACCGTAATCGTAACAACGGCGCCTGCATCAAACAATGCGGGGAAGATCACTGCTTTGTCCGCAGTCTCCCTTTTTTTCATCTTTCATTCGAGCCACCGTGCCCCAGGTAGAACCTCGCTGCATGCAATGATCCACGAAACATGCCGTCCTCACCGAGTAGTTTAATACGCTGGCATGTGAGCGCTCGCAGTCAACATGTGCTCAGTTACTCCTCGCCATCTCACCTTTAGAACTTCAAGGATCGAGCTTAGTGACGATTGATCTGGAAAATTTGCACTGTTGTAGATATTTGATATGTGTGACGTATGCAAGAGGAACTCTTCAATAGCCATAATGTTCATCATCGCCCGGATCATGAAAGGGGCTTCGCGGAGTCCAACTTCCCCCCCCTTTCCTCCTTGTTCTGAAATGAATTGCACCATCTCACCGTTTTGCTTTTTTTGCTTTTTTTTTTTTTGCTTTTTTGAGCTGACGAGCAGTACGGTGTATGTAAATCAGGAAGTTTGTACATAAAGAATTAATGATTGTAACTGTATGATTGTCTGTAGGGCATTATACTGAAACACATTGCTTACCTCAAGACTTAAGACAAATCTCTCCTTTTCTCTCTGCTATTTGTTTGTTTGGCCACTCAGTCAGAATCCTTCCGTTTCCTTTTCTCACACCAAATATATAATTTGTATTCACTGCCTGAAATGTGAGTACTACAAAAGCTGATCCATGGTGGGTGTGTTTTACTTATAGGCCCACTCTCTCTGAGGCCCACCTGCAGATAAAAGGTTTCCTTATTAACCGAGCTTTAATTGGCCCACATTAAAACAAGCTGGGTTTCTTGTGGCTTCAGTGATAGTACGGTGTACTTTCTGTGATTACGTGTTTGATGTGAGGAACACACAGAGAACCAATCCTGTCTTTACAGCGCAGATCACAAACAGTTTAATATATGATTGTGAAGATATAAGCTTGTCAGAACGCCGTGTGTATGCTTTGGTATATATTCAGTATCCAAACAAGGCCTGATTTATCCACACGTTACCAAAAAAAAAAAAGTCGTTCTAATTTTAGTAATGGATCACATCCTTTATGCTTTGACCATCATTCTGAGTTCTTCATTTGAGAAACGGGGGAAAAAAAACAAACTTGCAGGATGTCGGATGAGCTGAGATCTGTGGCCTGAACTTCTGCGTCCTACAGCAGCAGCTCGGCAAATACAATCACTTCTCTCAATATCCTGTCCTTTCTATAAAAGGTCTTTTACTGTTGTCCTCATGTCCCTCAGAGCATTCTAGGACTATTCCTTGATTGTAGAAGCCCTATTTTATACTGAGAGTTATTGCAGAATAAAGTATGTGCTGTTGTACATTAAATGTATTGTATGGAGAAAGCTAAATAAATGCTGTTTTAAAAACTATATTTCTTACATTTCTCTTGCTGGGAAGATTTGAAGCTGACATATAAGCATTTTAGACATTTGGCTGGGTTTGAAATTAGGACACATTGGTGGCTTGGAGGTCTTTTTCCTTTAACATCTGTTTTTCTGCCACAAGAGGGCGCGCTTCGATTGTTTCTGGGCGCCACACGATGCTTTTTACTGAATGATGGTGCTGCAAATTGAAATCAAATAAAGAAAAGCATACTAAAACCAGCCCACTAAGTAAGATTTTAAAGTAGGCCTCTAACCATTTGTCAGTAATTTGCTTTTCAAACATCTCCTAATCTAAACTTTATTTTCAGTGATCCACCTGAAAGCTCCCCAGACGTTGAACCATCTGGACTGAGCTCTAATAAGAAGTGCATCTGCTGGTAAAGCTCTTGAACTTGGCTGTCTATCCTTCCCCCTTTTTTTTTTTTAGGAAGACAAACAAAATACTCGGGACAGCTCCGCTTTCGCCTCACATTCTGATTCAACCCAGAACCGTCCCGAAGTGTGTGCAGTCAATCAGCCTGACGAGAGGCCTCCACATCTGCGCTCAATCAGACCCGTGGTTCTGGTCCTGCGGTGCCAGATGACTGGGACCTGCTGAATCACGGCACACACAGGATGGAAACATTCCTCAGCCAGCTTATTTTTTTTTGTATTTTTCTTTTTCTTAACCACTAATGTAAATCAAATCTCTGTTTTCGCAGCAGCAAAGAGATTCCTGTGCAGTCAGAGCACTGTTGTTTCATTAAGTTAATGTACAAGGAGCTCTAGTAAACAATAAAGCATAAATACAGTAATCAACATGTCGCTCAGAAGCTCCTAAAATGATTAATAATGCATCATTTTTCTTACATGTAACTGGGGAGGCCCGGTGGGAGTGAACAGAAAGAATCGGGATGGAGTTTTATAATCCGCTTCCATTTGTACCTAGTGAGCCTGCTGGATTACAGCACTTTTCTCTCACTTTTACTCTCCACTTCCCTCCACCCCCCTCAACTCTGCTCCTCTCCTCTGCTGTCATTGTTTCCTGACGCTCAGCTCAAGGCTGTGCGCTCAGACGCTGAACGTGACGCACAATACTGCTCTGCTTTCTGCTGACACATGGAAATGTATGGAGTCAGGTCCATCAACGCCAGAGTCTCTTTAGTCATTTTGGGCTCAAACTTCCTGAAACAAAGTTGGGATTTTTTTCTGTTAGGCTAGAGTCGTGATTTATTGTAACATAAAACAGGAGCATTTCTATCCATTTTGTATCCGATCTGAGACAAATATTCTGCTTTGCCGCCTTAATTTGACAGTTTACCATCTGAACTTTAACATGAACACACTTGCATGTGGTTGGCAGTTTAATAACCGACAGGAACTAACTGCAGCTGACAATTGCAGGAAATAAAAGTGCGCTGAGCTGCAAAATGTCTGGAAATCTAAATCCCCCACAGGGAAGGGCATAAGTAAAATGCACTCTCGCACAATATTTGAGAACATTTCTTTTTATAAACCGCTTAATTTGTCTTGTTTCACACACTGTATATATGTTTTCGTGCTTTTTTTTCTCTTGGCTTTAACAGAATTTTTGTTTAAAAAGTAGAAACTCATCTCCCTGCCAGTTAAAATGGCCTCTGCTTGACCTAACTGTAGTCTGAGCCTTCAGCTGCATTCTCCACAGCTGCAGTCATACCCTCCACAGAGCTGAAGGTTTCCCTACAAATTCAATCCTGCTCTACCTTTTTCTTTCTTTTCAGGGCTTTTTTTTTTTGCTTCACTGAACCCTACACTTTGAGACTGCACGAGTTAAATGATTTCAGCAGGTGTCCATGCCTTTTGTTGTTTGTGCCTGCCTGTGTCTCCAGAGGAAAGCCTTTTGTTCGAGGAGAGATGATGGGACATCACTGATCTGATTTCAACTTCTTTATGTCATCAGATGTTGCAGGATGACACTCATGAACGAGTGTGGCACTCAAGATGTCGTACATGTACATTTCTTCTGTCATTAAGCAGATGGTTCCATCCAAAAGGGACGTAATAAACATGTTGGAAAGAGTTTTAGAGGGGTGGGCCAACATTTGGTCCAAATACACTCTGGAGGAGGCTAAATGATAAATGCAGGAAAACTTCAGACATTTTACAGCATTTTGTAATTCTTTAAAAGCATCGGGAAGTTAAATGTGACGCATATTTGTAATGTTTGAGTGTTTAAATTAACAGAAAAAAACAGTGATTTGTTTTGAGAATATAGGCTCTTTGTGTCAAGGTAAAGTAGTTCTGTTTGACCAGAGAGGACAAGTTTTTCTTACCGTAAAGAAAGCTGAATAGACAGCATCACCCTGTCCAAAATAAAGATGGAGTAGAAAACAGATGGGGGCTGGCAAAGAAAACAGCAGATTTTGAAATGGTTATAATTCTGTCAGCTGCTCAAATAATTCTCCCAGCATGTGTGTGTGGGTGTGTGTGTGTGGGGGGGGGTGCTCCTTTGTGGCCCCCTTACTTGATTTTTTCTTCAGAAAAAAAACTAAAAAAAAGGTGGATTTTATGGTAAAATACCGTCACCTGTGG
>JAOXNZ010000001.1:12056468-12070673 GCA_028566095.1 Kryptolebias brasiliensis | reverse complement strand
GAATAAAGTAAAAAAAAAAAAGTTGCAATGTTTTTTTTGTGTTACATAAAAATAATATTTATTACTTGTCATTGAAGTAGAATTTTCTTTGTTCCCACCCATGACACGGACAGGAAAAAACAACATAACAGTTATGGATCTGTGTCTGTATTTAACTTTGAAATGCAAGCTGTTAACCGGAAATACAACAACCACTATGATTTAAAGTCTGCTCACATATTGCTGCAGAGTTATGACATCCAGTAACAAATTTCCTGCAATGGATTCCTTCTTAAACTAAAGTTAGGAAGTCTCAGGTCAGTGTTGCTGCAGATATGAGAGCATCGATGTCCTGAATGGCTTTAGAGGTCCTTTGAAGAGCTTCAGCGACGTAGTCCTCATGTTCAGGGTCAGGGGTGACCTCAGGAGGACTTTCTTTTGGGTTTCTCTGTTTGCTCTCTGTTCTCAGCAGGTGGCTGTGCTCCAGCAGAACTGGGCTCAGCGTGGTTAAGGATATACACTGAGACTCGGGAGTAAAAACATGGATAATTTGCACTTTCACAACACTGCAGAGCAGATAATAATGGTATCAGTATCAGCTAAGTGCTGAAGGATACAGTTGAATCGCTTTATCTTCTCCAGTTCTGCAGCAACAAGATCGGAGCTGAAGTTGAACAGAAAGCTGGATGAATACAGCAGTTATCTGAGGAACCGGTGTTCAAAGTGAAGCGGCAAGAAAAAACTCAACTTACAGACTATCTGCTGCCTGTGGTACATTCACGTGTTGCTCGATAAGCTTGACACTCGATGGATTTTGTTCAGGTGCTGTTAAATTAGAAAAATGTTTGTCCTGCAAACACATAAAATCACATTAAGTATGAAGCTTGAATAATGTATTTTCATTGTAGATATCAACAAATCTAGTAGTATAAGCAGGGAAGACCTCTTGCAGGCAGCTTAGTGTCACAGGATGCTTCAGTGACAGCTTGGCCTGATTGTAGCAAGCAAGGATTCTGGAAAAAAATGAAAATACTAAATACCTGAAAATAAACCCATAATACTCATCACAATGTAATCAAGTGACATCTTACCTACTTGCTCGATTCACAGTGGAGCACAAAGAGTACTCCTGCCCAGGTACATCAGGAGGAAGACTGTTTAAATGATAAGTTAAGTCCTTCACCTGTGAAACAGATGCAAACAACTTAAGTAATTCAAACAAAGTTGGATTTTACAACATGTCTATGATGAAAGACTGAAATTTACCTCTTCTACCTGAAGTTTAGGTTTGTGATGAGTAAAATAAGAGTTCAGGACCCCGTTAGACCTGATAACTGATCCATCTCCCGGGGAAATCTCTATGACTGGGACAGCTTCCCTCAGTACCCTACACACCAAACATACAAAAACAGATGAAATGCAGAAGCTCCTTCTCCAGCAAACTTTACCGCCTTCTGTCTGACCTCATGAGGCAACAATACTAGGTGAAGTTTGTCCCACTTTTTTTTTTTTTACTGACGCACCTCTTTGAGGTTAGCAAGTTTTTGTTTTTGCCCAGCTCTCTTTAAGTCCCACCACAGCTTTGGAATCAGGTTGAGATCTGGACTGTGGCTGGGCCAGTGCTAAATCTCACATCTTTCATTTTTGGTCATTCAGTTGCAGATTTACTGCTGTTCTTGAAACCGCTGTCCTGCTTCTTCATGGCCCCAGCCATCAGACAGATGGCCTCATCTGACTCTAAAATACTTCTAAATTCATTTAAACTCATGGTTGACTCGATGACTGCAGGGTGAACAAGTTTTATAACTAAAAAACCACCTCATATCATCCATCCTCCTCCACTGCGCTAAACAGTTTTTAGTGTATGAGGCATATGGTGTGCTTTGTTTTCACTAGTATTTAAATACTGTAGAGCTGTTGTATTTTATATTTTTTTGTCTTAAACTGAGCGTTCCATAAACCATCCAACATAACTGTATGGAGAGCACCAGTGCTTAAAAAAGAAGCTTTAAATTCACACCATTAGAAAAGTCAGGATTAAAGGCAGTAGCTTTCAGTGGGATAGAATAAATGTTTTTACTAAAGACTAAAGATTTTGTAAATATGTACTTCAAACATGTAAAACAGGTGTCTAAATCTGCAAGGGGAAAAAACCCCAACTAAAAATCATAATTGGGGTATTTAAAAAAAGAACAGTCAAATCCACCTTCAAACAAAACCTGCATTTCTTATTTCAAAGAACAAATTAATCCTTAAAATCGTATTTTTTAAGACTTCTTTCTATTTTTTTCATTGACATTTTTAACATTCAGTTGAGGGCAGAAAGAAACCAAAGCCTCTGATGTAAACTACCTTTGACGCTTCATTTGCGGAAAGCTGATCTGGGCCCAATCAGTAAACACTGAACCTTTTATTAGGCCACTGGTAACTATGAAAAGTTGCATAATCACCTGTAGGTGACTCCTTGACACCATAAGATTTTTACAAGCCCTGTTGGAAGGTCTGATTCCTCTTCTTTGGCCAGGGGGTCTTTAAACTTCCACCTGAAAGGCACAAGTAGAATTTGTTTTGGGAAATGAATATAGTAGTGCTCGACGTGCTAATTATTCATCCACAAACCTGTGCCAGTGAGGTGAGGAACATGTGAGAGGCAGAGCCTGAGGAAGTTGGGCCCTTCTTCCCTCATGAGATGAGGCAGAAACGCCCACTCTCTCATCTGCCTGGTCAGACTCGCTGGTTCCTTCTGTGTCTTTACGTTTAGAGAAACGAGACGCCCAGTGATGTCGAGCCAAGGACAGAGGGTAGCTCCACGTGGGGGCGACTGCACGGCAGGAGTGATGCTGGACCACTGTGGTGGACTGGTACCTCTGTTCAGGCTGAGAAGAGAAGTTAATCACCCTGTCAAACCTGTGATGTAAGCCCAGAAATATTTAGTATTACCTTTTGAGGAGAACATGACCTTGCTTGTGTTGTCTCTGTTCTCCTCCCGTTCCCCCGATGAACCGATTTACTCTGATCATCCATGTTGTCACAGATCGAACTGCTTACTAATTGCTGACTGTCTGAGCTGCTGTCAGTGTTCTTGTTTAACTTCTGAATGTTTTGATGCTGATTTGGACGCTGACTTAAGCTACAAGTGAACTCCACAGAGAACTCTTCACCGGAGGGCGACAGCTCCAACAAGGCCCGTCCCTCCTCTGACCTGACAGTGATGCTGCCTCCAAGTCCGAGCTCAGCCTCAGCATCCGAGTCAGGCCACGTAACACCCGATTCAATGCTGAAAAAGGGCTGCCAAAGAGAAATTCAGAACATTTAGATACTAATCTCATAGTTTCCATATAATCTGAGGGATCTGTAGTAGTACCTTCTTGTGGTCAGCAGGGATGAGTTCTTCTGGCAGATATGGTCGGCTTGCATACTTATTCCTGAAAGCCAAAGCAGCAACCATCAGCTCCTGTAAAACGTAAATAAATAAAAGGTTAATAAAGATGACTTAATATTAAAAGGACAACAAACTACTACCAAGTGAAAGAGCACAGACACAAATTGCGACTAAAACCCGGAACACTTCCCTTGTATTTGCTGACAGTGAACCGGGTCCTCTGACGGACTCTCTCGGCGGGCTGCAGCGGAAGTCCGTGGGGGTCCGCGGGTTTCAACAGCATAAACTCACAGCCACACGGTGCCAGCTGGAACCGTGTTCCGTTTCTGTCACGAACTTCCACCGACTCGTCCTCGTACATCACCATGAAACTGACACCGGCACCGGTTTCCATAGCAGGACCAAAGTTTCAGCTCGAAACACGACAACAACAAAGACTGAAGACTGTTTGACATTAGCGCGCTCCAGGGGGGCGGAGTCACAAGACCCGGAAGTACAGTTTAGTTTTTTTCTTCTAAACTTTATTAGTAAAAACTAATCTTACAAGACAACAGGCCTAACACAAATAAAGCATGATCAAATATTACACAGGACTGAATAAATTATTGAAATGAAGGACCAAATGTGATTTTAAAAAGAGTGCTTTTCTTTTTCAAAGTCAGATTTCACTCCCAAAGATTGCATTACTGAAAACAGAAAAACAATAGGAGCAAAACTTTTTAAAACGTGCTTCTGATGAATTCAAGATCATCTGATAAGAACCTTCCACCGTGGAAACAACAACAATGTTTATAGATTTAAAAAAATAAAGTGTAGAAAACAAACGAACAAAAAGAGATAATTTACTTGAATTGATTCAAATGTTAAAACTGAATAAATGCTGATGAGTTCGTCCTGTTTTGAAGCTGCAGAAAGGAAAGATGAACTGTTGGCAAGATTTTTTAAAGTATCATAAAAACAAGCTTTTTTTCATATGTGTTAGATAAAATAAGTCTCAATGGAACGAGTTTGTGGAAAGTTAAAGGTTTGTTTGAAAAAGGAAGAGGAGCGTTCTGATGACTTATTGATGACCGGTGAATGGGAAGTTGGCAAAGACAAATAAGTATCAGTCCTGTTAATAGGATAATGATTAGATGGGTAATTGAATATTGATGTACTCTATCATCTTGAATGCTTCATCCAAAAAAAACAAATAAAAAATGTTTGCACTCCAGGTTAAATATCTTTTACTCTTCCATGCCCCTTTTCATCAAATGAAAGATTTTGTTTTTTACTTTATATTTGGGGGCATTTTATAGTGTTTATTATTCAAAGTGACAAATGTGAGAGGTAGCGATCATGCTAAGATCATGGAGTTTATCTCTCAAAGGCTGCAGAGCTTCTTGAACATCACCAAGGGCTAAAAATGATGTCAAGGGTCCAAGTAAGTCCCCCACCCCCTCACCTAGGGACAAACAAACAATTATTAGGACATTTTAATATTGCATGTAGTGAGCTTTTATCATAATGTTGTGAAAACACAGGATTTATTTCTCAATCTGAAAACATCCTTTATTTTATTTAGGTATTTTCCATGGTTATAAGATTACACAGTGGTGTAGTGGTGCTCAGAGTATGTGTTGGGGATGACTCTTGGCTACTACCACGAAAAACCTAAGCAGGGCAGGGGATTCAGTGTCTCATTCCTCCAACGTAAGAGAAAAATTTATTCTGCACCCATCAGACTTTTTAGGTTTTTAACAGAAAGACACTCATTAATAGTCTGGTTCTTTGTACTTGAACTCAGAGCTGTACAGTAACTCAGCTCTGCAAAACGTTTACATCTATAATAAATTAGTTTGATGCACATTTCTGTCTTAGTTTTAATCCATATTTCTATGCAAAAATATGTGGGTCAATAAGTCAAAAGAACAGAAAAAGAACAAATCACGTAGAACATCTTAAAAGCTACAGCAGTTTTTAAAAAATTTATTCTATAACCAAACTTTTTACATGTAAATGAACATGAAGAAAGTTCAAAATGGGTCATGATTCTAGTGCAACACAACATGTAAAACTTGTAGATAAACATAATATATTTATGTTTTGAGAATTTCCAGGGGTTCACAAAATATTTTGCTAACATAATAGGCACATTAGACTGTCTTGCCAGGGGGGCCAGCTCCATCGCCCTCCCTGGATACCCCCCCTCCAGTGACGCCCCTGCACGTTTGGGTATTTTGATACCCTCAGATTAAACAGTCTGCAGCTTACTATTTTTACTACTAATTGACCAGTTTCATTTCCTGTAACTCCTAAATTATTAGGAGTAACTTGACTAGGTTTCGTAACCGTTTAAATGAACAAAGATGATTTTATGTCGGTGTGTTTGTCGGCCTGTGTGGAGAGTTTCCACCGGCAGGGGGCGGTGTTGCTCCCGCTGCCGGTTACTCAGCGTCCAGGAGCAGCAGCAGCTGTAGTAACAACTTGAAGCACCATTGTTGGTCTCCCCAGAACAGGACGCGCTCATCGCTGCTGGGTTGTTCACGTCAATTTAGCAACGCTACACTTTGCCATGATTGCACCGTCAACCATCTCTTCGCCAGTAGCCACGCCGGAGCTGCAATGAAGGTGCGCTGTTTGTTTTTTAACCCGAATTTTTGTTATTTTTTAAGGCTGTCGCTAGCAGCACCTAGCTAACGGGAGCTAACAGAAGCTACGCCGGTGTCAGTGCAGCTAACGGTCTTCTAACGGTCGGACAGACTGCCGCCGCACGTGCGGTGTTTGGCATGACGTTATTTAGGTGATTTTTAGTTTGTTTGCTTTGTGGCAATACACCGTTTTATTGATAATTTAGTCAGCTTTAGGTTATCGTTTCTGCTCCTGGCAGAGGTGATTACAAGCTTAAAGTTCATTCTTTAATTACTGTATTAATTTGTGATTGCACATAATGTTTGTTATTTATTTAGACACAGAAACGGTTTATAAAAGATGCAGGCGCAGCTCCTGTAGATTCACAGTGTAGCCAGTGTTATGGTGAATCATGATGATTAATGCGAAGACTCAAAGTTCTGAAGTGAAAAAGCGTTTTGTTAATGTCAGGCAGGGGCCTCATCCGTGTGGGCTTCATGCTGTGGTCTGCTGAATGAAGTCATGGGTACTGGGGCCGTCCGAGGCCAGCAGCCAGGGTTCGGAGCCGGGGCTGGACCCTTCAGATTCGCCCCCAGTGCGGGATACTCCACCTACCCGCCCTCCAGCTCAGGGAGTCTCAACCCGGTGTGTAAGACCTGTGGCCAGGCCTTCTCAGTCTTCAGGAGGAAGGTAGGTGTCGAGGTTAACTGTTTGACGGCAGCACTGCATAAATAATTACGTTCAAGTGCTGATAAATATGTTGGCACCTTTTCCACAATAATCCCAAAAAAAAAACACAACTGATGTGACTGGGCAAAAAGCTCCAGTTTTGTCTCATCAGTCCCAGAAACTTTGGGGGATTGTCAACATGCATTTTGGTGAATTCCAGTCCAGCTTTTTTGTGTGTTTCTGCCAACAGTGGAGCTGTCTTGGACCCCATTATGACTCAAAATGTGACGGGGTTGCATTTCCCTTTGCGTCCACATCCTAGGAGGTTGGCTACGATCTCACGAGCCTTATAGTTTAATAAGCTGTGGTCAGAGGAACGTGGAGCTGCTTGGAGATGCTCTTGTAGCCTTTACCTTATAGCATCTTCATTTTGAGCTTCTCTGGCAGCTCTCACCTTTACGTTCTCTGCTCCATGTTCAGTGTGGTGCACACATTAATACCAAGCTACCAGGGGCATATTTGTTCCCTTTAAACAGGCTGAATGGCTGATAAAAAGCTTGAAGGCACATCTGACACTTATTAAGCTGAAATGCTTAGTTTGAAACATGACTATAATGCAGAAATTAATAGTCTCTCTAAGGGTACCAACAAATCTGTCGGTACTGTTAAACAACAAATGATTGTACTTTTTTTTGGTTTACTCTATTGTATACTAAAGACATATGCAGATGTGCATTAGACAGTTGCTTTTAACTGAAACGCTTTTCACGAGAAATGAAGCGTTGTTTTATTGAGCTGTAAGGGTACCAACAAATTCATCTGCATCTGTACATAAATAATTTTGTTATTTAAGAGTGGAAATTCATTTGTCAAAATCATTACAGTAAAAAGATAAATATGTACAAAAAGCAATATAATAACTGGTGGTGGGGATCAGAGGGCATCAAAAAGCCTGATAATAGTGTGGTCAGAGGACCTCCTGAACCTCTCGGTTCTTCCGCCGCTGCTCCTCTGCTGAGCCATCCTCTGGTGATGATGTCTGTTATTATCCATGATGCGCAGCTTCCAGTTTATTCAATGTGCCCCTGTCCTCCACAGCTCCGAGCGAGTCCAGCCTCCTGTCAATCACTGAGCTGGCTTATTTTACACCAGCTTGTCCAGTCTCTTGGCACTTTTGTCCGTCAGGTTGTAGCCCTGACACACAGCGGCATAAAAATGGAAACTAGCCACCAGAGTGTGATAAAATGTGTGCAGCATCTCATCACATTAAAGGACCTCAGCCTTTGCATGAAGAAGATGCAGCTCTACCCCATCTTGTAGCATCAGGGTCTAGGTTATTATCCAAAATGACCCCCACCTCCGTGTCCTATGGGCTGACCTCGATCTCCTGAAAAAACCATCACCATCTCCTTGGTTTTAACAGTATTTCTGCATGTGGCAAACCTTCAGGTGTACGAATGTCTCTATTTAGAAAGAATTGATGTTTTAGTGGGATGCAGCTGCACAGGAAATAGAATTTATTGAAAAAAGTTTTCGGTGTGCTTTAGTTGCACTGAACCAAACACAATCACAGGTAGATGCTGTGTGATTTGTTTTCAGAATTGGAAATTAATACCCTGGCTGACTCAGCTTAATGTTGATGCATTCATTTAAACTTCATTATTTTTGCAGGTCAAGGCTAATTCAATAATCTAACATGTCACCATCGTTGTTCCTGTACTTCTACACGTTAATTCTCTGTTCTAGTCTTATCTCCATGTGTGTGGCGCTCGCAAGTAAAAACTCTGTTTAAATAAAAGAAAAAGATATTTATATATATATAAATCCAGCCTTTAAATTGGACTCCTGTATTGTTTTTTTTTTTTTTTTCTGTCAAACGGTTCTTTTAGGTCCTTCAGAGAAAACAACAGCTGCTGAGTTTTGCTCTCTTTACTTTAAGCAGCAGGACATGTCATTTGTTAATCTAATACTGCACATTCTGCAACATTTGTAATGGAGCTTCATTTTTTTTTTTTTAGAGAAAACATAAAATTGATTAAGCCTGTATAAGCGTAAACTCCAGACTGTCCATTTTGTAAGTAATAAAATGTTCATATTGTAAAATGTAGCACATCTGTTGACTGTTTTCTACGAAACAGCATGTATTATTTACAGCAGAAATAAGCTCAGGTCAGTAGAGAGATGGACCAGCACACTGTAATATGTAACGCTCATGTTCATGTATGGCTTACAGGCTCTCGTTCTGTCTGAACCCTCTGCTTCGCTCGCTCGGCGTGCCAGTCAAATCCTTCGCCGTGCATGTTTTACTGTTTGATGTTGGTCATTTAAAAGTAAGTGCCTCCTGTCAGCGTGTCCAGAGATGGAGAACAGATGTGAGTGATTAGAAAAATGCAGGAAAGGATCTGCTGAAATTGGTCAGCATTTCAGTGGTGTAATAAGTTGTGTTTTTCTAGTTATGTGGGGTTTTTTTTTTTATCTGTAATAATATTCATGGCAGCACATTTGCACCAAAGGCTAACTGCTTCGTTTCCCTTGTTTTGTAGTATGTTTGCTCCGACTGCAAGAAGAGCTTCTGCTCTCTGTGCAGCGTGCTTCAGGAGAATCTGCGCGTTTGTGCCACTTGTCATTTGCTGAAGGCCACGGCCTTTCAACGACCACGGCTCATGCGCCTGCGAGTGAAGGACCTGCGTCAGTACCTGTTGCTGCACAGCATCAACACCAACACCTGCAGGGAGAAGGAAGACCTGGTGGAGTTGGTGCTCCGCCACAGGGGCGTTGAGGAGGAGGAGGAAGAAGAAGAGGAGGAGGAGGATGAAGAAGAAGAAGAAGAAGAGGAGGAGGAGGAGGAAGAGGAGGAGGAGGAGTGTGAGCCTGACACAACCAGCCTCTTCTCGCGCTCCATGTTCACGCCTTCCACCACGCAGTCTGCCACAGAGCTGTCTGCTTTCGATGCCTCTCCCCCTCTTGAGGAGGAGCGGCTCAGCAGGAGCGACAGCTCCGACACCAACCAGGTAAGGAGGAACTTCAACACGAATCAGCTAGATTAGTTTACTGATGTGCAAAACTAAAAGCAAAGCCATGTTCTTGGTTTATTGACAGTTATTACGTGGTTTGTCTTGTTTGTACCGTTGTTCTGCAAATAAACCACCACAAAAAAAGCTAAGAAAAGTTCGTCCACCCTTTCATTCTGCTTTAGCTGCAATCTGTGAAGCTGCAGAAAATCACAAGAAAACAGAGACAAAAAGTAAACATGAACAAAAGGAGCTTCTATCAGCACTGAAAAGGAAGCTTAGTTTCAGAGCTGCCGGGACCTACTATAAATACCTGTTCTCGGCCTGCTTATGGAGTAGTAAGCTTTTCTATGAAAGGAACATACAAGGCGTTATTGTTCCCAGCAAATCGATGGTAGTGTGTAATCCTAATCTGCAGCACCTTCTTTACTCACCCGTGTGTGTTTCCTGCCTGTTGTCGTCGTGCAGGATATGGGCCTCGTCACATCAGAGTCTCTCCTCAACTTGGACTCCAGCGAACGAACTCCAGAGGTGTTTTGTGTTTTCTTATCTCATTTTAATCTTTGTGAAGGTCTCTTTTTGGTTTTGGTTAATTGATGATTAAATTTAAGTGAAATCATGGATAGAGATTCTAATTGGCAACATTTTTCTTATATTTAAGGGGTGCAAGCAAAGCTACATAACCCTCAGTACATGCTAATACAAAAGGTTTTTTCTTTTTTGATAAATAGAATGTTTTACTAAATTAAATCATATTGGAATTGGATGATAATAAAAGATAATCAGAAATGGATATATTTGTGTAGAAAAAAAAGAAGCCAAATTTAGATCTATTCTGTTTTTAGGCAAGTCCTCAAATGCGCCGTCGGGCCAGAGGGTCCCTGTCTGACATCTCCAGTTTGAGGGACATCGAAGGCCTCTCCGTCCGACAGCTGAAGGAAATCCTGGCCAGGAATTTTGTCAACTACTCGGGGTGCTGTGAGAAGTGGGAGCTGGTGGAGCGAGTCAGCAGGCTGTACAGAGAGACGGAAGAGAACAGGAAATCATGTGGGCATTAACTTGACCGCTGCAAGAACATATAATATAATATGTCCTTGAAGGTTGTTAAGATAATATACGAGTTCCTGTAGTGAGTTGAATTTCTCTTTCTTGCAGTGGAAAATGTGAGCAGGACTGTAACCACAGGTAAGCTGCCTTTCGTTGCTTCTGCACGGCCACAGATGATAGTACAGGGAACCACGTGCTGTTTTTAACCATAGAAACCTAATATCTCTTTCGCTTCTGACAATATTATGTTCTGTAGGTAATAAAAGCAATTTGCACTGATCACAAAATGCTTAACTCAGATGAGTTTCTCATTTGGAATGAGGATGATCTATCTAATGCTTGCTTTACTCCTCCCACAATAAAGTGATGGCCTTCCCCCCTCCTATCTGCAATGGTGCTGTCAGAGGTAAGGCTGTTACAATCCTCAACTCCGTAGCTGTCCTTTTTTCCCCATCAAATGGAAAAAAAAAAAAAAAAATCATACTATCATCACATCTGTGTTCATTGTAAGCCTGTTTTCATCCCTGCACATGTTGAATGGTACTTACAGAGATGGTTTCTTGTAGTTTTTTTTTGATTCTGGGAAAAAAAACCTGCAACATAAATGTAGGTTTTTTTTTACTTTGAGATCAGGTTCTCCCTTATCATCTGTTCATGTGTTGATTGTGTAAAGTTCATCGTACGCTCTGAGCAGCATGCTTCCACTGATAAAGTCCACTGGATCAGATGAGGTGTTTGTATTGAACCATAGAGTCCTTTTGTTGCATTTCTCCAAAGGCAGGTTTCATAAATTTTCCGCTTACTCTTTAATTTTTGCAGATGGCGAGAACTGTCCGCTGACTATTCACGACGACAACCTCTGCAGGATCTGCATGGACGCCATGATCGACTGCGTCCTCCTGGAGTGCGGCCACATGGTCACCTGCACCAAGTGCGGCAAGAGGATGAACGAGTGTCCGATCTGCAGGCAGTACGTTGTGAGGGCCGTGCACGTCTTTAAGTCCTAACGCACCGCTGCACCTACTCCAGACTGCGACTGTACCTTAAGCTCAATAATGCAGCTCAAACAGCTTTTGTTTTCCTTCTTTTTTTTGACATTTGTATTTCCTGAAACTTAATATTATTTGCCCAGTAAATTATAATTTTCTTTTCAATTTTTTGACTGTCAGATTACGTTCCAACGAGTCTTTCCTTTTCTCCGTCTTCATTTCAGTACGACTTGTTCTTTGTAAATGAAGTAAAGAATGTGTGGACGAGCTCGGCGCAGCCTCATTTAACACGTCATCCTCATTTCTGCCTATAAACTGTAGCCGGTACTCAGTTCTGCTGAGTGTCACTTGGAGCGCTTCTCTTTACAGCCGCTGCGAGGGACTACATGTGTAATTAGTTCGTCTCATAAACTCATACACAACCTCAGCACAGGGAAAAAGAGGCGAGTGCCAATTAATAGGCTTGTGCCTCCATTTTTCACTTATTTTTACCGTTTTCGTCAGCTCTGGGAACAGCGTTAGTCTTTCAGCCTGTTCAATCAGAAAGCACTTTGTTCACCATTTGCATTAATGCAGCATCATCACTCACAACACTCTGTAATAATGGCTGAGGTTACGTGTGGCACTTCCTGAATGCTTGACTGAGTGTTGCGGAGCTAATTAAACCCCCCCCCCAAGCTTTTGAGTTCTGTTAGGCTTTTCGCAGCCTGCAAACGAGTAGGTGCTCTGCAGTTAACATGTACAGACATTCTGGGGACTCATTGTAAGGTTGATGCAGCATTATGTTGATCTGCATTCTGCTTTTTGACATTTTTTTATTTTATTTAAACGCATCGCACAAAGTCTGTCATCGCAGCAATAGCTAACTTCACCTCTGTCCCCGTCTCAGCTCTTACTGGAGACAAAAGACCAAATCTGGTGCTAACTCATCCAACCATCTTCCGTTTTTTAACTTTGGGTGTAAAACCGAATGTTTTTAGTTTTTTCGTTTTACTGCTGGTTGTGGAACGAAGCGTCTTTTTTTTTAAGTTGATTCTCTCATATAGGAGTCATGTATTGATCTCAGAGACGTATGGGTTCACTAAAACCTGTGGTATAGAAAGTATATCTAGATAACGACTTGTTAATGTACATATATTGATCCGTATCAAATGTGTATATATATCTATATTTTTTAATTTGATTTTAATTGTGTGGTTCAGATTACTAAAGTATCCCGAGGCTTGGGCTCGTTTATTTTTACAGGGTTGTTTTTTTTCTTGTAAAGTGGCTAAAAATGTGTTTAACCCTCGCCGATTTGCTTGAGCTCGCTATTCTGTTAGAACCACGGCATGACAACAAGCATTACTTTGAACATTTCATCTACCTTCCTTCGTTTCTTGTCTGTAGAAGGAGCACTCAGCTGGTCTCTCTCACTCCACCAGAAGCTACACTTGCTGCTGTCGTGGTAAAGTTGTTCTCTAAGATCACAAAGAGTAGCAGAGCAGATTGCACTTTTCTTTTAGAGTGGGGAACAATTGTGTGCAAGGTATGGTCTTTGTATCCGGGAATGTTGAACTTTATATCATGAAAAATAAAGATTTTAACTAAATGTCTGTTTCATATAGTGTGAAAATGTCGTGATGTGTTGAAGACAGCTTCCTGAGACATGATTTATATTTTATTTTATCAGATACAAATACTATTTGCACTAAAAGAAAATCAAACCAAACAGTGCAGTTATCGCAAATGTTTATTTTCTGTCACCCAGGCTCTAAAATGTTAACGTTTTGCTTGTCCGGGGATTTTAATAGGTCTTCCTCTGACGCGTCATGCTTTGCAACCATTTAGCTGCTGTAGCGGCTACAGAAAAGGAAAGATTTAGTGGGATTTAGTTTTAGATGACCGTGATGCTTTATACAAAGTGCCACATGAGGAAATAATTAAGTCTCAACCAAAGCGGAGCCCTAATAAATCCACGCTGCTATAAACGCACCATTACCCACTGGGGTCACAACTGATCACTTCCTTTTCTCAGCGAGTTACAAAATGCTGAATAGTTCTGCTGAATCAGACCTCCACTGACCTGCCCAGACATCTATCAAAACCCAGTGATGGTACAAATGAGATTATTTTAATGTAAATTAGCACTTAATTTTTGGATTTACAAATATAAACATGATCACATTCACCTGAGGGGATAGATTACATCACAATACCCAAAATACAACACCTAATGAATGATGTATATGTTTAAATTTTGTAACTATTTGAGAAGGTAATAAATGCCAGTATAGATAACCAGATATGTGTGTGTATTAAAGTCTGTAAGATCTGCTGCAGCTTCCTGCCACCGACTTGGGTTTTGAACCCCACCGACCACCCCGATAAATATTCACAGGCATTATTTGACCCAACGTCGAGGTACTGAAGAAATGAATAAATACAAACTGTAATAAAAAAACACCAAAAAAATAAATTAATGTTGAAATATTGATGCAAACCATATTAAACTAAACAAGGGGGGGGGGGAACAATG
>JAOXNZ010000001.1:11948848-11976131 GCA_028566095.1 Kryptolebias brasiliensis | reverse complement strand
CTGTGGCTACGAATACAGCATAAACTGTATGAGCAGAAATGAACCTGCTCCAACTCGACACAACAAAAACCTCTGCAGGCTTCTCTAAACCAAAGAAGTAACGCAGGCGCAAAACCACAGTTTCAGTAATAATTTCAAATGAAATTTAAAAATGAAATGAGACAACAAATGGCATCAAAAGAGCCAAGTTGAGGAAGTGAAAGAAGAAGCTGTCAGACCTGAAACTTTCCTGGGTTCTGCTCTTTCTTCACCTTCCCTCCCGATAAGAAGAGCCACGCACGGCCTCTGAGAGCTGGAGGGATTCCTTTCTGGCACCGCAGTCTCATCTGAAGCAAAGAAGAGTTTTAAATGACAAGTCTCAGAGGCAGGTTTGTTTAAACATAGCCCACAATATTCTGAAAAAGGTTTGGACTGAAATGCAAGTGGCTACAATTTGATAAAAGACAAAGCAGCATTCTTAGACAACAACATTTGAGGCTGATTACAAATATACAACGCACTATATAATTTAAGGTAATATAATGTTTGATTTCACCATATGTAAGCAAACAGATCAGCAAGGATGACAAGATGCATCTTTTTAGTAACCTCAATAAGAATTTTACCCTGAAGGATTCACAGTGAAGGTCTGATCTCATAAACATTGTAGTAGATTGAAAGAGAGTGGTTTTGACCAACGATTCCTAAATGCTGCATTACTTATATATAAAATATACAGACAATTCTTTGCTTGGCTCTGAATCTACAAGAGAAATATGGGATCCTTCAAATTGTACTGTTTGTTTACTGGGCTATGCAATTAAACCAAGTGCGTATCTCATGAAAGGCATTTTAGACAGAGCAGCTATAATCTTCGTGAACAATCATAAACCACAGTCGATGCAACAGACTGGTTCAGCAGAAGTACATATTTCACTAGGAGACTGGTTTGATTTGCAGTACCATTTTTTATTTCGAGATATAAAACTTGCACTCTTCTCAGAAGAGAGGTTTTGATGTTTTCACACCTAGTTTCAATTAAGGAAACACAGTAGATACTCAAAAACCTTGACTTTTATGGAACAAATTTGGACAAATCCACATTTTCTGTGTCCTCACACGAGACTCTCCAAGGCTTTCTTGCACTTGAATGCGTCTCTATGCTCACAGCACCTTTATTACACAATTATCTAACAGAAAGCCAGTGCAGCCCCACCCTGAATCTGAGACAGATAGTTTGTCACATGGTACACGGTGTGATAAACAAGGTTTTGTCCTGGCTTGCTGCTGAATCATGGAAATAGGGCGAAGCGCTGGATCGCTGAGAACACTTCACACACAGAACCCGCTAAACAAGTGGAGCTGCGAGCGAAGTGACTTTTCCTTGTGCAACCATATTCTCAGAAGCAAGGAAGTTTACATGTCAGCGATCACACTCTGTAAGATAAACAAAACACTTTGCTTTGATAGCTTGTGTTATCCATATCTGGTGCTGACCTTATTGAATCTCTTGATCATCCACTTGTCCCAGTGGGCGAGCATGTCCAGCCACTTCACCTCCCTTTGCCTGAGCACCTCCGGGGGCACGTCCTGAGCTCTGGCCGCACACACACGCAAAAAAAGTGCAAAAGTGTGAGTCTGTGTCTTGCAAATTAAATCGACGCTCAAGCAAACAAAACGGTTCAACGATCAAATGTCTTATTAAGCTGGTGTAAGAAACGACATGCAAGTTAATTTGTAGCAAATCATTGCTGCAGCAAGCCAGAAAGAAGCAACTGCAAATTCAGACAAAGTCCATTTAATTTCAATTTTACGCATCATGAAGACTGAACTGAGCTGCGCAACGTTTTCATGCAATCCACATAATGTCCTCCAAAAGAACAAGACGATGCAGGAAAGTCAAACCTACATTACACGTAATGGCTGAAGCTTTACTGAAGTGTGCAATTATCTCATTGGCACAAGCCTGTAATTGTCATCAAAGAGCTGCCCTTTTATTTATATATATATATATATTTATTTATTTATTTAGGAAAGTCTTCTGTCAGCTAAAAGTGCAGGTTAGATGTGGTGGATGAGGACAAAATGTTATGTACTACAGATTCAGCTTTCAACCCCCTTAAACGATTATAAGTTACTTTCATTGCCAAGCAGTGGAAGCTGAACTCCTGAGTATGAGACTATCTAGAGGCCGAGCCAAAAGAGGCCCTGCAGTAAAGAGCACCACAGCCGTGGCCTAAAGTCTGCCAAAACTCCAGAAAACATAAAACCTACTGCCAGCCAGCTACTGGCACAACTACTCCTCCTAATTTAGTGCTGCCATGTAGGATTCAGGCTGACTGTAAAAAAGGGGAGGAGAAGGAAAAGCTTTCTTAGAAAATATATAAATACTGCACCCTTGCTGAAAAGATATGAATGACTTTTAGAGACAACCAGACAAAGTGAAATGCTTTCTCAGCCTTCTTTATATTAAAAGAACTGGATTTAACATTACATAATAGGACTGGGTCGAACTATGTTGATTGTTGTCAATGCCTTTATCTGCGTGCTATTCTTTGGGTTGAAACTTACCAAACTAGGGGAGACAAATATGTAACATTAACACAAACACACACACACAGTGCCACGCAGCTGGTCGGGAGTCCTGCAGCTCGGAGATCAACTCAACATCACCAGCCTGACAACAAACCATCATAACAACACTGACCGCAACACTCCCAGCCCTGCTGCCCAGCGTGGCTCACACGGATCTCACTACCCATGTTTTACTCAGCCTGCAAAACAACATTCAGTGGGAATGAATCACTCGGACTTGGAACAAAACTTACGACTCCTCCGAGTACTGCTGAGCCCCGCCGATGAACCCATATTTATCGGTTTGCCTGTCGCTGGTGAAGCCGTTGATCTCCGAGTCGGACCCCAGGGAGCTTTCGTCGTCGATGTGGCTGCTGCTGATGGTCCTGATGCTCCTTGTGTCCGACGAGTAGCGGCCGTTCTCTGTTTTGGCCATGGCGGTGGTAGCGGGAGAGCTATCGGGCTAGCCAGGATAGCTAACGCCAGCAGAGAGCTTGTTGACAGCCCCTCAAAAAAAAAAAAAAAGAAAAGAAAAAAAGTCAGTTAAACTTCACGGACGCCATGACTTCTAGATGTGAATCAAATTTTCCTCCCCCGAGCGCCGCCGTCCTGCCCGCAAACACTTTTACGCCTCTTTCTTTGGGCCACATCAAACGGGTTAGCTTCCACGGCTAACTGAACTGTACTGAACAGCTAGCTAGCGCTGGGAAGCTAACGGTAAATTAGCCTTAACGTGCCAAGACGACAGAAAACTATTCTTAAAGTGACCCTACCTTGAACACGCCGATGCTACATTATCTTCTCGACTTTTACAAACACTACTGAGCTGTCAGCTGGGTAATCCACTAATTTATTAGGACCTAAGCTAATACTGGGTTGGAGCGCTGTCCTGTCATTTTCAGTAAGCTGACAGACTGCCTCGAACAGGCAGCAACCCAGTCTCCTGTCTTGGTATTTTACCCAAGTAATGTTATGGTTACCCCTAGTGGCTGCCTAGAAGAAATAAATAAATCCTGACTAGAAACCCAGTTTAGCCATTAAATTAGACGAAAATATTGTTATAATTACGAAATCTTACTCGTAAATATCACTGCTGTGGTGCCAGGTGCATCACGGTAACTTTGATTGTAGTTACATAATTTATACATTTACATGCAATTATATCAGACCAAACAAATTAATTGTTTTATTTTCTTTATTTAAAATAAATGAGCAATAAAGACAGCATTTTCCACCAACTTACTTGCTAATGCATTTTGTCTACATCATAAAAACAGGAGTCGAACCACATGGATGTCAAACAATAACATGCTGTTCAAGAACAACCTGCCCTTCACAAATGCACTATAATTCCAGAAATTACCATTACACCAACATGACAAGAATGAATGAAAAAACATCTGCTTTTCCTCTGAAGAGTGGCTCACTTCTTTCTTCCACCTCTCTCCTTCAGAGCCAAATGAATGATCGAACCATTGATCATGTTGTAATAAGCCAGAGAGTTGGAATCCTTGATGAAAATACCCTGTAATCCAGAAATTTATGAATTAGGTCATTTTAATAAATTCAGATTGAAAAAGCATGTGTAAAACTTCACACACAAGTTTACCTCATACTGTAACTTCTGTTTTCCAGCTGGCATGCCAGTAGCCTCGTGGATTTTGACTTTAATAACAGAAACCTGTGGAGACATTTCCTTTGTAAGTCGGCAACAACCAAGTATACGCTCACTAAAGGGTGATTAAGCAATAAAACCAACATGTACATACCTGGTCTGAAAGTGGGACGGTGAAATTCAGCACTTGGCCGTTTAGCTTCCATTCCGTCTTGTCCTGCATGTTTGGGACTTGTACTTTGACTGCCACAGGACCCTGGAGACATCAAGACAATAAAATAAATAAATCAATTTGTTGACCCAGTTTAAGTCTCACTTAGATCAAATTTTTAATAGGGGCCATATTTATTACTTTTAAATTTCCAAATATTACCAGTTTAGTTGGCAGAGTTTCATGTTATTTCCACACACAACAGAATATTTTCAGTGTTGCTCCAACAAACCTTGTTTCTACGAAGGAATTCTTCCTCCGGAATGAGGTTGTCCTCTGTCTTCATCTTCTTGGTGATGGGCTCGTCCTCATGAGGTGGGGGTGGGTGGGCAGGTGGTGCTGGAGCAGAGGGTGGTTGTGGCATTGGAGGAGCAGGGACAAAAGCTGAAAGAAGAAACAGTTTGAATTGAAAGAGAAAGATGGATAAGAAACATTTGTTTTCCAAATATCTATTTAGGGTCTTTCAGCATTTGGAAGCCTTCATCTTACTAGTTGGAACAACCATGGGAGGTGGTCTGGGAGCCATGATGTGGGATGCTGTTGGTGGCATGGGCACCACGTTGACACGGGGAGCAGGAATCATGGGAGGCATCGATGTTATAACTTGGCCTGGTGCAAGACGTACCATGGGAGCCACAGGGGGCCTTGGAATTACAGGAACAGCAGACAGGAGAGTGGTACGCACTGAAGGCGCCACCTGTATGGCACCCAGATTAGTAAATTAGAAAATACATATGCACAAAAATAATTTAACTATATATATATATTTGTAACTTACAGAGACTGGTGGGCGTGGCATTGTGGTGACTGGTGGACTAGGTTTAGGTATATTTGGTGCAGCAGAGGGAGTGGGAGGCGGCTGATGAATTTCACTCGGTTTGCTCGGGCCAATTTTCTCCTTAGTGTCATCCTCTCCCACCAGTCCTTTGGCCTTGTGAATGGCTTCAATCTGTTCCTGCAGAGTGATGTTGGCCTGCGCTGCCTGCTGGGTACGAGCCATGCTTCCCGAGTGACCATCCCAGGTAACCTGATGAAAGCAGAGAAACAAAAAGTTACAAACACAAGAAGAATTGTTAATAATCCAACTTTTCTGACAGTTTTGAAGACGAAAAGTGATCTGAAATGTCATCTCACCTTCTCCTCCGGCTTTTGAATTTCCTCTTCACCAATCTTCTTACCGATGGCTGTCTCCTCCACACCAAAGATATCTGTACGCCTCTCAGCAAGTTGTTTCAAGCTGCTCTCAATATCCAAACCAGGAGCATAGACCTCATCTTCGGTCTGCCTTTCTCTGATGCTTCGGTCTCTTTGTTCCAGCCAGCGAGGATCCAGCAGACCAATACGCATGTGCTCTTGCATCTTGCTGGCTGGAATCTTCTCACCGGTAATTGGTGAAACAAGGTACTCATCCGTAGTTGCAATTGAAGGCTGAGGCTTGGAAGCTGTGAGGAAAAAAAAGAATAAATACAGCGCAAGTTGAACAAACCCTCAACAAAGTAACAGCTTGTTATACATTTAAGTTTTCTTTCAACTGAGGAAGTAGGTTACCTTTGGGATCGTAATCCTTGCGAATGATAACCTGGTCTGGAGTTGGAGGCAAGGGAGGTGGCATGGGGTTGTCTGGTGGCAGTGGAGCTTTTACAGTTTCCTCTTCATCATCAGATCCCTGAAGAAGCGGTCATAATATTATTATTATTTCATTATTTTTATTAGTAATAGTGGCACTCATAAATGTACTCATGAATTGGCAACATGAATTACTTTAATAAATAGAAAATGAAAATTTATCAACCAACAGTTTTGTGACTGAAATTAAGTCCAAGTTGGACATTTTACAATTTGGTAGATAATCATTTCTAACCTCATCCATATCCTGCACTTGAGTGTCTTGATCAGGTTGAGAAGGTTGGCCTTGACCCCGATCTGGACGTTCATCTTCTTCATCCTCGCTCTCAACCTCCATCTCCACCTCCTCACTTTCTCCAAACTTCTCATAACGCTCTTGGATCAAGATGCGGGCACCCAGCTCCTCTGGGGTAGTAGGTGGTGGGAAGTGGCCTTGGAGAACAAATAAGCCAAAAAAAAATTAAACAATTCTTGCTTTATTCAAGGTTTACCTGATTAAGTCTACAGGTGTTGTACTACCTTGTTCATTGGGCTGGAAATCCACAGTCTCCACCACTACAAAGTCATGCCAGTCGATTTGGGCGTATGCTACCCGTTCTCTCTCCCTTTCCTCCTCCTCCTTCTTCCTCTCACGCTCCTGATACTTTGCCCACTCAACACGGTATCTCACCTGAAGTATATGACCAAAAATAAATAGTCAGAAGGACAAAACTGGCCATGAAATTAAATTTATTTTTACAACAGAAATTACCTGGTCCATGACCTCTTTTGGGTTTTCAGCCTCTTTCTTGAGTTTGATGAGTAGGCCTTTGGGAGGGATCAATATCTAAAGGTCAAAGGGCAAGATTAAGATGCAATTAAGTATCTTAAACCTAAAAGATGAAACCAATAAGAATCAGAAAAGCAGAATTTGTTGGGTCACCTTTGTGTACTGCTCGACCAATTTAGTGAAGTAGTTGAAGAGGCTGTGCTGTGGCCGCAAAAAGTCAAACTGGTAGTTTCTCTGTTCCTTCTGCATAAGCTGAGTGAGAAACTGACGTCCGTTGCGAGCAACAAACTGGGCAGTGAGCTTGACAACATCCAAATCAAATGCTGAGATTGATGGAGGATCTGCAATAAACTCAAACTCAGGGGGTGGCTCTTTGGGAATCACAGTCTCCTGAATCACCTGTGACTGCACCTAAGAAACACAATATTCCTCATTTTTAAAAAGAAAAAAAAAACCCACACACACACAAAACAATTTTAAGCATAAAAAAAGAAGAAGAAGAGTGGACTGTTTGTCTTACTTTTTGAGGGAGCTGCTGGGACTGCTGCAGAGCTTGCTGCTGCATGACCTTAGGCACAGCTGCAGACGGTTCTTGTGCTTTGCCCTCTTTAAATTCATTGACCTTGTGACGGTAATACGCATGATAGGGATCATTGGGGTTGAGGAAATTAAATTTTGGATTGTTGATCTCATTCTGACGGATCCTTGCTTCAAACTCAGGCCCATTCCTGCGAGAAACAAGTAAAGAGTATTATTGTAAATAAAAGCCAATTGAATGATTGTGCTTGAATTTTTTTTAGACATAAAAAGTATCAAACCTGGCAACAAAGCTGGCTGTCTTGTCGACTATATTTCGGACCTCAGGAGGCGGGTATATGATCCCAACAATGGGTTTGGTAGCAGGGGTTTCTTCTGCAGCTGCGTCATTCTGCTGACAAGATTTACATTTTGTTTATTAACCAACTCAATGTCAGATTTAATAAGCAAAATGTAAATAACTGCGATGCTTATCACAGACATCCAAACTTGAACCAAACAAAACACCAGTAGAACTACTAGTTATGGAGTCGTTTAAATAAAAAAAGCTCCATTCAAACCAGCAAAATAAAAAATATGTGATTATTGTTTTAATATTTGAGAAGGTAATGAAATGAATGGCAAAAACTACATGCGACTATGTTACCAAGTCAGCAGGTTTTACAAACTTACAATTAAAGAAAGTGTCAGCATTTGTTACTAGTTTATTACAAAAAAACAAACAAACAAACAAAAAAGAGAACTACAAAACTCCGGATGCTAACATGCTCACAAGCTATTCAACACCGGGTGGTAGCTGTTTCGGCATTTTAAATAGATTTTTTTTCAGAGTAAAGATAATCCAAACTTTTCCTTTTTTTTTCTCAGTAATATGTCGTTAAAACATTCGTTGTGGGATTAGTTTTCACCATTTGCTAACTTTGTAGCTTTACCTTGTTGGGCTCCGGCTGGACTATCTGAACGGGCCCAGGCGGCATGGTAGTGTCTTTTTATGAAAATCGACAGTTACCTGAAAATACAAAACCAACAAGAATAGTATATGTCATTTCAAAGTGGATTTATATTGTAAACTGCGTTCGAAATACAATATAGTTCAGTTAAAATAGATAATTCGTTGTGGTTCGATACTTACTGCGTCGCGCTGTCGTTCACAAATGGAGGCGTATTACTTCCGGAAATACGCAGCAAAGCATTGTGGGGCTTGAAGTGCAGTTTTTTTTTCCCCGTTACCAAGGATACACAGTGCCAACAGGTTTGTCGTTCTCGTTGCTCTTGTTGGGGAGAGAGAATATAAAAATAAAAGCTGTAGGACATGAGTCAGCTGTTAGGTCGTCAGGACTGTATCAAGAGCCTCCGAAAGGACCTGGTCGACATTCAGGGAGCGATTCTGGACGTGTTTTCCAGAACCGGACCGGTCTGCTTGACCTCTTGGAAGTTCCCCGACAAACTCTCCTGTAATCTGGATATGATGGCTCTGCTGGAGGAGTATGACTTTGTGGATGGAGAGGAGGCATTCAATCAGCACTCCCACATTGTTTTACTGGAGTTAGTGATTGACAGGTAACAAATAAAGTCACTTTTACATTATTAACAGAATAATTGTTTAAAGACTTGTATAAACACTATCCTTTCTCCTCCTCTACGGGAACAAGACTATTACTTCTTCTACAAAGTGTCAGTGCTTATGCTGAGCAACAGAGGGGCAGACACAGAAGAGAGCAGACCCAGCAGAAAGGATGCCTCTCAGTTGGTCTTGTGGTTAGGAACTACTGGTGTAATTTACTCAAGTTTACTAACAAGAAGGTAATTTTAGAAATGACAAATACTGTCTTAAAGTTAGCATGCTATATGATGAAACTCAGTGCTTTCTTATAATCTTTTTCCTTACAGGAGATCTTCACAGATATGACAAGACAGGAAAAAACAAAGACAGAGTCCCCTGTCTCTTCTATAAGTAGCTCTAGGACTGATTTTTGCAAACATTGTACATCTGCCTGGTGTTCAATAACCTCATTTACACGTCTACCCCAGAATAACATACCTTCCAGTCCCAGACACAACACCACATGTTATCCTAATGCTGAACAGCATCATGTAAGCTGCCAGACAACAGAATCATCCCTGATTCCCTGCAACGCATGTCATCAAGTGCAGTCCCTTTTGAGAAACACAGGGGATGCTTTGATAGATTTGTTTCAGAGTGAGGGTCTGCCCTCTTCTCTGCAGCCTCTCTCAGCAGCTATGGAGGACGCAGTGGATGTGGGACACATGACGGTGGGGGATGTCGCCCAGTGGGCCAACGAGCAGCTCAGGGACATGCGCCGACTGGCCAAACATCTTCAGGATGTCCGGGGAACGGTGCAGCCGCTGAAAGACAGACTTAATGTGGCTGAAACAGAACAGGACAGATTCAGGTCTCAGCTGGACAGAGCGCAGAAGGAGTTCAAGCAAAAGCTAGAAAAGCTCCAAACAAATGTTGTCCAGTCGGAGTTTTCTCTGCAGAAGGCTCAGAGGTCCTCAAAGGAAATAGAGCAAAGGCTACAAGATGAGCAACAACAGCTTAAGAAAGGTAGTTGATGCATTCATTTCCATTGTGATAGTTCACTGAAATCATATTTATTAGTACACGCTATTCTTTGAATTTTTGTAACAGAAAATTTGTCCCTGGAGGAGAGCAACAATCAACTGAAGGAGAAAGTAGTGCTGCAGCAAGATGCCTTACAAGAACTCAGTAAGGATACAGAATGTATTTTATCATCACTCAGATTCTATCTTCTTTTTTAACTGCATACTGAACCATTTTATTTACCAATAGAAACTCAAAACACTGAGCTACATAAGAAAGTGAAGAACCTGCAAGCGGAGAAGGAGACTTGTTGTACATTGCAACAAAGCGTCCAGCAGCTACAGACTCAACTTTCTGACACTCGGGTTCTTCTTGACAAGGAGAAGGCCAAGTACCTGAGTGCTTGCCGTCAACAAGAGGTCAGTGTCACCCCAAAGATCATTTGTCACCTTAATCAACAGATTTATGAAGGTGATTCTACAGGTTATTTAGTTTTTTTTTTTTATAATTGTGTATCTAGTCAATGCAGGCCAAGCAGAAGTCTCTGTTAGGCAGAGTCAGTTTTCTTGATGAAGAGTGTGAAGAGCTGCAGAGGCAGCTGGGAGAGAAAGAGGAGGTACAGATCACCTTACACAGTCAGCTGCAACAGATGTCAGAGGTGAAAGAACAACAGCAGGCCCAGCTCATTCAGCAACAGGTAAATGTGTCCTTAAATGGCCATGACTCACAGAAATACAATAAAATGACTATATTGACACATGGTAATTTGGTCTTTTCTCCCCTCTCCTCTCAGAATTTGTGTGAAAAGCTCCAAAGGGAGAAGCAGACAACAGAAACACATGTAGATGAGTTGAAGAAGCATGTGTCTGAACTGATGAATCATGTGCAAGCTTTAAGGGACAGGGAGAGGCAGCTGGTGGCTTTCCCAGAGCTCAATAACTGGGCTCGGGCCCAACCACAAAGTAGGCACAGTTAGTGGCTAACATTACCATTTCTATCTACATAAACTTGTTCAGTGTTGTTTTTTTAATCCTGTTAAGGCACCGATGTCCCTGTGCTCATCTAGGGCAGCAATGATGTTCTAACTTTCTGAGTGATAATTGAACACAGATTTCTTACAAAGTGTAAATCTTGTTTCCAGTCATGCACTAATTAGTTGCTTGTGTTTAGAGTATAGTGGCAGTATTTACATGCTTTGCTTTGTATATGACAGGTACAGGAAATGTGACTTTAGACATGGAGCAGCAGATGCAAGCGAACTGCATTCGTATAAAAGTTCTGGAGCAGGAAAATACAACACTGCGCAAAAGTCTTGAGAAACTGCGGCAAAGAGCTAAGCGTAATGGCCCCAGGGTAAGAATGTGCACAAGACCTCTGCGATTTTGCCTGATGGGTATTATACGTGGTTGTGTATTAACAATAGCTATTGGGGAAATTGTGTGTCTAAACAGGAGGCCTCGTCTCAGAAGACATGAAGCCACGACTAAAGTGGAACCAGTTGTCAGCCTGGGAGTTTCATGTGCAAGACCGGCCCTCCCCGAACAATACAGATACTATAATGTGATGTATTGTTTCAGTTCATTGGAAACTGTCTTTGTTAATCTGTATTTCATTAGATATCTTTTTCAGAAAACTTTAAGGCCTGTTAGTGCTGGTTAGCCATGAACCTTTTTCTTTTCTTTACAAAATTCATATTACGACAGATGGTAAAGATGGAGGTAGACCTAGGTGTGTATGTTAGTTTGTTCCCCTTTGTCTTCTGTGTGGTGCCAGAGGAAGAACACCAGCACAAAAAAGAGAGGAAAAAAAAACCCAGTAAGTGGTTTATAGTCAGCCAGGAGAGAGGATCAAGTGTCTGTCTTCCTTTGTTCCTGGAATTTTTGCTCTTCAAACCCTCCGCCTCGACACATTTCAGGCTGTGCACAAATACAGAGTTGCTAAGACACAAAAGAAAATCAGTCCATGGAAGTGTCAATAAATTCAAACAGAGGGACATAACTCTTTCTTCAGCTGACAACAATTACAAATAACTCATAACATTGCTTGATGTTTTTACTAGGAGTTTATTGTTTCTAGTGAGGCATTGAGACTGCTTCTTCTTTATTTCCTGATTGTGTCACTCTAAATTTGTCTAGAGTAAACCTGCTGTGTAGCTATAGAAGCAACATTGTTGTTTTAATGCCAATAAAACAGCACACTGATGCCTGGTGTTGTATTAGCTTTCAGGTTATATGATATGCTTCTCAAACAATCCGGATATGGCTGAATGGATGGCTTTCACTGCAGATGACTCACACAGTTCTGAGTAAAAAGCTAGCTGGAACAACCTTGAGTGTCACAAAGATAAAATAAAACCCAAGTGTATGTGTCTCTGTTGGAAAGCTCTTTCACAAGTGTAGAGAGAGGTAGTTTCCATGGAAATGGAGGTGCTGAGCTGTAGATGCTTGTGTCTTTGCCTCCCACTTTGTGAGGCTTGAAAAGCGAACATGAAGCGAGATGCCACGAGGGCAGCAAAGTTTAACTGCAAGCCCATGGTTAAGTTTTCTAATCATCGTAGCATGAATACTCTGACAGTTCATTAAGATCAGCTTAACACGTACCCGATCTGTTGTTTCATTCACTAAGCAGACAGCTCATGACTGGGCGGGTGAGTCAGACGCCTGCGTTAACTACAGATTTGGTTTGTCAGGCATGGAACTGAAATCTTAAATTATTTCCCCCAGTTTATAGACACCAAGAAAAATAACTAAATAGTTCATTTATATAGATAAAAAGCTTTCGTGACGTTACGTCAAAATCAATCGTTCTACATCAGCTTCACATATACTTTATATATTCAATCCAAATGAATTACACTGTACTTTGAACAGTTATATAGATATAGTTATTTATAGCTGTATATAGAAGGATCCCTCTGGATCTGGAGTGAGTCTCTGCCTCAAGCAGAGGAGTTCAAGTATCTGGGAGTCTTGTTCACCATGAGGGATGGATCCGGACCTCATCTGCATTAATGACAACTTTGGTCGTAGAGAAGAAGAAGCTGAGCCCAAAAGCAAAGCACTCAATTTACCGGTTCACCTGTTCCAACCCTCACTATGGTCATGAGATATGGATCATGACCTAAAGAATGACATCCCAATGCAAGAGGCTGAAATGAGCTTTCTCCATGTATGATGGCCAGGTTCTGCTTTAGAGATAAGGTGAGGAACTCTGTCATCCATGGGGGAAGCTCGGAGTAGAGCTTCTGGATGGATGGACACTTGCAAGGGAGTAATACGCATAACTAGGATACAATCTGTGTAAATGTAACCTATAATGTGAGGGAAACACGCCTGAATTCAAGCGCTTATGTGTCGTGATGACTGGAGATGTTGCCTACTAATAACAATATTCCATAACTGAATTTTTCAATGCTGCTGCAAAACATTTATTGATTTATTTTTTTGTCTTTTGCTGTTTACACAAACATACATTATAACATAAGGATAGGAGATGTGCAAATACAGAGTACAATGCAGTTTAGAAGTAAGAGAAGTCTGGTCACTGACATGTGCTTCCTGGGATACAAAAAAAAAAAGAAGACAAAAAAGGTTCAGCTTTAAAAAAAAAGCACCACAGTATAAATTTATGCCACTAGCCCTGACATCTAAAGCATAACCGTGAAACAAAACCGCTGCACAACAGTTTGTAAACTGTGCAAAGTTGTATAAAATTCTCTTGAACCTGACTCCTTTTTGAAACAGTGCCAAAATGCCTCCTTCTGTACATTGCACATTTGATCTTCCTTTTTCTTTTTGGTTTAACAAGTCCAGAGCAGGACCGTTATACTGTGATATAGTTTGTTATCTTACCAGTTAAATAAATAAAACAATTAAACCAATCAGACTGACAACCTCACCTTCGGAGCGCGGGCCTCCACTGGTAACAGGATTAGCATTTTTAAGGCCATTGGTTTCTTACATGACATGCAAAAACAAACTGAAATCTTTAAAAACTGTACTGACATGGTTTTACATTTAGGATAAAACAAAGCCTCGCTTACTGAAAGGAGTGCAGCTTTTGGGAATGTTTCTCCACGTCATGGGAGTGTTTTCACACGGATGGATTTTTTCTAATCTAGGTCAGGCGGCAGACTGGCAACAGAGATGGCTGCAGGGATTACAGAGGCCTCGGAGAGACGAAGCAGCTCTCAGCTTTACTGTAATCAATGCCTGCCTGACAATATTTGTGCAGACAGATTTGTGCTTGCCCACACACTTTTCTTTACAGTTACTCCTCAGGTTGTCTTCAATAAATCAGTCGTGTGATCTCAGTCTTATATCATTTTGTGTTAAATAATCTCATGCCATCAGGAAAAGAGGGGGGGGACTGCCTTCTAAAGGTGCGTGGGGAAAAAAGGCTGCTCACGTGCTCAAGATATGTACTCCGAAAAAAGAGCAGGGGCTCACGAGATGAGATTTCAGAGATCATGTGAAAAGAGTTCAGCCTCATAAAAAATGAACACAGTTTACAGAGTTATCCTGACAGAGATACACGTAAAGAAAACATGCTGCTGGGAAAAACAACAAAGGAACGCGACAACAGCAGAAAATATTCAGACGCATCAATGGAAAACACTAATACTACTATTAGAAAAATAAATAAATTATTTTAACGGATTAAATATGTTTCAGAAACTGCTAAAAGGATCAAAGGGAGATTAACTGAATGGATTTTAATGAATAAAGCGCGTCGTTTCTTATGAACTGTGCAGTCCTTCGCTTCTAACTAAAGGGGCTTGTTGTGGGCAGAACAAAGGAAGCCCGTCTAAGTTCGTAGGTTTATAAACTATGTGTACAAATGTACAAAAGGACAAGGAATGCATTTCATTGACAAAACAAGAGCACAGTTTATGAACTTAAAGAACAAGTTTCCACACACATACATACTGTCTTCAGCAGGCCCCAGGCAGGATCTGTAGCTTACTGTTGCTTAAGATTTATTTTTTTTTATTTTTTCAAAAAATGTGGATTGTTTTCTATTTAAAAATATGTGTCTTTTCCAGCTCTAGAGATATAAATTGGAAATGTGTGTATGCGTGTGTGTGTGTGTGTTGGGGGGCATCCTTCACTGTTAATAAAGGCACCTTCTATGTGATGCATGAACCTGGATTTGGACAAACTGGCAGGTTGCAAGAGAAGAGCTGGGTTTTAAGGACATAACACAACTTCGATGCTAACAGGGCAGTAATAAAGTTCTCTACTGTACATTTGATTATTACAAGATATACAAGTGTGCTTAGCGGTAAGACAGCGTGCTTCCCAACTGATGGTGAAGATACGTTTGCAGAGCAACGAGTACGGACTTAAAAGGAGTGAGATGCAGAAAGTACACGAGTAATAACACACTGTGCGTGGGAAACAACAGATAAAATCAGGCAGTTGTACCGGTGACTCACAGCGGTCACACATTATCTCTTTTCAGCGCTCTCTTCAGCTGTCGGCGTAGTGGAGGAGCTGATGCAGTGCGCTGAGGTGACCACTTGACCATCAGGCTGAACGTTCTGCACCGTCTCCACCAGGCTGCCGCTGGGAAGGACCACGTAGCGGGCGGCCATGTCTTTGGGCTGCAGGTCCCGTAGTCCCTCCTTACTGTGCCAGATCCCGTAGCCGAAATACACAATTAGACCTGAGAGCGGGACAGCAGGAAGCAATTTACTGCAGTGGTCATTTTAACCAATGCAGGGCATAGGTTAGGCAGGAGAAAAGCGAATACTTAGTGTGTCGTGTATTAGAAATCTTTATGTTGTTTGACTGGTAACATAATTAACGAACATGCAGTTGTTTATGTTATAATACTGAAATTTTCGAGATCTTTTTTGTCAGACTTTAGATAAACAATTACAGGAATGCAACTTAACATGCTGAGTTAAAATACCATCTATTAAAATAAGTCAAGCATGCTCATTAATGAGCTAAATAGCAGCTATTAATTTATAAGTAATTGTTTTAGTTTTAGTATACCTAGCTGTATTTTGATTATTTCATTTTAATATTGATATTTTGTTCACATGGTCTTGTATGGAGGTATTTATTACTTNNNNAGAACATTTTTAACTTTGCAGGTATTTAGTTACAAACCTAAGAATTTGGTATATGATCTAATAATTGTTTTCAATAATGTAGAATTACACAAATTATGACTTGTTGTGCTTTAATAACATTATAGCAACAAATTATATTGGCATACATATTAGTTTTGTAAAATAAATGTTAGTTTGAAGGCAGCTGGTTAGTTTTGTGTACACTGTATAAAAAACAAACAGAAAGCTGTTACCTCGTGCTGTTATTCTACAGCATTTTTAAAATGTTATTTTCGTTTTCTGAAAGAAAGACTTGATTGACATTTGTGGGATACCTACAATAGGTAGAATAAAATAAAAACCCTTCATTGACTACAAAAAAAAAAAGCAGATTAAGGCAGTCTTTTTTTTTAATGTTTTCACTAGAAATTGAATTTGTTTTTGACAGTATACTAGAAAAAAATAAAACATTTCTGACATTCAACTGATAAAATAAATCCAAAAACACAAATTAAACTTGAGTTTCCGACGACACATTCTGAACTAAAGTCAACGCTGTCATCCAGCAATAAAAACAAACTCAATAGCCCTCGTAATATCAAAGCTTCAGATTTGTTGCATTCATTGAAATCCAGAATATTGTATCAAATCTACTGTAGTATAGATTATGCTTCAATACTATATAAACATACTCTGAGTTGGACAACAAAATTTGATATTTTATTTTTTTTCTAAAAACAAACTGGTATGAAGGCTGAAAGTCTGTCTCTGTTTTAAGGGAGGAAAACCCAGTCAGACCAGAAAGCCCGTCAAGTTTAATATCCCTCAAGTGTGCATCTTGTTAACTTGCAGTAGGCCAACAGTGGTGTTTAAATGCTTTACTGATCCAGAGGAACCTTAACCTACTGCTGCTAATCATCTTTCTCCTGTGATCCAACCCTCCCTGACAGAACAGTAACATGGTTTGACCAACACCTACAACCTCAGAGCGCTGCTGACAAAACGACAAACTGAAGATGTTTGTGCAATTTCTGAACGTAACATTAAATACATTAAGTTCACTGGCAACAGACGGAAAGCATTCAAAATGCTTCCTGAGATAAGATTCACCTACAGGAGTCGAGTCAGCTTTTGATTTCAGTCCAGTATTTGTGTAGCGAAGACGCTAAGTGCTCATTTCTCACAGTAAATGCATTTAGAAACAAATAAGCCGCAGAAAAATGTGTTTGTTCTGATGCTGTTTTACCTATCGCAATCCACACAGTGAATCTAATCCAGGTTAGTAAGGTGAGCTTCATCATGAGAAAGACGTTGAGGAGGATACTGGCACCTGGAGTCAGTGGAACAAAAGGTACCTACAAAACAACAAAACTTTTGTCATTCTGTAGTCATACCTAATACAGTTATTGCAATGACAACTGGAGTGAAAAGACAGGGCAGTGACAACTCACCTGGAACGTTTTGGCGTTTTTTTGTGGCTCATGTATCCATATAAGTGCCAGGCTGAAAATGAAAGCAAAGCTGAAGATCACTAGGAGCATCGAGAAACTCCAGACAGGGAGCTGAAGCGGGTCGTTTCCAAACTCCAGCACAGCGCAGAGGGACACGGAGCTCACTATCAGCGTCATCACACTGAAGGCCACCACTTCACCTGGCTCACAGTCTCCCAGCAGCCTGTCCAGGTAGGGTTCCCAGCAGGCCTTCAGCTGCCCCACCCCACGCTGCTCTCCCGTCTTCTGTCTCTCCACCAGCTGGAGTTTGTCAGAGAAGGACTCGTATTGCTTGAGCTCCTCGCTGTCCTCAGCTATGGTCTGAGACTCTGCGGGGGGAGGTGAAAGCTCAGCGTTGGGGTTGGGAGACGAGGAAGTGGTGCTCTTGGAGTTGGTCTTCTCAGGCTGGAAGCGCAGCACAATCACACTCGCTGCCACAAAGGTGTACGCCAGGAGAGTGCCGATAGATAAGAACTGAACCAAGGCCTCTAGGTCAAAGATCAAAGCCAAGGTGGCCATGAGGACTCCAAACACCAGAATAGCATTGACAGGAACTTTGGTAAGGGGATTGACCCTCGCAAAAATGGAGAAGAACAATCCATCATCTGCCATGGCGTACACAATTCGAGGAAGGGAGAAGAGATTACAGAGAAGGACGGTGTTCATGGCTAAAAATGAGAATAAAGAGAACATAAGTTGTACTAAAGGACAGAGAAGTCAAGACTGCTGCTAAATCTAATATATTAAAAGCTGTTTAAACTACATGCTTTAGTTAGATGTTGATGACACTCACCACAGATGGAACCTACAGCCACAACAATTCCAGCCCAACTGTAACCACGACGGAAAAAGGCATCTGCCAGAGCTGAGTTGGGATCCAGGGTACGCCAGGGTACCATCAACGTGAGCACGGTGGAGACCAGGATGTAGGCCGTTGCTGCGAGTCCAAGGGAGATAGCAGTGGCAACAGGAACAGCCTTCTGCGGATTCTTTGCCTCTTCACTTGAGGAAGCGATGACGTCAAAACCTACAAAAGCGTAGAAGCAAGTGGCAGAGCCCGCCAGGATGCCAGACAGCCCATAAGGTGCAAAGCCTCCTTGCTCTTGGCTCCAGTTGCTTGGGTCAGCCAGCATGAATCCAAAGACCAAGATAAAAGCAATGACACACATGCTAATGGTGGAGAAGATGTGGTTTAGATAGGAGGACACTTGGACTCCAAAGGAAATGAAGGCTGAGGCAACTATAAGAACTCCTGCTGCTAGTAGGTCGGGGTAATGGGCAAGAAAGGGCACATTCCACTGCATGATGTGTGTTTCTGTGAAGTTTTGGATAGCGTGGTTAAAAATGGAGTCTAGGTAGCCACTCCAGGCCCGCGCTACAGCAGCCCCGCCGATCATGTTCTCCAGGATCACGTTCCAACCGATGAGAAAGGCCCAGACTTCTCCAACGGAGACATAGGTGAACATGTAAGCAGATCCTGTTTTGGGAATGCGCGCTCCAAACTCTGCATAACAAAAGGCAGCCAGCAAGGAAGCAAAACCTGCAAAAACGAAGGACAGAATGACCGCTGGTCCGGCCTTGTCTTTGGCCACCGTTCCTGTCAGGACATAGAGCCCTGAGCCCACCATGCCACCAACACCCATCAGAGTCAGGTCCAGGGTGGAGAGGCAGCGTTTCAGAGACGTCGCCATCATGTCACCGTCCAGTGTCTTGAGCCGGTTCAGCCTCTGACAAAGGCGCACAGCGGGCGCGCAGCCTCTCGGACAAGTTGCCATAGCTACGGCTGTGTTAGACAGGCTTGCAGAGGGTGGGTCGGCGTTTGAAGCTGTCACACTGGATCCATTACCTGTCTATGAAGATGACCTGAAAGACAAAGCCCAATATTTACAAAGGGTACATAATGAGAACATGCCCAAGATGGGCTTTCAGATTAAACAAAGAGATAGCAATTTAATCCGTTTAAGCCATACTTTCTCCCCCACAAAAAACAAACAAACAAACAAAACGTGATCTGACTGACAGAGATGTAGTTTCCAACTAAAAAAGGTCTAATATCTCCATGTCCTTTTGTCTTTAAAAACAAAAACGTTTAAAATTCATTACAGCTTAAGGAATAACGTGACTTATATGTCTTATAGGCGACTTCTACGTCGTATAGTGTGGCACTCCTCCCACCATCCAGCAGGCCAGTCCACGTCACCTAAAGGCGCATCGCTCATGTGTGAAATGATGGCGCTTATCTTTCTTTTCATGTTTGAGATGTTCTGCCTTTCCATCGCAGTGTTCCTCCTACGGCATCATCACCAGGACATCATCCGACTCCTGGCCTTGACAAACATATGGCTGCCTCCTTTATCATTACGTAACGCTTTATTCTCCCGGACAGACACAGGAGCGCTGTCAATAAATAAAGCGCGCGGCTCGTTCTGCTCCAGGCTACATTCTCAAGCAGGTGTACCCTCGGTTAAATAAGAGAGATATAGAATGTGGCGACGTTGTTTTAAAGGCCACATGAATAATTTATAACAAAATGGGAAAGAGCGGAGCGCACCTCTCTGTTGTTGTGCTGCGTCGCACTTTGTGGCGGTGCGCGACTGTTTCGCTCCTCTTCAGACTCACAGCGGACGAGGCACGGAAACACGAACTGCAAATAAATACCTTTTCTGCTCAGAGGTTGCCATCTTTGCTCCTGGTCTGGCTCGGCGCTGTTAGAAGTTACCCGACCGCATCATCCTCCTCACCATCCGGTGATGGAGCAGGAGGCGCACCGAGGAGGACTAAAACCAAGGAGCCGTGCCTGGGCTGCGTCTTAAAGGTACAGGCACCCTTTTTTAGCTTACAGCTCTGCGAGGGGGGAGGGGGGCCACGCCCACCCAGAGATTACCCCCAGGAGCCGTACAGGTGGAAAAAAAAAAAAAGAAAAAAAAAGTCATGTTTGCAGTTTAATAGGTCAAATAAATGTCATAAGAGCAAAATATTACATTTTATATACTGAATGAGGCAATTTCGCAAATAGGCCAACAGATGAACAGCTGTACTTAAATGCAAGGGATTCAATTAGCTGTGCAGCATACATACAAAATTCATCGGCTGAGGCTTGTGATGGAAAGACTACATTTTCTGTCAGCTAGTATGAGTTATTTGTGGCCATTTACTTCTCCTTTAGTGCGTTTGGAACAATGCATTAGATTGTTGATCACAGAGGAAGCTGAACAGAGTGAGGCTGGAAATGCTAAATTGTCTTTTTATGCATTTATATAAGCTTTAAGGTAGTGTCTTTTACACCACCAGATCCTCATGATGGAAGAAATGATCAGTTAAGCTTGTTGTGATATACGGTGCAGAGCAAAAGCGTAAAACAGACTTGGTGGTGCTAGAGAAATAACCTTGACCTGCTTATTTGCTCCACAAAATCCTAAACTGCAGCTGAATACATTTAAAGCATTTCAATTTTTCACCCTTTCATTTTGGAATGAGCACATTTTCCTTCATAGAAAGGATGAGGAAACCTTTATTGCAACCTTTCACGTCACAAATCTTTTTGTGTTTAAAAAAAATCTTGTCAGTTTAAGGAGTAAAAGCAGCACAACCAAATAAATACCAGCTCCTGCTGCTGGTTGGTGTCATCCTGTTTGTCAATTCACCAACAGCAGGAAACATGAAGAATATCCAACAAGGCTGATGTTTGGTTAATATATCTGTGCCTCCACATTTAAAACAAATGCAGCAGTCATACACTTTTTTTTTTTTTTTAAATCTACAAATGTCTTCTTTTTTTTTGTTCTGGTGCAAGCTGCAGTTATTAACTATATATGTGTGTATAAAAAGATTAACAAGCATGTTTATGTTGCTTCTTTTATGTGTGATAAACTTTAACGGGACTGACATTTGAGGAACAGAAAAATAAATGTACCGATTGCACTTTATTTGCATCTCGAATGCCTAAACAACTAATTTTTAAAATTCAGTGCCAGTAAATACCAGTGGTAGTAAAAATACGAACTGTATATATAATATGGTACAACTGTGGTGACATAAAATCAGTCCAAAATCAGGGCAATATTACTAGAACTGAACTATCACACTTCACATTTCATTTTCTTTTTATGCCTACCTGTCAACTCACGGTGCTTCTTATATTCTTTTGGGTGGAAGAACAGCAGGATTTAGACTTTAATATGTATTTTAATCATTGTCACACTGCATATATAATCAATCAGATGGTACTTAGAGATGAAAAAGACTTAAAACATCTAAGTGCCTGAAATGTGCAAACACCAAGAAACTTTATAACACTGGGTAATTGTGCTTTAACTAGATGTCTATCAGATTTACTATTCTGTATGTACTTGCCTGCACTGAATGCCTTCAAATCTACCTGTTATACCATCTAATCATCCAACAATATCCCATGGCTATAATTTCAGTGTATTTGGAAAAATCCTAACCGAGTAAAACAACAAAATTTGAGTATTAAAATGATAAAACGTGTCAAAATATAAGCATGATATTTTTCACTGCCAGATAGTCACTGTAGTAATCTACACTCTTCAGCAAGCTAGGGCTATTTTCAAGCAAGTGCAAATTCTAATTTCTTAGTATTTTGTTTGTCATGCCTCTTGTTCGAGAGTCCATCACTACTTTCCCCACTTTTTCTTTTTCAGGTCACAGAAGGAGCTGGTGCCATTTTCCAGTGGTGATTGTGAGAGGCGAGGTACAAGCTGGACAGGTCGCGAGTCCATCAGAGACACAGAGAGACAAACAATTGTTCACGCTCTCACTCACACTTAGGAACAATTTAGAATTACTAGTTAACTTAACCAAACTTAACATGCATGGTTTTGGTCTGTGTTTTTGGCCTGGAGAAAACCTGTGCAAGAGGTGAAAATGCAATCTTCACACAGAAAGGCCAGGAGGTGAACCTGCAGCCTTCTTGCTGTGAGGCGACAGCTCTAACCACCGCACCGCCATGCCGCCCTGGTTTGAGAGTATTACAATAAAACCGGCTCAAAACAGTCCTCAAAAACATTCCCAAATTGCTGTGAATAAATACCTGTCTGTGTGCAATTCATTAATGAAGCACTGAAGCAGTAAATATTACTAATAACAGCTAGAAATAGTCTTTAAATACTGATAGTTTGAACTCTTGTAGCCTCAGCCTTCTGACATTTATGCCATTGCATTTGTTCCAAGTTCTCTTTGTGAAAAAGTGAATTATTTTTTCTGAACCAGAACATTTAAGAGATGTATCAAAATTCTAAATCTAACCAAACAAAATTACACAACCCGATCAAATGAGCAATTTATATCAAATACATGTTTAGAAATACAATTTCATTTACAACCAAAGCAGCACTACACATTACTTACAGATAAACTCAATGTTCCAAGGTCATAAACAGAGCAAACCTTTCTGTACTGAGCAACAAGTGGAACACAAGTGTTGTTTCTCAAACTAGCACCTCAGGGCAAATAAATAAATAAATACTGGGCTGCTTACTTTTCCAAATGGAAACAAAATATATTTTGTGCCCCAAAAGACTCTTAAGAAGACTCACCCCGCTTTCAAGTCACAGCTTTAGTAACATCTACATTCATCAGATTGCGTCCCTAAGCATGTTTGCATCATTTAAATTGTGACTAAATAATTTACTTTTTTTCCGTATTGAGACCGGTGACAAACAGAGAACGTGTTCAGCACTTTGTGAACTTCCCACTAATAAGAGACAGCTGGCTGATGCAAGCTGAATCTCACTTATCATAAGATGATATGAACTTAGGTTCTCATGGTCCATAGTGTAATTAATGTTCCTTTTGACACTACTGGGCCTCTGTCCTATTTCTCATTGTAGTCCAGATTGCGACTCCTTCTGCTGAAGTTTAAGAATCAGTTCAAGGAGGTTCATCTGCATCGTCAGCTCCTGAAACACAGTTAGTGAGGACATAAGCTGTCTTTTCTATAGTTGTAGCTCTAAGAAGTGTTTTATTTGCACCGAGGGAACAGTTGTTGACGTTCACCTGAGGATTGGTGGTGATATAGAATCCAGGAACTCCTGCCTTCTCCAGGGTGTTCTGCTGGTCTATCACTTTTTGATCGATTTCTGATACAATCTTCTTATCCATCATCCTTTGCTCCTCTCGCACTCGAACCTCCAGAGCCTGATAACCCACGTCACAGCTCGTAGTAAAGAAGAAAACAGCAGTACCACGATGTTTCTAAGTGAACAGAGGTTTTTGGACTTACCTCAAGCTCTCCTTGTTGGTTTGATTTGAGAAGTGCGAGGTTGTGAGACTTGCATGTCTGTAAAGCTTCTTTGTGTTTCCGCAGCATTTCTTGTTTAAGTGCTGCAAACAACGAGCAAACAGTCCATTTGTAAACAAAAACACAAAATGATGGGCTGGGTAGGAAAGCAGGCTTACAATTTGATAGAATTGTGGATTTGAGAGCACGAGGAGGCTTCTTGGGTGTATTTCTGCGAAGCAGAGCACAAACCTTGGTGTTCACAGTGCAGCTTCTGCCTTTGATTGTACAGATTTTTCTCTGTCAGGTGTTGGATATCCAGGAGGCCCTGCACAATCTCATACACTGTCCCATCTATGAGGGCTAGAGCCAGGTCACTCAGTGTGTTGTAGGACAAGCGCTGCTGGAAAGAGCTGACCGTGGAAAAAAAATGTAAGCAAAATAGAAAATCTGAATCAGGTCGAAGTTAGAACCATGGCACCGTTCGCGCTAAACAATGAATTCAGTGAGTGCTGTGAAAGAAGCGTGCCCTAAAGGTAACCACCATACCTTGGTAAATCTTTCACTAAGGTTTGCAGCTCAGATAACAAGTAGTAATGCCTTTCCTGTAGTTTAGTAGGATCACTGTCGATAACTCCAGGATAAATATCCATATTTTAAACTAGAAATAATAAAACAGCGTCAGACGTTGATCAGCACGTTAGCTAGCCAACATATTCGGTTAGCCTAATGTTCATGTTTTCACTGTTTAAAGTTCTTAGAAACAAAATTACTAAATTAATTAAAGGAGCCGCCTGGTCTGTATTTAATAAACAAAACTAAACTTAAGATGCAAAATCACTTTTTAAACAACAATACAAGCTTGTTCGCTGTAGCTACGGAGGTTTTTTTTTTCTTTGACATTCTAAGTAGGACCCCAAGTTGGTGGCTGTTAAGGTGCCTGTCTGTAATTTAGAGAGCGTATTTCACAACATGTTCGACAGATGGCGCACTGTATCAAAAAAAGTCACCACTCCTCTAATGAGCGTCCCCAGCGCCGAGGAGTAAAACCAGACGGACGAAATGTACATGTCTAACATGTATTGTAGATGTGACCATAAATAGGATTATTTAAAGAAAACCACAGTAATTTCATTAACAAAAAAGGATTTCAGACAAACGTCAAATTTAAAAAGAATGCGTTTGTGAACAATTTATCAGACACGTTCATATGGTACTGACGATTCGTGTATTTTAGCCACATTTAAAGAGGAGCGCTAAGAATTTTAAGGCTGTGCTATTTTTTTTTTCCTTTGGTTTAACCCGCTCCACTGACCGCGCTGTGACGCGCGCCCGTGTCGCGCGCCACTGGTGGGCAGAGCGCCGCCGTCACGAGCTGAGAAGGTGCCATGAAACGAAGAAAACTCACTTTCGGAGGAGAAGAACGCTATTTATAAGGGCGCGCGTGGCAACAGATGAGAGAGCGGATGAATAAATCACTCGGATGAAGATGGCCAAAAACACATCTCTGTACTTTCGGATTGTCGAAGGCAGGAGCCTCCCAGCCAAAGACGTGTAAGTAATTCCTGAATGAATGACACGCGCCTCTGTGCTCAAGTCTTATCTGATTGATTAACTGATACTAATCATGTTGGAGGGTGAAAAAAAACAAACAAAAAAACAGTTTCGGTGTCTCCTATTTGAAATGAACTGAAGGAATGACAGGTAAGAGAGCTGCAGGTCTTTATTTCCCTCATGTACTAACACAAATTTAGATAATTAAATGATAAGCATAAGGCAAACTGACTATGCTTATTCTCTCTCTGTGTTTTTTTAAAGATCTGGAACCAGTGATCCTTACTGCATTGTAAAAGTTGACAATGAAGTTGTGGCCAGGTGAGTTTTCTTTGATAAAACCTCCACCAACAGCTGGATTATCCTGCTCCCAAGTTAAAATGTCCGGATATGATATGAGTCTTTTTGCAGTTTATGTGCTGGCCTGTGTTTTCTTCAGCGCACATGTACAAGGTGTGTTTAGATGCCAGCAGCGTGGCCCCCTCCAACACAGAGAACCTGATACTAGTCTGGCCTTTAAACACCCTCAGGTAACCATGGAGAGGATGCATTAATTATTGCAGGAGCCACCTGTAGGAAAGGAGGATTCTGGGAGCTGAGAGCGGAATACACCTGTTCAGATGCTGGTTTGAATTTGAGTGTAAAAAAAATAAAATAAAAACTCCAGATTAAACTATAACGAATGCGGTAAATTTAGTGATGATAAGAGGTGCATTCTGTGGCTATTGTTCCATCTGGTGTGATGGAAAACGACACAGTGATTCACTGCAGGCGCTCGCGCTAATTATCTTGCACTTGTAGTGTTACTGGCCAACTGACTCTTGAGTGTGATGTTCATGGATGGTGAGGCTGGTGGATTGGGGTGGGAAGTAAGGGCTACACCGCAAACCGATTACTGTATCCATTATGTTGATGCGCTCGACCTCACGTTCCTGATTTCTGACAGGTGTTGTGTGAAAGTGGCACTTCAAAGTTTGTAAATTGTTCAGAATTTTCCTAATAGTTAAAAAAAAAAAAACCACTCATGCTGAGGAAAATTTATCAGACTAATTAATTGCACGAGGAAACTGATTCATTACTATTTATCTGTATGTGGCAACATTTGTTTTCAGTATTTGGCTCTAAAAGTTTCAGTAAATCATTGTCAGTTCTCTGGACAGAACGAATGAATCGCTCACTTCGCAGCACTTAAAGTCAGCATTTTGATGGCTGTTCCAAAACATCCGCTTTATTCTTCGCCCTTCATTTTTTAGTATAATGAATTCATGCTCTGGCTTGTTGTTTTGGTGCATGATTCAGTTGGTAAACAGGTGTTCACACTGTCCTTTTAACTTCACTTGTATAATTCAGAGTTTTATCAGTGATGACAAGATGAAGGCATGATGTTTCAAACCATGATGTTACAGTTTTTTTCTTTTTTCCAAACCTTACTCGTCTCCTTTAAACCAAAAACACCTTTCTAGCCCAGTCAAGCTACAATACCACTTGGCCGACAGCGTTTTGGTCTTGGCCGTGTGATCTTTATTAAAGTGCAGATGAGCAGCAGTGTTATATTAGTGATCAGTGGGTTTCTCCGTGCCATGCACGTTATTGTTGTCGGAGTTCTCATAAAGGGGATGACTTTGCTACATTTCCTGTCCTGATGAGCATGAAAATATATTTTTCTGAACTCACCAGACATCCTCCTTGTTCATGCCATAGCACTTTCTAAATCATGTGGAAAAATTTAGACTGGAAAACAAGACTCTCACTCACCTTTTATTAGCCCATTCGATTGGAAACAGTTGACTCCGGTTTACCCTTCAGTTTATCCTCTAACTTGATCCACCTCCTTTTTTTTTCTAGCAGTTAAAATACAAATGTTCAACTTTTGTATCATGTTATAATCCTCTGGGAAAACGCTTATTCTTAGTAGCTGTTGCATATTAATAATTAGAGATTAGACCCCCACTATTTATCCATCCATCCATCCATTTTCTTTAACCACTTCTCTATTCCGGGTCACGGGGAGCCGGTGCCTATCTCCAGCAGTCACTGTGCGAGAGGCGGGGGACACCCTG
>JAOXNZ010000001.1:11930329-11946342 GCA_028566095.1 Kryptolebias brasiliensis | reverse complement strand
GATACAATTTTTTATTATACAAACTATTTTTCTAGAATTTCAGCTGCAGCTTAAAAGAAATAGAATATTTACCCGAAACTTGCCATTCAACATTGAAAGGAGAAGGAAGCAAATACAGCAACAGGAAACAGCTGTGACAGAACTAACACCTTCATTAATAAAATTAGGTAAAAAGTGTTACTGAAGCAGGAAAAGTGCGAAGTACAAAACCGAGCAGGACTGACTGGACACAAGAAAATAAACTAGAAGAATCTGGAGAGAATTCATCAGGAAGGATGAATAAGTGTATTGATCCGACCAGATGTGCTTTTCATTTTAGTTAAAGGAACATAAACTAGTTAACTAGAATAAAGAACAACAAAATAAAGCAAACTAAAGACACAGAGGGGGAAACTTTCCAAAGGCAAAGACCAAGGAGAGCAAAACTGACAGATTAAAAAAAAGAAAATTAACCTCACAATACAAAGACACAAAATATAGATTCATAACTAGTGAAGTTTAACATCTGAGAATGATTAATGTTATAAAAAGGAGAAAGACAGTCAGACAGCAGCAGTTATGATGTGAAGAGTGAGCGTGTCCAGCTATGCTTCACATGGTGTTTATCATGTTATCTGTAGCGTCAGTACCAGCAGCAGCACCCTGTAAAGTACAGTTTTTATAGATGAACACGATTATCTAATGTAATAGGACTTTTGAGTTGCATGTTTTATTTTTTTTTTCAGCACGTCTTTGCTGTAAAAGTGAAGTAGAATCTACCCTGACAAATGAGACCAGTTTTATTAAGTAGCTTGATGGTGTATTTTTACAGCGTAGCTGAGTCGACAGCTCAACAAATAGTTTTTTTCTTTGTCTGAACGGGTAATTAGATGAAAAGTTCACGAGTATAAAAAGAGATGCAAACTACTAGTGGGACTCGGTAGGCCAGATTCAAATTTGTGAGCGAGCGCTCTTAACCTTTCTGCCGGTCAGATAAGGCTTTGTATGCCCACAGAGCGGAAAACAAGTTTCCGAACTTGTTTTCTGTTGTTAAACGGGTTGTGGAGCAACATTATTTACATATCTAAAATATTTATTTAAACCTGTACCAAAAAAAAAAAGGAAGGAAGCAAGGAAGGAAGGGGTTGTGATCCAAAGCAGAAAGTCACAGCTGTCGAAAATAGCAGAAGTACTTTAATATCTCGAGCATGGCTGCTCTCTTTGAGTCAGACAGATGCTGAAAAACTGACTGAACAGAAGTCCATCATGTTAGAGACCCATCACATTTTTAAATCAGTTTAAAAATGAATGTTTATCAGTTTGTGTGTATGTACTACGTATCGACTGTGTGTGTTTGGTTTGTGGTTTGTCTGTCTGTTAGCAAAATATCTCATGAATCAGGGGGGGAATCTGAATGAAACTCTTAGAAAGTCAGTCAGACAGCAGTGGTTATGATGTGAAGAGTGAGCGTGTCCAGCTATGCTTCACTGGTGTTCATTATGTTATGTTATGATGCACTTTTACAGCTGATTAACTTTTGGAGACAATCCAATTCAAGATAGTTGACACAACTAATAGACCTTAGCAAACACAAAAATAACTATAACCCAGTCAGGTTTACAGATTTTGAGCTAATATTTGGTGTGGTAGTAGCTGATGGTCATTTCCATCACGAACTCTGAGTACTGACAGATCACGCATGATCTTTGGTTGAAACCTTGGCATTCAAGGTGGTAGACAATATGCACTCCTTCAAAAAAATAAATAAAAAATGCTAGTTTCATTAATTATTGTGCATGACTTCACCTTGAATGGCACTACACAGACCTTTGACTTCCCCAACCCTCTCCCCCCGAAACCCTGCATTTATTTTAATTGTGTATTATTAAAATACATAAAATAATCAATTTATTGGTGAAATAAAACCTCAGAATCCCAGTTAAAATTTAATATCAACCAAGTTTTTCTAGCTGTTGATTCACAAGTTTTCCTGATCACTTCTTGTCATGGATTCTTAGTATATTGTTATGCATTTCTTACATTTAGAGTATTCCTGACTAAATGACCTGCTACGATACGATACGAATGGACAGTTTGAGCAAATATTTTGGCACCTCTTGTCCTCGTGCCTGTTTTCTTTTCTCATCGCTGTAATGAACAGCGGTTCTCTGTGTGGTCTGGCCAGGGATTGATAGCTGGTTGAACCTGACGAGGGTTGACCCCGACGAAGAAGTCCAAGGAGAGATCCACCTGAGTCTAGAGCTTCTTAAAGACACGAAGAAGAGCACGCTGCGTTGCCAAGTCATCGAAGCCAGGTAAAAAAAAACCACTCACTGCGGTGAAGTAGTGGGGGGGGGAAATGAAGTCGAATGAGTCACTGAAAATGACGGCCCGAATACCGGAGATGCAGGTATAACTATATTTGTTACGTAGACATAAAGTTTCTGTGGTTGAGCTACTTCTGAGCTGAGATCTTCTCATCATCACCCCTCAGGCCCCCACAGTGTCTTCTGAGTCACACTGCCACCATTGCACCACTCACCACCCCATCTGTGTGTCCCAGGCTCTGATCTCTCGCTCTCACTCGGGGCACTAATTAACTCGTCAATCAAGGCTTGACACTTGGATTTTCAACCAAGCTCAGATGGCTGTGAAGGAAGTTTGAAAAAAAAAAACAAAAAACAAAAAAAACCCACAGTGCTGTTGCTTTGCTTTGTTTTTCTATGTCTACTACACTGACTACTTTGATTTGCGGAACAGAAAGCTGAAGTTTGTTCAACTTCTTTCTTTTTTAATTTACTCTTAGCACTCTTGTTTCTGTCCACAGAGACGTGGCTCCGAGAGACATTTCCGGAACGTCGGATCCATTTGCTCGAGTTCTTTTCAACAACCACAGCGCGGAAACCTCGGTGAGTTCTGTAAACATTCAGGTACAGGATTTACTGCAGCCAGTAGCGTGTGTTCTTCTGTTGTAGTTGGCCATATTTTGATGGCCAAATCTTTAAAAAATATATGCTGCAAATCCCAATTCCAAAAAAAGCTCGGACAGCGCGGACGGAGTCATGCTTTTTAACTGTGTGCAGGATTTTGTTTTGCATCATCTAGTTGAAAAATGAAGACATCTCTGAAAATGTCTTGAAGACAGCTTATATTTTTCCAAAACCAAAACCTGCACAAACTCTTTCATTACAGAAGTGTAAATGACCTTTGCCCAGGGTACCAGCTAATATCAAGACCGCTTTAGATTTTGGATTTGTTGCCAAACGCAGTTTGGATGGTTGCACGTCACATTTATTTTCTTCCAAAAAGATGGTTGTTGGAAGTATGTGGCTAAAATTTGATAACCAGGTGTTTGGATTTTTTTTAAATTCTCTTTTGTAGATTAAGAAGAAGACCCGTTTCCCTCACTGGGGAGAGACGTTAGAGCTGGAGTTGGATGCAGAGGAGCTACGTGAGGAGGGGGCTGTCACCGTGGAGGTCTGGGACTGGGACATGGTGGGCAAAAACGACTTTCTGGGAAAGGTCAGGATTTCTGAATTTTCCTTCCCATGCCATATTTCTCAACGCAGAACAATAGTCTTTTGTTTTTGGCTGATATTGTATCCTTGTTTGCTCTGTCTGTCCGCAGGTGGAAATCCCTTTTGCTTGTTTGCGCAAGACACCTCTGTTGGAGGGCTGGTTTCGTTTGCTACCCTTGGGAAACAATGAGGTTGACACTAGGTGAGAATTAAGGGTGTGTTTGTCTGTTTAACATTTGGTCTTTGTGCACTTGTCATGTATTTTGCTTTTTAAAACCTTAACCAAAATGTAGTTGCTGTGTGTTGTTGTTGTTTTTGTTTTTTAGATGCACACAAGGAGAAAGTCGTTGCTCACCTTCACACTCTCTTTCATGCATTTAAATGAAGATTCACAGGTGTAGCACCAGGTCACTGACAGCATCTGTTTCTGCAGATAATTTTAGAACAAAGGGCTGGGTGAACTGCAAAAAGATAGGGTCAAAGTAAGGGGACTCTTACAGGCTCATTAGGAAAAGAGTCATGGCTTAGAGGGGTTCGGAGGGGAGCACAGCGATGAGCAGAATAGTAAACAAGAGTCAAATGCCATTGAAAATATACTCTGCCACCAGAAAGGAAGAAGGAGTGTAACCAAAATCTTTTGACAGTTTAATCGATTACAAAGCCTCTAGTTTTAGGAAAACGCCATCTCTGCTGACTAAAAAAATAAAACAATAACTTAGACTCAGTTTTGTTGTTTCAGCTAGATTTGAGAATAGCAGCATTTTTTTTTTGTTCAGCTAAAACATCAACAACATATCTGTAGTGTATATCAAATCAGCCCACCAAAATAATGCAAATGACTTTTTTTTTTTTTTTTGACGTTTAAGCTATTTCTTAAAGGGTCTCATTTGAAACCAGGAAATCTCCACCCGCTGCCATGTGTTGTTTGTCTCCAGTGGGAAGCTGGGAGCGCTGCGTCTGAAGGTGCGTTTGGTGGAGGATCGGATCTTGCCGTCCATGTACTACCAGCCCCTCATTGACCTTCTGGTTGAGTCGGTAATCTCCCCCGCAGAGGTCAGCATTGCAGCTCGTCCTCACTTCGGATGTCCATTTGTTCACCACCATCATGCCAAGAGACCGCTCCATGCATTACATTTCCCCCATCTGCTTTCCAAAAACACTTCAGTTCACGGCCCGTGACCTGAGTCCTCCTCTCCACAGGTGGAGGACAGCAGCGCCCTGGCCATGCTGGAGGACGTGACCACAATAGAGAGCAGACAGGATGTCGCCATGACTCTGGTGAAGATCTACCTGGGGCAAGGCCTCGTGGTGCCATTCCTTGATTACCTTAACACCCGGGAGGTCAACCACACAAGTAAGAGTACGGGACAAACAGGTTGGGCATAATTTTGGCTCTCTGAGGTGCTGCAAATTATAAAAAAAAAAAAACTAGGATTAAATGTTCATATGGAACTTGTAATGTAGATATTTAACATATAGTTCCATGTGTTGTTAAAGCTGAATAAAACACTCTTGCTTTTTACAGTGTCTGTTATAACGTTTGCTTACATATTTAAGCTTTAAACATTTTCTATGTAAAATTAAAGGCCTTGCATTCCTTGAAGGAATGCAGGTCTCCCACTGCCTTTCATGCCATCTAAGTTTATCTTCAGCAGTCAGTATAAGTCAGAGTTTGGTACCCTTTCTCAGTTCATTTTGTGAGGGCTGCTTCAGTTTAACTCTGATCTGACATTAAAGTCTCTGAACACCACAGTTATGGTCTGTGTGTGGGTGGTAAAAGCCCGCAAGCTCTATATTTACCACCCTGATTCCAGTTGTTTACTCGCGCCGACACTCTTTTCATAGCTTCTCCACGGTCTGGATTAGTCATGAGTTTTTTTTTTTTTTGTTGCTTTTGTTTTGTTTTTTGCCTCCGCACCATAGCCTCGAGATAATTCACACAGAGTTGTGCTCTGGTCTTTGGGCTCTGTTGGTGGAGTTTGAGATAATAAGCATAGTGCCCAAGTTTCCATAGCAACTCCACATGATCCAAATGGTAACTGCTTGATCAGGAATAGATGCTGCGAGCAGCCAGACATTAAAGTTAGGCACTGAGGGCAAGGCAAGAAAAATGTATTGTACAGCCACTGTGCAGCAATGAAAGCAGTCCTGCCGACTTTGTAGGAGGAAATAATTCACCTGACTAGTCAGTCCTGTCACCAGAGATGTTTTACTTCCACTGCTTAGAAGAATTTATGCTGATGTTGTAGCAAATTCAGGCTGCTATCTGTTGTGTCTCAGCTGATAAAAATGCATCAAACTGCATAATGTATAAAAATTAAGCCTTTGCCAAGGATGGGAGGAGTAAAAGACTTCACACAGTTTGACTAGTTTCCTGCTCACTGACACAATGATTCAGTCTGTGAAGTTTTAATCAGTGATTATGTGCCTGATGAGGCTTTTATAAATGCTGATTAATCTGCTTGTTAATTCAGTGCTGGGACCCTTTTTCCTCCTTTTTGTCTCTAATCAATAAACAAATGTTTTTTAATGTTTTTTTTTTTTTTTAGTACATTAGTTAAAAAAGACAGGAAATGAGCTAAAACTTATAAGCTTTTAATTAAAATCGCTTGAAAGTTTGCTAAAAATAGTACAATATTTTTTTTATTTCTGATTGAGAAAGTGATATTTAGAGCAATGCAAGCATGTTTTTTTTTTGCAATTCTTGCACTTTTCTGCAATTCAAATCTATGCGTGTCTAATTCTGAGCTGCTGTGTCCATGTATTTGTTTGAAATATTGCCTTTGCTACCATTGTGACATTTCTTTTTCTGTTTTGCACCTATAGCTGATCCAAACACTTTATTTCGCTCCAACTCACTTGCCTCCAAGGCCATGGAACAGTTCATGAAGGTGCGTTGAAATATCTGTTGTTTCTTTTTTCCAGAAGGAGTAAGTGATTTGAATTTTCTGTTTTTATTAGGAAAGCATGATTTCCCACTGAGATGTTAGTCACTGTTTGCAACTTTTGAAACCCCCAAATTAACTAAATGTACACTGAATCATTCCCAGTTAATAAGATCCCCTGCTGCCTCTTTCTGTGTGTTGTTTGCATCACTGAAATTAGTTGTTTTACGCTCACTGATGAAAAAGCAGCCAGACAGAGTAGTGAAAATGTAATGGAACTGCACATGTTAAAAGGTCATGCGACTGTATTACAATGATTACGATATCAAATTAATAATAAAGGAAGTACTGGCACATTGGCCTGAATGCAAGTAATAAGTCAGTGCTGAATGGAGTCATACAGGTCTTGTATCCTCACCTGCAGCAAGTTGTCCCACAGCTGTTGGAACTGGCCCTCTAGATCCAGCAGATTGGCATTAGGTAGACATTTATGTCTAATTTGATCCCAACAGATTCAATTAGAGAAAGACTGGAGTCATATGTAGATTGGTGTTGTCTTGTTAAAAGACTGTACCATTGTGCTGTCTCAGGAGGGGTAAGACATGTGGACTCAAGATGTCACTGACACTGTTCCATCAAGGGCCCCAGAATCACTATCAGAGATGTCCTGAAGTTATATCCTATGGCTCCCCACACTGTGAAGTCAGGAGAAACACTGGCGTGTCTCTCTGCAACATTGGCAGAATTGGTCCTCTCCCCTCTGTGCTGCTATATGAGGTCATTCGTGGTAATGCAGAACTGAAATTCATCACTGAACATGATAAGACACCACTCATCATCAGTCCATGTGTCTTAGTTATGGCCCCATTTCTGCTCTGGTATTAAAGGCAGCCTACACTGATGCCAGCTGACAAGACTGTGTGAAATGACACGAGGTGTTGTAAAGAGTACGGCACCTATGTCCAGATGGCACCACATTGTTCCATTTCTGTGCTTAAAACCTTTTTGAGTGTAGTTGATTTACAAACTTTTAAGCCAAGCCTTGCACCAGAGATGTAAATGAGATGCCTACAGTAAATGGTCCTTTTTTGCTGTCAGGCGGTTGGCATGCTGTACCTGCATGACGTGTTGAAACCCATCATCAATCGCATCTTTGATGAGAGGAAGTACATTGAGCTGGACCCGTGTAAGATTGACCTGAACCGCACAAGGTAAAACAAACCTAAAACCTTCTTCTGGATCATCATATCCCTGCAACAGAACACGTCCAAAACTGGTTTATAGGTTCTTGGCTTATGCTAAAAAAAAAAGAGAATTTTGGGTCATAGATTTTCTGTGTGCAGATCACAATACATGTGTTTAAATGGTCAAAAGAATGGGAGAAAGATATGAATGTGAGAAAATAAAAAGTAAAAAAAAAAAGGAGAGGGTTGTTGCTTGGCAACTGCTATGAGCCCCCTGAGATGTCTATCTATCCCTGACAAGGAGAAAGACCCAGGATCTAACATCCCCTGTGTCTGTAGCAGATATGCCTATTTTAATCCTATTTTTCCTTCACCCCTCCCTCAAAATACACCTTTGTTTTGGATATTTTCACTACTGCACTAAGCAAGCCTCCCCTGACATGTAATGGCATAACTGGGAGCAAGGAGGCTGTCACTTAAAAAAGAAGAACCTGTGCTTGGTTTGCTAGCTGGACTGATCCGTGCATAACTCAAACAAATTATAAAATTTCTTGCATTGTGTCAACTTCTGTGGGAAAATGGGTTTAGTGGTTTACCAACTGTCTTTGTCCCTGAAGACGCATTTCATTTAAGGGTGCAGTGTCTGAGGCAGAGATTCGGGACAGCAGCGTGGAGATGCTGCAGACCTATTTAACCAGCATCATTGAATCAATCGTGGCCTCGGTCGATCAGTGTCCTCCGGTTATGAGAGTGGCCTTCAAACAGCTGCACAAGAGAGTAGAGGAGCAATTTCCCGAGCCCGACAACGAGGTCAGTCTAAAGCTAAGCACGAAAAAGAAGAAAAAAAAAAAGAGAAGTTGAAAACACATTTTCAAAGCAAATGATTGTACTTGTAGGTCCTTAAAGAAAATTTCCTCGAGTCACAGATTTGTTTCTTGCCACCTTGATATTGACAGGATGTAAAATACCTGGCCATCAGTGGATTCTTCTTCCTGCGTTTCTTTGCTCCTGCTATCCTCACGCCAAAACTGTTCCACTTGAGAGACCAGCACGCTGACACCCGTACGAGCAGAACACTGTTACTACTGGCCAAGGTATGACTCAATGACTGAGACACTACTTTTAATCATTTATTCATATCCAGACATCACCCTTAAGTGAGTATAAAACAAATTGAGAAGCAGTGGGTGTTTTTGATGCATCGGTTGCACAAGCTGTGAGCTGTAAGTTTTATGGTAAAGATGTAACATAAAACTAATGTAGATATCCACAGTATTATCTTGAATACAGTCTTTATAGACACTGTTAGCAGAGAGACACAAGAGTCAGGCCATTTTATGACAAATAAAGGTCATACAAAACACATTTCTGCATCCCTGTGGTCCATTTCATTGTTTAACGAAAGCCTCTGCTCCATAAATAGATGAAACTACAGCAGATATGCACCACTAAGCAAATATTATTTTGGAAGTGCCAGGAATCCCACTTGGTTGAGTGTGACTGAGAGCTAACCACTCTCTAAGTGGATGTGACCTCATACATGTGACTAAAGATCATCACCGTGAATGTCTTTAAAAACAAACCCCCCTGTACGATCACACGTTGGTGAGTGAAGCATCTTTAATCTCCCACAAGTGGCTTCTGTGGCTCCTGTCCATGGCTCTGAAGTACTGTTGCCATGGGCCTTCTACTGAAAGAAGGAACGGGCTATTTTTACCTCTGTGTATGCAGAGACCAGACAGCGGTTCAAAGCCGAGCATCAGAGAGGGGAGTAGGTAGGGACTTCCTTCTTGCCGTAGGCCAGGTGTGGGCCGGACAAAGGGCCTCGCAGCATGCTTGGCCCCAAGGGACCCTTTTGATCTTTGACTTTGAGACCTGCTGTCAGTGAGTGGAGATTTGATGCGATGAAAGATGTTCGTGTAGAGCAGGTAAATGTGTGTGTGTGTGTGTTCTCCAGGCTCTACAAAGTGTCGGCAACTTGGGCCTTCAGCTGGGTCGCGGGAAGGAGCAGTGGATGGCACCTCTTCATCCCATCATCCTTCGCAGCGTGGCCTCTGTCAAGGACTTCCTGGACAAGCTGATCGACATAGATCATGACATTGGTAAGGCTGACGACACCGAACACATCACTCGACTTGTGATCAAAAGCCAGGTCCAGAGGTCTTGTTGTTTAGGCGAGTAGCTGCCACCAGGATGAAGTGAAACTCTGTGGTGAAATATTAATAACTAGCTGGAAGTCAGTAGAAGGGAGGACATTAATAATGAGCTGATGGGGAACTGGAGTGAGACGCCACGCGGGTTACTCAACATGTGCTGGCTGCTTTCCTACTATCATGCGTTAGTGATCCTGTTGTTGTGAAACATCTGCCCCTCTGTGACATATCATATGTCACTCTTGTTCCTCACGTCGCACCCTTTCTTTTCTATTAAACGACAGTTTGACATTTAGAGCCCTTCATGTGGATTTGTAGATCTTGCAGATTTAAGCACTTGTTAATCCTCTATAAGGTTGTCATCACGGTGTAAAACTAATTCTTGTTTTCTGTTTGGTTATCGACGCAGCACCACCATGTGCCTCTCAGGTTGAACATCTGCTTTCCTCTCCTCCCTGCAGTGTCTTCAGTGCCTCAGAGGGCTGTTTTTATGCCTTCAGTGACAGTCAAGGAGGGATACCTCCACAAACACAAAGCAGAGGGACCGCAGCTGCTCTCCCGCTTTGCCTTTAAGAAGCGCTACTTCTGGTTGACTAGTGAGACGTTGTCCTATGCCAAGACCTGTGATTGGCAGGTTGGTACTAAAGTTTTGTCTTACGCCAACATACAGTATTTATATTATTCATCTGCATTGCTTTTCATTTTGGAAAGCAGACTCGTGTGGTGTGGAGGTTTGCTTTGTTTCATGAGTGTGTTTGTTATTCTGTCACCTCATAAAATCTAGAAAGGCAAGTTAAAAATAAAAAATCTACTCTCTACCTGTGACATTTTTTTGGAAATTATTATCAAAAAAATAAATAATTAAAAGCCTTGCATTTCTTAAAGGAATGCATACCAGCCACCGGGTTTTGGAGTTTTGTCTAAGATCATCTTATGTTGAGAAATGATGGATTTGTAGCCGTTTTGATCAAATGCAATTGAAGGCGATATATTGGGGAGATTCTCATCTACTATCACATAATTTTAGTTCAGTATTTGTAAGATTGAGTTAAAGCCATATTTATGTTGGCTAATGTTGATTAGCTGTGGCGGCCATCTTATTTTGGATTAATTCCAAAAGTTCATCATTTGCAGATGTACATGTAGGGTTTACCTTTTGCAAACTTTATTCACATCTGTCCAGTAGTTCATGAGACATAAACTGCTCTGCCTTTGCCCTGAGGCAACAAGCGATAACTCTGGCTCATCTGTGAGGCCAAAGATGTGTGAAAGTAAATCATTCTTTTTAAAAGCTGATGCTTTAGAACCAGTCAGTGGTTATACCCTTTGATTGACATGTATGGCTCAAGCAGCTAAAAAATGAGGAAACCTTTCAGCCGTCTCCTTTTTGCCTTTGTGTATTTGTGTCGCTCTTCATTTGAGGTCATCATTAGTGCTACCTTCTAAAAAGGGTCTCCTCTCAGAGTCTATAAGAGAAAGAAGGAGCTGGGAACAGCCCGGTCCTGACCTCTAAAAAGCTCTCTCTTTGAGCTAGGTCCTGCTTTGTGCGACAGGAATAAAGGCGCGGGTTAATAGAAGGCTGTTGATATTCATACTAACATTGCTAATCAGTTCGCAGACAATGTCCTGGCTCCTTTCCACCATGTTTGGAGCACTCCATTTTCAGCGAGGCGAGCTCCTGTTGGAAGTGGCTGATTTACACTTAAAAGTAGCCTTCGCTGCCACTTCGTGTCCTTCCTCACAGCTTAATGTTTCATAGAGTATTTCTATAGCTATATGAGAAACTGCTTCGCTAATGTTCTTTGTGATCAAATGTCAGCTTAATCTAACTGAAACCATAATATAATTTGCCTCAGGGAGGAAGAAGAGACATCATTACTGGCATGTACGTTTTTGTGTTAATTGGTGTTGTGGTTTGTGGCTAACTTGTTGCAGGTGCGCTCTTCAATCCCCATTCAGTGTGTGTGCGCGGTGGAGAGGGTGGATGAGAATGCCTTTCAGCAGCAGAATGTAATGCAGGTCATTACCCAGGACAACGACGGACAGCTGCACACCATGTACATCCAGTGCAAGGTGCGTTCATACCGGCACCAGCCGCTCTCCGTCTTTTTCAGTTTGCAGCATTATGTCTGTGAGCTGTTATTTTGTAATGAATAGATAAAAGGGTTGCGTTGCTTTTCATTTAACTGACACATTTCTCCATTTGCTGACCACGTCCCCCCCCCCCTGGCTGAACAGAATGTGAATGAGCTGAACCAGTGGCTGTCTGCGATAAGGAAAGTCAGCATTTACAATGAGCACATGCTGACCTCTTTTCATCCGGGCGTTCATCGCAGCGGCAAGTGGACCTGCTGCCTGCAGGTGGACCGGGCTGGTAATCCTGCTAATAAAACCTCTAATGCTCCTGTGAGGACTCAGCGTGCGGCACGATTATCTCCGCATTGTCTCTTAAGGGTCTAAGAACATATGTGAATATGTGTAGAAGTAGGCTTAAGATGTAAAAGGATATTAGAATTAGCAGAACAGCCACTTGAACCCTTGTCCACTAACCTGTAGGTGGCTTCAGAGAACAAATGAGTTCAGGAGTTTAAACCATTTTTATTTCCTAAACCTTTAATTATCACCCACCACTGAAAAGTGAAGGTGGAAGACAATGTGCTTGACTGTAAGTGTCTGTGTTTCTTACCAAAATATCTCATGAACTACTGGACTAATTTTATAATCAATCTTTGGAGTCAACCTAAGTCAAGATGGCTACCACAGCTAATTGACCTTAAAAAAACACAAATATGGCTACAACTCAGTCAATTTTAAAGATATTGACCTACAAATCAGTGTGGTGGTATCTGAGAGCCATACCCAACACATAGTCCAAGTGCTACATATTGCAGCGGATCTTTGCTTAAACCTTGAGCATTAACTGTTGGAGTCAGCCCTGTTTGTCTGTTAGCAAAATATTTCATGAACCTCTAGACAAATTTGAATGAAACGCTCAGATATTAATGATTGAATGTTCATCTACAACTGATTTTCTTTTGAAGTTGATCCAATTCAAGATGGCCACCACAGCGGATCAACATTAGCCAACACGAAAATGGCTACATCCTGGTCAATTTTACTCATATTGAGATAAAACTTCGTGTGACAGTAGCTGAGTCATTCACAACAGATACGCCTGAGAAACACATTTTCTAGATTTGACTACAACTGTCATTTCTCACTACAAGATGATCTTAGTTTAAAACTCTGGCATTAAAGGTGAATAATAATAATAATAATAATAATAACATTCTTTTTCAAGGTTTTTAATCCTAGCTATGTTTTTTGCTGCTTCAGTGCAGAATAAACTTTGACCATAACACAGTTCTCTATCCAATGAACCTGCGGGCTACAGTTTGTGCATGGGATGACATTGTGATATGTTTCTTAGTACAATTAACGGCCATTATCTGTCTTTATGTTTGGAGCACCACTGTTTAATAAAAGGCTGTGTCTCAGTAACAGGCTGCAGCAGAACCCACTCAGCTGTGACCTTGGGGGACTGGAGCGACCCACTGGATCCCGACGTAGAAACTCAGATGATATACAAGCAACTCCTGCATGGCAGAGACGCACTCAGGTCAGTATCCTCCTACAGCTTCAGCCCTGCTGCAGCTTTATTACTGGACACTAGAGGGCTATGTTGTAGCACAGGAGCACACTGGTCTGCTGTTGCTGCTTCTTGGCTTGATCTGTCACTGCATGAAAAGGCAAATTCAGCCTCCAGGGAGGAGGCAGTGATGTTATGATAAGATTCTGACTGATACTGCAGGGAAAAGTATCTGGAGATGCCTGAAGCGGATCTATCGCCAAGCAATAAAGAAGAGAGGATAAACTCTGATATTCACCCAGGTGAGGATGAACTATATCTACAGAGGTATATTTAATAACGAGTGTGTTTATATATTACTTTGACTTCTCACAGTGCTTTGCTATATTGAAATGAACATGGATAAACTCTTCTTCTGTGCTTGTGTCTTGCAGATGGCGCAGAGTGCAACGTTCAGCTAATGAAGCCAGGTCAGAGTGTTGCCGCTCGGCTGCTGGCAGTGATAGAGGATCTGGAGCAGGCTCACGCTGCCTTCCAACAAAGGGAAAAAGAGGACGCCGCCTGTGTCATTCTGAATCCCTAGACTGCACACGTTCTGGGATCTATTATTGCCTGAAGGGGGGTGGGGTGGGGTGGAGGTGTTGGGGGAGGAAGAACATCAAAATAAGCGAGGATCAGCTACACACTCTCTCTTAAATGTAACAGGAGAAGAAGAAGAAGAAGAAGGAAAAAAAAAGGGGTCCACATGATGCAACGTCCTCCAGCTTTTAAGTTCATTTAAGGAGCAGCGGGAACTCAGCCGCTTTTAATCTTTTTCTGTATTCTGAGCGCCACAGATGACGGCGCCGGGAGGAGATTAAGATACTTGATGATAAAGGGGTGTGAGGAACTTTGAAGGATGACATGACTTGATATATATATTTTTTTTTCTTCTGTAGATAACAAGCAATCTGTTGCATGGCTTGCATGCACTTGTTCAATGTGAAAAGAAGCTTTTATATTTTAAGATTTTGTACAGAACTTCACTCTGTCACACGTTTTTATTCTAAAAGCTTCTTGTGTTGTAATATACAGTACCTGAATGTGAGATGTTTTGATATTTGTGTTTTGTGCTTTTATTGAGGCAGTTTATCACCACGGCCACAATGTAGCAGCGACAGTACCATTACAGGTTGTTATACCATGGTATTTTAAAATGGTGATGCAAATGCCTCAATTTAACGTTGCCTGTACAGTGAGCACAACTAGTATTATTTACATGTTGCTTTGGACCCTTTATACAAAACAATGTGCTTTCGTTCGGTGCTAACTTAAATCTGATGTCATTTGCATGTTTTTTTTTTTTTTTTTTTTTTAATGCTTTCCACTTGCTGTAGCCATTCTAAAAGTCATGAGGGTAAACGTTTACCGGACTCACAAGTGTCAGGATGTATTTGAGATGCCAACTTTTTACTTTTTAGAAACTTAATAAACAGAAAAATAGCATTCTTAAGTACTAAACTAAGTGAAATCATTACTCCAAGATCAAGCAGGTCTTTTCTTTGAAGAACAGAAAAGGTCAGAGGTCAGTGATTGTACTAGAGGTCAGATCTTTGCTTTAGGACACGGGTCTGCAACCTGTGGCTCTGGGGCCACATGCAGCTCTTTGGTTTATGTGCAGTGGTTCTTTGTCGCTTTGACCAAATCTATTTTGGAATTGAACTATATATAACTATGATAAGACAGATGTATGACAAGTCAATCTGATAATTATAAGAATTAAAAGTCAACATTTGCCTTTGATATAAAAGAACAAACTCACATAGTTCTGCATAGTTCACAGTTTAAATTTTACCAAAGAGGGTATAACACATGTATTTATTATTGCTAGAGCTATTGTTAGAGCTCTAACTTTAACATATAGAACTAATAATAAATGCCAACAGTTTGTTATAGTTTAATTTCAGAATGTATCAATGTTTTTGATATAGTATTTATTTAAAACCTACTGAGCTGTGTTATAGGTTTCACAGCATTGCTCTTTTGATTATAAAGGTTGCAGACCCTGATCTGGGTAAACCTCAGCAACCAGTCTGTCTACAGAGCACGAGATGTGAGTCTGATGCATCCATGAGGGACAAGCATTCTTCCTCTCAAGGTTTAGCACTACTGTATTTCTGCCAGGCATGATAGTTCCTTGACTCTGGTGTGCAAAAAATAAAATAAAATCACAATATTTGAGTTTGAAACAAGTAAGCAGAATATGAACTGATGACAAAAATTAAACATTTGAATATTTTAAGCAATGAGCATTAAAAAAATAACATTTTATATGGATTTTATTTGGTTTTGATGGGTTTAGGCTGATCATTGGGTCAATTTCTAAATAAGGTTTACAATTTGAATTTCAGCTTTTCTTTTTAATGACACTAAGCAAGCCACATCCTCAGGAAGCTAATTTTGATGTGTGTGTATCAAAGGACATACATTTTTAACCATTTACATAGAGTACCTTCCCAATTTTTGCTTTTGAAGAGTACAAAATGAGAATAAAATGAGAATGAACATATGAAATGTGTTAACTAAATGTCTTTTGGACATCAATTCATTCTCTATCAAAGACAGAAACAACTTTTCCAGTGATTTTGTACCTGTTTTTTTTTTTTTTTATGTATTTAAGCTTTTTAGCATGGGCTTTACTTATTTGCCATTTGACAGAACCTTTT
>JAOXNZ010000001.1:11904771-11915265 GCA_028566095.1 Kryptolebias brasiliensis | reverse complement strand
AAAGTATCCAAGGATACTCCAAGGATGGTGGAGGAAGGATTAGTTGTAGCTGCTGTGGAAACCATGGAAGGCAAAGGAACACCATGTTAAATACAAATATCAGAAGCTAATGAAGTCATGCAAAATACCCAAAACAAAACAAAAAAATGATTCTGCCCAGTGGGAGACTTTCAGTTTCACTTCAACAAACACTTAAGATTAAACCGTATCGAAATGCATCAAGGACAAGACGCCTCTCTTTATGTGTGCATGCATAATTCATGTTGTTCACAGTGATCAAACAACTCATTTACATCAGGAGAAGAAACAGGACCAGAAACCAAAGGAGCCACTAAAGATCACCATCAGTCCAGTTAAATAACCTGAACACATTAGAATCTGGGTTTCCTACTAAGGTAACATTTCTACAATAAATACAAGAACAAGACTAGCTGGAAAAATGCTTCACATAGAAATCCCAATTCTTATCACGTTTCTCATATTGAATCGTCTGATTCTCTTTTGAACTGATTATAAATTAGTGTCAGTCGCTACTAAAACTAGCCCTTATTTTATTTAATACGAAGCAGGAAAGAAGGAAAGAAATAAAGTCGGTCCTGTTTTCTCTGAAGGCAAACAGTCAGGCAAACTCTGGATTTTACAATGTTCCATTCAGAAAAAGCTTAATACCCAGACATACAGTATGTCTGCCATACACGGGGGTTAAAAGAAATGTAAGATGTCCGGCTGCAAACTGCATCACTTCAGCACACTTTCGTTGAATTCTGAATAGGCAGAAAGAAAAACTATCCCTTTCCATCACAAAAGGTCTTTGTTCATACAGAGAAACTGACAACAATGGCTTTAAAATTTATGAAACACACAAGTGGGCCAAGATCGGCCATACCAATGTGGTTCGGATTTTATCTTACAGGGAAAACTTCCCATCAGCTTAGAAAAACACAAAGATAAAAGTTGAAACCTAGTAATTTATTGCTCTTATTCTGATATGACCATTTCAAACATAAACTCCTGGTTTTCTTTGCTCACAGTAAACCTGCACAGATGTGGATATCAGAACTTTTTGTATCTAGTCGATTTTTAAATAAGGGATTGTCGGTTGTCTATTTAAAATCACACACCTAACAGATTTAAAGTGTTTGACATTTAAGCCTCCCCGCTCCTTCACGAACAACAGATTCTGTTGGCTCGCCCTCAGATTCAGGCAATCATTACACATCATCAGTGTAAACAATCGCGAACCTTTGGCGTTTCCTCTGAGATTCTGCTGCTCTTGCACTTCAGTTTGGACGAGGCACAACGAGTGTACCACAAAGAACCTTGTCCTCTCTGCATTTCTTTTGTGCTGCTCACTCAACTTTTTTCCTCTCCTTTTTGACCTGTGTTCACCTCTGCGCTCCCTACCCTGCATTTTCTTAGTTTTTTTTTTTGGTTTTTCCTTTTGGCATGGAAGAAAAATAAAATGTGCAAACCCTGCCAAAATCTCTGACAAGAGTTTGTCTTTTAAAAAGTGCCATGAAAGAGTTTGCTGTGAAGGTGCCACTGCCTTTCATACCACAGCTGGAGAGTATCATCTTGTGATGAAGATGATTGCTTTCTCAGAGTTTCATTAAAATCCATCATTTGTGACATGCTATGGAATCACTACAAACAATTTCTACATTTCTAGACACTAAAGGAAAGAAAGGATGTCATGAGTGCTTTTTAAACACAATTTTGGTGCAGGGAGTAAAGACAAGCTGTACAGTGTGTGTGTGTGTGTGTTGTGGGAGGATACACAAACAAATAACACCAACAATCTCCAAATTGCTTCAGTTTGGCCCACATAAGCACTCATGATTTATTTATTAGGTACAGTATTAATTCTCCTCCTAAAGGGGAGCACCAGAACAAAGTGGCGAAGCAGAGTGCGCCCTCTGGTCAGCATCAGGACGGCGTTCTGAACCCGAGCAGCTCGTAAGCACATCTGACCCACTACTAAGTTTTTTCTCATGATAGAAATCTCCGGCACCTGTCAGAAGACTGAAAGTAATGCAGCCTGAACTCTGTCAAACGCAAAAGGAAGTGGTTTGACTGAGTGAGGAGGCCTTTAAAACTAAAAAATCCCCCAGATATTTTTTGAAATTGCTCCTTTTTTCATTCTGCTACAAAATCTGCCTTTTCAGCATGCAGATAAGTTGATGCTATTATTCTTTGTCTTGCCTCCTGATCATAGTTTCATGTTTAGGTGACTAAAAGTTTATATTAAGAATCTAAAGCCTTTTATTTCTACTTATGCTTTCAGTGTAAAACATTTACATTAATCTTGAATTAACAAGCAGCTTGTCAGTATTTGCAGTCTAATCTAGAACAATTTTCAGCGCACAGCTAAAAATCTGGTGAGCAAATTTTCATTTTCATAAAATCATAGTATGAATTCTAAATTTCTGGACAACCAGTATTTTTTAAGCACAAATGCCAACAATTGTCAAGCTCATCGTTTTTTCTTGTTTTAATGTCAGTGAGGATGTGGGGGGTTTTCCCAAGTTGAAAAGATTGTTTTATGACTCAAAAGAAAGATCATTATCCGAGCTGCAGCCTCCATCATTACTGATGCACAGCTCATAACTTATGACTGTTTGTGCACAAAAAAATAAAATCATGCGCAGGTCTGTTTAAGTATTTTTGTATTATTTTAGCAGCTAAATTCTCTAATCAAAAAAGACACGACTGCTTTTAAACGTAAAGCGTAAAGCCGCAAAAATCAAGCCATGTAAACAAATCGCAGCGTGCGAAATACCCTCCTTACACCCGACACCAGTTGTATTAGGGTGTGGGTGTGTGAGAAAAAAATCTGATGTTTTACATTCTGCGTGGGTTCCTCTGTTATCTGTCTGCAGCACGCTCGTGGGAATGTGCGATGGAGTTCACGTTTCAGTTTGTGCGAGTGTGTGTGATTGCGAGCTCTCATGTCCTGCTGTGTGTTATGTTAACCACACTCATCCTGTACGTCGAGCCACTCGCCTGGGAACTGATCTGCTCTGCCTCCCCCCTTCCTCCTCCACCCCACATCTCTCTCTCTTCCTCTCCGCCCTCCACCCCTCCTCGCTCTGGGTCTCACTGTTTATGTGCCGCGAGGTGAAAAAGTCACATGTCATCCGGAGCTCTGCACAGCCCAGCTCTCGTTGAATTCTTAAAAACCAGAATAGGGTGACCCCCCCTGTATGTTTTAGTGACCTGAATGAGGTTGGAGAAAGAGAAAGGTTTTTTTGCCTGGGTATTCAAATATGCTGTAAGTGTGTCTCTCCCCATGAGCAGTAAGAATATAATGGAATCCAATTAGATCAGGAGAGGGTTTAATTTAGCAAAGGAAAGCAGGATAAGGGGACTGAGAGTATTAGTTACAATGCTAACACACTCCTTTTCCTTGGTTTCTTTCTCTGAATTGGTCTGAGGTCAGGACGATATGCAGAAGCTCTGATCCCCCCCCATTTGATCCATTATTCATTCTTCCCCGCTGGTGATCTGGCTCCATGGCAAATAGGCTTCCAAAGCTACACCAGTGCCCACTTCATGTGTCTGCAAGTACAGGACCCACGCACAATGCATGGTGAAACAAAGGCACAGACAAATGCACATTTTTTACATGCAGCGCCAAATTGCTTTGCAGACTATGACATAACAACCACAGCATGCTCTGGTAGCAACAAATTAGTTCAAAGCCTGAGCAGCAGGCTGATCCAGAAGAGCTGCGGTATTTCATGCCTTCTGGGGCCAATATAAGCTCATTATGGAGCAGCAGCCATGGCAGGCACACATATGGAAGTTAAGGACTCTTGCTCAGTGTGGTCACACGAAGGAGAAGGAGCTGAACTTTCTTTCTTTTGCTGCAAATTTACTAATCAGCACATAAAAGAGAGTGGCCATAAATCAGCAGCGGAAGGACAAGACAAAAAGAGGGAAGCCTTCTACATCAGATGTGTTCAGCATAAAACTGACTTTGAGCTTTTTATACCGAATCAGTGTCTCAGCTGAGCTGCAACTGAATCTGAGATTTTACCGTCTTTAACAAGAATAAAAGCTGCCACAGACATCAGAAAATAAGAGAAACGCTTGCGAACATCATTACCCGGGTGGGATGGCTCCTCGGGTGGTTCCCATGGAGATACGCTGGGTGCCCGGCCGGTTCAGGTTGTTTTGCCCGTTGATTGTGAGAGTGTGGTGACCATGGGAGGATGAAAGTGATGGCATCACAGGGGAACAGGAAAAGTTGGCAGAAGACAGCGGCGACTGCACCTGTTCGGCTTTAGATTGCCCACCTCCCACGCTGATGTTATTGTTGTTGGTGCCGGAGGAGCTGGATGTTGGAGACCACAGAGAAGTCCCAGCAAAGGTGTTGCTCTGCCGCACTGTAGTGAGGGTTCCCGTCACCCCTGAGTTACCAGCTGTCCCTCCATAAAGCTTGCGCCGCTGAGAGGCCAAGATAGCGTTCGAGGCGGCTCTTGTACTGTTGACCAGGATGCACTGCTGGCATGAGCAGGGCTGACCGGAGCTAGCGCCCACAGGCCATGACTGGGACTTGGGAATGGAGCCCATGATGAGTGGGTAGGCCAGGTCCATGCGTCTCCGCAGACGCCGCTTACGCTGACTCTGCCTGTTGGTCTGAGACATGCTGTTGAAGTCGATGAGGTAGCAGAAGCCCAGAGAGGTCAGGTCCAGCCAGGGGTGCTGCTTCTCGTAGGCGTTCTGGATCGTCACACAGATCTCCATGTCGTATGGCGTCCATGAGCCGCTGTCATTCTCCCACTCCCACACCACGCCTTTGCCTGGGGCAGACGACGGCTCGTAGAAGTTCCTCTGCACTGGTCTCATGGTGCCTAAAATTAAGAAGTAAGAAGAAATGAGAAACATAAAAATACCTTAATGTCTTGATAGTTGTTGAAACTATTTTGTCTTTGCATAAATTTAAGCATGAAGCATGAATTTGAAGGTCTATCAGAAGGCTAGATTAAAAAACAAAGGCATCATCAGCCAGTCTGGTGATATTGTCACAGTGATAATAAATTTATGGAGATTTGGTCTTCTGAGGATTTTGAGAGAGACTTAATGAAATGACCCAGACAATGTCAACAGAGTCATTTATCATGACTTGTGGTTCTTATAGGATGAGTAGTGCTAAACATAATGAGTGACATGAACTGCGTGAAATCAGTGAAATGCCTTTTTTATTCTAACAGGCACAGATAGAAAAAGATATGGTTCTATTTTGTCATTTAAAAAGCCCATTTTCTTATTATAGCTCCATCCATGAAGAATATGGCTTTAGACCATTACATGACAAGTTACAAATTGTCACTGTATATAAGCCTTACTGAAGCAATGGCTATGTAAATGATAACTTGAGAGAGAGAAAACAGACAAATCCCCCAGGACAGCTTAAGGCAAAGTGTCTCTGGAGTTTCAGGAGCATCATGTAAACTAACAAGTGCTACGACAAACATGACCAACTGATGGAAATGAGATGTAACATTTTAGTGCCTGCCTGAGGGGATAACAAGCCGATAAAGTTTCTCACCTCCCCACAAAAGCTTCCACTTGATATGAAAGTGCAAACATGGCCTTTCAGAAACACAAACATCATACCCACAATGCCTTGCTTGCTAAGGCTTGGCTCTCTTCTGTATGGAGACAGGGAGGAAGGAGGGGGACTTTGGGCTGGGAGCTTTGCACTTCTGTACCTCCGCTGACGGCAACTCAGCTCCCACCTCCATTATAACACAATTATTGTAGTCACATGGGAAATCAGGACACCTTAGCCTATCCATCTCCACGCCACACGTCAGCAAGGGTATCCAGGCACTCCAGCAAAAAGCGTTCCACCCCCCTTCTTCCCCCAGCTAATTTAACGGGTAAATGCACACTCCCATGCCATGGAGAGCCATGGTGATAATGGAGGAATGGGGAGTGTGTACCCCTCGTTCATTTGGCAGCTTGGTGCCAACATCAGGGAATAAACTGCATCAGCAGAATCAGGAAGTATGACCTTGATCGTGTCCTGCAGACTGCTGCTAAAAGGACCCGGTTTGACGGCTAATTTCTACTGGAGCTGCTTGGAAATACACACACACACACACACACACACTTACATATGACTGGTCAGTGACCAAGCTGCCTGTGTCCAAGCTAGCCATGTGCATCTTTCTCTGCAGGTTGCAACAGTGCTTGCTTATAGCTTGGTGATTTAATTACTGCCCGCTGCCATGAAAGATGGGCAATAATGTAATTTACTGTGTGTGTGTATCCATTTGTCTGACTAATAGCAAATTACCTCATGAACAAATGAACAGATTTAACGAAACTCTCAGAAAGTAAAAACTGGATTAACATCTACGACTGATTAACTTTTAGCCACAGCTGATTGGTCTTACCAAACACAACAATGGTATAACTCTGTCATTTATACAGATATTGAACTAAAGTTTGGTGTGGTAGAAGTGAAAATCATCCACAACACATACTCTGTGTGCCAACAGATTGCACAAGGTCTTTGTTTAAAACTTTGCCGTGCATGACTGCGAGTGATATGCATTACTTTAAGGAATGCTAAGCCTTTAGTTTTTTATTTTCTCTGAAGAAACCAATAAAAACTGACAATGACACAGAATGTTTCAAAATAATAAAAATCCCCCACGTATCTCCTGAAAGTCAGTGGTTTTCTGCACACTGAGGAAGGCGCTTTGAGGGGCGATCAAACAACTGTTCCCCACTGTGGCTTTTGAGGGACGCCTTATATTCAGCACTTTCAGACTCGCTGTGTTTCTGGCAACAATCAACAGCAGGCCAGGTTTTCCACAGGCTTCATAAATATTTCAACGCGTGACGATGTCTAATTCCCAAACATCAATTTACCCTCTCGGTTTCCATAAAGAAATATTTACAGTATCTCTCCCTGAAAGCCTATTAGCATTGCTCAGGCTGATGTTGCAGAAATGCGTAAAACGAACACAGCCATAGCTCTGTGTGTTGGAAGCACGTGATGTGTTACAATCAATTTCCAGCAGGAAAGCTACAAGCTTTTACTACATGTGGGTAAAATGTAGTGATCAGGTTGGGTTTATTTTATGTCAGAGCAGCCTGGTTGGTTACCATAGTGACAAGTCCCTCTTCATGCAATGGTGCTGACACCACCTTGCTGACCTGCTAACTTATCAACATGACAGATGAGTGTGAGAGGAGATTTAATGTTTGATGGTTTATTAGACTGTGTTTATTGCTTTAATGTTTAAAATGTGTGTTGTTCTTATAAAGTCCATCATTGCAGCACCTCCTGTTACCTTTTGATCGACAGAGTTTGCTGTGGCCCCTTCCTTCTGCAAAACCTGCTCAGTCTTGTTCTGATTGGTCAGGAATGGCGGCGTGTGAGCCAGCTGCTCACGCTTTGTTTGAGATTTGCATAATAAGTCACTAAATATATTTAATTATAAAAATTACACAAAAGTGTTATATGATCATGACAAGTGAGAGAAGAAAAAGCTGCTTTCAGGCAGTGCAGCAGCTTTTTAGATGTCAAAAAACTGACTGAAAGTGAAGCTAGGGTTTATTCTTCTTATTCTCATTAATGTTACCCTTTACATTTAAAGAAAGCTTCTTTCTTGTTTTGATTGTTTGACATTATCAAAGATATTTCATCCTCACATCGTCTCAACAGATAATGTGACAGATTTATTTTTTAAAATTTGTTTAATTTATGAATGTCAGTGATTTACACAGCTCACGTTGAATCATTATCAACTGCTCTCATGAGGCGAAAGGCAGGTGATTATGTTTGTCCTGTGTGTGTGTTAGTCTGTAGTGTTAGCAAAATAGCTCATGAACCACTGGACCATTATTGGACGTACATCTACAACTGATTATCTTTTGGAGTCAACTCCATTCAAGATGTTTGCCACAGCCAGGTGACCTTAGAAAAGGCAAAAAATGGTTCTAATTCATTCAGTTTCACAAACATTGAGCTACAGTTTGGCTTGGTAGTAGCTGAGAGTCGTCCCTATCTATAGGAGCTTTATTATGTTTCACTTGTACGTAAAGATGTCCTTGTTTTAGTGGGACAGTTGTCTCACCTTGAAGTCGAAGGACACAAAAGAGGAACATATATATTTTTTACAAAGCTGTCCCCGTGCTTTTTCTGACCCAGAAATTAAATTAAATGAGTTAGTGGTTAACAATAGTTATAAAGTCAGTTTTACATGAGGTGAGTGTTCGATGTTACTAATTAATTTGCTCTGGTGTCATATCACCTAAAAAATATACAAATCCTGAATACATCAAAAGTAAACCTCATATTGCATCATTTTTAAAGCAGTGCTGGTAATGTAAACAACTGCAACAAATGTAAAAATAAAGGCCAATATTTAACAAAGTGTATTTTATTTACCCTCATATTTGTATTCTGCTGTAGGAACTGTGCAAACTGCTCAACATGGATCCTGTGAGGAGAGTGGTCTCACCGGCAACAGCACAGCACCCAGGCCCACATGTAGGAAGTTTTTATCAGAGTTCAGCCTGAAACTTCTGTCTCCTACTGTAATTATCTGCTGTATATACACAACACTTGCCCCTGCCAAGAGAACCTGCGCTGAGCTCCCGATGTTTTCCCTGTGTGACCCCTCTTGCTCTTCCTAACAGGAAACCAAGCGAAAGTGGCCACTTCCTGTCTGACCTCTTGTGCTTTTCACACAGCCATCTTTCCTGCCTTTCCTTTTCATCACTTATCTCCCTCCCACAATGTCCTCCAGCTGTCCTTTCCCCAACCCCAGCGTGGTCCCCTCTGGGTGCGCGATAGCTGCGTGATGTATTGCTCCAATCGAGCCTCACTGTGGGTCTCTAACCCCACTGAACCAGGAGGGTTCAGGGTGGGCTCAGTTGGCCTCTCACATCTTAGCAGGAGTAAAAAAAAAGAAAGAAGTCAAGCCATTTCACATTCTTAATAGCTTTGTTTTTGTCTGCAAGTGAGTTGGAGCCTCTCTGCGAATCAGTGTTTGAAAGGGAAAGATGGGCATCATTAAATTGCAACATCCTTGACTGCCCTTAGAGCGACACTGCTGGGGAAGTAAATAGACTGGCAAAATGATACTTTGTAGTTAATTTAACTTTTATCAAAAATGTACATTTACCGCTCATTCTCAAAATAAAATAAAAAGCATTGCCTAAGGGTGTAACCTCCGAGAAGATCTCTAATGCAGTTTTTTACACAGAAACAAAGATCATTAGTGTCTTATCTTCTGTGAATAAATGTATAACATGAACAAATTTATAAAGGAGAGAAAATAATTCAAATCTATCACATTAAAGCTTGTCGAGCCATTGAAGACGTAGGAATGGGCCACTGAGGCAGAGTTGCTCTTTAAGGCATCTGTGTTGTGGTCACCCAGGAAACAACCGAGGAAAGAGGCTATGGAGGCTATCAGTGTCTTGATCTGTTACTACAAGCAAAACCAAAAGAGCTGCAGCAGAATGCTCTAGATCTGAACACTGTTGTCACAGAAACACTATGGCAGGATTTCGTTGTCACGGAAGCGTCTCAGCAGAGAGAGAGGATTGAGTAGGAAGGCGTCTTGTCTACTTGTGAACCACTGTGCTAGTTCTTTCCCTAAGAACAGCAGCAGCAGAGTCCTCCTCCTGTACTCATCCTTGGCTGCTGACGGCAGCTTTACCCCCCCGCCTCACGCTCCAGCCTCTCCTGGATCCTTCCCAACACTGTCGCACTGAGCCATTCCTCACATTTTCCACACTGTCACTCACTCTGGACCCCATCCTGCTCTCACACATACAGCGCTCGACTCTTGGACAGAGATTAGAGATCTGTGTCATTGAATACCATCACCTTGCAGCTCCGCTGCTGCTGAGCCGGGATCATCAGCTTTATCATATATCTTTATAATTGACAAACCTTTCCAACTTCCCTGGGGCTCCGTTGAGCCTATTAAAACATACTGCTGCATTTTCCATTTAACTACAGAGGGAAGGAGGCCAGTAACAGGTCCGGCTTCATATGCTGTTTGACTGGTACTTACGAGCTTTAGCCAGGGTCAGTTCACACACAGCAGAGAAAAATCCCATTATTTTAATTTTACTTTGCTGTACAAAGTGCAGAAAGTTCTTTCATTTAGCTGATAAATGGTTTAATTTACAAACTGTCCAAAAATAGTAGAAAATGCGCATCGCAGGGGAGCAGAGTCAAGGCTGAACACTTAATTTTTTTCCTCAAACTCTTAATAACCTAATAAACAAAACAAAAACTAACTTACTGGAAATTTATTTGAACAATGTCCTGTGACCTCATCATTTTTGCTTGTTTATTTTAAAGCGAAAGTAGCTAAAAGCTCAAAGCAGCAGAACAGTACTTAAAAGTAGCAAAGCAGCAGCTAAAGGCTAAGAGGAGCAGAAATGTAGCTAAAATTAAAAACACAGTTGCTAAAATGAGCTAAATATTAGCTAAAAGCAGCACAACAAATA
>JAOXNZ010000001.1:11876976-11896789 GCA_028566095.1 Kryptolebias brasiliensis | reverse complement strand
CCCCAGGGTCACACGCGCCCCTCCAGGTATCGCACCGCGCCCCCCAAAGGGGGCGCGCCCCACTATTTGAGAACCACTGGTTTACGTGGAGGGGGCAGGACTTAAAACTGGAACTTGCCTACAAGGAAGCTGGTTCTGTTTTGGCTTTAATTTCTGGGTTCTGGCTAGAGGTCCAGATGTATGGACAAATGTGGGTCACTGCCATCTTAAAACAGATCAGAAGTTGTTTAAAGAGCTATCCACAGCAGGTAAGATGTTAATTTTCCATAACATTTTTACAGAGCTCCACTTCAAAAGATCTGACCTATCACTTTATAACACTACATCCATAGAAATTATATTAGACTGACCATGTTTTGTCAAATCTTGTATTAGTTTTAATTCATATTTTGTCTTTAAAGTAAATCAGTTTGATATACTGCTTTTTTTAAACAGAAGCATTGGTTAAAAAAAAAAAAAAACAGGTTCAGGAATCAATTGTTTGACCTGAAAGCCGTTGCTGTAATCATTTCCACTCTGCTTTCAACTGGCAAATGTCTCTGACTAAAGTGCATCCATGCAAAGCACATAACAGAGTGGAGGTATTCGGCATTCAACCTTGATGCACTGCTGGTATGAATCCGGAATAAATTTGACGGTTTGTGAGCAGCTTCCCCGAGAAGCCAAAGTGGATTCAGGCTGCCAGGAGCACCTGGCACATTTCCTCACCTCCCCAGCTACTGCAGGATGCTCCTCCCGTCACAGGATTTGGCCCGTTACCAAGAGGCAAGCTTCAGAAGTACTTACAGGTGGCAGAAGAGAAGCTGGTGAGAGAGCCTCCCACTGATATTCTACTAAGCACCTGGGCAGCAAACAATCCTAACAAGCAATTTTTCTTGAATGGCATGAGCTCGTCCCGTAGTTCATAACAGTTATTCCTTGTCTACTTTTCATTACTCCACAATGAACAGAACATAAGTCATAACAAAACCTTCTGCAGCCAGCTGTGAGGGTTAATTTGTTCTTAATACCCAAGCAATTAGCAATCATCTCAGACATTATCACTATCACTCTGTATCAGTGTATGTTTTATTCAAATAACCTCATTTGCAGAAAAGTTGGGAGTTGTTTTTTTTTAGTCAATTTTAGCCCTTTTTTGAACAAACACAAACACAGAAGTGACTTCACTGCCCACCTGTATCAGATTTAGATAAGTTTGAATAACTTTTAGATAACTGCAGCCGCAGGACCTGGGCATCTGGCAGTCGTTGAGTCGACCACGAACTTCTCTGTAAACCAAATTATTCTAGAGTCATGTGAGGTCACCTGTCCGACAGCTGAAGCTTGGACCAAACTGGGTCATGAAACAGAACAACGACCCCAAACACAGCAGCAAATCTACAACAGAATGTCTAAAAAAAAAGAGAGAAAAGAATCAAGGTGTTGTAATGATTCAAAGTCCAAACCTCAGCTTGATAAAGAAGCTGTGGCGGGACCTTAAGAGAGCTGTGCAGAAAGGAACGCCTGTAAACCTCAATGAACTGAAGCAACATTGGAAAAAAGAGTGGGCCAAACGTCCTCCACAGTGATGTGAAAGACCGATAAAGTTAGACAGAAAACCGCTACTTCAAGTGGTTGTCCTAAAAGTGGTTTTACAAGCTGCTGAATGAATAGACTTGGTTTTTCCACACACATATTTTCCATTTTGCCCTTGTTTTTGTTTAACAGCTAATGACACGGTGTAATCTGTTGTGTGTCTTTGTACACTTGAGGTGAGATTTGAGTCATTTTAAAACCTGGTGAAGACCAGATCATTTTAATTGTATGTAAATCCCTAGAACTGACAGACAGCTTGCTGTCTTTTCCCCATGACTGTAGAACAGCAGTTCTGCGTAGCTCCCAATGGGAACAGCTCCCTGTTAACATGTTCGAAATGAAATATCTGGCAAACAGTGTATGCAAACCTGACAAGGTTGATCCACGTTCTATTTACTATTTGTTTCTGTGTTTTAAACTGAGGAATAAATAAAGTTGTACAGTAAACTCAAGTAAATTTATTGTTCAGACACAATGTTTCAGCACAGAAATGCCCACGTGTTCAGACTTTGAGAAGCCAACAGATGGAAGCAGAAGATGGAGGATAGATTACCCGTACAACGCTGTGATGATCTTTTATTTCTGGCAGCAGCAGGCGGCCGCGGAGAGCCAGACAACAGGCTCTGATCCGAGTGACCTCCCAGACGAGCCTGATAAGAGAGCGGTGCAGAGAGCAGCTTTAAAGCTGCTTCCTTGATGAAAAAGCAAGATATCCACTTCAGAAGTTAAAAGTGGTGACTTACTGGATTAGAAGTTGAAACGTGACGTGAGAAGACAATTTTCTAACTAGACTGCCATAAGCCTGCTGTAATGTAATAAAGATGTGAGCAGACCAAAAGCATGACGAGTCTGGAAAGCAAATCGGCCTTAAACTGAACAACCACCTGCCTGATGCTTTACAGTCATTAAACACAGAATAAAAAAATAAAAAAGGATACTGAAAACCTTGTGGAAAGCAGAGTTCAGATTTTTTTGAAGTGGGGTTCTGTGGAAGCATGATGTATGAACCGTCAGTATCCAGTAGCAGCTCCTGAGCTTAAAGTTTAGTGGGGCAAACATTCATTTCCTAAATCAATAACTACACGAATGTTACAATTTGCGGTACATTTTTTGTGAAAAAAGATAGACTATATGTTGCTTAATATTTATTTTATTTATTTTTCGTTCACAGAGTTGTCACCTTTTATCTCCGTCCAGCAGGTCGAGATTGTTTCTCGCGAAAATGATCTGGTTTAATAATTAAATCAGAGTAACAGACGCTTAGGCACCCACATCCACCCCCACCTGAAATGGGAGTATTTTTAACTAGGTAAAAATATACAGACAGACAGGCTTTCTGGATTGGATTTCTAATTTTATTTGAAGTGATATTTCTGCAATAATACTTGTGAAGTAATTCTAAAAATAAATCTAAAAAAGTGAGGCTGGAATCTCTATATATTCACCACTTTGATTACAGCCCCTCCTTGGGCCTAAACCTGCAGCCTCAAGATTAAAAGACCACAGAATTGACTACTGAGCTACAGGAGCCACACACTTTAGGAAGCCACAGAATTAGATAACTAGCATCAACCTGTGGGCGATCTGAATAGTTATAGACACAGAAAATGGGCCTACCACAACAAAGGAAATGTCCTGTTGTTTATCTCCCCTCTGACTTTAATTTTCTGTATTCTGTTCATGTCCGGTCTGTCTGCTCCAAGCTGCTGACTGATATTTTACCTTCTAATTTTAGACTCATAAAAGGATTTTTAAACAGAAAATCTTCACTGTTGGACACAGCAGGTTTCGCTGCAGCTATTCCTGCATTAAATAAGATCAGGTGAGGTGTAATGTTTGCAGTAGTCGTATCACTGAGCCAAAATCAGCAGAATGTGTCCCAATGAGACTTTATTGGAGCTGCCCTGCAGACCTGATCACTGCCGACAGGCTTAATGTTAAATGTACTGATGAACACGGCCGGCGACCTGTACCGCCCCATAACTGTAAAAAAGTAAAAAACAGAGAAGAAAATCACAAAAAAAACCCCAAAACATTTTAAATGCCTTTTAAAATTGTCAAAATAGTTGAAAAACAGACAGAACACAACAGTACAGAGAAAGCTAAGTAATTAAGGTATTCACATTGTTTATTAGGAGGAACTACTTTGTGGGGCGAACGATTTGTTTTTTGTTTTTGCCCTTACGGACCGGCCATGCCTGTCAGTATCTTACCTGTTGGAGATAGGTGTTTGAACTGACTCAGTTTGGAGAAATACAGGTTAGGTCTCACCAAATTGACTGGCTAACAGCTAATCTGAGCGTCTGAGCTGCCAATTTAGCGTTACACAGTTATACAAAGAGGTTTTTTTTTTATTATTTACACATAAAACAGCAGTACCTGCTAGCTGTAGCTAACTTCCTGTGCAACCTGGGGCACGTCCAGCAGTAATATGATAATATTTCTGTCATAATAGTAGAATAATGCAAAAAAGATGGGCTTGTGAAGGTTGATAAAATAACACTCATATGAACCCACTTGATTTAGCTGTTAGCCCATCATTTTGGCCAGAACTAACCTGTAGGCTGAGGTCATCCAGAGAGCTAGCTTCAACAGGTAAGATATTAAATGTTCCTATACCTTCCACATAACTCCACTTCAAAAAAACCTGGATAATCACGTTAAGACCCTGAATAAAATTTTTTCAAAAAAACAAAACAAAACCAAAAGCTCTTCTCAGCGCCTCATTCCCTTCCTCCTATTGTCACATTTCATCAGGAAAACACTCCACCTCTCCCTCTGTTCCTCCTCACTCCTCACCTCTGTCAACTCCTCCCTCCAACTCCACAGTGTCCCTTTCCTACTGACGTCCAAGTGGAGATCAGCCAGTTGGTTGGGGCTATAATGGACCCCTGGGTAGAGTGACACCTCAGCACTGCCTTGATTGAGATTCCTTTAGATTCTGTTGAAAACCATCCCTGACAAATCACACTAATTACAAAAAGAGGAGACCTAGCTTGATAACTACGTCTTGCATTCATGTTTAACACACTCACACAGAGGACACAGTCAGAATGAGGCCATAGCATTACTAAATTAAAGGCCTAATGTGTTAGTGCTCAGAGTGTTGAGGAAGACTCTCAGCCACACCAAACCTTAGCTCAATATATAAAACTGACAGAGTTGTAACCATTTGTTGTGTTGTCTAAGGTCAATTAGCTGTGGAGGCCATCTTGAATTAGGTTGACTCCAAACGTTAATCAGTTGTAGCTGTACATCAGGTTTCTGAGAGTTTCATTAAAATCCATCCAGAGGTTCATGAGATATTTTGCTAACACAGAGACAGTGTTGACTCTCGCAGTTAGTGCCAAAGTTTTAAGCAAAGATGTTGCCCAGTGTGTACTACTCACAGTACAAGTCGTGAATGACTCTCAGCTGCTACCACTCTAAATTTTAGCTATGTATCTATAAAAATGACTGAGTTATAGCCATTTTTCTGTTGGCTAAAATAGAATAGCTGTAGCAGCCATCTTGAAATGGGGTTAATGAGTTTTAGATGTCCATCCAATAGTTGCATTTTGAGTGTTTCATTAAAATCCATCCGGCTGTTTATGATATATTCTGCTAACAAAGAAATAGGGTTGATTCCAACAATTAATGACAAAGTTTTGAGCAAAGATCTTGCGTAATGTGTAGTTCTCAGAGTATGTGTTGGATAATGCTCAGCTACTATCACACTTAAATTTAGCTCAATGTTGGTAAAATTGGTCAAGTTATAGCCATTTTTGTGTTTTCTAAGGTCAGTTGGCTGTGTTGGCCATCTTGAATTGGATGCCTCTGAAAGTTAGTCAGTTGTAGATGTACATGCAGTGATTAATTTCTGAAAGTTTCATTAATATCCGTCTAGTGATACATGAGATATTTTATCAACACAACATAGAAACATAGAAACATAGACAATGGCAAAAAACATTATTGCCCTTTGATCTTCAGCAGCAGGTGGTATAAACTTCAAACCCATTATTGTCCTCCTTTGTGCAGTCAGAGTCCTGCAGTCTCTCAGCCACAGTGAACTACTTCTCTAAGTATATTCTGCTACTGGATAACTTGTGCCAACATCACATTGCTGATGCATGCAGCAAAAGCAAGGATGTGGTTGAAAACAACAGCACATATACTCCAATCGTGCCTAGTGCTGAACGACTCCAGCGTGCTTCTATTTCCAGTAGTTTCCATACCTCTCCTCACTCAAGCCAAGTGTGAAGTCTACTCCACTCTCGGCTCATTTTCGCTTTCTTCTGATGCAGATTGGATTTCACAGTAAAAGCTGGTGCGACACAGCACCTGACCTTTCTCACGTACAACGCAGGAATCCTTTTCACAGCTTCCTCCCACAGACCACCAAAACAGTTCCCACACAATCTTTATTGAGTAAGATTAGAGAAAAAAACACACACACACACATACACACACACACAGGCCTCTTCAACAAGCTGCAGCGTTGCTCTCAGCAACCTTACACGTAGCATGGAAACCCTGACCACAATGGCTGCTGTTTGTCAGCTCAACACATAAAACTTGATGAGATCTTTCGTTTTTTTGTCTTCACTGTAATTAGTCACAGAGGGCCGAGGAGAGGAGAGGAGAGGAGAGGAGGTTTTGATGCCTCTGGAACTAAAACAAACAAAAGCTGTGCTCTGGCAACACAGCAGCTGATAGAGGGTTATCTCTGCAGTCACACACGGGCCGTCTGGCTACAATGAGCGCTGTGCACAGCCGTAGTGGGGCTTTGCAACGGCACAGACACATGCACACACCACAGATACTGAAAATAACAAGCTCATATTCTGTATGGTAAGTAGCAAACTTCTACCAGGTCAATGTGAATTCAATTCGTTAACCTTAATGGGTCAAATTTCCTGTTGTGGATGCAGTGCTATTGACATGTGCTGTGATTCCATTTCTGCTTCCCATAAAGTAATTTTTTTTCTTTTAGTGAAATGACACATGCCAGAACAATGCAGATGAACTGTTACTTCCATCATAATGGAAAATATTGAAGATGTAAGTGCTTAAAAGCCAGGCGGCAGAATCGATACATGCGACACTGAACAGACAGGCCTCAAGTGTTGGTATATGATCAAGGTGGCAGATGAGCGCGTGTGTTTGCTAAGAAAGCGACTGTAGTGAAAGAAGATCTGTCCAAAGCAGTGTTTAGAGGTCCAAATATGCATCTGGGGAGAAGAACAGATCGATTCTTATTGGCCTTTAGCCAGATCACTCACCACAGGCTTTTATGAAAGACTAGGGTTCGCCCCTGGTACTGTACTGGGATGTCTTCTCTTTACTGTGTTTTTAAAGCCTTTACAATGCAAAAAGATAATGTATGGTATGATACAATGTGATACAAAATAACAGAATATGGTACAATGCAATACACAGATAGGCATTTTGAGCAAACCCACTCATGAATATGTGGGTAAATATTTCAGTTTTCTTCAAAGAGTCCACCCTCTATTCTCCCGTCCACCTACCAGCAACCACTCCAACCTTAAGATCATTCTTCTCATTATGCATGCTTATGTTGTCTTTTACTCATACTGAGCTAATTAATGTATTATAGCACAACAAGTGTCAACACAACAACTGCTTAAAAGCAGAGAAAGCACTCCTTATGTGCGCTAATATCAGCTGCTGCTTTAGGATTTAAGGTTTCATTTTCCTCTTCATAATTTTACTTAAAATTACATTTATACAATGTACAATATTGATACAACTATATGACATAACTGGGGAAAATTACTTTGAACTTGTGCTGTCCAAAAAGCTGCTTTCCCCCCCAAAAATGGTAATGCACAATATATCAAAAACTTACTGTCATCACGTGTGTACGTAGTATGAATATCGCAAAGAACTGCCATAAACACAGACACAAACTGCATCACAATGATATAACTGACAGTAAAACAGACACCTTCTGCCCTAAATGCACAGAGACAATTTAGATGAAAGTAAATGAAATCCTAATGCGCATGGAGTCTTGTAAATGCTGTGGTGACAGAAGAAAAAGTGATCAAAATGTGGTTTTATCACAACAATACCACAAATGAATGCTTTCCTAACACTGTGCAACCCTAGCATAAAGAGACACTGCACAACTCATTTAGACAATGTTTACCATTTTGATTGAAGTGGGGACAAATTAATTTTTTAAATAACTCAGCATGCATTTGGGACCTTGTGCTAGATAGGAAGAGCTTATACTCTGGATGAAGTATGAAATCCAGATGTGTTTAGGCTGCTACTAAAACAGAGGGATCATCTGTGGTGTGTGTGTTGTCGTCATGATGCCCTGATTACAGGGAGCACACTATAAACTGGAGCTGCCGTCTCATTAGTCAAAGTAACTCTGCTTGGTTACTACCCACAGGAGATCCTCCCAAACCCACAGGAGAGCAGGGAGCCCCCCTACACACTCCGCAGGGACGGGACACAAACACTGCAGCTGCCAGAAAGCACCATCACAAGGCAGTAAACTCAGTCACACCCACAGACACGAGGATGTCGTCCTCACACACATAAATGGAGGGCAGCGTCTCCCTCCCCAGCTAAAAACGGCCTCAGGGGATGAGATCACCTACTCAGAGAGTGCATGGGGTTTCCCCACAGGGACACGCTGCAGGCCTGCACCAAAGCAAGTGGCTGCAAGTGACCTGCTGGGCTACAAATACAGCAGACTCTAACGTAAAATGGATGCATCACAATCCATGTTAATCCAGCTCACTGAGGACCTGTGAGCAAGCACAAAAACCTGGAAGCTAGTCCACATGGGAGATTCAGTCAATCGGTGGCTATGACCTGGTCGAAGTTTGCACACGTTCAGGGAAAGTGGATGAAAATCTAGAGGACGAGGAGGGTGGGGAGGCAGCTGGAGTCCCATCAGGCCCCACAGTGACAGGTTTATCCCAGACGGGCCGAATGCGGCATGCTGAATGGCACAAAGAGGAGCGATAAACGTCAGGCCTAGCTCCTTTGCTGTGGTAATGGCTGTCAAAGAGCCGAGAGGCTCATCGTACAGCCAGTCAAACACAGACACATATGGGGCTCTGCATTCTGCTCGGGTGGAGGAGAAGACACTGACAGAAAGAGGAGAAATTCATCCTGACAACTCCTGTTTACTGCGATTCAACTGACAGGCGTGAAGACAAGCGTCTACACTCATTTTCACCCATTCAGTGATTAGCAAACATTTTTATTATCGTCTGATGCTGAAGCTGAAAGGACAATAATGTTTTTGCATGTGTCTATACGTGTGTGCATTTGTGTGTGTGTGCGTGTGCGCATGGCTATAACTGAGCTAAACCTTGGTGTGTTTGTAGCTGAGAGTCTTCCCCAACTTATACTCTAAGAGATAACTGATTGGGCAAGAAATGTTCTTAAAATTTGCCATTACCTATTGGATTTAACTCTGTCTGTTTGTTAGCAAAATATCTCATCAACCACTGGATTTTATGCTAGGGTTGCATATTGGACATACATCTACAACTGATTAACTTTCAGAGTCAACACAATTCAACAATGACACCCCAGTCAACTGGTTTTAGAAAACACAAAAATGGCTAAAACAGATCTTGAGCTAAAATTTGGTATGATTGTAGCTGAGAGTTGTTCACAGCACATACATGCGTGACATTAAATAGGCTTTAAAGCCAGAGCCAATTAACAAACACCATTTGTAGAAAAAAAAGATTGCAAAGTAACATGGCAACATTTGCACAGTTATTGCTGTGCATTTAATAGAATTTAATAGACGGCTTTAATGGGTTTTTCCTCCCAATTATGAGGCAGTTATCAGCCTGACAGTCCAAAGACCTTTCAGCATTAGAGCCGTCATTTGTTCCTTCTGTATTGTGATGCACATACAAATTAACCACAGCAAATTAATGAAAGGTGACACAGCGCAGTGAGGTCACCTTCCATAAATCCCACGTCTCTCTGAATCGTGTGACGCTCTGATGTTACATAACCACAAGGAACACAGCAGGAATCCAGCCTAAAAAATAAAACGTGCAAACTTTGTTTTTTTTTCATTGAGAACACTTTAGATGCATTTGACCTCATCAGCTAAACATCATTTTTATTTGTTTTTTGCATATGTGGTCTCTCCACTCAACAGAAACATGTAAATACGACATCTCAACTATTAGCTGTTGAATTTACAACAGATCCCGACATATTACTGCAGACAAAATAACATCAAAAGCTGAGATTTCTCCAAGCCTGTCCTGACGGATGTCTCAAGAAGAATCCACACACAAAGACAAAGTCAAGAACAATCAAAACCATCAAGTCATCCGGTCATTTTAAAGGAGGCAATGCTCACAAGAAAGAAGTACTATGAACCAAAGAGATGTTGAGCGGACTTTAACAAGTTGTTGGAGTTCAAGAGTGTTTTAATAACAGTGTTGATCTCATCTCATCTCACCAACACAGTGATCCCTCCCCCCCAAAATATCATAAACTGTGGAAAAACTTTCCATCAAGGGGGGCAAACAGAAACAAGTCTGATGTGTAATATCTGTGTCCCACCAAAGAAATGGGTAACATCACACCAGCTGATCACAGTAAGGGGATGAGCTGCTCGCACAAGCTGGCCTTAGCCAAGGTCGCTGTATCCCAGCTGCTGCATGAAGACACTCCAACACACTTTAATCACCTGTGTGCTGTGAGTTCTGTATAGCTGCAGGCTCCATCAGCTCTACCTGTGGCTCATTTGGGCACTTTATTCCAGGAAATGATCAGACATGAGACCTACTGAGTGTACTGTTGGGTTTCCATAGCTTTCATCAGCTGTGGCATGTCTTACCTGTGTCTTGTCGAAACTGGTGCATGGACTGCAGGTCGATGACGTAAGGAGAGAGCTGACCATCCACCTGCCCCAGGACTACACTACCCCGGGCATCCCCCTTCAGCACATTCTCAATGTGGTGGCAGACCGCCGCGCTGTACGGCCTCCAGCGCCCGTGCTCATTCAGCCACTCCCAGACCACCACCCTGGCCAGGTTCTGAGGGGGGTACCCCACCCCATTCATGGGCACCAGCAGCCCTGATCCCGGCCGAGCCATCTCCTTTGTGGTGTCGGGGCCTGAGCTGCTGGCTTTGCTGGAACACCACTGCGACTCTGCCAGTCAACTGACACGTGGGGACATTTTCCTTATCAGTCCCTCAAACGGAAAAGGCTCGAATCAGCAAGGTATTCCGCAATTATCTCATGCTGCTTTCAGGAAAACAGCTCTGCCGGAGTCATCTTCTGCAGGCACTTTGATGAGGCAGCCTCTGTCTTCTTGTGTCTCTTTGTGTTTGAAGTTGCAGATGTTGTTGTTGTTGATGATGATGATGATGATGATGAGAACTGCAGCTGTAGGAGTCTCAGTCCCAAATAGCCAACTACAGCAGATCTGCAGCAGGTAGACAGGAGACATTCAAAGACATTGATGATCAGTTTAAAGCACAGTTAGAAAAGAGATGGCCAAAATAAACCCTAACCTGTTCTCCCCTGCAGCCCAGTGCTTTGTGCTTTTTGGCTGTCCTGGCCAAAACCCTCTACGAGGGTGCAGCAGAATACCTGTCATCAGATGTGTATCTGAGCAGTGTTCAAGCACAGCTAAAAGCTACCATAAAGGCTCCAGATTATCAGTCAGATCTCTTATAAAAAAGAAGCAGAAAAAATGCCCTGCTTTCCAGTGCTATTTCAATGTACTGCAAGCATGAGTCAGTCTAAATGGTTATTCGGAGATTTTCGTGGCAAGAGGAGCACGCATGAATCAGATACAGACCTGTAGGCAGCAGCTGTGGTGCCGCACATCTGTCAGGTAGAAGCTGCATCCTTGCACAGGCTCCGGAGCAAAGCCAGACCATCAAGCGAGGCGCGAATCAGGAGACGCACCTGCCCGCTTTTTTCTTCTTCTCTGTGATCCGATCAGGGGTCTAAACCTTCCTCCAGACACACACAGGAGCTCCAGGGGTGCAGGAACAAAGCGGAGCAGGACGTCGCTGCGTTGCCGTGGATCGGCAGCTTGTTGGTGCGCTGCGCTCAGGATGCCCCAGTTGTTCGGTTTGCAGAGAGAGAGAGGAGCTCAGAGTGAAGCTGCTCCTCCTTTTCTCTCTCTCTCTCTCTCTCTCTTCCTCTCTGTCTGTCTGTTACTATAGAATAAATAAATAAATAAAATAATAATCAAACACCCACACCGCAGAGATCCGAGCCCAGCTGACCGGCAGTAAACCCTCCCTGCACACCTGTATGCTCACACATAAATTTGGCCAGTATGTCAATTACAGTGGAGCTACAACTTCCGGTATCCGGTTTCAAAATAAAAACCAGACTCGTTCTGAGACAGCGTGGAGGAGATAGAGTAAACAGGACAGAAAGAAATGCATCCAAACACTCTTATTTAGCAGCATCAGAACAAACTGTGTCACAGAGGCACTTTCCATAAAAAAGTACTTCTGGCTGAGAAATTGTTTTTGGCTAGAATGGCTCAAATATTTCAGAGGCAGCTGTTTATTTAAATATCTCCAAAACCTTTCAGCAAATCAAGAAATGTACCCGCAGAGCTGAATCTGAAATGCAAATTTATGAGGACATCCAACTGAATTAGGACAATAGTTGTGTTTTTTTATTGTGATAATGTTTCAACTGCTGATTTTCAGGCACTTATTAGTTTAGAACTAGATACTTTCATTGCAAAAACAAGGAGTAATCAAGCTATTTTTCAGTGTAATGACACCTTTTGCTTGACCTGATCATTTTGAACAGCTTTCGTTTCTTTTAATGTTTCATGGATGATTGATAAAAGTTCTAATGATCTTAAACTGATGTCAGGTTCTGTTTTTTTTTTTCCTGCAAACTGGAGACAAATTAAAAAGAGAAACAAAGTAAACTGCCTAAGTAAAGTGTTGGACCATGATGTCTCACTAGATTAGAGAAATCCCAACCAGGAGAGAAGCTGACTTTGTTGATTTTGTGAGTCTGTTCAACTGTAGTTTAGAAGCAACATCATTTTAGGGCCAATATGTCTCTTTATTTTCTTCCCTTTTTTAAGAATCTGCCATCAGTGTTTAAACGAGCTCCGGATATCTGCAAAGGCAAACACACACTTACTAGCAGTGGATGGTGACTCTTCTGAAAGATGACAACAGAGTTACTTCCAGCAGTTTATGACGTCTCTCAGAAGATAAGACTTTGGAAATAATAATTCTTCCTCCCTTTTCTAATAATATGGTGGAATATGGTGGCCACCTACTGTTTTTCATTTCCAAACTATTATGTTACACTAAAAATAAAAGTCTTATAGTGGCAGTACTTTAGTAACAACAACAAAATATTTTATCATCAGATCTGTCTCTTTATCAACCCTTTTATTAGATGGTTTTGTTTTGAAATGACATTAAAAATTGTTCATTATTGCTGCACCTTTTCTCCCACCTTTGTAATTCCCACATTCAAGCATATAATCTGCAAGACTTGTTGTCTATATAGTAAAGAAAGGAAAACTGTGGTAATAAATTGTGTGACGTTCAGGCAATGTTTACATTTCAATCAGTGTGAAAACTAGCTCACTATTATGTTCAGGTTTGCACAAAATGATCCTTTATTATAAAACTGTGGTGCCCACTCATCTGTCCTTTTTCTATTTAAAACAATGATCTCCCTGGTTTTTTTCTGATTCTGTCCAAACGAACAGGGTTTCTTTTCACCTCCAAACTCCACCTTCGGCATTAGTCATTTGGAGAACAGCGCCATCATGTGGACTCCTGGTGTTAATGAAACTCATGCAGCAAAACAGACAAAACGAACATGAGATTCAGAGGTTACATGGCAGACCCAATCACAAAAACACATCATTTCTTTAGTTTCTGCATACGAGTTAATGATTGAAAATACAATTATATAAAAAATACAAAACAGTAAGTGCATCTTTAAGTTTTAACATTGCATTTAGAAAGAAAACTAGTGCACTCTTGCTCACCATAGATTCTGGTGGTAATCGTTGTTGTACGTGAGCACATCAACCTGAGATGAAAACAATCCCAAACTCCTCTGGTTTAAAAAATATCTGAACCAGTAAATTTAACTTTAATGGTAGCTGAAGTCTGAAAAGCAACATCTTGATCTGTCAGAAAAACTGCAGCTGCACGAACAAAAACAAAGATCAGCTGATAATTCGTGTTCTTGCCCCCCATCGCCTCTTTTATTCCAGATTATGAACCTCACAGTCCAACAGCTGGAATTCCTGTATATTTTAGCCATCATATAAACATACAGCAGAACATGTTCATTTTTAATTAGCTAAAGATGACACAGCCAGACAGATATATGCTGGCTTAAATTTCAGCAGCTATTCACATAAAGAGACATACCCTGCCCCAAAACAAACATGGATATAAAGCAACACTTGTCATATAAAATAAACTTAATTTAAATCTGTTTTGGTGTTGGATTATAGTAGAGCCTGACATGTAATCCTGTTGTGTTTTGTTTTAAATTGGAATTTGTTTCTCCCTTCATGCTTTAATTGACTGAAATTTTTACGTTTTGTTTTTGTTTTACTGGAATTGTGTTTTTATTATTTTCTGGTTTACTTTATTCACTGTACGGACAAATGCAGATGTTCTTAGGTGAATACACATGAGGGGTAGGAAATGTGTCAGTATCTGGCTGTTGTAAGAGTTAAAGAAATACACAATAAAATGTGAGAATAGGTGGAATTATAATTCATAATTTACATTTTAGGTTTATTTGAAATAATATTAGGTCAACTCCAGTGCAGTGTTACATCCCCCATATTTATACAAGCATATAATTTCATAAACAAAACAAACAAACAAAAAAAGCATTTTTTTTCTGTACTTTTCATACAAATATTTACAGAAAACAGCTGTTAATTTTAAGGTAATAGCTCAATCAGGCTCACAGAATAAATGCATTTATTGTGTTACAAAGCTATGCAGTTACATTGCTTTTTTCTTTGCGCCCACTTACCCACGCACACAGACACACACACACACACCCACACACAGTGACAGAAAAATGTTTTAATAGTCACTAAAATACATGGAAATTCTTTCCCTCAAAGCAATGTTTTTACTAAAAATCTCAATCATGATCTATTGTACACATTTATGATAGCTGAATAAATTTGATGAGTACTTATGACCTTTATACAAATATACAGAAAAAAATATACACCATCACAGTCTTTTCGGCATTGGAAAAGCGTTATTGTAGCCTGCATAATTTATGAAAACACCTTTGTGAGATAAATAATTGTCTAGAGCTGAAATTACACTGAATTACTGACACAGAACAAATGAAACAGCTTCAGACACGTTTTGAACAAAGAGTCAAAGCAAAAACAGAACAGTGGAGATGAACGATGAGAGACTCACAGAACAACATATATGAAGAGGGCCATGATGGCAGCGCTGATTAGACCAGAGATGGGAACTGTGACAAACCAGGCGATGAAGATGTTCCTGAACAGACGCCAGTCGACTGATTTCCTGGAGCGCAGCCATCCCACGGCCACCACAGATCCCACCTGAACGAACACGCATGTCAGTGTGTGTCCTGCAGTAAGCATGCATTAGTAGGAAAAGGTCAGAGATGTTCGTTTTAAGTACCTTGCAGTGGGTTGTGCTGACAGGAAGACCAATATTAGATGCAACAACAACAGTGACCGCTGAAGCCAGCTCAATGCTGAATCCACTGGAGGGGAGGGAGAAGTTAGTGTGGTTTGACGACGTGATGCATCCGAATCTCAGCTGAGACAGACTGAGTGTGGATTTGTGGCATACCTGGAGGGTGTAATGGGGGTCAGGTCTTTGCCCATGGTCTGGATGACCCTCCGACCCCAGACCCAGAGTCCCGCGCAGATTCCCGCTCCACCATAAAGCAGCAACCAGATGGGCGTGGGTGCAGTGGATATGACAGAGCCACTCTCATAGAGGAGCCAGAGAGCCACCAGCGGACCAATAGCATTGCTAGTGATAAAAAAAAATTGTTATTCATCTGAATGACTACAAATTAGTAAATTCTCCAAAAAAAAAAGACACCCCCCCCCCTTGCCTACCTGACATCATTTCCTCCATGAGCAAAAGAGCCAAAGCACGCTGTGAGGATCTGTAAAAACTGGAAAAGCAAAGAAACTGCCGGCTGGTCGATCTCCAGCTCGTCCTCCTCCGGAGCCAGCTCCCCGCCGGCTTCTTGGGTGACGCTCCCGTCTGGGACTGCACTCCCGCAGGTCACTGCTGAGCTGTAGCTGCTGTAGCTGTCCACCCGAGACCTTCTTTGGGATCCGGTGTCCAGGTCCCTGTGCTTGGGATCGGTTTGAATTCCATATATAGCCATGGTGTAGGAGGTGTAGCTGTTGTTCCTCCTCATGGGCCGCTCCTCGGTGTCACTGTCGCCGATGCAGTCCCCGACCTTGGCCTTGTGCAGCTTGTGGAGCAGGTCTTTGTAAAGGCCAGAGTCCTTGTGGATTGTGTGGGAGTGTCCGCTGTGAGGATCAGTGATGGTCATGTGGCCAACAGTCCCGTTCAGACCTGAGAATCAGACGTGTGTTTTACTATCGTTCCGTTGATGCCTCCATTCTGGCATTTTAGGACATTAATTTCTTACCATTACCGATGTCCAGGTCTTTGGCTTCCACATAACTGTTTAGGTCGGCTTCCTCTGAGCCTCCGAGTTTGAAAGCCACCTTCTGACTCTCAGCTAGAGGGGTCTGGAGTGGAGGGCCTGATGGTATTAGAGGCTGCTCTCCCAGTGTAGGTTTGCTAGAGTTCTTCTCCATCAGTGGAGTTTCACTGGGAGCAGTAGCTGTTTCTCCTACGGTACGTTACATTCAGAGGTCAAAGAAGCACTTGTATAGTGCAGGTAGAGATGACTGATAACTTGATGTACTGCTGAGGGGTCTGTGGTAATATTAAAGCTCATATTACATTTTCATCCTGGTAATATCCAAATGTAAATGCAGCCATGTAGATTTATGAAATAACAAACTATAACAATAAAATGGAGCTACTCAAGTAAAAAAGCTCAGTTTTACTTGAGGTAAATGTACTTTGTTACCTTCTAATAGTGACAGCTGAGTTCAAATGGGATTAAATAAGTCACACAAGGAAAGCTTTATATAACTAATGTATACTCTCATAAACCAACAATCTTATTTTGACACGTTTAAGATTTGTCTCTTATTGGAAGCGTGAAACCGTCCCATCTACTCACGCTTGATCTTTATCTTGAGGCGTGGACAGACGACAAACCAAACGACCAAGGCGGTGACGACGGCACAGCCCAAAGAAATGCACAGCGTTCCCCACCACGGCACTCTGTCAAAGCCCAGCACTGAGAACACGAGACAGGAGCATGAAAGACAGGCACAAACAGAAACTTCACTTATGTCTTTAATTCGCTCGTCCCTCATTGATGAACCACTGAAAACTGAAAGAAAAAAAACGTAGTATTTCTTAGCAACTTAGCAGCACAGTGTAATTTAATACTTTCCATTTTATTTACTAAGATGTAGTCATGTGATTTGTAAAAGTTAAATATCCAGTATGTCTCAACAAGCTGTTCCTCAGACGTCAGCCTGTTCTTTTGGACAACAGTATCAGTGAAAGGACAGTCTCCTCTAATCAGATACTGAGGAAGAGGCCAGTCTTGCAGCACAGTGATAAACACTGTTAGGAACTGACTGTTAGTCGTTCCACATTTCCCCTAATATTAACTCTGACAGGCTAAGCTGCTGCTGCTGCTGCTGTTTGCTTTTGACGGCTGGAATTAATCATCTTACCTGAACCACTGGAGCTTTGCCTAAAAAGAAGGCCAGGAAACTTTATGGGTGCAACTTACAGTATCTTTAACAGGCAGGCTGAGCCGAACTGGCCTCAAACACTGTTAACCGCACCGGCTGTTAAAGTGTGCAGGGAGATAATGGCGTTTTTAGATTAGAAAACTGAGCAAAAGTAATGGATTTCAGTCAGTTTGTCAGAAAATTAAATTGTGGTGGACTTTTATGAAGCATCAATGCAAAAAAGTGCACACTCTGTGCATATTGAACTGTAATTCTTTATAGCGAGAGGTTTTCTTGACACAAACCCAATCTTGCAAATAAAAAAACACAAAAGAATGGAAATTTTTAGTCATTTATGTTCATCAAGTCTTTCAGCATTACACCATTGTAATTTCTGATGGTATTTCAAATAGTATTAGATATTAAAAGTTGGCCAAGACTGACTGATCTCTGCATTTAAAAAAAATAAATCCTCTCCTCATCGTCAGCTCTCCTTCTGAGCATCTTTGGCTTTTTTTTTTCTTGCCTCATCCTGCTTCAAGGATTGCATCAGGTGCTGTGTTTAGGTGAAAATCGGGAGATGTACAAGTGCAGTGTGATGCTCACTTGGAGCTCCTGTGAACATGATGGAGAAAAGGTTGATGCCCATAGTGATGGCGTAGAAGACAGGGAGGGCTCTCAGTCCGTTTGGTACGGGGTTAGCCTGCGGAAAGAAGACTCGTTTGGGTTATATGTACAACTTTTGTACCTCTTAGTTATTAGATTCACAAGAGGAAAAGTATGAGAATTGATTTAATTTGTACATTACATTAAAATATGCAGAATACAGAGAAAATTCCCTGTTTACATTCTTATATCTGAGAAAACAAAGTGTAAAACCTAAGTATTTTGTTCATTGCACTTATTTATGCATATTCTCTGCTTATTTGTTGTTTTAAATATGCCAAGCTAGCCAGCGGATGTGTCACATCGTAATGACACAGCTAAATGTGAGATGGGAGTGTTGCAGTCAGCTCAAGACTGCTCAATGTCAGATGTGTGGGGAAAAAAATAAAAAATCACTCTTTGTCTTTCACATGCACAAAAAAAATGCACCAAATTAAACAGAAGGCTAAAAACAATGACGCAAACTTTCTCAAATACTTGTCAAAAATGCACACCTGTCTGAAATTTCACACTGAAGCTCGTTAAAACCAAGACAGCATTCCAAATGAATCTTGTGACTCCCTGAGCTAAAACCAGCAGACTTTTACCTGAAGTGTGAAGTGCTGCTCAAACACAAATACAACTAAATTAGACACTTAATAATAAATGTCTAATTTAAACATTCCTCTGTAAAACCAGTACTTTCGCTTGTGATACTTGAAAGTTTTCACTCTGATACCCAAGTAAAACTGTTGTTTTAATGAAATTTCATTTACATAGTAAAATTATTTAACTAACGTTGATTTGAAGCGACTCCTACCTTGTTCAGGATGAATTTGCGGATGAAACAGAAGAGAATTCCTGACATGATTCCTGACAGAACAGGCGACAGGAACCAGGACGCCACTTTGAACAGACGATTGATAAAAAAATCCATTTATAAGCTGCACTTTTTAATTTTTTTTCCTGATTTAACAGATTCCTGTTTTCAAATGCAGGGATTAACAAAGGGTATTCACCGATGCGCAGGAGTTCCATCCATTTGACCCCCTGGTGGCCTCTAGCCACCATAGAAAACCCGATTGTGGCGCCAACAATGCAGTGGGTTCCAGAAATGGGGAGCTTCAGGAATGATGCAGCCAGCTGCCACACAGCCGAGCCTGCAGCACAAAGACATGAGCGGGCTCTGCGTTAGATCACAGTTTGATTTATAAGCAAAAAAATAAAGAAAAAGATCCATGTCTGTGTGTACAGTATACCCACCACACATGGCACTTATAGACCCGGCCATGAGGACGTGCTCTGAGCCGTTGTACATCCTCACGTCAATGATCCCCTGCCTGATGGTCTCACTGACTTTGGCCCCCAGCAGCACTGAGCCCACCGTCTCAAAGATGGTGGCCAGGATGCAGGCCTGCCGCAGGGTGACCACTCCGGAGCCCACCGCCGTACCAAAGGAGTTGGCCACGTCATTGGCCCCCACAGAGAATGCCAGGATGAAGGCAATGATGAAGCCGAGCACCAGCAGCCAAATGTAGGCGGACATGTCTGAGTGAGAGGCCAGAGCGGCAGTGGTGGCAGCGGCCAGGGTCACTAGTGTAGTTGTATCCATCACTACATGCAATTTTATTCCAACAGAAAGTAGTCAAAACAAACTAATTTGTTATTTGATGGGGATTTCTGAGGTATTTTTAAAAAAATAAATATATGTAAAATAACAAAAAACCTCTAAAGTTCCAATCTGAATGTGTTAATGGGGT
>JAOXNZ010000001.1:11862885-11873602 GCA_028566095.1 Kryptolebias brasiliensis | reverse complement strand
CACACTCCAGAGCAGGAATCTGACATGATTTCTGCTCTTATAGAGGTGCCACACTGATGATGATCATTAATCAAAACATTTGATCAGCTGTGCCTGGCTCTCACTTTCCTTCTTACAGTAAATCCTGTGGAAGCAGACTTAGTTTTTTCACACACAGCTTTTTCCAATTTGGCTTTATTTTTGTTTAATAAATAATGACATGTTGAAATCTGTTGTGTGCTTTTTTTCCACACTTGAGGTTAGATTTTAACCCCTACATCACTAGCAGCCCCTGTACCGGGGGCATGTTATTTTCAAGCATATTTATCAAACATAGGTTCAGGGCCTAAGGGGTTAATAATCTTTAGATTAAGACCTGTTCATTTTTCTTACATAAAAACACCAGAACTGAAAGAGGGTGGACATTGTTTTTTTCCATTACTGTATCAAATAACCATTACATAAACAACTAAACCATCGTTAATTATTTAGATGCGAAGCTTGAAAAGAACTCGTACCCAACAACACCACGGCACATACACAATCATTTTACACAATTATGTTCTCATGAGATTAGAGCTTTGCTATTTGATGTTTACAAAAAGATTACCAGTTTGTTGACAGTGATCTGACAGAAAAAGTTGAAATTTTTTTTTCCCAGAATGGCATGGCTGATCTTTCAGATTGTAAGACATTCTTAATTACTGTTGCCATGAGTTAAATGCTGTTTTCTGTCATTTTTGTGCCGTTCAGGGTTATAATTATCAGTCAAAGTTGTCAACAATGCACATTTGTTACATGAGGGCATGAGAAGCTCCTTTGGTGACGTTCTCATAGCAAGTTGATCTGTACAAATCAAAGTGCGAGACGGAGCAGAAGCCACAGTATTTTACAAAACTTAAAGGCTATGGTTAAACACAGCAATCATCTACGACCAAGACTTTAACTGTACTTACAGGACTTAAAGCTGAATTTATTCTATTTGTTTTTGTTATTGTCATACTGATTTTAATTATGACTCTTTTTTTGTTAAAACTGTTACCTGCAGTTCAGTAAATGTTAGATCACATGTGTGGTGGATTAAAAGCCTATATTAAACTGAACAAAATACTTTTAATTTTTATTTTTATCTCCTTTTGTTCTTAAAGTTTCTGTCAAAAAACATTTTTCAGAAGACATTTTCTGTTTGTGCTGACAAGATCTTTAAGTTTACCTGAAGGCCTGTAGGTGGCATCAAAGCCCCTGTTCAGGTTACCCCTGATGATGAGCGTTTACCATGTGGAAATACCAGTTTGGGACTGAGAAAGGGAAAGTAATTATCTGCCTGTTTGGTCAGAATTTGCTCCCATAACTGTGGATCTGAGCCGAGATCTGTTTAGCGTAAACTGTTTGTTATTGTTTAGAGGCGTTCACTTGCGTATTGTGCAAATGTTAAACCAGCTAAGACATTAGTTTATACTTATTTAATATCTGTATATTTAATAATTGTTCGCTAAGGATACGTTCAGCTCATTTCTCACCCCCTGATGTGTAGCTTTTTCTTGAGCTACTCAAACTGTCAGAACGTCCAGGTTAATATTTACCTCTTTAAATGCAACAATCAATAATCTTAAACTCAAATAAAGAGGATCTTTAAAGAGATCTTTTATATATATAAATATATATATATATACATAAACTGTTACCACTCATATTTGAAATTAGACAAGATAGGACATGCAAATAAGTAACAGAAGAACATGGCTGGTTTTCATGCTCGGGCCTATCAGCCCAACCCTCCTTCAACCATTTTCCCTCCCTCCTATCCCTTGCCAAACAGGATCTGTAGGATCTTACAGAGTCATTTTCTCAGGAGACTGGAATGTCAGAACACAAGGCAGAGCGCCTGCTGGGACATGCTCCCTAGATTCTCTCCAACTTACGGGAAAAAAGTGCAGAATGAGTCGTTCGCTTAGCCTTTTAATTTCCAGTCAGTGTTGGGAAACCACCCTCTTTGTAAGATTCCTTTCTTTTTTTTTTTTCTTTTTTTTTGCCAGGTGTGTCGTAGACGCACCCTGACTCACTGGTTGTCTGGTGCATCATCCTAACTGGTTTTTTAAGGTGTCCGTGGATTCACAATCTCCTGCTTCCTTGTAATTTTCCCCCCCAACGCTTGTTGTTGTTGTTGTTTTTTTTACAGATGACAGAATGCAAAAAACTATTGCAGAATTCAAAGGAAATAAACCCGCACAAACATAAGAAAAAAATTTTGGTATTTTATTCTTTCAAAGTGTTTAAAAACTCTGTCTTGTGTACGGCTTAGAAGCAAGTTATTACACAGCAGAAAGGCTAGTCATTCAGACTCAAAGAAACCCAAGTGTATCAGAATATAAATATAATACAATGAAATTGTGGCATTCATGGTGTTTTAGAAGAATGACACAAAAACTAAAGAAATGTAAAGGATTATTCAGCTGATTTAGCAATCACCGCACATATCACCAACTACAATATCTCAAGTCTCAGATGCGAAGCACAGGTGCTGTAGAAATAAAACAAAACAACTTAATGCTGTCCAACATAATGCTACATTTGTCCATGTCATCGTGAATCAGGTTTGGACGCACACGTGTCCACAGTGACAACACTTCTGCATCTGTTTGCTCTCAACACTAAGCGCTGCATGCACAAGCAGAGCTGTTCGTATTGAAATGTACGAAAAAACAGAAACAAAACAGTCCATTTTCCACAAGGATCAGTGGCCATTTCTGCTTTAATTACCGGGCCAGTGGCCGGTAGTCGGCGACGAGCTGGCAGGGGATTCTTTGTGGTTTGGACTGTGACTGTAGGTGGGCGAGTGGGTAATGCTTGGACTGCTGGGAGGTGTGGAGGAGCAGGAGGAAGACTTGGATTTGATCTGCAGCCACTTGTCTTCGCCCAAAGCCTTGGCGAAGTGGTCATCGACGGACACGCTGATGGAGAGCTGCTGGGGGCGGGTCTGCTGGTAGTTGGCTCCGAGGCTCCTCTGGAAGTGCTCTTCGAGGACGTGGTCGAGGTTGTGCTTGGAGGCCACTGGAAGAGAACGGACGGATGACAAACGTCACACACCTCGTTGACTCACTGAGTGCTTGTCTAAGAGTGAGCGGTAATCTGAGCGTGACGATTAGGGAGTGAACGTCTGCAGAGTGAGTTCCTTTTTAGGAGAGGGAGACTGACCTGATGAGTGGCTTCTGTGGACCTCAGATCTGCTGGAAGGCTTTTTTATTGAGGAAACACAAGTGATCACAGAGGGACGCACCTAGAAACAAGAAGAAATGGGTTATTAATTAAACAGAAATGTGATAGTATTCCTGCTTTGTGTTTCAACCTAAATCTTCCTTTCGAAACCTGAGCATGCACAATGTTAAAATTACAGCAGCTCCATTGTTCAGTGTTTCATTTGAAATTATTTGAAAAGTGATTAAACTGGTTGGGTTTGCTCAGGAAAAGCAAAGTTCACTCCCAGTGTGATGGCATAAACAGCTCAAAGCAGTCTGTTTGGTCTTGTTGATGGCATTCCTCCCTCCATTGCTTACATTTTCTTCCTGAATCCAGCTGGATCGCATAGCTCAGGCAAGCTTAGGCCTGTGTACGCTCAAGGAAGCAGAATGCCTGCGCAGCTAGATTCACTGACTAAAAAGGCCAAGGATGTAGACCACCACTGTGGTTAGCCTCGAGCTACGTTGTGACTACAAAGGGACATCAAAAGTGTCACGTTTCCTAAGAAATGACCACCTAAACATCATTTATCTGTCCTGAAATCAACACTTGTTAAGTAAAATACCTGGATTTGATTGGTGGGTGAGGTTTTGGTCTTGTCCTCTGTGTTTTCAGGGTCTTTTCTGGGTTTCTTGATAAGGGCGAGCGGTTCATCCATGACTGGTGTGTAATACACGTAGTTGGGCAGAGGGCTGGTGGGGCTCGGTGTTGGACTCTGGCTTGATGTTGGACTTTGCTGGCTGCTGAGCACTGCTGGTGCTGCTCTTTGGGTCATTTTGCTTCGGCTTATTGCCCGCTCCCGCCTAAAACAAGCATTCATCAGAAAATGCATCTTCTCATGGAGAAAATTTACATTTACGTGAAAAATACAAATGGAACAAATGGTTTCACCAACCTTTCTTCCAAAGTTAGACCTCTGTCCAGGCTGCGCTTGCGTTTGATGGGATACACGGCGGGAGCTCGAGTCCGCTCATTTGCCATGTGTCTGTATCTGTCTTCGCTCCTGAGATGGGGCTGACCTATAAATAAACATAAAGTAAAGAATTAGAGTACCAGAAAGCTTTAGAAGAGCACAGTGGCATAGTGTTTACTGCAGTACATCTAAGAGGAACCCATCTTGTACACTAAATGACCATTGATGGTTTTATCCAAGAAAACGGTGTGTAACTGTCATTGATGACTAACAGCTTGTTTTGATCCATGACATCAACCTGCATGACTACAATTCGTGGGAAAACTTTTTTTTTTTGTCACCGTTAATTGTAAACTCCGTTAAGCAGTAAAACCCGATCTTCCTGATCAGTTAGGGTTACACCAGTACACAGCTGATTCAGTGCTAACGGTAAAGTTGTTTTTCTGCTTAAACGCTGGCATCCAGCCCAATCACACGCTCCTAAAGAAGGCCACAATCAACTGTTATTGTTAGGAATACAGACTCATTTATCTGAACAACTCTGAGTGTTAGAAAACCATAATTTGGGTGGCACCCTTCTGTGAAAAGGCCATCGAAGTGAATGTATATATATATATATGCATAAAAAACCTACATTTTTGCAATTAAACGTGCTAAAACATACAGAAAGGTGTGAATAAGGGTGGTGCTAAAAATATCCAGGCTGTGGCTTTAAATGAACTGAGTTTAAGCAGAGCATCATAAAAATAAATTCCACCAAATCAGAGAGCAATCAAAGTCTTGAACTTGTATGTCACGCACAAAATCAAAACACCTCCACTGTTTGAAAATGTGGTCACGCTGTGTCCCATTGTTTGACAGTATGCTCAGTTAACTCTTAGAAATCCTCATTCACTGAACAGATGGAGGATTGCTTTGTGTTCAGATAACAACAGCTTCTTCTGAAACAATAGGTGATTATCTGCTTTGCAGAGGAACATTAATAAAAGGTTGTTCAGCACCTTGGCACTCCGAACACTTTGGTTTGCATTCCCTACTGCAGAAACACTCCAACACCTGCGTGCTGCTCCTTCACACAGTCTGCCATTGTGGAGGGGGGCAGGTATAACCACACCTATGCTGATTTTCTAATGCCTCGGGCATGGATATTTCTTCCTTATTAGCTTTGAGAGCGTGCTGCGTGACCTTCTGTTTTGCTGCTTTTATTTTTATTTTTTTACAAAAAACCTGAAAGTGACACAGGGTTTATACAATCACAGCTGACATTTGAAGACAGCAAAGGATCCAAAGTTATTATTAGGAAGTCATTTAATCATTATGTAAAAAGAGTGCTTCTAAGGAAAAAATGCTTACATTTCCCAAACAGTTTCTGATAAACCTTTGTTGGCATTTCACTCGTATTTGATTGTCACAACATCTTATTTAACTCCATTAATGTATTTACATATATATATATATACTGACAAAACAAAGATAAATGTAACAAACACAAATATCAACTTTGACACATTATTAGATAAAACTATACAAATATGGATCACTAGAATGTCACAACATTAATAACAGACTTATTTCCACAGATCAAGATAATACAAATATTGTCTGTCACCAAACAACACAAGGTAATAAAAGTGAGGCATTAAACTGAGCTTACCTTCTAATATGTAGACCTTGAAGCCACTGTTTATCCGGGTAATGTACTGGAAGTTGGCTACAGCCATGGCTCCTTGACTCTGTTTGCGAAATACGAAGGAACACGTTCACCGCTGGGGATCACAGGACACCAAGAGCCTCAGCTGTGGATTGTATTGGAAAGGTAAATGAGATGCAGGGTCTGAGCTCAGGCAGGTAAAGTATCCAGGTGAGCTCAGGTAGGCACAGTCACTTTCCCGTGACTCATCCCCTGCACTTAGATTGGCTGCAGCCTGGGCCAATGGCAAAGCCCTCATCCATTCACTTCTGTTGTTATTGTGTGTTAGGCGGAATGTTCTCACAGGTAGACCTGTTTCAAAAGTGGAAAGTTGAGTTGCTAAATGTCACGGTGAGAATGAGTTCGCGCCTGTTTTTGCCTGATTGAGGCCCTTGTTTTGATGACCGAAATCTCAGCAAATGTAAATGAGCAAAAACAAAATGTTTTCAGCCACGCACTCCTTGCTTTTTTAGACAACTTGTAGAGTTTTGTTCAGAGTTCTTGTGCGGGCAACGTGAGTCTTTTGTTTCTCTCCATGAAATCCGCACCTGCCGCCCCCACGCCCCACCTAACCACCTCCCCCTCCTCTCCACTCCTGATCTGCAATCTCACCAAACTGCATTTTTCTGAGTGCTTAGCCCACCGAGGGCTCCAGTCATTCCACTGACCTGCCCATACATGCTCTGTACTCTGAGAGCCCGCCTCAACACTAATCCAAAGGCTTTTGTTAAAGACCGGACAAAGACTCCTAAGTCCTGGAAACGCTGCAGCCATGAGAACAATCTTATCTGAGCGTACAGACGAGTTTGGCCACGTTTATGATGTTGGCTGTATGAAGGAAATTTTTTTAAAAAGTACTTTAAAGTATAAATAATGTGAAACACGTTACCACACTGACAAGTAATAAAAATGATCCTTTACTGCTCTTTTTTATTTATCCCTGAACAGTGGCTTCTGATACAAAAGGTTGCAATAAAATATCTCACTGTAACGCTTCAGCAACGCTGAGGTTTAATTCCAGCTCAACAGTGCCCCCTTAAGTCACATGCTACAAAAACGAGGAATCAAATTTCACACAAAACCATTGTCTTAGTGCTGTTTTTTAATATCTAGTGGCAGAAAAGTAGTGTTTTGATATACAGGTCTGTTTAAAATGCAAGTTTGCTCAGTGAGAAATTCATTTGAAAATGCAAAGAATTTAGCTTTAAAATGCAAAGAATCCAAGTGGCCAGTCAAGTTCTATTTCTGAAACATTCGTCCTTTTGTCTGCAGCTCGCACTGTCAATACGGCAGGACTTCTCTGATTGTCACAAAAAGGATGTTCGAGGAAACTGCATTCTGCCCAGGAATCTGATTTTCAAACCATTTTTTTTTTTTTACCAATGCTTGATTATGATAATGCAAAGCATCAATGATAGAAGACAAATACTGTAAGTGGCTTCATTTTTTGATTTCAAACATACAAAAAAAAAATGCACAAAGGTTCATAAGAATTCTTTCTAAGGCATGCATGGAATGACGAGTATGAATTTTTTACATAGTGTTCTAATGACGCTGCAACGCCTTTGCGTCATCAGCTTTTCGAACACACTTTGAAAGAAATCACTATATCCTCAACTAATTTGTATTACTGTCACAATCTGAAAGAAAAGACACTTTTTTGAGCACCAGTGCTCTAACTGTTCAAAGACAAATATCCTTTTACAGCAGCAAAACAAACCAGTCATGTATCAATTTAAATCAAATCAAATTTATTTATATAGCACATTTAAAAACAACTGCGGTTAGCCAAAGTGCTGCACACAAAGACGAATTACAACAACATTTTCAAAAAACAAACAACACAAATAGGACAAAATAAAAACCATAAAAACATTCCTCAACTCTCATGCTGTATTAAAAGCCAGTGAGTAGAAATGTGTTTTAAGAAGAGACCTAAAAACACCAAGAGTTTTAGCTTTACTTTTAGGAATTATCAATATATTTTGCTTCAGCGTACATAACGTCACTCTGTCTAAAGCAGCTAATGAGAAAATGATAATGATAAGTTGATAATGCAACTCTTCCACGAGTCTCCATTTATAGGACACCTTCTGAATGCCTTTGAGTTGTCCTGAGGAGCTAACTCTATTTAAAACGTGTAAACAAAGCTGGTAGTTCGACTTAATTATTATGAGAATGTGTTCAAATAATAATTGGTTTAGCATTCGTTAAATTATTACACCCAAGCCTGATGAGATACAAAATCTTCAACAGGGTCAGAAACAAGGCATGCAGGCCTAACATTGGGATCGTGTCAGTGAAAATCCCATGTAAACACATTCTAAGCATAATTCTAATTAAAAGGGTTGTTTTAGACCAAGCTTTTCTTTTCTTTTTTTTCAATTTACTGTCTTTGTTTTCCTTTGTTGCTATAGCTGAACTGTCCCCTACAAACTAACATAAGAACAGAGAAAAAAAAAATTATTCAGTGGTGAAACTGGTTCAGAGATCTTTCTTTAAATGGATGCATCAATCAACAAATGCAGTAATAAAATGAAAATGCGTGCCTAAATTGTCACTGAACATCTCCGGTATATCCCTCTGCTATGAACAGCAACGTGTGCGTTTTTATGATAATTAGTAATTAGGCTTTACATTGTCTCTGCAGAGCATTAATGATGCTGGAGAGACACACGCCAACAGTGCCTGTTTCCATCACACAGTGCAGTTTCCACAGTAGAGCATAAGGGGCTCCTCAGGGGGCCTCTGTGCTGATCGCTGCGTGCTTCTCAGTATCACCAACAGATGGCGCATCTCTCCAAGTCTCTGTCCACCTGACTGATGATCAGAAGCGTCTCTGTTTGAGCGTCCTGGTGTAAGACAGTCGGTGTTTTTCTGTTACCCCTACCCTCCAGCGGGGGTCCAGGGTATCCATCCCCGTGGAGTCAGCAGCGGGATGATGTGTCAGAGAGCGACGCCCCTGTCACTCTGCTCTCATCAGCACCACCCTCATCCCCACCCTCACAAGTCAGATAAACTCAGACACGACACAGGAAGCCGGATGAGAGCCTTTCAAGTTAAGACAAACCAACTCAGGGGCAAAGTTGTTTCATTAGCCACCACCAAAGTGAATTATCCTCTGTTTCAGAGACAGAGAGTCAGTGAATTGAACATCTCCTGGTAATTTAGAAGTTGAATTTAGCAAAGTTTGAAATGATAAAACTTACTAACAAGTTCAGGCTTCCAATACGTTTCTCAACACTATGCAATATTTTTCACCATTTTACAGAAATACTGCAAGCCTCTGAATCCTAAGTGAGCCACAGGTCAAATAGCTTTAAAAGGGATAGTTCATCTATTTTGAAGTGGGGTTTCTGTGGAAATGCGATGAACAATTAATATCCTGCCTGTTGTAGATAGCCTCATTTTGAAGAAACCGAGTTTAGGCCCAACAGGACTGATGAGCTAACAGCTAAGACCAAAGAAGTCTTTCCCATCTTAAAACAGCTACAAGCTTCAAACTGTTTTAGTAGCTCACGCAAATGGTACTTTAAAAACCAAAACACCACTGTTGATTTCATGTTATGTGATTATTGCTGCATAAATATTATCCTACTGCTGCTAAAAAAGTACAATTTCAAGTATAAAAAAGTACACTGCTTTTAGTTTAAATAATAATAATAAACATTACAGATTCACTTGTGGTCTGTGCAGTACTGACTAGTTAAAAAGGTTTACTGTCATAGTCATAGTTTTTCTATGCTTCAGACTAGCTAAGAGCAGCTGTGTGTGACTAGAAAACTTGAAGTTAATGGTCACATACTCAGTATTGTACTTTGAATGCATTAAAAACATAATGTTAATAAGGCCCCAGAAGGACTCTCAATCCTTCCCTGGATGTAGACTATTGTTAAATTAGCCTGATTTAAGTAGACTCCCTTTATTGCCAAGGGAGCTTCGTTTGTATTTATTTCAACTTTACTATCTTAGTGAAGTTTGTTAGAATTCAACCACTTCGTCGAGAGGCTCTTTACAGTCACGGCTTTTATTTTCTAAACGCGCACCGGAAGTCACGCCTCTGCACACCGCCTAACTTGCCTGCCGTCCAGCACCAGCGGTCTCGTCTCCCTCCGGATGACTGGGAGTGACGCAGGGCAGACGGAAAAAACTGGGTCTTTCTAGTGGAAGGAGGGGGAAGCAGGACGGCGGGGATGCTGGAGAAGACTTTAGTTTGATTTATTTGGCAGGTTCGAGCTGTGTGTCCGCTCGGAGGACAGGAGACGGGGGACAGGAGGCTTTTTCTGTCACACATCCCGGCTGAGAAGGAACCATCGCCTCATCCGTGGGGCGGATCAGCTTGGACACATTCCCAGGTAGGCTCCATCATACCTTCATATGGATGCTGCTGGACTGGATTTATTAACTCAGCCAACCTGAGCTGATTGACATAACAAGTAATCCAATCTAAGCACATTTAGTCTGCTCTTATTGAGAGGCTGATTTTCTTTGCTTTGAGCAGTCACGATGTCCTCCTGCAGGCATCCCAGAAATCTGTCTAATTGATGAGATCACACTTTGTCCTCTTTAGGAGATCCCTGTCTCTGCACATGGGACAGTAGGCTCGTTTTCCCCCCAGCTGAACACCAAGACACAATTCGAGAGGACATCTGGACCTCCTAACCCCCCTCCACGCCCCTCCACCCTCGCCTCCTCTCCGTCACTCCAACCAAAACGCCCCGCGATGAATTACCTGCGCCGACGACTCTCGGACAGCAATTTCATGTCCAACCTGCCCAATGGCTACATGACCGACCTGCAGCGCCCCGAGCCGCCGCAGCAGAGCCCCGCAGTGTCTCCCGGGGCGGCGGAGAGGCGCCAGCCCCCCGGCCAGCAGCAGCAGCAGCAGCAGCAGCAGC
>JAOXNZ010000001.1:11842811-11855253 GCA_028566095.1 Kryptolebias brasiliensis | reverse complement strand
TGTTCTGTAAGCTGGATTCACTGCAGATTAACTCTCTCTCCTAACAATAGAGGCTCGTTAGGGTCTTTGTTCACATGGCCCATCAGTGAGTCATGTGAACAAAGACCCTAACAATTTGAGTTTGTGTATGCCTGAGAACAAAAGAAAACAAAATGGTCAATAATGGAAAAGATGACGAATCGCTCCAGGAGTGGTTGACAAACACAAGTCACAAAAGCCTGTGTGGCCTCAAAGAATCTTGCGGTAACTTCTGAGCCTCTAGAGGAAATCACATTTGCTGTTTGTTGTAGAAAGGATGACGATGACAGATAAAGGACCCAAAAGCAGGCACACAGGAGGCAACCAGGAAGCAAGCTATAAAATCCAAGACATTTTAATCCAAGACCAGCTAAACTGAAACAGTTGCATAAAGCATCTACTAAAACTAAGCAAGGTCAACAAAGATCTGAAAAGGCAGGAACTAAAATCCAGGGTTTATATAGACATATATATGTACTGGGGCAAGATAATGACAAACACCAGGCAGGTGTCCTGACTGACAAATTACAACCAAATAAAAGGCAGAAATAGGAAGTAACTTAACATAAGGAGACAAGGGGAAAACGACAGCAAAATAAAACAAGAAACAAGATTTGAAATAACAGAATCAAACAATTTAAACTTAAAAGAAGAAAAAACATGAGCAAATGAATCACGATAATCAAACAAAACAAAAAAATCATAAGCAAAGACCCTGATGCTATTGATGTTTCTATGAATCTGCATACAGGAAAACACATCTGTGAAACAGTGGTGATAGTATTGTGGTGTGGGCCTGCTGTGCTGTGACAATAACAAAGAAACATATATAAATAACTCTGAAATGATCCAGCCAACCTTAAAGGATCATGTCAGAGAGGTTCTGAATTGAGTAGTTCATGTTTAAAACCCCACCAACAAAGCCAGATATCGATCTGTTCTGTCCACAGAAATGAACTGAAACGCCAGTCTGTTCTGCAGATTGATCAACTGTCACGTTTTGGCTGCAGGTTGCGCTGCAGAAGTGGGTCCTACCAGATACTGCAAGCAAAGTCTCACATATTCTACAGTCTTTAAGACTGAATACATTTCCTCTGCATATTAATAACCAATTATGTACATACAACCAGAAATACAACTATTTCTACTTATGTAATAATCAAATTCTCAACAGTCTGATGGTTCAAACAGAGAAATAACTTTCATAACTCTTATTTTTACTTTGCTGGTTGAGTTGCATTATGCTAAAACATTGTCATCCTCAACAAGCTGCATCACTTCAGACCTAGAAAAGTCATTCACTATTCATATCATGTCAAAGTTATTTAAGAAGGTAATTCTGAATGACCTCAGAGAAGGAATGGCCCTTTATCATTTTTTTACTGAGACTTTTCTTCACTTTATATCTCTCTCTGTCCTGCTTGTGTTCCACTCTTTTCACTCCATTGGTTTGCTGCATGACTTTAATAGCCTCTCCTTCTCCTCTATTGCCATTTCCTTCTCCTTATAGCAAATCCCAGTCTCTTACCAATACCTTCAACATTCCAGAAACCCCAGCGCCACGAGCCAGCCTTAGCCAGGACGAGGTCAAGGCTGAAACCATACGCAATCTACGCAAATCTTTTGCCGGTCTCTTCTCAGACTGAGACGGCATAAGATCCTCCCATCACCCCTTTTCCTCCTCCTACTGAGAGAAAAATGGACAGGCAGACTGAAGGACAGATCTCAACCCCTCCCCATCGAGCAAGGACCAACAGAATCTCCAATTTGCGAGACTGATCAGAAAGTGTACACACTTGACTCCCACTGCCCAAACAGTTCAAATCTATTGGAATTAACTAAATGTAGAATACAGTCAGGTACAGATGTTTGAAACATTTCTTGCTTCAAGCTTAAGGGAATCATTTCCTCAAACTGCTCAAAAACCTGTATGTGCATGTGACACCCATACACTAAAATGAGAAAAGAAAAGAAAAATGCTGCTCCCTCTTGTTTGTTGGTGCTGTAAATTTATTGTGGTATTTATAGTTAAAAAATAAAGGACTGTACAAAAGTTATTTGGATGGGGAAGGTTGCCCTTTTTGTTCTTACGGCAACAAAATCAAATTCCCAACATCTCATGTTGAATCATAATGTGGCAACATGTTTTTCATTAGATTTTAAGCTATATAATCTTGTTTTCCTAAGTCAAAGTGTGAAGCAACGGTTTTGAAATAGGGTTTCCAAGAAAAGGTATAAACAGTTATTATCCTACCTGTTGTAGTTAGCTGTTTGAGCGACCTCAGTCTGGAGAAATAGAGTTTAATTCTGACCAGCTAGTCTGAGCGAGTCAAGACCAAAGTGGATCTCTGCTGTCTTAAAATAATAATAATCTAATATAATAATAATCTAATCTCGAAAATATCATAGTAGTTCATGCAAACAGTGTTTTACACAAACCTTTATATCACTGCTGTTGTCACATTACACAGTTATTCACATAGAATTGTGTGGTTATTTGTAAATGCAAATAGCATTAGCACTTCCTTTACAGCCTGGAACACTTCCAGTAAGAATGTTTGAAACTGGACTTGTTTTAAGATGGCTACAGTCCACTTTGGTCTTGGCTCCACTCAGACTAATTGTTAGCTTGTCAATCTGGTCAGAGCTAATCTCTGTTTCTACAAACTGAGCTATCTACAACATGTAATATATTGATTGTTCACAACCTTTCTTCAGAAACAGAATCAGTTTAAGCAAAAAAAAAATTAATATAATACAAAAAATGTTCTATAGGCCTTCCTAGATATGTAAGACCTTTTGAAAAAGGGAAATTACCAACATTTTCATCTCCCTCAATGGTTTTTGTACAGTTCACTTTGCTTCCCACAGTGTTAGCAAGCGCTAGATGTGTTTGAGCTGCTCACGGTGATGTCTTACCTGCATGTCAACAGGGGGCAGCAACTGTCGCCGTTTCCAGCATTTCACTTTGGCACTGGTGTCTGTGTCGTCACATGTAGTTGAATTAGTTCGCAAAGTAGCTCCGTAGTTGTCGTGAGTACGTTGTCGCTTTCACTTTGCTTCCCTTTCTTTTGCCACGTGAGGAAGTTCTCCACCTTTTACAGCATGCCTTAGACAGACAAGAAGGTCAAATCAAATGGAGCTGTCTCAGGGATGTCCAGTTGATTGTGACACTTATGTGTGGCTAAAGGTCTTCCATTATGCTCGTGTTGTAGTTGTTCACAAATGAAGATGGACAAGCATGCTTTTTGTGAGGTAAAAACGTGCTATTATTTCAAATACTTTTTGCACACATGTAAGCAGCAAAATCATACTTGAATGCAGTGTCATGAACTGATGGATGAAGTCCACATTTTTAGGTTTCTGTTTCTATTTATTTATTTTTTCAGCCAACAAAACAGCTTCTCAGTGTTTCATTCTGAGACACTGATATGTTGGTGACAGTTGTGCATACATAGGAAAACAGCATAGACAGGATTGGTAACTCTTCAGGCAGATAATTAAAAAAACAATGTTTTTAAAGCAAAATGTGCAAGTTCTGACTGGAAATCAGCTATTGAATTAAATGGACGTACAATAATTTTTTACAAGACGTCAGACTGATTGTTTTAGGAGTAGCTCATAGGCTTATGCATTTCACTTCAAGCTTTAAGTCTGTTTCATTCAGTTTGGCAGGTTTCTGCTGCCTGAAATGTTACGCTTCTTGCTTTTTAATAGAGGCCATGCTTCAAAGCATACTCAGCCAAGGAATGTTACGTTTATAAGATTCATCTATACAACAAGGAAAGGGCAAAATGATGCTAAGTTATATGAATATGAGCAGCAGCTCTGCAGTAGTGACTTACGGCATCCCATTCTTTGCACTGACACAGTTTTCTTTGCTCAATATGGAAATTCGAATCCGTTTCCACACTCTGAACACGTCTTCCAGAAGGAGCGAATTGCATTCAAACGTTGAACTAGCGCAGCAATATTCTGCTTTTTAGAAAAGACTGGAGTTGCCGAAATCTTATAGAAGTCCTGATTCCCCTGCAGATTCTCCATGCTGCCTGTGCTTCTCGGTCTGTTTGTGTAGCCACAGTGACCCCTTGTGATCAATGGTGCATAAATGTGTGGATGTTCTGTGACTGTTCAAACCATTAGATATGTTGTACAGAGCTCTGAGTGATGCAGATCGTCAGCTCTCTCCCCTGCTGCTATTTGTGCTTGTTGATATTAGGTGTGTGTGTCTCTCTTTCTCCCTCTTTTGGATAAAAAATGTCTCGATTGTTCTTTTAATTCTTTTTGCATCACTTTGTTCTACAAGCTTCGCTGTCTGGGGCTTGTAAGTTTATGCATTAGTGATTCAGGGGTTCATTTGAAAACTTTACAGCAACTCGGTGTCAGTGCATATTTGTCCAGTGTATTGCAGTACAGTCATGGTAATCAGCAAGAGCAGTGGTTCTTCCACCGTAGGAAAAAGAAGTATCACATTTTGCGTTGATGTTATGATGAAGAATACATTCGATGGACAAAATGAACTGGGACAGCGATGCAATGAAGTAGTTTTGCATTTATAATCTCTGTTCTTTCTGAAGGTTTAAATAATTTATGGTGCATACATTTGACTGTGAATGTATTTTTGTTTTTTTTTCTTTTCTTCCAGGTAATTCTATTGTTTTCCAATTGCACAGTATAATCATTGTGACAAATATAGAATCATTACAAATTTGTGAATGAGTGAAAACTGTCAGTCAATGCCTGCCATATTTAAATATGCACACCATAAATGTAAGTGCAAAAATCCGAGGATTTTCTTGAACAAAAATAAGATGATGCATAATCATATTTGTGGTTTATTGAAATAAATGTAAAAAGAAAATAGATGTTATATGCAATGTAGCTATATCATGTGAAAATGAGTATGTTATTGAAACATGCACATGTCTAATAAAGTCTATGCCCAACAAAGAAGGTTTTGTTTGCACTGTTACCTGGATTTTTCCTCTTTATGTGTCTCTCTTATCTGTTTGCAGAGTACTTAAAGTGAGGCACAAATACAGAGAATCAGTCAACTTAAAAACAACTAAAGTTAACCAACATGCTGTACATACACACACAAAAAAGTAAACTATCAATCAGACAGAACTCTAAAATCAAGTAAAAACAGGAAATGTATTATTCACAGATTATAAAGCTTTACAAATATTTGGAAACTAGTGAAAAGGCATTTTCTGCAAAAATGCAGTGTGAAAGCTGAATGACGCTGAAGAAGTTGAAACTGAGTTCTTAAGCCAAAAGAAGCAGAACACCAGCTAAAAAGAGAAAATGCTAGCTAAAAGCTAAAAGTATTAAAAAGCTAGTTAAAAAGTAAAACTAGCAAAAAGCTTTCTTAAAACTGAAAAAGCAAAATTCTATCTCGAAGCTAAAATCTGAAATAGCAAAAAAATCAAACTAAAATGTAGAAGTAGCAAAGTACCATCTAAAAGCTAAAATTAGCAAAATGCTATCTAAAATGAAAAAATAACAATGTTATTTTAAAGATGAAAGTAGCAAAATGCTAGCTAAAAGTAGCAAAAAGTATAGAGCCAGTTTAGGAATGTAGATTTCAAAGGGAACAATGTTTTTGATGGAATTAGAGATCTCAATGTTTTTCTCTTGGGATTTATTTTGGAGATAAAGCTAAATATTTTAAAAAGTGTAAAAGTAACACAAACCAAAAGTCATAGCCAGGATGTTTTGAATAAACAGAACATTTTGGCATTTAAATGGTTAATATAGCACAAAGTATTGAGAGGTAATTATATATATGTAAAAAAAAAAAAATGTACAGAAGAAAAGAAGAAAAAGAAACAGGATCACGATAGTGTGAATGCTGAGTCATCATTCACACAATTATAACCACATATAAAGAAAAATCTCATTGAAATGTTAAAAATAAAAATAAAAGGATTTTGGGCTTGAGCATAATTTTGAGAGTGTTCCAGTGTTGCACAAATGTGCTCCAGTGTGGCTTTAAACTAAGATTATGTATAGATTTTTGCTTTTTCCATTTCAGTTTCAACTCATTTTTGCAACTATGCAGCTTGTCCTGTTGCAAGCTGCAAACACAGCCCTTTTTACTGAGCTGAACAGATATTTTTTAACTGTCTAGTTTTTACAGCAGCCCCTCTCTGACCACAAGATGGTGCAGACCAACAGGGTCTCGCCTTCAGCCTCCAACAACACAGCTGATTCACACATTACTTTAGATCATTTTACATTGTTCTGGTGCTCGTTTTTCCTCTTCATAAGGATGTGTGAGTTCTTGTTTATAACAATGAGGGGTTGTGTATGAGAAAAAGCTATATTTGCAGTGCCGCAAAGGTATAGTCAAAAATTATCTATGGTTGTTTATGAAATTGACCCCTTTAAACTAAAATTACACAAATTCAGTCAAAGTCACACAAAAATATAAATGTCTCCACATCTGGTAATTATTAAAAAAACACAAATTACCACTCATCACAGTTTTATTTTTGCTAAAGAGATTCTTGCTTTATCCTCTCATATATTTAGTCTCTTTCTTTCATTAAAAACAGTAGCTGCAGCTGTGAGAGGCTAACAGTTACTCCCTCTCCACGACTCCAGAACGAGGCTTTCATTGCTCTGTTCTGTGCAAATCAATGACTGCATCACACAGCTGAAACAATTGTATTAAAATTGATTATTCTACTTTTGCTCATCAACCATAAAACACCCAGTCTAAATGTTTTCACCCGTAGACATTATGGATTGTGCAAATAGTTCAGTTTTAATTACCAAACTGATTTTTTTTTTATTGCAGAAAAATAGCGTCTAATGCACAAAATATATTTTGCAGACATGATGAAAAGGTCAGTGAGTTTTTGTTAAAGCTCTGTCTGCTTGCTTGCATCTTTTTTATGTGGAGAGTGCATTGTTCTCAGCTAACAAATCCAGGTTTTGCTGTAGGAGGAAAAGATGCTCATCTGATCAAGAAAAAAAACTGTGACTTTTATATTGGATGCAGCTTTCCCGGTGTCAAATAACACCACCAAAGGAATGACTTTAATATCTTGCTAGAAGACTGCAGGCTGTGACTGGACAGAGTTTGTCACCGCCTGTACAAATCCATTCACAAGAAAACAATTTGAGTAATGATTTTCTTCCTTCACACAGTTATATAACTGACTTTTTGTGTGCTCCTGCTGATCCAGCTTTCATGACTCTGCTGCTTGCAAATAAAAGATTCGCAGATATTGCCAGCAATGGTTTTGACAAATGAGAAGAAAGAAAGAAAAACACAAGAGGAGGGGTGGGGTGGCATCACGATTTCTTCTCTGAGCCAGGATATTTCTAGAGCTGACCCATTTACGCAGCCTTGGAGAAGCTGCAAGCACAGGTGCAACCAGAATGTGTAACTGCATGAATTAAGATGCCATGAATTCATAAATGGAAGTTAGTGTCAAAACTGATTTGCACATGTAATTTGATGGGTGGCCCCTCGAATGGGTGGTGGTGGGGAGGGTTTAAGGCAGTGATTTAAATCATCATCATAGGTTTCATTCAAATACTGAGGACAAATAACAAGCTGTGCCAGTCATTCTTTATGAGAGGTTAAAGAATAGATGTTATTCCAGCTCTCAAATGGATGAGGAACAGAGGCTGTTCCAGCTATTATACGCAGCACACAGCCCTGCACAATTAGTGCAACCCAGTACTGCTTTGCATTGTTCTGCAGCGTGAATGATATCCATATTTAGAAGGAGCTCATTGATTCTTCCTAACTGAGGCACAAAAGATTTGTTGTCTGTCTTGAATAGTGGAACCTCAATGACAGCCCCTGCATTACAAAACCTCCTGCTGACCCTGATCAGACTTTCAAAACCCCTACACAAAACTGTGAGCTGGAGCTGTTTGCTCCGAACAGAACGTAGCTGTCCATTTCTGTGTTGTTACATAACAATATCTTAGTGACAATGCAACTACCAGAAATAATTCCCATCACCAGGAGCTCTCAGAGAGAACTGAGCCCCTGCTGAGAGGCTCATCTCCTCGTTCCAAGTGTGTTTCCCCTTTAATGAACTTGCACACATGACTGCGTGGATTCTTCAGCCAAAATGGCAGATGATGAAGAATGAGAGAGGATCATAATAAAGATTTAGTTAACTTTCACCATGGGATGTCTTACTGCGACACCAGAGACCAGAACAGAGAACTTTGTGTTTGCTCAGACCAGCTCTGAATACTATTCTTACTTTGACCTAAATGTGCTGAGGAGGATCTGAGAATACACCCGCATGAGTTGCAGGTCTTTCTTCTTATCTTATTTTCACCATGAGGCTCCCAGATGGGGTCTCCTCATGTTAACTTTAAACTGTCAATCCCTGCTGGAGATAATCTGCTCACTAAAACACATGAGTGCTGTATGTCTTCACTAAACGTACATCCCATAAGAGGCTGAACGGTCCCTGCGCACCAGATTGTTGGAGATTTACGAGTCATTTTCACCTCCCTGTGCCTTATCTTTGTGACGTAGGTTTTTATGGTCTCCACGGATGATTCTCATCAGCTCTTTCCCCTCATTTCCTTTAAAATCAATTCTGCCTTTTTTGCTCCTACTCTGTGTGTTACCATGGATACCACTCCCAATTGGTTCAGCTTGCACATGAATTTGTTTATAAGAGTTTCTTGGAGTCGATCAGAATGTTCTTTTTTAGTGCAGCCAAGGTAAACACAAAGTACTAATTAAGCACAGGGAAATTATGTATTGCATACACTGTACTCCTGTTTATGTGTTCTTTTTCTTGTCTATTCTAAAGCAGGGGCGTCTCCAGAAAGTTTCAAAGGGGTGGCCAGAGAGGGATCATCGCACACCAAAACCAAATGCCATAACAGAACTTTAGGAGTTTTACTATGCATGGATAGCTTATTAGGAAAATACTGCAATATAGGAATTAAGTAATTGCCTTCTGACTTAGACCTACTTTTTTTTTGTACTTTATAACGAATATTACTAACTCAACTCATTAAAGCTTGTCTTCTCCTCTTCTAAATTCATATTCATACCTTTCCTTGAAAGAATGCGTACTGTTATTTTCAAAACAGTATTTTCTGATATTTAAACAAATATCTTGTAAGCCTTGTTAACACTCAAAGAGTGCTTTGGGGCTGACTCTCAGCTACTACGACACCTAATTGTAGCTCATTATCTTTAAAAATGACTGAGTTACAGATGTTTGCTAAGATTGACTAGGAGTGGCAGCCATCTTTTAACTGAGTCAACTATAAAAGTTAAGCCGTTGTAGATGTGGAGCCAATGATTTGTTTCTGGTGGTGCCCCTGTTCTAAAGTTCAAGGAGTTGACAAAAAATGTCTTCATGTACCAAATTTTAGACTATCCAGGTTCAGCTCCCCAGGACATAATCAGCAGTTCCTCTGGAAATTCTAATTAACCCAGAAAAAAACCCTAACAGTCCTTTTCATCTAATCTAGTCTGATCCAGTAGGAATGGAAATTATGCCAACATGGATTCTGCAGGGCCACACTGAGCTGCAAAGTGTCTGAATACTTCACATGGCTGCTACTAAATCCCCATGAAAGTACAGGGTCTGAGTGGTGGCCGTCCTCAATGAACTGCCACTACTGACCGGGCCAAGTTAGAGGTGGACAGAGAGGATTCTGTGGTTTAATTTGTCAAGGATTTAATCGAGGTTCTCCTGGAATTAAGGGGGTAGGCTGAGTGCATCACACACTGAGTCTTCAGATTCTCCTCCGCTGCAGTTCTGTCCCTTCTTAGTCAGAGTCCACCGGATCAAAAACTCCTGTGGGCGGAATCTGAAGGAACTGACAACATTCAGTTATATCCAGAAGGGTCTAATTCTGGCTGGTTGAAATATTCAGTGCTGCAGGAGCCGTAGACGTGCATCTCTGGCCTCCTTGGGGAGCTCTTGTGGCACAGTGAAGCTGGAATTGTTTGAACATCTCTATCTAATGCGTTTTTCATGTTTCATCCAACATATTATAACAATCCTTGGCTATTTTGAGCTGGACTTTTCAAGTATAGTTCCTGACAGTGTGTGCATCCCCACATCTCTTATATAATTCCCTCCTTTGGGAACAAAAAACCAGAAAGTAAGTCTACAGCGAATCACTTAATCTAACATAGACTTAATGGGAGAGAGCCAGAGAATGGAGGGTTGTTTACTGAGCAGCATGAAAGCTTGTTTTAGAGGTGAAGGCAGCATGGAGCAGTGCTCTGCTTTAGTGTTGTTACTTTGTGGCGGCAAAGCCTGATTGATCCTCATCACTGGGGTTTCTAATCAACAGAGCTCCATTGATTTTCTCTCCACGGACTCTCTGAGGTGCCTAAGACACCTGCTGGCAGCCAGCTGACAGACACTGCTAACCAACAGCTGACACAAGCTGATGCCAGTGTACCATGCAGCATGCTCAGATAGATCCCACTCTCAGAGATACTAGAGGCTCAATGTGAAATCCACTGAATCATATCTCACACAACACGTGACATGTCACAGATGGGGTCTCTATAAGTGTTTTGTAACAAGTGTGCAGGCAGGAAGAGTCATCATTAAAAAAAGAACAAAACGTGTCATCATCTACAGTTCTGAAGCAGAGAAGAGGTGCATTTCTTTTTACCAAAAAAAAGGAGCTCTGTCAAATCAGAGTATCATTACCACCTTCAGCCTGATCAGCAGAGTTTGTCTGGAGTGATTTCCATCTGCAGGGAGAGTGCTTCAGTAAGCAGTTCTTCTGCAGCAGTCACATGCTTTGGGCTCACAGCCAGCTGCCCCCGTCATCAGTTCAGACAATGCAGAAAGAGTGTGGTGAGGTAAGTGTCTGGGACAGATGTGTGTCGTGCAGGCCAAGCTAAATGACAAGATCTGCCAGCAAGAGGGAACCAGTTTGATCAAAAGCATGGGTGTCAAAGAGACTCCATCATTTGCTGTCAGGGGAGCAACTAGGCCAGACAAGTTTGAATAAAAAGCAAAGAAATCGGTCAATTTGACAGTTATTCTAGCGGTTCACAAACTTTTCATGAGTACCACCTTAGAAAATACGAAGCTCTCTAAGTACCATCAATATGACACGCATTAAAAAACAGTTGTACAAGTTTACAAGCTTACATTTTTATCTGACAAAACCAAGAAAACTGAGCAGTCTACTTTAATGCCAAAGTCTAACCTGCAAACCAAACTTGCTTTGTCGTCCTAAACCTAACCTTTCAACGAACCCAGTTGGCGTGAAGGTAGTGGTAATGACAAAAACCCTCAAAGAGCTTGGGGTCCAATACTGATGATCCCAGATTTCTAACAGCAGACCTAAAGATGCTTTTATTGCAAAATAAATGTAACAATTTGAGCAATTTTCACATTTTACCTCCTGGGCTAAACAAAGCTGTTTTGGATCTTGATTGACATGTTTGAGACACATGCCTTGCCTTTGACTCCTGACATCAAACTGTAGGACTGATTAAGAAGAAGTCAGGAAAATATCAAGAGCACATCTAACCCTACTACAATTTCAACAGGGGTTCTCAAAATATTCTCCGTCTTTTGCATTTTTGTTTTGAGTAGCTTCCATAAAAAGCTACTACTGTGATTTGCATGAACCACTTTCTTTGCTTTTTAGCTTTAAATCACAGTTCAGCTTATAAATAATAAATAACTTGTGATTTAACTTGCTCATACCAAAATTTCTTCTGTGTATCACCAGTAGTACTACTTGTATTACAATTTGGGAACCATGATGGGATTAATCAACTGAACAAAATAATAGAAAAGTATCTGTAAGGAAAAGTGTCTTGCAGACAATTCTGTGTGAACATGATCTGTGTCTTCATGTGACTTTAAATAGACAAATGTTTGAATAAATAAGGAAATCTTTCCTCCTTGGGCAAAATGGAAAACATGTAAACTTAGCACAAAAAAAGTAAAAAAATTGTGTTTGGTTGATTATTTCTTTTTTGTAGTGCTTCTTGCCAGTACATTTTATACAGTTGGAAAGCCCATTTATTTACTCTTAAATGGTGGCACATTTTTTAGGAAAATGTATTTGTGGGTTGAGTATTTGGGTTGCGCCAAAGAAAAACTTTTTCTGCCAAATTTTCTTTGCCAATGCCAAACAAATTATTTTGCTACTAACACTTGTTTGGCGTCATTTATTGGATTGAATGAATTAAGTCTGAAGAAACAAGACATATTGGCTTTTTAATAATTTATTCATTTTACAAACAGGGGCCTCAGTAGCATGTGGAAGAACCATACACAGCCACAACAGCCTGGTACCTCCTCCTCATGCTGCTCACTGCTGTGGGATGGCATCTCATTCTTCAACCAGCATTTGTCGCAAGTCAGCCAATGTGGTTGTGTTGGTCTCTCTGGAACAAACAGCCGAGCTGATCCCACTGATGTTTAATGGGGTT
>JAOXNZ010000001.1:11827947-11842728 GCA_028566095.1 Kryptolebias brasiliensis | reverse complement strand
CTGTCCCAGACTGAGATATGGGACTGCCACAGGTTGCTCCCAGATACCTGGGGTACCTGAAGCTCAAAACAAGAGTCTGTAGCAGAATAAGCTGCTTGGCAGAGAAGATTTGGCAAGTTTTTCATAGGCACAACCCACAACTCTGCTGGTCAACCTACAAATGCATTTTGGGAACAAATGCGGCACCATTTATTGGCAAATAAACAGGTTTTCCAACAGTATACATTTTTTTTGCCGAAAAATATTGTTAACAACAAAGAAATGATCAACCAAATACAAATTTCCTTACGTTTTGTGCTATGTTTATTTACACAACTGTCCTCACATTTCATAAATATGACTAATGAAATTAAAGAACTGTTAAAGCAATACTATTAGTAGTACTCTACTAGTAGCCTATGTTTTTTTCTCTACAGAAAAAATAAATATAAAACAAAGTTGGCATAAGAGTGATTTTCTCATCACCTCAGACCCAACTGTGTGGGAAGGATACCATCAGCAGTCATCAGTCAAAGTGAGGAAAGAAGCTGTAGGATCTGGAGACAGATCTGTAAATTCTCTAAGAAAACCCTTCAATCTAACAGTAAGATTTGCTTTTCATCGTGATGATGAGCACTGATAAGAAACCACCTTTAGCTGCAGAATGAGCAAACAAAACCAGCAGAGCCCCGGAAATGCCCATAAAGGAGCTCAGAAGAAAACAGACCGCAATGCTGCTCAGATTACCCCCCATAGTTCTCCTCCCTCCCTCCTCTCTCCTAAAAACATGCACAACCACGCCCCCAGAGGCATGCGCATGCACAAGCGGAGACACACCTCCTCCTCCTCCTCCTCCTCCTCCATCACACAAACACACACAGACAAAAAAGCCATGATCGGGAGTGAGAGCGCTGCTGATGCAGATAAAATGATGAAGGACGTGGATTCGGCTCCGGGAGGCTCCCACCAGGTGCACAGGGACTGAAGCTGCGCCTCACGGCTCCATCATGTCCACTGCATCCGATCAACTCACTGCCGAGACGGTAAGGCCTCCCCTCCCCATCACTCCTAACATCCAAAATACCCCCCCACAAAACTTAGCTGGACTCATTGGTTTGGGTTTTTCCCCCCCTCTGACTCTTCCTTTTCCCATTCTGCCCTTCCGAGCTCAAAGGCATTAGTCCAAACACGCAGGGCCGTCCGCCCTGTGCCGCAGCACCAAAAATAAGAGAAGGAGGGGTGCACGAGTGCGTTAGAGCAACTGTGTGGCTGGATGCGCCTCCAGGGGCCATGGATTTACGCATCAGATTAGTCATTGTCAGGGATACCTTGCAAAAGGACAGAATAGAGTTTTGAAAGTTCCCTTTAGTTTGCTTTTAAACACCAAATGGTACCATTGAGCTGCTTCTCACAAACAGGACAACAAACAGAAAAATGGACTAATTGTTATATATTTGGAGCAAAAGTTGCTGTTAGGTTGCTGTAAATGCAGATACAAGGTTGATTTTCAGTCTGAGATTTTCCATTCAGTGTGCAACTGCAGGAGGGCTTAATGGTTTCTTTGCTGTGTGCTGTATCCATGGAGACAGTATGTGGCATGTGGTCTTACATTGCTAGAAAGTGTTGTGTTCCTGTTGAAAAGGAGCTTTGGACTGTAAAAAAATGGAAGGAATGCACAACCCACATTTACTTAGTGGACAATGATAGGGCAGTAAATGTGTGGAAATTAGATCACAGCTGGACACATTGGGACACATTGGGAACTGAATGTTTTCATAATAAAAATTAGGAGCCATCCTTCTTTGAAGACATTGATATTCGGCTTGATTTAGGATTGGAATACTTCTCCCTATCATAATTAATAACAAACTCTTTCTGAACAAAATAATAAATAAATCAAATAACATTCATCACAGATCACACTTTTTATAAAACAGGCATTTAGCCTTTAATCAAAACACTGAACAGTATTTTGAGTCCTATCATATGCAGTCCCAAACTTAAACTTACTACAGCATAAAAAAGCAAACACATGTAATGTAAATGCAAGGCCTTCCTTCTGCCTTTCATGCCAGAGTTTTACACCAAAATCCTCCTATGTTGAGAAATAATAGTTATAGCCGTTTTGGTCAAATCTTGAAAATAACATCTCAGTCCAAATAGTGAGATCTCGCACATCTGTTAGCACTCAAAATATGAGCTGGGGATGACTCTCAGCTACTACTACGTCAAGTATTAGCTCAATATCTGTAAAATTGACTGCAAACAAACATGTTACACAATGTGTGGCTCACAGTGTATGTGATGTGGATTGCTGCCAGCTATTACCACACAAAATTTTACATTTATATTATTAAAATTGACTGAATTATAGCCATTTTTTGTGTTTGGATTGTGTTGACTCCAAAATGTAATCAGTTGTAGATGTACATTCAATAATTACTTTCTAAAAGTTTCACTAAAATCCGTCTACTGATTCATGAGGTTTTTTGCTAACATCCATGAACACACAAACATAGACACATGCAACATGCTCTCCTTTTGCCAGTGGTCAACAAAAATCTAACGCTATGTATCAATTTTTTAAAATTAAAATGAGCTAAATAAACACTTTGGTGACTTACAGCGTGGCTTTAACAAGCCAAACAAATCTTGAACAACAGTAGAGGTTTGTGTTTCATGGCTGGTCGTGAACAGAAGTGATATTTAGGTGTGTTGTGGAGGCATGACAGGGAGACGGCTGGTCACTCCTCTCCCGTCATGATGAACATATGGTACCTCAGGGTTGGCTTATGGCTGAGTGCCAACCAGAAAGCCCATGTGTTTGAGACATAAAAAGTCATTGTTGGAACATTTTGGCCATACTGCTCTTTATAAATTTAAAAACAAACTATCATGTTATTTCTCAATAATACGAGATAAAGTGATATTTTTTTTAACTTTTTTTTTCTACATAGAAAGGTCTAGATTTGGGTAAAATTATCTGATGTTATGATAACCCGAGTACACTGCAATAATGTCAGAAAATAATTAAAATAAATCTTGAATTAATTCAAGATCATAACACCAACTGTGTGGCACATAAAGGTGCTGTTGAATGTGTGTTACCATCTGTGTTTTGCTTTTTCCTTTCTTTAACTTAACACTGCAGAATAATGTGAATAGTGTTGCTCAGACTGTAGCTCACTTGGTGTTTCTTGTCTAACCAAAGTTTCTTTTTTTCTTTTTTTGTTTTATTGGGTTTTTTTTTACAAAGACTGTCTCTCTTTATTCTTTTCATTAAAGCCTTAAACGTAATAACTCACTACTATGTTGCTCAGATACAGTGTTGATGGAGAGTTTCTAGTATAAACTGTTATTTGACCTAATCAACAAATCAGTAACTAAACTTTTAAGATTTACTTTGGATCATTTCTGCAGGTAGGAATTGCTGTTTAGGAAAAATTAAAAATTAATGATTATATGTGTTTCCTGTACACAGTTTGCTGTTTGTGCCCTGTTCCAGAGTATTAAGTATTAAAAGTAACCCTTAAACTTAAAAAATGTATTTGCTTTATCTCTTTCTTTTGCAGGCTTCATTGTACCTAAACAACATCAACTGGAGAGCCTTGGAGTTGCATCAAGATGACCAGAACACATCCCCCTGAAATACTGGCATCAACTCTTTATCAGGACATTACACCAAACCCCATCACTGACGACTCAGATTCTCTTCATCCCTCAAGGCAATGTGACATGAAAATGATTGATAAATCAGAGATCATCAACAAAAGGCACTGCCGAAGTTTTGACTTCATTGAGTCACTGGATGATCCACAGTCTTTCTCTTCCTCGATGGAGTACCATTATAAGAGGCCTGAGCATCAGGCACTGAACAAAGACCTCTGGAATGGACTAGATCAGCCAGGGCATCTTCGTTTTTCATCTCCTGATCTTTTTAACACCAAGCAGTTCCAGCAGCACACTACTCAAGACAAAACCAGCTATCTTACATGGTCAGATTCCAAAACAAGATCAAGATCTAAAAGCGCTCCGAGAGCCAAGACTACCCTCACACCTGTGCCCATCTCTGTATCTCCACCTGTGGCCAGGAAGGGAAGGGATGGAGCTCAGGCTGCTTTAGATTCCTTAAAGACCTCTGAAACACAACGGGACTCCTCCAACAGGGCTTTTTTGAATGAAGTGCATCCCATCAAACTACAGCCCCATTCTCCTCTTTATGTCTCAGACTGTTTTGAGGAGGACAAACTAGATAAACCTGCTGTAACCCCTCATGTTAGATGCCGTGTGGACATCAAACCAGATGCTGCTGTACTGGAGCACACATCAAGACGAGTTCCTAACACACAATCTGATCACCTTTGGCAAAGATATTCTCAGGCCAGTAGCAGGTCAGGTCTGTATGTACCACGACAAATGGTCTCCTCACCAACGCCCACTCCTAGTGAATGCTACAGTGGGGATTTTAGACAGGGGTACCTCTACACCACCAGCTTGTCTCCTATTTCTTACCAGCATTTAGACATGCACAGGATGTCATCGCCAACAGCACCATATTTGAGTCAAGAACAAAGAGCTTACTCAAATCCTAACATACCGACCAAGTTTTTTTATACTGAGGATGCTGCTCGGTATCCAGTCCAACCCTATTCTAGGCCGTACTTTCAGGACGATCGGTCCAGTCTTACTAGTCTTGGTAGTACAACAACAAGTCAGTATGATCCAAGGACTCGATGGGTACACACACTTCCTGTGAGATCATATTACATGGATCACCATACCAACAGAGAGCCAGCTCACTCTCTATATAACCGGCCTTATTCCACAAGTGAGACAGGCTCATACTTTTCTCAAGCTCCATTCTCCAGAGCTTACTGTGGAGAAGACGGTCGGTTCAGTCCATACCACATGAGTGGCTCAAGGTTGCTTTATTCCAAATCATTCAACTCTCCCGAAGAACAGTACATTCCACCGAGGCCATATCACACAGAGGGTCGTCGACGCCCTCAAATGTCTCAAGCCTTTTCAGACGACTGGTATCGCTCAAGTATATCTGGTTTCTCTAACCAGTCCTCTCTAACCACACCACCAAGACTCAGACAAGACTCTAGCATACCCCCATGGTTTACAAACAGTTATACAGAGACACATCAACTGGGAGCAGATGTCAAAAACCACTCTAAATCTTGGGACAATATTATATATCCACATTATGAAAGACAGCAATCTGTGCCACGTGGACGAAGCTACGAGAACCTATTTTACCAAGCAAGGCATGGGACAGCCTCTGATGTTACAGCTAAACCTGTCATACTTAACCTTTCAAGTTCACCAAAGCGCTATGCTGCTTTGTCTATGTCAGAAAACTCATTGGAGAAGAATTCAAACAATCCATGGAGGAATTCCAAGAGTGGCCACTGGTTTGTTACCCCAGAGATCACCATAACGGACAATGACATATGTGCAGGTGGCAGCAGACGTCGTGATGTCCACTCTGTTAGCTGGGATTCCTCAAATGGTGAGAAGGGACCATCTCTGAGGGTAGTTAACCAAAAGAAGACATCTAACTTAACAAATGTCACAAAAGAAAGGAAACACAACAACTTTTCCCTTCAGCAAAGTCTGGAGCAACTAGATGAACTCTTGGCTGATCTGGTTGTGGACTACAAACCACCAACTATCAGAAAGTCAAGTGAAAATCTTATAGACCAATTAAAACAACTGATAACTGAAGACAATGACAAAGACACAGGGCCCCCTGGAGTTGAAAAATTAGAAAGTCCCAACACACCACTCCCATCCTCTAAATCCAGCTCAGATACAATCAAAGACCCTGACAGTGGGTGTGATGCTTTACAAAGGAGTGCAGAAGAATGTTCTCCAGACCACAGCACAGATGAAGATGACACAATGGTGTGCGCTAACAAGAAGTGCAATCGAATTGAGAGCATGTTCAACGCTTGCTTGTACTTCAAATCATGTCACAGTTGTTACACTTTTTACTGCTCTCGAAATTGCCGTAGGGATGACTGGGAGACCCATAAAGAGACGTGTCTTTATGGACGCGTCAGCAGTGTGTGTCGGCACACTCTTAAGTTCTGCAGAGAGAATTCAGAGATCCACAAAGCCTTCTCACGCATTGCTAAAGCTGGCTACCTCTCCAGAGGGAGAGGTGTTCTCTTTTTGGGTTTTGCCAATCCAGAGACAACGAACAACTTCCTGCAAGTTGGGCTTGAAAGCCTCCTCATCTCTCCCACTTACCTGTCTCTGAGAGAGCTGGATGGCTTTAAGGACAACCTAGGTGAATACTGCAAGGAGTTGCAGCAGGCAGGTAATGAGTACGACCCCAGTGAATGTTTCCTTCTGAATGTATCTATAGCTGTTGGTGAACTAGTGCCTAACAGACCTTCACCAAGGGTCCAAACACCAACAGTTCGAAAATATGCAAAGGTGTCATTGGCTTCCTCGAGCCCTGACAAAAAAGTACTTAAGAAGGATGATGAAATGGAAACTCTCATTCTCACGCCGCCTCCAGGCACACCAGATATTGACAAAGAAGGTGAAGAGGGAAGAAAAGCAAGAGAGGTGTGCTTTGTCAATATCCAGCGTGAGCTCAGGACCAGGGGAGTCTTCCTTCGCCACGAGTACCCTAAAATTTATAACCAGCTGTGTGAGTTTGTAGAGACCAACAAGAGGTTTACTCCCACAACGATTTACCCAATCGATAAGAGAACAGGGAAACAGTTTATGTGCATGATCATGGCTGCATCTGAGCCAAGGTCACTTGACTGGTTGGGTACCCCTCACCTCCTAGACGATATTATATAACATAGCACTAAGTATTAATGGTAATGATGTCAGCAACATAAAATGTACTTAATGTAAATATATGTTGTGATTTATCAAACTGAACGGTGATTTGGATGTGTGTATATAAGTGACTTATCTTTGTCTAAGTTTCCCTTTTTCTCTTAGTTCTGACTTTTGCGCCACAAGATTGCACTTTTTAAGGTTGACCTAAGTTGCTTTTGGCTCGTTTTGATTCTAATGCACTCAGAAGAATGAATAGCCTGCATGTAGACTAGGCTTGAACCCAGCTATCCAGGTATTTTTAAATATATGAAGACAATATTTGAAGCACATATACTATTCAGGGAGTGCACATTTAATAGCTCCACACAATAGTTGGTTCAGCCAGATTCCATATTGTAATGATTCACTACTTTTTTCTCCTCTCTTTCAAATAATAATAATAATAAAAAAAATTCATCAGACTATGTTGCATTGGTATTACTCTTACAACTAATTATTTGTACTTAAAAACTATTATTTCCTTGCTATACTGTAGTTGAGTGGCTATTTTTTTATTATTACTATACTATTTTGCATAGACAAAGAAGTACAATCATACCATCTTGTTTCCCCCCCATTTCATTAAGGATTTTAGTTATATCGTATCTCAGCAAATCAAAGGCTTGATGTCATTATTGTATGAAAAGCTTAGTTTGAAAGTGGCCTTCAGTTGAAAACAAAAAAAATAAATAAATGCATTTGACACAAAGCATTGTATGGGAATAGCTATTTCAAAAGGCTTGACAGCTTTAGATACAGGTTGTTTAAACTACCACTAAAAAGATAATTATTTTGCTCAAAGCATGTTATTTATATTTATGTATTTTAATATTGCTATTGCTTAGAAGTAAAATTATTCTGTTAAAGTGATGGCATTTGATGCTTAGAAATGTAAGAGGTATGAATTATGTATTGAGCATTAGATCATTTTAACACCCTGACCTAGAGACCTTATTAAAACTATTACCACAGTATGTTCTTAAACCGTATGCAATGAAAGAGCAACCTTAACATCTATACTGTAAAATTCTGTTTTATTATAGATGCAAAATAATTATTTTGAATTAAGAGATGTTTGCACTAAAACACAAATTCCAAAACAAGAATGTTCCTTAATCACAGCACTAAACTTAGACATGCCTGCTTTGATCGCCCCTGTTCATTTATGTAAGGTTGCTCTTTTACTTGAATATATATCTTTGTGAAAAAGTTTCCTCAAGTTTATATTTTGTGATGTTTCTAACCTACAGTATTTAAAATATAATAAATGGGATTAAACAAGCGGGAGTGTTTCTCAATTTCTTTTGATGCTGACAATCCTGACAATCAGAAATAAACTGAGACTAGTCAACAGTTTTCAGTACCTGATTAACTTTTAGCTAAGCTTTTTGATGCACTAAGCATGGCACACTTGAAAGAGTATTAGACACGTTTTATACGCATGCATAAAAAAAATAAAACACAAAAAAGTCCAGGTATGAAGGCTTCCAAGAGCAAGACATGACCTATCAAAACTCAGGATTTCAGTTAAATAAAATCTGATAAAAAATGTTTATGAATTTTTGTTCTTAACACAGATGCCATTATGCAGTCATAATAATGAAAAGTTTAAGCTCCCTAAGGTTTATATGTTAATGGAAGAATGAGTGTATGGTTAAAAATAAAATGTTTCTATGAGAAGCTGTTTGCAGGAAAGTGTGTAAGTTTACGTTACAAAACAATTGCCAAGTCACCACCTGAAAACAAACAAATAAGTAAATACATGCTTACGAACAAACAAATAAATAGTGCATTTTACTGAAGCACTTGTATCGGTATCAGACTGAATGACTGATGGAAACAATTATTTACAACCTTTATAGTTAGCTATCAGTGTATCTGATTCATATCAATGAACTATTTATCACGAGTCTGTAGGCAAGGCTCCACCACTTTCTGCAATTAGAGCACAGCCTAGTGGCCAAAAACAAGAATTACTCGGTAATAACAAAATACCACAAATAAAGAAATATTAATATTATTGCTTTTTATTTATTCTCAATTCTAATTAAATGAACTTGCTTTTGTTTGTAAATTACTGTATGAAACTAAATGGATTCAAGTTGACCTTTAGGAGTATTTTCACATATTTGCGCAGAAGATTAGTAGGTAGAAAAATGACCTATAATAATAGTAGGTAGTCCTAATGTGTGTGCATAACTTTTCGTATAGCATTTAGTAATGGTGTGTCTATTTCCACTTGTGTGTATTTGTCTTAAACAGTAACAAACTCTTACAAGTGCAGAAATAGTATAATTTGTTTTGCCCTGTGAACTGTTTTACAGCGAAAGCTCCCTTTAAGAGCAACACCTCCTCCTGCGCGCGCATGTGAGCTGCGCAGGTCTCCTCGTGATGACAGCAAATGACAGCCCTGTGTCCGCTTTAGCAGGAGCCACTTTGAGACCGCTAGCCGCCAACAAACAATTCTTCTTACTCGAGAAATCCCATGATCAGCTTCGTTTAGAGCCGCTGGGGAACCATTCGCACGGGCCAGTTAGATTTGGTAAGTCGCTCAAGTCATGTTCGCGTGGGTTTTTTGCTTCTTAAGAACGTTGCAGCCCGAAGCTAAGCTAGCATGGCTAACCAGCTAGCTTCACGTTAGCCTATTTTGCTTGACTTGTTAACGTTAGCCGCGGGTAACTTGGTTGTCGCTAGCAGGCTACTCTGCTAGACAGTTCACCAGGTTGCCATCTGTGCACCTCCTCCGAATCGCTGCAAACACACTTTGTCCTTTACTGATGCGAATATATATCACCTGTGTGTCGTGGGTTGCTTTAGTTTCCTTCATAACGTTTAGCTAAATGTTACTTCATACATCAGGGCTCTAAGACTCGAACATAGCGGACGGAAAAAAAAAACGTTTCTTGATGTTAACATTTTGTTTTGATAGCTGTCTTGCTATTTTCTGCTATATTTTTTAAATGGACAGCAGCAGGTTTGTGTTCAACAGCATTTAACAGTAGATTAAAATGGTAAATATTCTTTGAGTTCCAGTTCTAGCCTATCATGAAGAAAAGATTGTGAAACAGTAGTACTCCTTTGCTCTAGGGGTGGTCATTTGACAGTAAATGTTTGAACAGTAAATACTACTGCCAACTGTAGCATGTGAGGGTAATGAGGAGATGCTAAAATCCTGTTTTGCCTAGAGAAATTAAAGCAGTGGCGAGTAATCTTTAGGGTAAACGAGCTGCTCCTGTGTTTATATCCTAAAAATTGAGACATTCTATTTTATGTAAAAAAAACAAACAAACAAAAAAAGGCTAATATATGGATGAATTACAACTCCATTACTAGCACTTAAACAGTACTTGTTACATCTGGTGATGGACTGCAGTGTTATAGTCTGCAAGTATTAAAATGTGTTTTACTCATGCTTAAAAGAAAGTCTGTCATGTCCATTTAAATTATTTAAATTATTCACCAGTACCTTCATCCACTGCGTAGTGTTGACTGAACCACATGTTGCCTGGCAATTGACTCAGTCTTCTTCATGATTTGTGGTGAAGAGGATTTTGGGTTTCATGTGCGACCAGAGGGGTGTACCTTGAAGATGGCTCACACAGCCGGGCTCTGTTTGTGTTAGCCTGGCTTGACAAAACCTAAAACTGTACTCAGACATAACTTCGGGCTCGGTTTGCGTTCACGTAAAATGGACGGAGCATTCTGCTGCCACACCAAATACGCCGATCGCCCCTGACGCTTCAACAAAAAGGTTTGCAAGTTGGATGAATGGAGAGATGAGATGACTGTAAACAGTTACTACAGCTATGAGAGGAGAAGAATGCTGTCAGAAACTTATTTTGCGTTTAAGTTGACTTGTCCACCTCAATATCCAGTCAACCTAATTTATCAAATCCAATAAAAATGTATCTTATTAAATATTCTACAAGATACTGACATGGACTAGATCATTTTCTATGTCTTGGTAAATCTAAAATCTCATTAATGAATGTCTTGGTAAATCTATATAACATGCAAAATCTATTTTACAGCATTAACTACATTTATTGTTCTCATGGTAACAAGACAGACAGCACACTATTTTTGTTTTCCTTACTGGTTTCTAATAGCAAGTGGCTAAACCTGCAGGTCTGACATTGTCTTTATATTGAGAATCATCCGAGATGTTAATTGATAACTTGATTCTGGTTAAATGGGATGAATTTCTTATATTTTTTATTGCTAAGACACATTAAAGGCTGATTGTATTGCTGAGTAAACTCTGTGTGGGGGTTAAATTTGTAAATGCCAACAGTTGATCTCAATGTGGAACACTGGCTGACTTTTAGAATTATGGTTAAATTTTTGATTTTCTGCAAGTCATTTGACTCTCTGACAATGATTTAATTGACATCAGTGGTTGACGCTTCAGTTTATATTGACTTTATATTGAACCTTACGGTTCTGTTCTGCTGCAATGCGACCATGTGCCCTCTTTCCTTTATAAAATATTTATCCAATTCCTTATGTATAAGTCAGTGTTTCATTAGTGTTTGTTCTGATGCATTGCCTAACATTATCTTGATGTGCATCCAGGACATGGCAATCCTAAGTGAATCCTAATTTAATCAATAATTAATTCAATCCTAATTGAAGGCAACTAGACATCCTTTTATGTTTCCTGAAGATGTTTCACCTCTTTATTTGAAAGGCTTCATCAGCTCTGAACTACTTTGGTTCTTTATCAGAGCTGACACTGTTCCTCAGAAGAAATGTTTGTTTTTCAGCATAATCTCTGGATAATGGTATCAACTGTTCCTTTGGGTTTGTGGTTTCCTGAGGGTTCGAGAAAAGGCACTTGTCCTGTGTCAGTAATGTTACTTTGCTCCGCATATCAGGAGGAGAAATCTGGATGGGAAATTGGAGCTGGAGTCTTTGCTTCCTCCTTATCCTCCTGCCCATTTGACTAACGAGTCTGCCTTAACACCTAATGTAAAATTAACTTACTTATTTGGCATTCTGAAACACTTCACAAATGCATCCTGCTTGTTACCCTTCCAAAAAAAAAAGGATTTCTTATAAATCACACACTCCTCAGTTATACTATTAACTTGCCATACAGTATAAGAAGCTACCAGAAAGGGAAGTGTGAAAAGGATGTTGGCTCAAAGCCACATTTTTTTTTTTTTGTTTGTTTGTAGAAAGTGAAATCCTTAATATCTCTTAAAAAAAGACTATTCCATTGGTTGTTCTGCTTGTATGTGTGTTGGATCAGGTTGTGGGAGGCATGGGCGCTGTTCCAAACATCTTTCTCTGGCTCTGTGACTTTTCTTTTTTTATAAAGTACTCCTTTTTTTTTTTTTTTTTGTTTAGCGGTTCTAAAATAACTCTAAGCCTTATTGTGTAGCTTGTTTTGTCTTTGTCCCACCTGTTGTCTCTAACACCATCCTATGGTTAGGACGCTCACGTATGAAACAGTTGAAACCATTGGTCTTCTCGTGAGTCATCTCCAAAGTATTTTGTGGTGGTTCCGTCAGAACTACAAACCTTTTCTCATACACCTCAGTGTTTTCGACTATGCCTTTGCTCGCATTGGGTTTGGTTTCTCTTCTGCTTCAGAGTTTCTCAGCGCTCTCCCCGACTGACTCACAGGCGGATTGTGTCGGAGCTGATGGGCGAACGACAGTCCAGCTCTGTGCTCGCACCGAATAGTCTAGTTGCTTTTTCACTTCTGTGTGAGGAATGCGCTTATTTAAGAAAACGACCGTGGATGTGGAAGTGTGTCATGAGTTTTCAGCCTCAGTGAAATCAACTGTTAGTCATTAACAAAAAAAAAAAAAGTGACTGGATGGAAAAATAAACCTTTTCTATGTCGGTAAAACACCCAAAACAACCTTAGTTCAATTTGTCAGGTTATGATCATTTAAAACTCAAGTTATAGGTGAGACAAAATAATCAGTAGTAGTTTAGTCTAATTTTTGGATAAAATATTTATCTGAAAAAAGGGGTCTATGTACTTTATAGGTTTTTAACATGGTTGTAACGGTAAGGCTGGAAGAATTCTGGCATTGCCATATGTATTTTATGATGTATAAACTGCATTCTTTAAAGTGTAGAGTTATAAGAATATATTTAATGGATTTACTTGGCATATTGAAATTTATAAGGCTCTATCAGACAGGCTTTTATTCTAGAGAACAGAAATTACTCAAGTTTTCCCATTTGTGACAAAAAATTGTATTCTAATTTAGAGAAATTGATTTCTAAAAATGATCCCTAACTTATGAGTCTTATAGGTCTTATTATCCCATATAGATTGTGCTTTATGCTGAGATGAGTGTGTTTTTGTATAAACTTCTCTATTATTATTTGCTGGTTGAGTTTTTTTTCGTCTGGGCTAAAAAGTAGCTGAAAATGTTCAATATCTTTGAGAAAGGAATGGGGAAAAATATGTCTTTGAGAGCTATATTTTCTAATAAACAATCCAGCACTGTGCTGAAATCTGATCATGTTCAAATCCCAACCCCATTATATTTGGCCCATTTTATTAACCATAATACTTCCAAATGTAAACAGGAGTGTGCTCATTTTATGTGGTCAGATGGGAGTTATAAATAACCATGACAAAGACTTATCAGTTTTTTTTTGGTTGTTTTTTTTTTTTAACCTACCATGGCCAGATGAGTTTGATGTTGGATTGTGAAATAAAAATTGACTGATTATTATTTTTAGAAGCTTATCTTAAAACGGCTGCATAACAATATTATCTTTAAGTTAGATTACGTCTTCTCAGAAGCCAAAAGCCGCAGTCCAAGCAAGCAGGAATACAATGTGGATCTAAGACACAAAAAAATGGTGTATTGTCAACGTTTCATTCCTGGTAATTACCAGCTCCTTCATAGTATATAAAAACAGCCTTTTATTTAAAAAAATCATTGACTTCTAACTTAAGGATCATATTTTTAATGAAGGTTTTCTTGTAGCGGCTACCTGTACATGCTCAGGGTGTTCTGGGTCTTCGTCTTTCATTCAGTATTTTAAAGAAAATTTGCTCTTTTTTTTTTTTTTTTTCTCACCTGCCCCATCTTTTTGAGCTTTTGTATTTTGGTTTATATTTTTAAATATCTACTTTACTTTACAGGGACTGTGCAAGCCAGTTAAAGTCGCTACCCAGTGTGCATTATCACGAAAACAACAAAAATGATCTTTAAGTGGAAGGATTAGCATTATTTGTGAGCAGCACGTTGTGTTAAAATTATTTAAAATTGTTCAGTGTATTTATTTTATAATTTGCAACAGTAATTTAATGTATAATCCATCATTTTCTGGTTAAATACACATAACAAATGAATTTTGTCAGGCATGTCAGCCCGGACATTGTGTTTGTTTGTTATCCTGTGTGGAATAACACTTCCTTGGAGTCATTCCCACTCCCAGGCTGTTTTCTGTGGTCCTGTCATTTCACGGTTAAATTTGTGGGGGAGTTTTTTTTGTTTGTTTGTATTTGGTTGTTAATACTAAAAAAACAAAACAAAGAGGCTTTTGTAGAAAGGATTCACTGAGAAATCCTCCAACTTTCATGTGCTCTGCTTGAGTTGCATATTTTTGGCTGCATGCATCTTTAAAAGGAGTGATTTGCATGTTCTGCTGCAGTGTCTCTTAGAGCTTAAGAAAAGACTCTCTTCTGTTGTCATTGCAGCCTCTGTGTAAAGCATGCAGAATGCAGATGATCACTTCTTTTCTATGATGTGACCATAATGTGAAAACTAATGTTCACACAGTTCTTTGTGGAAAAATAAAACAATTTCCTGCTTTCTTTTTTTTTTTTTTTGAGTACATTTGACTCATCCAGCGTGGTTCAAATAATGAACACACATAAAAAGAAAAAAACAAACTGATTATATGGCTATAAAAGTTTTATTGTCATTATCACTTGTTATAATTTTTGCCTTCATGTCAGCAGGCTAACAT
>JAOXNZ010000001.1:11808543-11819147 GCA_028566095.1 Kryptolebias brasiliensis | reverse complement strand
AGACACCCTGCGGAGAAAACTCATTTCGGCCGCTTGTATTCGCAATCTTGTTCTTTCGGTCATGACCCACAGCTCGTGACCATAGATGAGGGTAGGAACGTAGATTGACTGGTAAATCAAGAGCTTCGCCTTTTGACTCAGCTCTGTCTTCACCACGACAGATTGGTACAGCGCCTGCTTCACTGCAGACGCTGCACCAATCCGCCTATCGATCTCCCGCTCCCAAAATCCCAAGATACTTAAATTCCTCCACTTGGGGCAGGACATCCTCCCCGACCCGGAGAAGGCACTCTACCCTTTTCTGGCTCAAGACCATGGGCTCGGATTTGGAGGCACTGATCCTCATCCCAGGTGCCTTACACTCGGCTGCGAACTGCTCCACTGAGAGCTGTAGATCATGGCCTGATGAAGCCAATAGGACCACATCATCTGCAAAAAGCAGAGACGCAATCGTAAGGCCACTAAAACGGATCCCCTCGACACCTTGGCTGCGCCTAGAAATTCTGTCCATAAATGTTATGAACAAAATTGGTGACAAAGGGCAACATTGGCGATTCCCAGGGGCAGCTGCAGAAAGCATGCTCGGCAGCCTGCTGTGTCTTCCTGGCTCCGGTTCAGTTCTGCTGGACCCCTACGGCTCCACCATCTCAGAGACCACGAGTGAAGCCTGGAGTGTGGAGGTTCTTCCCAGTGACTCAGGTGGGCACGCAGGTTCACTCAGCTGCAGCACTCGCATTTTTGCTTTGGTTATTGTCTCATTTATTGTGCCTCAGCAGCATGACGGCCTCAGATGTGCGTTTGAACGCACATGTTTATGCATGTTTATGATTCTTCAGTATAGTGGGGGGATGGGATACCAGGTGTGGTGGTGCTGCATTCCACACCAAAAACGTGTGCGTGCATCTGTCATCATATTTGTGTGCACTTGCCTGTCTTTCAGGGCAGATCTGCTCGTGCCAGTAAAAGGCAGCTAAGGGTTTCCTTGGAGGGACCACCAGGTGTGTTTGCACCTGTGACAGAGCAGCGGGGAGGGAAGCACAAGGACAGCAGCTGTCCTCAGTTTACTGTCAACTCATATAGTGTCAGTTCTTTATCTGGGCAGGCTGAACACTGTGCTCCTTTGTGACTCATAGTACCTTATTTTTATAATTCCAGTAATCACCCAGAGCACCGCGTTTCATCCCTTGTGGTGCTTTTTACTCTTTAAAAAAATTACACATTACACTTCAGCTGTGCTTGATAAGTGAACAGGCAAACCAAACCTTATATCAATTAAAGATTTTGTGCTTGACTTCCTGTTTTGAAAATAAGTGCTTTGTGAAAATCAATAGAGAGCTTTCCTAACATTGTTAAGTGTTTCTTTGAAAAGCTCGGGCTTATGTTAATTAAAGCAGTGCTTTATTTCAATATGTGTAGTGGAAAAAAAAAAATGACACGCATGAGTGTCTTGATTGTTTTTTTGTTCCGTTTGCTCCCCATGTTCTGCTCAATAACAGTGAAATCCCAGGCTTTCTTTACGTGGAGTGCTTGTTTCATGGCCAGGCAGCAGAAAACTACACTCTGAAGAGCACTTCACCAACACATTATTACTAACGAGCATGCAAATGAGCGCTGCTGTTAGAATGAAGCCTCTGGGTTCGACCCAACAGCTCCATCGGGTAGCCAAAGAATTGGATATGGTAGCTTTATTGTTTGAATTGGCAGTTATAAGACATTATGTACGTTTGTATATATTATATATGTGCATGCTTATTTTTCTAATAATAAAAGAAGAGGTTGAATTGGAGAGTAACCATCTGTAGCAAAATAAAATAAATACAGTGGGAGCTGAATTTTCTCTCTAAACGGAACACTTTGTTGCCTCGCTTTTTTGTGATTTTTGTCTTTTCTTTTTGTTCTGTTTTGGGTTCATCTGTAGAAGCCCCTGATCTGAAACAGGAGGAGCGTCTTCAGGAGCTGGAGAGCTGTTCTGGGGTTGGCAGTACGTCAGATGACACCGAGGTCAGAGAAGTCAGCTCCAGACCCAGCACACCCGGCCTCAGCGTTGTCTCAGGTATGACTTTAAACAATTTTTGTTCCTATCTGCCCTGTTTCTGTGTTTGACTCTGTAGTCCTTTTTGTCTTTTGGAAAGTCATTATTTAAACTGTATTGCTGCATTCAGGTTAAAAAAATCTAAACAAAAAACAAGCTAACTTTGCACCTCCTTTTCCTTTTTTTTTTTTTTGTGTGTAGAGCGCTCATTTTTCTGGGAAGGTTGTTAACCTGCATAGTGGCACCGGTGTAAATTTCTCTGAATGACACAGAGGTTAATGCTGGTTGTCTTGTCCGTGGGCTCAGGTGGACATGCAGTGTTGATGCGTGTGAAGCAGTTCCGTAGATTAAGAAGCCAGCGGTGACATTCCTGGCTCTGCTCACAGGGAAAAAGTCCCACAGGATCCGGCCGATGGATAGTCTGCTTCTGATGATCATTCTTATCTGTGACTCTCCCTTAACCCATGGGAGCTTACGCTACCAATTTAAAGTTCCCACTGGGTTCCCACATGAAAGAGACCATACAGCATAGTCCGAAGAGAAAAATATACTCTTTTGTTTCAAAACCACTGCCCATGCAGTTTTTATTTTTGTTGACTGCTGTCAAGTTAAAATGTTTTTCTGCAGAGGTAATATTGAGTCTCTTTTTGTCCTTAATGTCCCCCTAATTGTGTTCGCCACAGGTATCAGTGCAACGTCAGAAGACATCCCTAATAAGATCGAGGATCTGCGGTCAGAGTGCAGTTCAGATTTTGGTGGGAAGGACTCAGTGACCAGTCCAGATGGGGAGGAGTCGAGCCACGGTAGGACAGTTCCACTTCCCTGCAAAGCTGTCAAATGTCTATCTGGTCAAATCCACATTAGTCTAAGCTGTCTGTTGCTGTCACTTTGACAGCTGCCACAAAACTAAATCACTGTTTTGCTCCCCAAATTTTTAAGTCTTACTTAGTTTTTACAGATGGAAAAATCTTATTTTTTGCTTTACTGGAGAGTCACCTGGTTGTTTATTTTACTTAATAATGCAGTTATTGTTTTTATTTGCTGCATGCATTTTTATATACATTTTTGGTTAATAAGTCATTATTTTCTGCAGGAGCGCAAAATCTGACATCTCCACCCTCACAGGCTGAATCCTTACTGGCCATGTTTGATCCTCTCTCCTCTGGTGAAGGTAATTTTCGGTCTCACTGTTTTTCACAACCAATGAGAGCTAGAAATGACTACCATTGTGCTCTTACTCTAATGTCATGGAGTCACTGAGCAGCTTGAATGAACCAAAAGATTTTCACTACCCTTTACTCCGACTTGAGAACGTAAACTATTAGTAGTACAGATGAAATGTTTCTGCATTCCCCTAATTTAGCAGCCTAGAAAGGTTTTTAGCAGTCTTTAAATCTGCTTCTGTGCGTTTTGTTTGTCGTACAAGTAGGTATTTGAGAGTAATGGTAGTGGCTGTTTGTCTAAGGCAAGGTGAAGGGATGACAGGTTGAGAGACCTCACCTCAGGCTCTTTGGCACTGTCCCCCTGTCCCACTGTGCACATGGCACGAGGCTGCCATTGGAAGCAGTTCAGGAGAGAGTCTACCCTTGGAACAGGTGGCCTACCTACACCTAGGGCTCATCTCCCACCAACATCTCTCTTTAACTTTCTCCCCGATTTTTGAGGAAGGTTTTTTTTTTTTTTTTTGCTGACTGTTGCTTTTCAGAACTAGGTGGGATGTTTTTGTATAAAACAACTGCACTCCAATATTTAAAATGTTTTTTGTTGATGAAAGTCTTTGAAAACATTCAAACATGCTCTCCTGTAGAAAATCAGCAGTGAGCTGGTGAACATTTTCTCACCCCCCCTTTTTTTGTTTTTGCTCTTATTACTTTAGGTTCTTCCACTGGGACAATAGTTAGACCCAAAGTGCACTATCCCAGGCCCAATCACCCTCCCCCTGATCCACCTATCCCTGAAGCCAGTGCCCTGGGGCACGATATACGCCATTCTCTTTTCGCACCACACAGCTTGGCCCAGGGTGAGCTGGAGCACACAAAGCAGCGCCACTCCTTCCCCGACAGGCTGGTGCGCAGCCGCAGCTCTGAAATTGTGTGCCCTGGGCGTCGGCCCACAAGTGACCCCGGCCTTAACAGACGGGTGGCAGTTGAAGAGCGCGACCCTGCCGGGGCCTTCACCTTAGGACCTTCCTCATCACCCAGCAAGGACTCTCTGAAAGGAGAGGTAACGTGCTATATTTAGTAGTGTTTTGACTAAATAGGGTTGTTTTTTGATTGTATTGAACTGGCCCAGATTATTGAAACACCACACAATACAAACAACAACAACAAGACGCTGGGCTAAAGTGTTGGTCTATTGCTCCGTATTATTTGAGTTTTAGAGGCTAATATAAAAAAACTGTAGCTGATAAGGACTAATGTTAAACCGTAACTGTTTATATCAGCTTTTGTTAACTGTTCATTCAATGACAAATAAAACAAAAAACTAAATCAGTTTTCCTCTCCAGCTGTGGGGAGAAAAAAAGATTTAAAGAACAAGAATAATAAGTCCAATTCTCCAGTCAGTTTAGAAAAATACAAGGTGTTAAAGCTCATGTTTTTATATACAGTACTGTGTAAAAGTCTTGATCCATTACTAATTTCTTCATATATTTTGAGTTTCTTGTAATCATTTAAAGTGGTCCTGATCAGTAGTTCTTCAGTTGTTTTGTGGACTTTGGCTGCTTTTTCCTCCCATTTTCTGTCCTCTTCCTGTACCTGACTGACGACGTATTATATTGAAGGAAATGAATAAGTGGAGGACAAAAACAAAAGCTTCAGATCGAAATATCTAAAAAATATCTACAGCAGGTCATGGGTGATAGGATATTAGATTAGTGAAGAATTTGACGAACTGCCAAAGCAGAGAGATGTAGGATCATTTATAGGGCAAATTCTATCTATTGCTGATTTATGCTCCTGGGCAGACAGATCAGTTTTTCCCTCAGACAAATCGCACTATTTGCTAGTACAAATGATAATCAACCAGTGATGACGAACTCATGCAGTGCTGCAGATTTCTCATTTTCCTAATTGTGCAGCAGGAGGCTATGGCTAAAAATGAACACAAAACTGAAAAGTTCATACCTCAGAAAGAGTCCACCTTAAATACACTGAACTGCTTTGGCTGTTCCCCAAATGAGACCGCACAAATGACTGCAACTTTTGGAGTCAACCTAATTCAAGGTGGTTGCCACAGCTAATCGACCTTAACCAACACAAAAATAGCAATACCTTGGACAAATTAACACATACTCCAAACGCCAATATTTCTCATTGTTATAGGAAATGTACAAGGTGTGACCAAAACGGCTATAACTCCGTCTCTTCGCATAAGATTTTTTAACACCGTGGCATGATGGGCAATGGGCCACATGTGTTTCTTCAAATACTAGGCCTTTCATTTATAATAAGTTGACATTTTAAAAAGCCTTGAGTATTGTTTGAAACCAGCTTTTCTTTGTTGACGTTTTGTTTTAAGTTTGTTTATTGAATGCTAAATTAATACTGAGTTTTGCCTCAAAATCCAAGTGAAGTGATTAGGCTGAGTGTACTTCAAGTCTTAAGTATGTTTGGTAAATGTCCATTATACTTTCAAGCACGTTTTTATGTAATTTACTTATTTTTCTCCATCAGAAGCCTCCTTTTTAAATAAACTGTTTGCTTTTGTCTCATTATAATGTTGTTCTTACCTTTCAAAGATGGAGGACAGGAAAGACAGTGATGATGAGAAGTCTGATCGCAACAGGCCATGGTGGAAGAAACGTTTCGTGTCGGCCATTCCCAAAGGTAATAAACCAAAAAAAAGAAAGAAAGAGGAAAAAAAAAAGCTACTTATGTGTTTCAGACATCCTGTTTTTCTGAAATGGAAGAAAAATTGTTAATTTAAAAGTGGTTCTTTTGGTAGCAACCTTTTTTTATTTCTTGCCATAGCTACAAAAAAAACTTTTCTTATTCACAAGTGACACGAAAAGTAACGCTTTAAAGGGCAAAGCAAAGCTGATTTAAAATGTGAGAAGGAGAAGGATGATCTATTGCTGACAAAATTCTGTTTGGAAAATTGTTTCTTGTTGCTAGAAGTTACTGCAGAGACGTGTCCGGTTCTTTTTCTCCCAGATCTCACAAGCTGCAGAGTTACATAGCCTTTTCAAAGCTGATCAGTCACTAAAGGAGCTTTAGTTGTGTAGATTGTGTGGCTGTAACCCTCCCAGCAGTGCTGTCAGCAAGCAGCTAATGGTCATTAGATAGACCTCTCTGTCATCAGCACTGATAGATGACACATATGTTGTTGCTGTTCTACTCTATAACTATCTCTCATACATCTGTCTGGAAAATAATGAGCTGTGCCCACATGGAAGGGCTGCTTATTATTCTTTGAGATAATGATTTTTCTTTAATAAACAATAAAATGATCTTCAGAAAATAGAGAACAGTGTTCACATGAAACGAGAGAGCTGTGAAGCCTAAAGTCAGCCTCTCACCAAACTCTAATAGAGTTGGTCATATTTGTCTTGTTGCTCTGCATGGTGACGCTCAGTCAGTTGTCCTGCAGAGTGGCAGCCTGTGCTTGAAAGGCCAACCCTGTCTGTTGTTGTTCCTCACAGTGCTGTATTGGACGGCTGAGAGTGATGTCCCAGGTAACGCTTCCACGCTGTCGTCACCGAGCTAGCTTTACTGCTGAAGCCCGCGGCTGCGTACCACGCTGCTTTGTAGCTGTTGCCTCAGAGCTATAGATCTGTGATGTGACATGGTGTAGCCTGAGTCACACAGTCATGCTCCTCATACGTGCATCTATTTTAACACCCCTTTTCTGTTTTTTTTGTTGTTGTTTTTTGCTACAGTGTCATTACATTGTTTGCATAATACAGAATATCAGTGTGGAGATGATTCATTAAGTTTTTCATCTGCTGCCAAAGTATAGACTTGTGTTTATTCAGTTAGCGATGCGTTGATTGAATAAACGTCTGTAGGAGTTTTTGCATTTCTTTTTATCCTGGATGTTTTCTGAATCACAGTGGACCTTTGTGAAATTCAGCTGCTAGCCAAAGGTTTCATTCTTAAGTGTAACTTTTTTGTTTGTTTTTTGCTTACTTTGATTTAAAATACTTATACATCAACAAAAATAACTCAATACTTAAGTGGCTGCCCATAGGTGATGCACTATGAGCCTGTGATTATGTCATAGTGAAAGAGATGTTAGTCTGCCCTGGTCAGTCATTGCATGTCTCTCCTCCACAGCTCCGATCACAGCTTTCAAAAAAAGGGACAGACACGAGAAAAGTGATGCAGCCCTGGAGCGCGTCCCACAAGGTCAGTAACAGATTGTTTTTAAATCCTTGCTCGCCTAAGACACGAGCACCACGATGGCTTTTGTTTTAATGCAACCTGTTTGTGTGGTTTGTCAGATGAGCCGTTGCCCCGGCAGAACAATCAAGCGCAAGCGGCTGAGGACATCCTGGACAAGTACAGGAACATCAAGAGGCCCAGTCCAAGTGACGTAGCCTCAGCAGGGGCCTCTTATGATGGACCGGGAGGTCAGGGAATAAAACATGCACGCACACACAGGAAATGCTCTTGCAGTAGACAAAATATTACATTTTTTTTTTATTTTTCTGTGTTCGCAGATCTTTGTGTTGAGGACAACGTGAACGACCCCCCGAGAGAAGACACTCTGCAGAACATTTCTGCTGATGACCTGCCAGACTCAGCCAGCCAGACGGCACAGCAACATGATTCCAAGTTCTCTTTCAGGTTACACTCTCAACATCCTAAGAAAAACTAATCTTACGGTTGCCCAATGTTTAATTTTTCAAGCAAAGGTTGTCGTGTCATTATTAATTAGAATCTTGTTTTTGTTTTCTTTCCAGTGATGCTAAGAAGAAGCTGAGATTAGCTTTGTGTTCTGCAGACTCTGTGGCTCTCCCCATCATGGCAGCAGCAACCACACGTAATGGGCTGCCTGATCACATGGATCCTGAAGGTAGGAGTCCTTCATTATCTGTGCCACATTTGTATTTTTTTTCCTGAAGAGGTTTTTTAAGGCAATAATACAGAGAAAATTGGGATTGCTGGACTGATTTTGATCTCTTTGTAATGATGATTAAGTTGTGACATGTTAAAAAGGAATAATGATTATAAAATGTGTGTACCAAACAGTACAATTAACACTTTAAGCAAGTTTTATAACTTCTCCAGGGTATAGGTATCATTGTCACAGGTCTCCATAGGGACCAATGTGCATAGCCCTGATGTTGGCAAACATCCATTCTGCTGAAAGTGTCCTCAAGCAAAATCGCAATTCTGCACAACTCCAGCTTCTGACTCACCTTTGAAAGTTCTGGGCAAGGTCAAAGGATAATCCCACTGCTGTGTATTAAACCATAACATGTAGTCACATAAATTAGTATCAACCCAACAATTTATCAAGTGGACGCAAGTGCTGCCTCACAAAATAAAGCCTTTTTATTTGGACTTTCTTCTCAGCCCCACTTGTATCCAAAATGAGCCAAACTTACAAAGTACCTTTGTAATTGTGTTTCAGGCTCTACAAAAGAACTTCTTATTCACCTTTACACTCATAGCTCATAGAGGATAACCATTCTGTCCACTGATCCACAGCTGCAGACATAAAGTAACGTCTAAATTTCAAGCTAAAAGTCTCGATCACCTTTGGTCATCAGTCACATTGTGATGTGATGGGAGCAGATTGTTTCTAAACCACCAGGTGATCCTTTGTTAGCCGCAAATTGTTCAGTCCTGTTTCTATTGTCTACTTTCTTTCAGACAACGAGATTGTCTGCTTCCTAAAGGTCCAGCTAGCAGAAGCCATCAACCTTCAGGATAAGAACCAAATAGCCCAAATCCAGGAGACCACGCGCTGCGTCAGCCGCTTCGACGCGCGCACCTGCAGGAAGCTGCTGGCTGCCATTGCAGAGGATTACAGGTGATTGTGGAGGCCTGGAGAAATCAGGCGACCTCTCCTACATGTAGTGCTGGGCTGTATTTGAAACATTTTTTAATCACACCATTTCCTAGTATTCTGGTAGATTCAGGATGTTTTACATTATTGTTGGGATTTTCTTTTACTATAACTTTTCAACATATTCTTGTATGATAAAATATTTGGTATGCATGAAATTATTGCAGAATGTAATTATTTTTTGCAGTGTACAAAATATAGTAATTGTAAAAAATTAAATAAATAAGTAGGTAGGTAGGTTTAAAAATGAAACTCAGAAATGTTGGCTTATTACCAATTTGGATAATCGAAACTTTCAAATGATCAGAAATTAACCTTCAAATCGCAATATTTAGTAAATGACAAAGCTACATTTGTTTTCTTTTTCAAATCAGGAAAAAACATTTAGTGGTATGAAATGGTATAGAGGTTTACACAAAATTCATACCTTTTTTATAGGAAATTTACACACTTTTATGTATTTTATACTAATTGCTGGCAGATGTGCATGAAGTTGTACAACTGAAATAATGAAACGCTTATTTTTTTTTTTTTTGTGTGCGTTTACTTCAGAAAGCGGGCTCCGTACATAGCATATCTAACCAGGTGTCGCCAGGGCCTGCAGACCTCCCAGGCCCACTTGGAGAGACTCTTACAGAGGGTGTTGCGAGACAAGGAGGTGGCAAACCGCTACTTCACCACCGTCTGTGTTCGGCTCCTTCTTGAACATATGGAGTCAAAGATGCTCGACTTCATTAAAGGTATTTCAGCATCTCCACCTTTTGTTTCTAAACCCCTGACGAGCATGTTGACTTTCCACCCTTCTGAGCAGAGATTTCTCATCTCAGCTTTATTTTCTGCTTGTTTCAACGTACTCTTTATAATTTACAAGGCCTTTCATTAAATCACTCCACAGAGACGAGAATAAACATTCCAAAATAAATATTTAAAGACTTAATTATAAAACCCATTTAATTTTATTTATACATGTATGTAATGCGTTATTTCCAAGTGATACGCTGAAACTCGATGCCAAAATATCAAGCACAGCACGACACAGGAGGAGTATTAATTCTGTTGTTTTTGTGCTTGCCTCAAGCGTTCCAGGGGTGCACAGCAGCTGATGACAAGACAGCAGCGGTGGAGGATTTTCTGCGCTACTTGTACGGTGCCATGGCCCGTGATGCCATTTGGCAGTATGCAAGCGAAGACCAGCTGCAGGATGCCCAGATGGCTATCGAACGCAGCGTTATGAACCGCATCTTCAAGCTGGCTTTCTACCCCAATCAGGATGGAGATATTCTCAGAGACCAGTGAGTAGCTGCAGTGCTAAACAATTTCAGAATTATTTTTGATTCTCGCAGCAGGAAGTATTTTTTGTTTGTTTTTGATTACAGGGAAAAAGAGGTTTCATGCCCTAATCTGTTTTATCAAGGCTTTTTGTTCCTAAGCTTTGACAAACATTCATCAGCATATTTTTGGGAATAGTGTCCTTTGACTTTTGTTTTTTATAACTTTTATAGTTATATATAATATAATTTTCTATTAACTTTGTTTAATAGAAAATTCCTCATAG
>JAOXNZ010000001.1:11787098-11801492 GCA_028566095.1 Kryptolebias brasiliensis | reverse complement strand
GGGGAGGGAGGGATTGGGGGGTGCCTAAATGAACAAAATGTCAAATACACATATTAAAACTTAAATGAAACAGCCGCAAGGATGGAGGCAGATGAGAAGATTAAAACTCAAAGGGATACCAAGTCTCAGTGCCCAGAGGTGCTGATATTGAAAGAGATGCAAATGGTAAAAGTGAGCACCACTCTCCGGAATAATTTCAGCCTTTTAAACTGCACAGACAAAAGGGTGAAGAGATTTGTGCCTTGTAAGGAAATTAAAAAAAAAAACAAAACAAAAAAAAAACACTTCAGCTTTGTTTCATTATAAGGTTGCTGTTATTATTAGGGGCCACAGCAGATGTGTTGCTTTAAAAAACAAAACAAAAAAAAAAAAAACCAACCCAAAAACAACATAAAATGGTAAAAGAAAGTAATGAATCACACAACATTCCCTGTATTCCACACACACAAGAAAAACAAAACATCAATTAGATAAAAGTGTCAGTTACAGTGGCGTTTCTGCGTCCGCCTTCCTTATATTTTGCTTATATCATTAGAAAAAGAACAATTTTCACAGTCTGGGCTAATCACGTCTGAGAGAAAGAGTGGGTGGTGACATTAAATTGAACCGTGGAAATGGAACAGGAATTAGATGCACTTAGCCATCACATGTTAATGGCAGCAATCAACAGCCAATTACCCAGCGTACTTGAGTACCTTGACAAGTGCAGGTGTAGCCTACAACTAACACGGGCCCTCTTTTGTGTATTTTCATAAATTCGACAGTAAACTCCCTCTCTGATTGAGCGTGCACGGTTCATTCAGGTTGCAATTAGGCCATATTGTTAGGGGAAGTGTCAAGTGTTGATTGGAGGGAGAAAAAAAAAATCCCCAAAGAGCATAAATTCGTGCACTTCGTCTGCATGTATGTAAATCAATAAAGCTGCGGTTGGTTTATATTAAAATGCCCTTTGTTGTTATTGGCTTAAGAATTGCCCATGCAGCTTACAGTTGTGCTGATTTGAATGTTTTGTCAGAAATGTGTTGGCGGAAAGTCCCCCCCCACCCCTGCAGTTGGACAGAGCTGTGGTGTCTCTGCCTGGCATGGCCCTCACTCTGAACATGATCTAGGCTGAAGATCAGCTGCTGATGCTGATGATCTCTGTCACCGCAGTGGATTTCAGGGCTCAGCTCTGCCCGTTGCCCTGACAAATTCCAGAAAACCAGCGCAGACGTGCCATGCACATGCATCAGATCGCCCCACCCTGTCCAGCGGTGAGGCCAGCACTCTTCTGTGACCCATTTAGATTATTCTGTCCTTAAGCAACAGGTGATGGGCTTCCCCCGGATGTCGTCTGTGCCGTTGGCCTCTGTTCAGAGGCGACGTTCAGGACCTGGGGAGAGCTGGCTGGCAACATGCCCGATCTACAAGTGAGCTGTCCTATCACTGACATCAAGTAGGCTGAAGATGTCATGTCTTCATCCTGTGAGAGTTCAATTCCCCTTTCAAAAAGGATCAAGCTCTCTGTCGCTGCAGAGGGGCTGTGCAGATAAGTGCAGCTGGCCATACGTCCTTTCGGGCATGTCGAGAAAATCATCCTGGGGGATGGGGGCACGCCTAACAAAGAAGGACCACCAATCAATACATTGCGCCAACTTGTTTGATAGTCTATAAGGCTGGATTCTAAAAATAAACTTCAGAAAGATGTCAAATGTACATCTCAGTGCTTGCATTTCCAGGCCCCAGAAATGTTCTGCGTATGGAGCCTGCATGGCTCCTGTTCATGCTCAAGTCCATCTGGTGGAGGCTACAGTCATCTGCAGCAGTACGGATCTCAGCAGCTCATATGCTATGCTATACTATGCTATACTATACTATACTATACTATACTATACTATACTATACTATACTATACTATACTATACTATACTATACTGTACAAAATTATGATTTGGAAGCAAAATTATTTCAAGATAACCTTTCCTAAATTTAAGAACAATTTTGCATGTTTTTGTTGTTTTAGGTCAGCTGATACAAAGAAAGGTCAAAGACTGATAGCACAACCTAACCATGAAGCAAATATGTTTTACATTATTTGATATATTACAATGTGACCATTGACAGTCCATTAGCTTTTAAGAATGACCTGTTCTTTTCCTTTTCCTCCTCCTCCTCCTCCTCCTCCTCTCTTTTGTTTGCCCTCAAGCTGCTTGACTTGTTCTACTTGACTCCTGAACCATTTTAATATCAGCCTGCCATGGGTTTCCTTCCTGTAAGCCATGTCTTCATATTTCTGTTTCTGCCCTTCCAGACCCAGAGATGAAAAAGAAATAAAACAAACAAACAAAGGAAACGGAGCACTGTCTTCCATACCTGTGTTTATTAAAAGAGGCCCTGTTAATGATCCTTTTAAACCCCACAGTGTGCACAAATGTTGAGAGAATCTGCTGGATTCATTTGATTGTGATTTTTGTGTAAGATTAAAGCAGCTCATCATCTCTATTTTAAAATACACCAGGAGCTGGTGCATACAAAATAAAATTATGCTGCATATGATGAAATACAGAATAATCTGAGATTATTTGCGGGGTAAATAAAGTATAGGTTTTGGTAGAAAACAAAGAAAATAGTATCCAGTGTGCCAACTCAGTTTTATTCAGTGCTAAATGCAACAGCCAGTTAACAGGTCATATTAATCACTTCTGAAATGGCATCAATAAAGCACTCCAATGGAAAAATGGCAATTAAGCATCTATTGGCTCAAACTGATTGGTGTTGTCAGAGGTCATGTGCTTTACTGGCAAAGTGTGTTTAATGCTCATTTGTGTGTGTGTGTGTGTGTTTTTTTAAATATAGCTCAAGTTTTTCTTTACAATATCTATAGAAGGTGTCGCTTGTCAAACTGCAGCCGGATTCTTAGGGGGCCATTTTTCTGTCACACGGTGCCTCATTGCTTACTTACACAGTGGCCCACAATGCTATATATTAATTAAGGGTTTCAGAAACTATAGTGGTGACGATAAAGACAGTCCTCCCTTTGTGCGCCGCATTCTGCCGTCAGACAACATTAGGAGGCGTGTGAGAGGACGATAGGCAAGGAGGAGGAGGAGGTGGAGGATGGAGAGATAGAGCTCCTTCTCTCAGGAATGTAATCTCCCTGATGTTACATGGTGCAGCCTAAACTGATAAATTGCAGATTAAATGGCGGCCACACTCCACTTCACCCTACAGCCTGCACCACACCCCCTTAGTTCCTCACATTTTTGCTATTCACTGCCTTCTTGGCCTGTCAATTCTGCCTAATCGTGAGAGGCACTAAAACACCAGGTCTTGACAGAGCTAGATCAAGAATGATGAACATCTCTCAATGGCAAAAGACTCGTGCTCCTAACTCTACTAGAAGGCTCGCATCACTTATGCAGAAATCAGTGGCGTGCCGGCATCCAGGAATTATGCCTGCTGACAGGAGATGCATGAGGTACGCATTGTGCGGCTGGAGCAGCCTTGACAAGTTATAGTTAACTGCAGCATTGGCGACCCCGAACACAAAGGATGGAGGGGCTTATTAATGGTGGAGCATCTATGTCAATAATCCCTGCTTTTGGGTTGTGTCCAGTGTCATGCATCTTGAGCGGCGCACATGCTTGGTTTTATGGTCCATAAGCACACAAACAGTGCACATTTCTCCCTTGGTGTTCCTAAAGTTATGGTCCGGAAAGCTTTCTTTTCCTCAATAAATGGCACAGCAGTTGGAAAAAATGAAAGGTGAATATGAATCTCAGAAATACATGTACGTATTTGCTTATTTGTTTATCTGTTTCCCCCCCTCAAAAAAAAAAAAAAAAATCCTTGCCAGGGATGGCTGTCTCTGCCTAATCCATGAGCGCGAATACAAAAAAATAAGTCATTAAATTCCTAACTGCATGTTGCTGATGTCGTCCGTGGAAATATTTGTAATGTATATTCTAATTTTTCTGAATAAATTAGGCAGAGGTGCATTTCCATGCAAATTTATTCAAGGCACAAGGAAGAGGAGTGTGGGGGGTGCGCTAAGATCTGCCAGATTATGCATAATTGTAGTATTGTAGCCCTCATTTCTACATCTAGCGCCGTATTGCGTGGTCATTAAATTCTAAAATAATGGCAACCTCACAGCTTCTCTGTCCTAATTGCCCCTTCCATACAATTGCCTTCTCAAGACAATATGATGAAGTGTGCTGTGGTACGTGTTAATAAGGCATTTCTAACTGAGCAGGATAATGCTTTGGAGTTACAAGTAGAATGGACTTCAGTCACTCACTGACTGTCTCGTTCGTTCATTTTTCAACTTTTTGATGCCTTACAAGCTGCGAAGAGCTGATCTGCATGAAGTCCTGAGAAATCAGGAGGAAACTGGGGTTTCGGCTCGTCTCCACTCATCTCAACACGTGAAGGAATCAAAGAGAGGAAGGGCTCATTAATAAAAAGACATGTGTCTAATCCACTCAGTGGTTGGGAGGAAATGTTTTTAATGAAATGCAACACTTTAACTAATTGCGCGGCTACATTAGAAGCGCCGTATACATTTCAAAGGAACATACGCATAAATTTCAAATGTAGTATCTCTCAAATGAGAGCAGAGTCGTCTTGGAAATGAAAGGAAAAAGCAATCAGTCTTTGTGATGATGTGTGGAAAGGACAAGTTCCTGACCCAGCATGTGCTTTTCCTCATTACTTTTCATTTAGCAACTGAGCATCTTGATCCAAAAAAAAAAAAAAAAAAAAAAAAAACAACCTCGCAACATCAACACATAATGTTGATATTCAGCTGTGTGTGTGTCTGGAGTGGAGCCTGCACGTCGGTTTCTGTGCATAAACACACATCTCCACTTGAAAGGTTATTATAACATGTTTAAAGTTTCCCCCAGAGGACATTTTGTCCACGCAGAGACTTGGTGGACTCATCAGCAGCAGTTCTGCAGGTCTGATCAATCTGTGGTGCAGCCCCTCACACACACACACACACATCAGGGTGCTTCCTTTTAGTTTAACCCACCTAAACATCCTTTCTGCTCATTCTGCTGCCGACGTTTAGCCGCGCTTCATCTCCACGTCCTTAAAAGCAGAAATTAATGACAAGCACAAAGCTGCTCATTTATAATTGCTTCATTATACCATTGTGTTCTCCTGACAATAATGGTGTTGCTGGTGTTTTTCTAATTATATGACTTTTTTTTTCCTTTTTTTTTTTGCTCGTTATCAAGGACTTCAGGTAATTGTGGGGAAAATAATGACTGCTTGCCAGCTTCTTCTGTCTCTCATGGATTGCACATCACAAACAGTCTCAGTGCAGCCCAGAGCCTTATCAAGGAGGCTGTTGGCTTTTAAAAGCTGACTCCATTTACACTGCGAGTCATCAGCGGCACGGTGGCTCAAGTGTCTCTAATGAGCACGTGGCTCCGAAGGTTTATGATTGATTACAAGGAGCTTTTAGTTTTCTTGATTTTCAGACGTTGTCACTGATTTTCCTTCATTTTTAATTTCCACAGCTGCTAAATTTGATGTTAAGACTTAATGTGAGTGGGGCAACTTGGAAATAACAAAACAGTTTTTTTTATTAAGCCAAAAATATATAAAAAAGATCCTTTTAACCCACCCTCTATGACCACATATGTTCCATATGAAAAGTCTGAAATGTGACCTGCAGCAGCAATAATAGAATCACTAATACTGCCGTCTTTGCAGTGTGATTCCAGTCGGCTGAGGGGAGATTAGTGATTTGCATTTAATACCTGGCATGTCCCTCAGTTTTGTTTCTCCATTTTTTATTCTGTGCAGTGTTGCCGGATATGGATGATGACATTATAATAATTAAAGAACATTATGGACGGAGGGAGCTTTGCCATTTGCTACCATGCATGATGGCGGCCAAAGCTGTTATTTCTATTTGAAGAAGGCATCCATGTGTGAAATAATAATACTCCCTCCAGGAATACAATTGTCATATTTTATTCGTCAGTATGAAAAGATGAGAAAAAAACAACAAAAAAAAAACACAATGAAGAATGAACTCTCAGTCCTCATTCTTGTCCTTCCTCCTTTTGTTTTTTAATTCTGCTGTTGCAGCATCCAGAGCACCATTTCTGTCTGAAAACCTCAGAGGCGGACTTAATTAGTTGCTAAGAGGACGCTGCCAGTGGTTGGGAGCTAAGAGAGTGGGGCAGATTTTTGTTCGCTCTGAACTTTGCTAATTATCAGGTAGGTTGTAATTTTCTGCATTCCCCAGAGGCACCCGGGAGAGAGCTGCACCAACTGAAAGGAGAGAAACAAAGCTGAGCCCAGAAAAAATAAGAATCATTGCCTCTTTTTTAAACATTTTGTGACTATTTCTTTCTGCAGATCACTGGGAGCAATTTTTTTTAATGCAGTTGCTAGAGGTGTGATAATAGCCTGACGTCAGGACACATGACGGACCTGAAAGCAAAGCCGTGGTCATGCACAGGTGTAAACAGGATGCAGAATGGCTTAGAATGGGGAAGGCTAGCGCATGCAGGCTAGCAAATCATTTATATCCAGCAATGTCTGAGCAGTGACAGGGACTGTGTTTAGCAGGTTCCTAACCCACATGCATCACATTATGATTCTGAAGTGCCTCAGACGAAGGAGGAGGTTGAATTGCCGTTGACCTGAGTGAGCTAAAATGACATAGATTCAGACAAATAGAGCACTGAGCCGAGCGGGAAAGCAAGATGGATGTCGGGTGGCAGCCACATCTGCACAGGCTCCCTCCTTCCTTGCTGCGCTGCTTAGGCCGAAATGTTTGACATTTTCGCCGCACGTCTAAATATCACGAATATGTGAAATCTAGTCAGTTTTCTTGAGTCAGAAACGTGAATTTCTTTTCATGTAGCAGGGACTCAGAGGAGATCCTTTAGCTCCACGCAGCTTGACGTTAGATTTCAGGACGATTCAGATCTCTGTGTTCCAAAATGTCAACACAAAGTTTTTCAGAGCGCCTTTTGCAAGCTTTAATTCTTGGCAGACCCCTCTTTGTGCGAGTGTATCACCATGGTTGCAACGTCTAATATGCACGGCCCAGTGCATTGAAAAAAGAGAGTACTTCTTCCTCACTCGGTTTAATTGTCCCTCAGAGACCTGTGGAATTGGAATCTAAGTGGAATACCAGTCTCTTTCCCCAACACACACTCTCTCCTTCTCTTTCCACTCTCTCTCCGGAGCCAGAGCGAGGCGTTTGGAGACTCTTGATTTGGTCCTGTCTTTATTTCATCACAGACATCTTCTCAGCGCGCTCCTCGTCGTGGTTCCTGAGCAGCACAGCGTTAGGCTTTATTAACCCCCCTAAGCAAGAAGTACCTAAGGGAGGTCAGACGCTGGTCGTTAAAAATCTATTGTGACTTGTCTGAAAAATGAATAAATGAGCACATTATTTCCCACCGTTCCACAGCCCCGGTGCACTGTTTGTCTAATCAAGTGCGGGCGCAGGCAAAGTCAACCAGGGTTGACATGCACATTTTATTTAAGTTTTTGTCTGTCAGAGGAGTTTAAATGTGTAATGAACAAAGGAGTGGTGATTTGAAATATAATCCCATTACACTGATGAAATTACAAAGACGGCGAGAGTTCACAAATCATGCTCATTGTTTTCTATCATGAGCGATGCCCCTGTTGAGGTTGTGGTGCGAGGAGGAAGGGCAGGCCGTGAATGAATAGTGACAGCACTGTAAAGGGAATGGGAGTGCAGCGCAGCCTGGATTCTGTGTACCTCCCTGTGCTGGAAAATGCAAAAGGAGCTTTGTTGTTGTTGCCTCTTTTTCCTCTGCTCAGGATGAACCCATAAGGATGAGCTAGAGGCAAAACTCAAGTGGGGAAAATTAGACAGACACGTTTCTCGGTAGAAGAAAAAAAACGATACAGTTGGGAGCAAAAATTTCCAGGTACGTTGAACAGCTTTAACGCAATACAAGCAAATGGAGATTTGCAGAATTCGAATAAGCTTATTCTCTGGTTTTCAGGTCATTTTTTAGCAGATTCCTCAAGTGTCAAGACTTGTCCACACAGAATTTATCATCTCTAAAAACACCCTTGTAAACACAGCACCATTTCAAGTTATGCATTCATCCACATGGAAACACCAAAAATGATCCATAATGTTGTGGTATCTATGCCAGGCCTGTATGTAGTGCTGCTACAAAAATACACCAAAACCAGTAAACAAGATATGCAGCATGCACGTGAAGCTGCATGCTGGGTGTTAAATGTTAACATAACAAGCATACGTTGACCTCAAGTACTAGGTTAGATTAGAGGTGGGGCTGTGACGTTTTCTGAAGGTTGTATTTTGGATTTCTACACAAAAACGCAAGGATGGAAGAATTTTTCACTCTAAAACTCGTTTTCAAAAAAATACTGTTCTGTGGCTTCAAGGCCAAAATGGTAAAAAAAACTTTTACGTATTCACAAAAACTGTGGACAGGGACTTGACTGACATGTCTGTAATGACATCTACAAGTCGTGATCCAAATGTAAATTTCTATTTCAAGCTAGTTAGGTTTTGTCTTAAAGGGATGGTTTAGATTTTTTAAAGTGTGGTTCTATGGAAAGGTTACGAGGAGTGAGTATTTTACCTGCAGCAGATAACTCTTTGAACAACCTCAGTTTCATCAAACAGATAAATTCTGACCGGAAAGACGAGTTATTGACTAATTTGAGCAGAGCCAGGAATAAAGTGGATTACTGTTATTTTAAAACAACTCCAATGCATACATACTATTGATAGCTGATAACTTTTTTATTTTCATTTCTGTCAGTTTGTATCACATGAAATCAGTCATGTAGTACTCTTCTACTTCAATTAGGAAACATGCTGCTTCAGTTTCTGAACACATAGAATGCAGAGATTGTTATAGGCTTGTATTCCTAATTGTCATTAGTCTGGTTACAGAGCACAAATATTAGCAAAGGCTACTAAAGCTTTGAGTTGCAGCTGGAACACTGTAAAGTTGAATGTGACATCATTCCCAGGGTTGAGGTAAATGGACACCAGCATAAACCCCTTTTCTCCAAACTGAGAATTTTCAGAGAGCTATCTACTGCAGGTAAGATACTAATTGCTCTCCGCAGAACCCAACTTCAAAAAATCCAAACTGAGCATTTGTATAAAGATTTATTTTGAGGATTAATATAATGCTATTTGAGAATAAACTGCAGCACTTTGATGTCTGCTTTTGATAAGAAGAGTGCTATCAGTTTAGCCCATGGCTTAAAATAAAGTTGCATTTAACTCGAGGAAGAAAAAAAAAACATATTGGAGAAACTTCTGTTTTAGTTTTCAACAGCATTAATTGGAAGCCTCATATGCCCCTTAAACAACATCGTCTGAAGCTAATAAGACTTAAAAAGTACACACGGCTGTAAAACGCTCACCATTTTTAACACTAATGAACTGAGGCATGCAGCAGAGATAGCCAAACTGCGGGGAGATGTGCAGTATATTCTGGAGAATTCCCCCGCTGCACGGAAGCTCATAAAACATATTTGAAGACAGGAACTTGTATCTGGTTATTCGTGTTTAATTGGAGGCGCTGAGTGATGCAAACTATGTTTTAATGCCCTCCCCTGCTGCCTGACTACAAGTAGCATCAGTGTTGCCACCCCTCCTTCTCCATTTATCCTAGCAGAAATGACCAAACATAGTGGTAACAACAGTTTAAAACACACTCCCACAAACTGCCATTTTTTAATGTGGCAGCCCAACGTGAACGTACTACAGTTAATGTGTCTAAATGCCACAGTTTTGTGTTATTTCCTGGCAAATAAGAAAGTGCAAAATGGCTGTAATAAAATGCTGCAATAGAGTCAGTTTTGTGACTAAAGTGAGAACTTATTAGGCCATGTTAGCTCCACATTATTTTTGATTGCAATAACTGGTCACGTTGAGGTGTTGGGGTTTATAATGTGATACTTACATCATCAGTTCCAGGAAGTTGAGTCTTGGCAGTGCTTTAAAGCGTGCAGCAGGGGTGAAAAACCAACATGTAAAGTGAGAAAACTGGGTGTCACCCTATATGTGATGCCTTGACCTAATAAAGTTGACAATTACATCACTCAGAACACAACACATGCAGGTCCTCGCTGAACCTGATATTAGTTTTCTTTAACTGCCACATTCGCTTTTGGGTGAGTGTTGTCGGACGTCCAGATTTTTCTGTCTCGCGCTGTTATGTTCTCTTCACGATTTTTGTTGTTCTCCGTGTACAATATAATAGCTCATCCTGTAAACATGAAAACAGATTGAATAAAGAATACTTTACTTTCCCTCAGCCTTGGAAAACAGTTCTGTCATGTGCTGTCCGCGCTCATCTCAGCTTCAGGCCGGCTGTGGCGCCTTTATTCAATGTGACAGAGGAGAGCTGGGGACTCTTTCTCCTGGCACCCCAGCACTCGCCACACTGACACTCTCCTCTGAAGTGCCACATTAATTCTAATAAAGCGCTGCCTTACCAGGGCCCACGAAGACCAGGCTCGTTGGAGGGGAAGGGGAGGGGGACAAACGCTAGTGTAAATACCAGGCTTAATGAATGGAGGCAGTGGTGGCGCAGGTGGCGCGGCAGTGCAGGTGGCACCTCTCGCCCCCAGGCTCCTGGGTGAGTCAGCTGCCACCGCCACTCCAGGGGGCACAGCAGCAAAGATTGCATTTTAATTACCAGGTACACCTAGTCCTCCTGATGGGTCACTGCCTTGGTGGGAGTAAAGTGTGCAGACCTGCCTGTTTTCTGGCCGTCTTTACTCAACCTGCATGTTTACAATAAGATACTCCCTTTAAACGCTGTAGAGTAATGCTTGAGCCCAAACAAGAGTCTTATTGTTCATGCTCGGCCTGTTGTCGCTCAGCATAACTAATTCTTGTATATTGGAGAGAGCAGCTTCTTCCTTGAATTATGCGCACCTCTCTCCCTGAAGGGAGGCATCCATCCTGCCCCAGTCACTGCTAACCCTCCCCTTGAGAAGTTCCATCCACAGGGCGGTCCACACCTGTTTCCTCCCCTTCTACCTCCTCACACTGGAAAAATCATCTCTCTCTCTCTATTCCAGTGGTAACTTAAAACTCTTGACATTTCAAATGCTTTTTTAGCTGGGGTTTCAGTTTTGTGAAAACAACGTACCTGGAAGAGAAATATATCATGGTTCCCCTGCATCCATCCCTTTCTTGTGTCAAAACCCTGTGCAGCTGGGTGATGTGAGGGCTTGAATGCATAGAGAGGGTTATATGTCCAGGACACGTGAAGACACCACCCAGCTATCCCCCCCCGTTCCTCCTCTCTGGGGATGCCTCTGCCAGCACACGCCAGCACTCAGCTGCACAGATGTTGTTGCATTGTCTGGAGCACCAAAGCCCCGATCAGCCCAACTGGGAGCTCCTACTCATTAGCTATTGTCTCTGTGTGTCTGACTAGGTCTTTGATGAATGCAGTAGTTAGCTGAAGATCAGACTGCAGACAGAGAGAGCACAAAACCAGCCTTCTACACATAAGGATCACAAGATAATTCCCCCTACTCAGCTCAACATAAACACTATCTCAGATTCATAGTGTTGAAATACAGTTACATACACATATTGTCTTTTAGTGTTTTCTGCAAACAAACTTTGTTATTCTTAAGCTTTGTGTTTATCACAAAAATAAAATAAAATGGAAAATAAAGGGGAACTATGTCTGCCTCCTTTAAACTCTTCCTCTGTCTTTGCTTGCTCACCCAGAGAAAGGCCAAGCTACTATTTATTTAATTCCCCCACCTTCTTTCCATGCATGCATCCACCCATCCACCCATCCAGCCAGCCAGCCATCCAGCCAGCCGGGCTATGAACACATTGCGAAGCCTGAGGGCAGTACTGTGGACAACCTGCACTGTGTTCACATGGCTGAGCAGAGAGGCAGCGAGGAAGACTGGCACGCTGAAACCAAACAGGTGTATGATTCAGAGGCGTGAGCTGTGAAGGGTGAATTTCTTATACAAGTCAATGTTGCATTTGGAGAAAAAAAAAAGGAGGGGAAAGAAAGAGGCTTGGAATTGTCCCAGGAAGCATTTATGCGCGATTTTCTGAATTTTTGAAAGCTAGGTTTATATGCTCAGATCAGGTTGCTCACCTTTCTGTTTTTGTCATGTTTTAATTTTAATAAAAAACAGTCTCTTTAAATATTGTTTATTTGTTCACAGAGTTCCTAAAAATAAATGTAACAATTCATGTGATCACTATCAGGAAATGCCACTATTTTCCTAAATATTCCCAATTTATAGTGGTTCATATTTCCCTTCTAAATGGGAAGCAACACACCAGCTCTGAATACAGGAGTCCTGCTCATCAGTATTGCTCCCATGTACTGCTGGATCACAACAAAGAAAGTGCAAAACAACAAACATACAGAATACTTCTCCACAGGTTTTCTACTTTATGAAAACCTGTGGAAAATAAACCAGATTTTATCTGAAAATGGGTCATGGAAAATTTGAAACTGCCTGAAGACGTATAAAGTGCCAATATATGGGCAGATAAGGCAGATGAATAGACTAAATTGTATTAAAAGGAATTGAAGCGGGATTCTGTGGAAAGTTTCTGGAAAAACATCTTACCTGTTGTAGATAGCTCTTTGAACAACCTCAGTATGGAGAAATAATTTAATTCTGACCAGGTTGATGAGCCACTTCATCCACTTGAACTTTATATGTGAAAATCTCATTTGAGAACATCAGCATGTAATAAACCTGGATTATCTGTAAAAACATGTTTTACATACAGTCAAAGATAAATAATATGACCTGTGATAACATGTTAAAATAATTAATGTGGAACATTGTACATTTCCTGTGTGATGTTGGAACAATTTTAACATGTGGTCACATGAATTTCCACATGGGTTGGTATGTGAGAAACATGGTGAATTCATGTGCTTTTTCTGTAAGGGGGGGCAAGATCAAAGTACATTGCTGTCGTCTTAAACCACTCCAATCTCAGAAATTTTTATAGTAGTTTATTCAAATGCCATTTTAAAAACATTAACATCATTAACGGTTTAGCATTACACTGTTATTCTGGCAAAAGTATTAGGATATTCCTGCAGGATTTACCTCCAAACACAGTAGAAGGGCTACAGCTTTTTGTGCTTACAAGTGTTGACAGAATTCTTCGTAAATGACTGTGTATTGCATAATAAAAAGGGATACAAAGACTTATAAATAGTATTTGGTTGAATGGCTATAACATTTTTGTGATTGGTGCTTATTTGTAAATGGCAGTAATCCTCTTTGTTCTTCGTTCTTCACTGTGTTTGGATTAAACTATGTCAAAAACTTGTCAACTTGTAAAAAAAAAGGAGAAGAAGATGTCATCTATAAGCAGTGTGACTAGATTTATTTGTAAACAAATTTTTTTTGCCAGATATTACAGCAAAAACAAAAAGAAAATAAGTCTTAAGTTGTATTTGTTGTAATTTATCAAATCATTAAAATCTAAATCACTGTACAAATGAATTTTATGCAAAGAAATATAAAATACTGGGTTATAAGTTTTAGCTATTCATAGTGGTTTTGATTCTTCAGATTTCTTTTAATACAGCAGAATTGATTTCAAAGAAGTGAAGTGGTGCTGCATAAGTCACATTTTCTTTTGAAATAATAATGAATTCATACAATTTTGATGCAGCCGTCTAAATACTTGCCTTAATAATCAGTGACAGATTAAAAAAATAGCTATAATTTTTCTGTGACACAAATCAAAATGTTGCCCTCTTGCAGTGCCACCAAAAAAACGAAAAACAAACACAAACCCTGCAACCTGAGAAAAAACAGTGTTTAATGATGTGGTTTAACTCAACAGACTTCTGCACACTTTGGAATACAGAAATGACACAATGTCCCGAAGGAGTCACTACACGAAGTAGACATAAATCTCTGCACAATCAGTCCTCGAAGGCTAGACCTTGGGGTTAAGATAAGAAACCATGTTAGTGGTTATTAAGTGAAAGTTTCCAATCGATAGCCAGAGAGGCGTAATCAGGGAGGGTTTAATTGCAGTGGGGAACACATCTATTCACGTTATTGCAGCAGCTGTCTGGAAAAGTTCAATTTTTTTTTGCCCCAGAGTCTTGCTCCTATCATTTGACTTCATGTGACCCTCTTGAAAAGGCTACTGCTTGCTTTGTGCAGAAGTGTCAAACACCTGGTGATGTCACTCTGGCCCTGTTTTGTGACATTAGGAACGACTTTATCTTTCAGGGAAAAGGCAACTAAAGATTACACCTGCTTGTTTATAATTCAGAAGTCTCTAAACTATTAACCTTTAAAAATTAGATTTTTATGTCTGCAGTTTATCAAGCTGCAGTCGTTTAAATCTGGCACCTCTAAGACTCCAAACAATTCCTA
>JAOXNZ010000001.1:11753240-11780314 GCA_028566095.1 Kryptolebias brasiliensis | reverse complement strand
TCCATCATCTCTGGGTCTGAACCTCCAACAGAAGCTGGAGCTCCACGTTCAAAAATCACCTCATTGGTTTGACTCAAACACACTAAAGCTGACTCAACTGAACACTAAACACACAAAAGTACACCCTAACTATAATATCCAAACATGCTAAATATCACAAATCCCATTACTCACTCTGGCGCTAACTACTTTTTGTCACCACTGAACTTCCTCAGCTTTTGAGCCTCTTTCTTCTTCCTGTACATTTTTTGTCACTTGACTAATAACTTTGGGCCTCAGTCAGACTGGAGAGGGGTGTGTGTTTTTTCTTTCGGCCGGGTTGGGGGTGAGATCGGATGGAGGTTGGGGGGTGTTTTCTCCCAGAGACTCTTCGGCTTCACCGCCGCCTCTCGCTCTAACGCGCTTCAAATATGATGATGATGTGTCGTGAATTATTTATCATAACTCTGGTTTTCCTTGGCCTATCGACACAATTTAAAAGCTGGTGTATAGTTTGAAGCCTGTACTATTGACACAAATTGAAATGGAGTCTCAGAGAGGGGGCATTTTACCCGCTAGATCGTTTTAAATTGCGCATGTGACTTGGACGCACAGGCGCATCCGTCGACTCCAGAGGTTATCCTGACAGAGTGAGGCGGACTAAAATCTGACACCAGAGTCAGGTGGCTCCAAGGCTCATTCATACACATTATAAATGTATTATATATATGTATGTATTTATGTCTATGGGCTCATTTGCATACTGAACGGTGATTGGCTGTTTACTGGAGACCATACTGAACGGTGATTGGCTGTTTACTTTCATCATGTCCTGAGCCTTCTGCAAGCATCAGATCCATGTCCCGATGAAGACACTTTTCATTGATTGATTAATGTCGGCGTAGCTGACCACATAGGATGAACTTCTAGTAGAGAAGTTACTGATTCCAATCAAATGAACGACCTCAGCTGACCATCTTATTCCAAGCTTATAAAGGGAACTACATCTGATGCTAAAACTATGAGAAACTGTCTTCGTAACTTGTGTTTAGTTTGTTTCTTTTGGAGTACAGCAAAAACATGGTTGTAGATAGATTGTTAAATGTTACACTGCATTTTTTGTTAAACGATTAGAGTAGTTTACACACAGGAACCTTACCTTTTATTCTATATTTTATTTTTCCTTGATCAAACTAAATTGCACTTGCAAAGTCTTGCATTACAGTATGTGAAGTGTTGCAGTTTATGAGCATCATGTTCTTTCTGAATATTTAACAACTAACACATAAAATGACACTTGTTAGATTGTGATCCTTGTCTGCAGTTTACCCATTACGTTTGTGTGAACTGGTTAACAGATGTGGTAAAACTGCTTTTCCTCACTCCCTTCATGTTACAATCATCCTTGCCTAATCCTTTTACAGTGTTTCAAATGATCTTGAATGTGTTTTTTGCTTGTTTATCATTTTTCTTTTAGGTTTTGTTTGTATTTAGTGGATAGCACTTTTGAAAAGTTAAAGTTTGGTTTGATTTAAAAAAGAACTGGTTGTATGAGTACAAGTAGAGCAAACTGGGGCACCACCAGTGGGAACGTCATAATATTTCTGCCAGAACAACTGTGTAAAGCTAAAATGATGGTTATGTAAAGGTTTTTAAATAAAGTGTTTGTATAAGATTGGAATTGTTTTACGATGACAGCAATGCTCTTTGGTCTTGGCCCCACTCAGAGTACCTGTTAGCTCATTGATTTGATCAGAATTAAACTCTATTTCTACAAACTGTGGTCATTCAAAGAGCTATCTACAACAGGTAAGATATTAGTTGTTCATAACTGTTCCACAGAGCCCCACTTCACACAATCTGAACTATCCTTTAATGTAACCTTGAAAACATACAAATTTAATCTAATGCCATAATTATTAGTTTGTGGATTGTAAAACTTACAATAGTTTTCACTTAAAATGCATTATTTAGTAATAGTGAATGTCACTGACAACTATAATAATTTTATTTTAATGGATAAATTCACTTCTTTTTTTTTATTTAAGTGAGGAAAATAAAAGCCATTTCTAATTAATTGTTCAAACAGCATTCGTAAAGACAAAAACACTATAAACACATTGACCCAACATTACATCAGCCTTTTATTGGTACAGTATATGTGTTCAATAAATTCTTCTTGTGGCTTGTGGGCAAATATACACTGTACTGTTACTCATCCTCTCAAGTGTTCAGGTCAGTTACTATGGCAACCTGCACAAACTGGGGATGAGATAAGGGCCGGAGCCTTGGCCTTGAGGGAGTCGTTAAGCATCTGTCTCCTGACTCCCCCCTTCAGTCTGCGTATGGAGGAGGCTGGCAGGGAGGCAGCGCATAAACAACAAAGGTGGCTAACCCTTGCTGCCTCCCAAAGGGCCGACCATCATCACGCAGAGTTAACAGTGCCACCCATCTCTGCTCAGTCTGGTTCAGTCTGATGGGGATTCTTCCACTGGTCTTTTGTTTTAATGGTAAAATATTCTTTACTTGCAGATTTGTTTTCACTTTAATTAACTCTCTTTTAATCCTTTCCTACTATTTTCAGAAAAGGATTTATTATAAAAGCAAAAAGAAAAAGGAAAGCAAAATCAGTTTTCCGGGTCATGGATATTAAAATTTTCTTAAAAAAGTGTGACTTTTTATAATTGCTTTTCAAACTAAAAGCAGGTGAGAGGCATCACTATGGCTACGCCAGGAGCCGGGGTGAGCGGTTAAGTGTTCGTTAACCCATACCAGGCTATATACGTGCTGCAAAATGAAATATTGCTTTGAATTATTCTGACTCCATCGCCGTACAAGTGTGAAGACAAGAGAGATGTCAGAGGCTAAGTTCATCAGTGGATTCTGATGAGGTTGGTGCTGCTGCTGCAGAGAGACGGCACGCCTCGCTGAGTTTCAATGCAGCTGCGCTTTTCAAGATGTTCCAATCAAGACGTTACCGTCTCTTATAGAAAAGTGAGTTTTGAAACTTGATAAAGAGCCTCAAATTTGTGCAAAGAAAAAAAAAATCCCAATAATAGAGTTTTGGACAAAGGATTTCAAAATGGTCTGGCTCCATAAAAATCCCTTTTAGCATAATGAGATCTTTTTTTTATATAGTCTTGCTGTCCTCTTGGGTGTAATTAAGGGAAAAAAGAAATGATCACAAAATTTAATATAATTTTAGTAAAACTTCAGATGCCTTTGATGTAAAAGCCATGTAAATACTTGTGCTCTGAGCTTTTATTTTAACTTTATTTACTCGTAAGCATTTGTTTGTGGACTGACTCCAGCTATTCCTTTACTGAATGAATTAATCATTCCCTAAACACACAAAACAGCAAGAGTCAGCTAACAAGAGGCCCCTGCTGCTTGACCACAGCGTGTCAGTGTCAATAACGGCATTATTTGGTGGACTCAACACCAGCGCAAAATGAGGACAACAATTTAAAGGTCTGAGACTTCTCAAGATGCTGCAACTTCAAGTCTCACGAGGTTACCTTTTGTGTTAAATGATGTCACTTTTCTTTTTGAGCCCTGATTACGGCGACAGTCCACCTACAGCCTCACCTAGCAGAGTGCAGACCTGAAACAGCAAGCCTTGCCTTAGAAACAGATGATAAATAAATCAAAGTGCACTAAGCACTGCTTCCACATGGCGATCGCCTCCTTCATAGCGTCTGCACCTCATCAATCACACCATTGTCTGCTTGAAAGGCGAGCCTTGTAAATGTCATATCCACTCAAACCCAAGGAGAGGCGGATCAGAATGCAGCTGAGTTTTTTTTTTCCTTTTTTCTTTTTAATTGGATAGTGTAATTAAACTAAAAAACCCTGCTAGACTGGCTTTTGACAGGACAGATGAAGACCCCTTTTAATAGGGCTGTGAAACATATTTGTTAAAAGGATGAGGCAATATACGCCACACGATTGGGTGCCCTTATGTGTCATACTTTTCGTTTATGATTAAAACAGCAGAAAGGTGTTTTTAAGAAAAAGGAGAGATTCTTAAAAGGCCTCGCCATATAAGAATAATTAATACAGTTTTCCATCCAATTTGTACAATTTCTTGGAACCAATCGAAACAGGAGGCTCTTGTATATTATAGCCACCGATCAGGTGCATACATCAAAGCATATGTTCTGCAGCATTTGTGAAACATTCATCTTGGGACCAAGCGATTAAGAGAGGTAGACCTTGTTCTTGATTAAAGTAACAACTGAGAGAGGCCAAGCTATAATATTGATTACATGCACAAACGGGATACGGGTCACTTTGCTACTCACACATGCTTTCTATTTAATTTCATTAGCAGCATTCTTTCCTGATGTACTAATGTTGTTGCACAAACACCAGAGGAATACATGCATGTGTACAGTTTTGGAAAAAAAGAGAAAACCAACAGCCAGTCACTGTGACATGTCACGGGTCATAAAAGCTGTGTCACACACACACATGCACACACACTAAACATCTTGGTGCTTTGGAGTTGATTTTGATGGTTTCTGGTGAGAACCTGGCTTGAGAGGTCTCTCTTGAGAGGCAAAGTTAGGCATCAGTACAAAAGATCGATAGGACAGGGGTGCACAAATAAATCAGCGTGCTCCAGTGACGTCTGTCATAAAGCTCCTGCCACAATTGCAGCTCTTAGGTTTATGGCGGCGCTGAGTGTTATTGCAATCTTTTGATAGCTTTGGTTAATTTATCTGATTACACGAGAATCCAAAGAACAAACCGGAGTCAAGCCTTCGTGTGTGTTGCATCTAAGCAGATCTGGGATTTATCCTGCCTTTCGTATGGCAAGCAAAGTCACATTTGATAATTGCATCTGTGTCGTTAAAGTTCCTTCAAAGGAGCAAAATGTTAAATTTGTGGTTTTCCCAACTGAAGACAGTGACCACTGTGCTTATATTTTACAGATAGAAAAAAGAAGACTTAAGGTAAATTGTTCATTTTCTCTAATAAACATGTGTGATAGGATTGAATCCCTAAAGTTCATGACTCACTCAATGAGCGTGGTCATCTGTGATGTTAACGTTTTTGGTGAAGTGTTTTTTAACTGAACTTGAAATGAATGGCACCAATAAATTATGTTTTCTTTAAATGTGCATGCACCCTACAGATGTAGGAGATCCAGTCTCAGAGTGACTCCAGATTTTGAGTTGCAGGTTGCAGAGAAGAGCAAAAGAATAGAGCTGCAATGTAAGGAAACACTTTGAGACAGTCTGTCCTCTCTAACATTCTTGTCAGACCATCGTACATGTAAGTGTAGCCAACAAAACAACTAACACAGATGCTGTCTTTTATCAGTATGAGGGTTTTTTTCAGTTAACATTGTGCTTAGATGAAGTCAGGATTTTATAAGAGCAGAGAATTAACTTTAAAGTGCTTTGAAAGTGACCCTGATTAAACCCCCATCCACACTATTCAAATTATATTTAAAAATGGAAATTTCCTGCTGTACCTTTCGTTCACACAAACAATGGAGTTTTTAAAGAGGCAAAACAATTATTTTTAAACAAGTCAATTCAAGTCAAATTTATTTATATAGCACTTTTCAGCAACAAGGCGGTAAGTGAAAACATTTTAAAACTCAATCTATGAAAAACTTGTGTGGATAGGAGATACAAAGCTTTTCATAAACAATGATGTAGCAGCCTCTTTCAAACATACCCACTATCACAATGTGCCCTAGAAACCAAAACAACACAAAAGTTGTTTTTAATGTTTTTTTCCTGTGTATGTCTCTCATCATCCTGATCTTGTCACTATTAAACTTTGATCATGTGCTGAAACGGTTAATAACTGAGAGGAAATTAAAAACAGTATAAGAAAACAAGTTTTGTGAGAATCTTTAGCCAAGCTAAGAATATTCTTTCTCTGTTCTTCTCTTGATATGATGTTAATGTGAACGTGCTCGGCACCTAGTGGTACATCTTGGGTAGTTCAGCATTTTTCTTAAAATAGGTGGGTGGAAAAAAAGATAGAACATAGACTTTCCAGCATGTCCTGGGTCTTCCCTGGGGTCTCCTCCCAGTTGGACATGACAGAAACACCTCCCTAGGGAGGCATTCAGGGGCATCCTTACCAGATGCCTGAACCACCTCCACTGGCTCCTCTCGATGTGGAGGAGCAGCAGCTCTACTCCAAGTCCTTCCTGGATAACTGAACTTCTCACTCTATCTCTAAGGGAGAGCCCAGCTACCCTGAAGAGAAAACTCATTTCAACCGCCTGTATCCACGATTTTGTTCTTTTGGTCACTGCTCAAAGTTCATGGCCATAGGTGATGGTAGGAACGTAGACCGACCGGTAAACCGAGAGTTTTACCTTCCAGCTCAGCTCACTCTTCTCCACAACAGACCGGTGCAGAGTACGTAATACTAGTGGAAGCTGCACCGATCTGTCTGTTGATTTCACGCTCCATTCTTCCCTCACACGTGAACAAGACCCCATAATACTTAAACTCCTCCACTTGAGCCAGCACCTCACTCCCCACCCGGAGAGAGCAATCCACCCTTTTCCGACTGAGGACCATGGCCTCAGATTTGGAGGTGCTGATCCTCATCCCAGCCGCTTCACAGTTGGCTGTGAACCGCTCCAGTTAGAGCTGGATATCACGGCACGATGATGCCAGCAGGACCACATCGTCTGCAAATAGCAGAGACAGAATCCTGAGGCTACCAAATCTGTGTCAAAGAAAGAAACTTTTGGAAGGATGCAAGCTGAGAGTAGATTTCTATAGTTGTGTCATGGTATTGCAGCGCCTGACACATCTACACTGTAAAAAGAAATTTTGATCACATTATATATTAGTCATGATAACTTAAATTTTAATCAAGCATATTAGTTGGTAAATAGAATGTTTAAAATGGTAAATTTTCTCTGTTTTTACAGTTCACCAACATTTAAACACTTTTACATAGACTTACATGAGAAAATGTAATATATCCCATGAACTGGTTCATGTTCGCAGTGTGAATTTAGTTCAGTATTTTCAGGTGGTAAACTATGAATACAAAACATTTTAACCTGAATGAGGTTAACTTGTACAACACTGAATATATGTAGATATACACATTATGTAAATAATGTAAATTTAATTTGTCATTTAGTCTTTTTGTGTTGTGACTTTGTGTTTTTTATTTTTATTTGGTCTCACAGATGGTTTAGATTTCAATCAGGTAATTTTTAAAATCATAAACCAGCAGTAAAATCTTTCTTGAGACTGTATGAAAACCGTGGACCTTAACCAAAGGGGCATTTGCCAAAAGTGAATGAACACATCAGCTACCTTGTTTTAAAATGAAACTGCATAGATGGCAGCCCTGCTACTCCGACAGCCAGTGTGAATTGTGCTGGAAAATCTCTTTTGGAGAGCCGGGTGTTTCAATTCAAAGGGAAAAGAGTGACTGCTGTAGCGACATCAATCAAGCCGGGAACGCTGCGGTGGCTTTGCTTTACAAGCACCAGGTCCAGGGTTCACAAGTTAAAACAGGCAATATAAAAAGGTGTAGTGAAACGGCTGAGAGGGGGGCAGACTGTTGTTGGTCTCTGCTATCTCCTCACATGGAAGTGTCGGAGAGAGGTACCCCCCCCTTCCCCCCACACCCTCCTGTATTAGCTGAACTTCATTAATCTTCATGCCATCTTCTTTAACTAGTCATGTAGAACGGCTCAATAGAAAGCCGTATAATGGGGAAGGCCCAGTGCCAATTACTAGGTTAACACAGTGTTCAGCCCCAGTGCAACAAAGGAATGAGATGGAGAAAGAGAGCCGGCTCACAGGGAGAGATGTGCAGCATTTGAATTGACAAGGGATGCAAAATGGAAGTTCTTGCAGTGCCGTTTGAGCTGCAGGAAATACTCGCAGGTGCCAATAAAAATATCACACAACTGGATATTTGTGTCAATCTTTTTCAGCAAATCGTGTATCCAACAGGGTAGTTAGACGCTCACGTTTGACAACAGGTTGTTGAGGTGAAAAAGTTAAAAAACTTAATGCAGCAACTGCTAAAAATCTAAGTATTATCTTATGTTGAAGAAAAGAAAAGTAATAGTCTTACATTTGCGGCAAGTTCTTGCACTGAATTTGTCCAAAAAGTGGCTATTACACATACTACACAGCTAAAACCTCATACAGACATTTTATGTGGGGAAACCTGTTTTTAATTAACACATTCCACTAATCATTAATTAAAGCTTAGGATGTTTATGTGGTTAATGTCCCTTTGTTATAATCTATTATGTTTTTACTGACACAAGACTGAGTATTATCTAACTATATTCACAAAACTAGTTAAAACAATTACAGCACTAATGAATCCACATGAATCATAAACAAAGAAAGAACAAAATCCCACTGAATTCCCCAGAAGTATCACTCTTGTCATCATCAGCCTCCATTTACTTTGTTTTTCTTCCGTATTTGACTAGAGGGGAAGTTTGCTGTGCAAACCACTTGTCATGACTGCTGTCAGAACAAGTACAGTGTTAAACTGTAGTTATTTAATTCCATGTGATTAAAATAGGACTGGGTCAGTTTGGGAAGAGCCTGTAGGCTACGGTTTTATTTAGAGGACCAAGATTAAACTCGAGTAAAATGGAAATGTCACACCGTCATGGAAGATGCTGCGGGAGTTGTGAGAAGGATAATATTATTGTGATGTGAAGTGATAATTCCGCCCTGTCCACCCTCATTATCTAGCAGCCAAGTGTATTTCTGGCTCGCAGCTCTCTCTCTCTCTCTCTCTCTTCGTGTGTGTGTGTATCTATGGTGTGTGTGTGCAGATGCCCTTCCCTTTTGCTGCACGCTCATTGCAAATTTGCAAAACAGTAAACATGGGGAAAAACATTTGGCGTCTTTGCTTTTCCTTATTGTCAGGGTCCCCAGTTTGGAGCAAAGGTAGGACACACTATGTATGTGCACACGGGGAGTGGGAGGGCGGTAAAGTGAGAGGGGTGTGATATTTGTTTCGGTGATTATGTCGCACCTGCGTGAACTCGAGTACACTTAGAATCAAAAGTGCCCCTGCTCACTGACACTTGCAGTGACACGAAACAAAGCAGCGGATCCCTTGACGAGTTGCTCAAAGAGAAGCAACATAACGAGAGCCCCAACAGACGGCAACGACCAATTGGGACGCAACACAAAGAAACAGAACAGGAGGGGGATCTGGAGAGGCTGCACATTCATGCAGACCCCGGCAGTCTGAGATAAGGTATATTTTTGTCTGGCAAGATAAGAGGGAGAAAGCAAACATATTACAGGGCTCAAAATTCTATATCTATAGCTCCTTTTCATGAGTCCAATAATTCATTCATTCATGGCCTGTGTTTCCTCGGCCTCCTCCAACATCTGCCTCATACATACATCACTGCACTGATAAAGATCGCAGTCAGAATCGGTAATACGCTGTGAATGGGACACCGCCGCTCTGATTAAATAACTTCTGGGACTCACTAAAATTGAGGCGGCCGTGTGATGAAAGGGGACTTATCAGGGGGTTTATTAAAGGCAGCGGAGGATGATTTTAGGTTTCGGGTGATGCACGCAATTTAGGACACAATGTCCTGCAATACTGCCAAGAGATTTATACAAGAAGGCAAAAAATGGCTATTTTTGACCCTGTCACTGGATTTTAGCCCCATGCACACATGAAGGAAGAGAAGGCATTATCTTGCATGTGCAGATAACAAATAAAGGTTGGGACATTTCAGGGTGAATTCAGAAGTTTCTGCAAAGTGCTTTTTTATTTAGAAGTGTTGAGCTCTATTCCTCAGAGTCTTATTGATTTGTTTCCTGCGAGATTTTTTCTAGTAATCATTTCACAAAAGCAAACATTCACAAGCCAAACCAGATTAGGTCGCATTCCTTATTGATTATGATGTTAAAATATTAAAACCTGTAGGGTTTTGTGTGTGGGAGAAGCTCAGATAAAATGAAGTCACATTGTCTGCTGTTAGTGGTGGATGTTTTCTTTCTCAGCCCCTATCAGTCTCCTTGATGTTTTATTGTTGCTGCAGAAAGACCAGAGCAGAATCTGATCTCATAATATCCCTTTCCTATTGTTTAAATGCACCTCGCTGCATGTGAAACACTATTTTTGATATCAAGCTACAATGTAGAACAAAAACACAAGCCAATCAAATGATTTCCTACATGTTATTAAGTATCTTTGCTGATTTGGTACTTACAGATTTTGCTCTTAAATGTGGGAAAAGATGTAGTAGTTACTATTTTTCTCTCAAATTACTTATAATTGTCTTTCACGCTTATCAGATGTAGAAAAGCATAGAAATGGCTTTTAGAACTAACAGTTACTAAAGACAGCAAACTAAGAACATAATCAAAAAGTGCTGCTATTTCTCTAGAAAAATAAAGTAGTTAAATAAAAATATTCTACAAGACATACCGACTTGTTCTTGCTTTGTTACAAAAGAGACAAAAAAGTCAATATTTTTGTTACGCAGAGTAACAAAGTTTGTGTTTGTTGTTAGTTTAGTTCCTATTAGAGTATTTTAATATTGCTCACCAGCATTAAAGGTGAGTGATTGTTGAATTTAATCAAATGGTGTGTGTGTGATGAAACTTTTAGAAAGTAATCTACAACTGAATAACCTTTGGAGTCAACCTGATTTAAGATGGCTGCCACAACTAATCAAACACAAAAAAAGCTAGAACTCACTCATTTTTATAGATACTGAGCTGCATTTTGGAGTGGTAGCTGCTGGGAGTCACCACCATCACATAATCCAAGAGCTACCAGATCTTGGATTTAAACTTTGACATGCAAGGAGAGGAGTAATTTACATTTCCCTTCAAGGAATTTTACTTTCATTAATAAAACGTGTTGAAATTTTCAATTACAAAAATTCAAAAATGTCTAACTGGGGTTCAGAAAATATTAAAGAAAAATCTTCTTATTCAAACACTGAATAAAAAAAAAGCTAATCCTCATGAATAGTGCATGCCTCTAAAACAAGCACTTAAATTTTGGTTTAAAAACACCCTGATTTTGAGCGACAACACAACAGTTAAGTCGCATTTCCAGACTTTTTATTTCTGCTTATTTGCATACCACTGCACATGCAATACTGTACTTTAACACAAACCTTAAACTTTTAGTCAAAAAGTGTATTGCCAAAATCTATTGTGATATGCAAAAATCATTGCAGTGTATAAACAACATCCACACTGTGCCAGAATAGGTTTGCAGGCTTTTTATACACAATGTCAAAGGAGCATGTTGCAGGAAATCATTTAATCTGAGTTTTAGCTGCATGTTTAAAAGTGGCACTTTTAAACTGCAGTTTCATCTGTGTTTCAAAGTTTGGCTTCATTCAGTGCCTGCATGTGTACGTATCTCTTCATGCATCCTCAGTTTTTAAGGTTTTCCCTCTGAACCGTCTGAGGTTAGAGGATCAGTGTGGACTTCATGGATAATACATATAAAAACCAACATTTATACATGACCTTACATGTTTTTGTAGAAATTGTTTCTAATTTTGAGTGTAAGCTAATAAAACATAACATTTAATAATACAGACAGTTGTCATAAATAAAGATGGACAAAGTAACTTTATTATCTTCCACTCCCTGAAACTGAGGTCAAAATGTCTGTTGTTTTTTTTTGGTCATTGCAATTTTGTATTTTGGGAGCCTGAGGCTACACATTAGGGACATTGGGCTCTACCATCAATACAAAAGTCTCACCTACAGACCTTCCCAAGGTGTTAACAGGCCATGACACTGTCAGTCACAGTGTAAAGTGATACTTTTTAAGTCTCAAATAACTATTTGAAACCAAACATATTGAAAAAAGTGCATGTTTGAACATTCAGCAGCCAAGTAAGGACTATGTGAATCAACACCTGAAAAAAATGAACTGATGTGGGGTTTTCTTTTAAATTATTATTATTATTTTTTTCATTTGGTTGTTTTGTTTTTAGTCAGCAAGATGTCCAATTCATTTACATGGAGGGGCAGGACTTACAAAAAATCATTTCACACTACAGAAGCCAGCCTGCAAGGGGCGCGTGTCCTGTTTTTGGCTTCAACTACGAGGTTTCAGTCATGTATCTAGTTATAATGTATCTCGATGACACAGAATGTAAGACATTGAAGTTTCGTGGGAAACAAATGCTGCAATCTTTACGCAGTAAATCATAAAAGTTTTGACTTCAAACTTCAGTTTTTATTGCCGATGTTTAAGATTTGATCAGATTCGGTGGAAGAGCGGCTGCGAGGGAACCCGAGTGAAATTTATCAGTGCAGTTAATCCACTTGGATGCTCTAACAGAGATTGTCTGCACAGGATCTCTGCAGCCAAATCATACAGTATGAAACTGCATCAAATGAACAGATGGCAGTGACACGAATTAAAAGCACAGAACAATAGTAGAATATAAACCAGAAATGACACCCAAAGTGGCTGTTGATTTATAGCCATGGCGAGTTTGGTACTGGGCTTCCATGTATATTAGTGCTACAAATCTGGGTCCATTTAGCAGGGAGATGCTCATACATACATCACCGACTCCTGCTCCAAGCCAAGGTCAGTCCTTATTGCATCAATCTTTTCAGCAGAGGCTACTCTGCACAGCAGCAGTTTTGTAACTGTCGCAGCTGTAATGGAATCTTTTTTCTTGCGCTTCATCTTTCTCTTATCACATAAAATATATATTCAACTTCTCTTCTTTCCCTCATTCTCCTGATTCTTTTTATTTTATCTGTAAAACATTCCCGGGGAGCTCATCCCTTTTGTGGGAGACATGCTCCAAGCAGCACAGGTTTTAACCCTTTTCGGTGTTAAAACTTGGAGATACGACAAAATGGAAATTCTAAAATGCATTTCCGAGAAATGGATTTCTCTCAATTATAGGACGACTTGAGTCGATGACAAGACATTTATTAAAATCCTTCCTTTTTGTTCCTTTCCTCTATTTATTATTCACAAAGTCATTTCCCAAAGGTCTAACAGGGATAAAGGCACTTATCTGTGCTCTGCCTAAAGTGTTTCCTAAAATAAGACACTTTAAGAAGCAAGCTGTTGCATTTTCTCAGATTTTATCTGCAATTTATTATTATTATTATTAATAATAATAATAATACAAAAAAATACCTCCGCAGTTTGCTGATCCTGTCAGGTTTCAGTCAAAACATGAGTTTGAGCTGCTGAAATGTGAAATGCCTATTTAAGACTTGGATGCTGAGTCAGTTTCTGTTATCCTGACTGCTCACTCTGCAGCCTCACACAGTACTTTAATAAATGAAGAAATAATAAAATCAATCATTTTAAATAGCCCTGGACCATTTCACAGCAAAAGGGAAAGAAAAAAAAAAAAAAAACCAGCAGACTTTTAATTGATGAACTTGACCTGCTTTTCCCTGATAACAAATTTCATTTGTTCTATAAAAATTATGCTCAAGTGACATTATTTGACGGGATCTTTATCACCTGCAGAGTAAATAAGAGTAATTTATGCTGTTTAATTTTGAGCATGGATTATAAATCACGGCTGAATCATACATTACCAAGCCTGCATTGATGAGGGAAGTGAGAGTGAGGCCGGCTGATTGGGTTGTTACAAAGCAACAGTTACAGCGGAGGCTCATTCTCTCAGCGTGGCTCTTTATAGCCGAGAAGCAGATTGATGCAGATGATAAATGATGATAAACACCTAACACACCCGAGTGGTGAAAGATAGACTTTTAAATAAATTATAAAGTATGCAACGCTGAAAATCAGACAGCAGCTTGATGCAAGAACAGACTGCAGGTGTGTGCGTGTTGTCTTTCCTGTGAATAATAAAGCTGAAGTTAATAATCATTACCGTAAATCCATGTGTGTTCATGCTACACTGCCTTTGCAGTAATAAAACAATATCAAATGGTACAATAAAAAAACAATGTGCAATAATAATTATAATGATAAACTCAATGTATATTGCTCTTTGATATGACTTACCAGAATATAAATGAACTCAGATGTAGTTTCATCTGTAGAGGCTGATTACAGGCAGCTCTGTCCTGTAGGTGAAGCCTTGCTGAACTCTGATGCAGTAAGACAGATTTTTGGCTGAGGAGTCCCTCAGATCCTCTGTCAAAGGGATGGCCTCTGACAAATATCACTATGCAGTGACGAGGACATGACAGCTGTCAGTCATTTTTAATAACAGAGGAAGCAAAGCAGCCTACATGTTGGGTGTATGACCTGCGAGGCCACATGCCCACGTGCGTGCACGGACACTTCACACATTTACCTATCCGTTTTTAGAAGTAAATATTAAACAGCTCACTGTGAAACATGACTCATGCTTACAGCAGCAGCAGGTCACAGGCAGGTAATATAATTCTATTATCTGCAATATTTCTGAAAATTATTAGAAATTTTGAAAAACAAACAAACAAACAACAAAACAAAACCCGACAGTTAGGTTTTCAGTATTCACACCACTTGCATATATGAGGCCACACCTCAAAAGGGTAGATCCAGTTTTCTAATATGGCGTTCTGTTAAAAGGTTAGGCACATATATTATCTTACCTGCTGTAGATAGCTCTTTAAACAACCTCAGTTTGGAGTTTACATAATTCAGAGTGGGTTGACCAGCTCACGGTAAAAACTTTACGGCCCAGTACTAGCAAAGTGTACCCAATAAAGTGACTGACAAATATATATTTTTAATTACATTAACTTTTAAACTTTACATTGCACACAGAGCCTTCTACAGTGTTTCTGTCTGATTTTTTTCTGTGGATGTCATCTAACATCCGTCTCAATGCAAGTTACCTTTTCTACAAAAATGAATTACTGCTTTCAGCTACAATCTCAAAAACTTCCCAAAGATTCATTCAAATATTATTTTAAACATTTTTACATCATTATCAATTTCACAATACATTATTATTCTGCTGGAGGTGTTCCAAGCTGCACTGTAAATGATTCAACTAGCTGCTGCTGCATCTATTTGTGTTTGCGAATTACCACTATATATTATGTAAAGAACCATGTACTATGTAACTGACAGCTGTGTAAAGTCTTAAAATTGTGTTTGCATGAACTGCTATGAAACTTTTCAGACTGGAGTTGTTTTAAGATGCCAGCAGCCCTCTTTGGTCAAAGCCCTACTCAGGCTAGCTGTTACTCGTCAATCCAGTCTGAATAAAACTCTATTTTTTTCAGAGTTAAGTCATTCAAAGACCTTTCTACAACAGGTAAGATGTTAATTGTTCATACCTTTCCACAGAACCACACTTTAAAAGATTCAAAGCTGTTTTGCTACACCTACAAACCTAAGAGTAAAACTGTCAAAGTGATTGAAATAGGTTTGCATCTTGCACATTTACAGCCAAATGTATATTTTCCTTACTGATCATTATGTATTTAACCCTCCTGAAGCCCTCAAAAGAGAGGGAGACAAAGAGAGGTAGAGAAGCCCTTGTAACATTGGGTCAATTTGACCCGAAGGCCACGGAAGGGTTAAGTTTTGGGTACATTTTCACTGCAATGGTTAGCCTCAAGTCTCTCCATTCAAAACAGACATTTGAATGTTTGTTCATCACAACCGATAAAACACAAACCTCCAAATACGAGACATTGATTCAGTTATGGGACCTATTTGGAAATCTGCCTGAACAGCAGCCGTCAACAGGAAAACGTTAAGCAAGGCCTGTTTGGATTACCTCATTGGATTTATGCTGTAATATCATTTGTTTGTCTCATTACCTTTTTTCAAATACAGTTACACTTTTTAATAAATGGCCCACCATGGGTGAGGTTGTACTGTTGACTAATAAAAAAATAAGTTGTGTGCAGCTTCAGTGGGCCCTCCCACCTTTTTAATGCACCAATTTACTGTGCAAATAACTACATTTGCCAGTAAACTTGTACATCTGCAGTGGTTATTGTAATAATCAATTCAAGGACTCCTGAAAAAACTGACACAGGTTCTGCCGCTTTTATGTGGACTAAATGAGAGGTTTTGAAGCAATATTTCCACCAGCTTTTCAGTTTTTCAATATACCCAGAGTGCACAAGAAAGAAGAAAAGCGTTCTTCCTGTGGCCTGAAAATGTATTATTGGATTTAGTGACAATTGAAAAACAAGTTCTAATATAAAATTAGCTTGTATATTACTCGTAAACCTAAATACAGAGTTTTCTTTTTTGTTTTTTTGATACAAACAGAAGTTTGGGAACCAAAGAAACACTTGTAGCCTGCAGGATCAGAGGCTGCTGTCACTCTAATTCAGATTAAATAATCTTAACACAAGATTCATATGAGACTTGTTAAACTTTTCCGATGCTGCTGAAGGTTTATTTTCATCATTAAGACTGATTAAAACATTATAGAAAACTAATCATGTTTCGAACGTTATTACCTGAGATATGATTAATTGGGGACGTCTTCAAATTGTCTGAGTAATTTTATTTTACAGTGTAATTACCTCATGTTAAATTTCCTTTCAGTGTGTACCGCTGCTGCTTCAAATGGCTGTGATTAGCCACCTGATGAGCTCAGGTCCCTAACAGCTTCAGTAACATGAGAGGAGATGGTCCAGCAACAGTTAAGAGTTTATGTGTGCGTTTCTCAAAATAGTATTAGTGTGCAAACTATGTTAAATAATGAGAATAAAGCAGCCAAGTTGTACAAGTTCAACAAAAATCCTAAAGTACAACAAAATATTTGAATTAAACAACAGGTTGTATTAATCATGCCAACATTAGAACATTTTGAAGGGATGGTTCAGAACAATTCGTATCTTATCTGCTGCAGATAGTTCTTTGAATGATCTTAGATTGGAGAAACAGCGTTTTATTCTGAAAGGACTGATGAGCTACCAGCTATTCTGATAAATATGATAGCAGTTCATACAAGTGTTACTTTATAAACCGTAACATCTCTATCAGTTTCACATGGTACAAATATTCCAACAGAATTATTATAACAGGACTTGGTCCTGGCTGCAACCGGAAGTGCTACAGCTAGCTGGTGCTACAGGTATGACATTTTTGAGATTGGATTTGTTTTAAGATGGCAGCGATCCGCTTTGTGCCGATGTCGCTCAAACTAGCCGTTAGCTTGTCAGTCCAGTTGAAATAAACTCTGTTTCTCCAAAGTAAGGCCATTCAAAGAGCTATCTACGACAGGTAAGATGTTAACGGTTCATAACTGTTCCACAGAACCAGTTTTCAAAACTGAAATGTATTATTTTTTGTTTCAGGGCTTGTGATGGTTTCTACTTAGACTGGATTACTGCTAACTTTGTTCAAGTGTTCCCCTTTATCTAAACACTAAACCACACCAAAATATATTTTTAATATATTAACATTCAAACTTTACATCACATACAGAGCTCCCCTCCAGTCTCTTTCTCTGTTTTTTTTTTTATGTCACATAATGCTGATGTCCACAGAACGTTACATATTCAGAACAGAAAAGATTAATAACGCCCCTCCCCCTTTCATGTCATCCTGCAGAGCTTTATGAGTTCCTTCGATCTCTGCTTTCCAAAGCCATTAGCGTTCTTCCTCTTGAGAGGGCAAAGCCCGGAGCCATAGTGAGAGTCCCCTTCCTGCTCTAACTCGAAATGACACAATGTCAATAAGTATACTGATTATTCTGCCCATTTGTTTTGCACAATGCAGTTAACGAGCTTTATTACACAAAAGACATTGTGAAAACCTAATAATCATTCTTTATCATTTGTTTTGATGAAAGTAATAGAGTGACTCATGTGAACAGTCTGGAGAAACTTCTGTTAGTGGATGATTTCCTTCATATACATTAGAACCACCACAGTGTGTAGTTGTGGGGGGCGATGGTGATGGTGGGAGTTGGGAGTGGTGGTGGTGGTGGTGGTGGGGGGGGATCTGGCCTCCGTCTACTCCATCGTCTTGAAGTGTTTGTGTTCCTACATCAGCTGTCCTCCCAACTCACCATTTATCTTCCCTGAACTGTCCTAACCTTTTCAAGCTTTCACTCGTGACAGATTCCAGATACACTGGGCCAAGCCTCACTGGAAACCAGCTCCAGTATCATACACATAGCTGTCAGGGTAAGAGGAAGCCTACACATGGCCTCGCACACTGGATTGGCCTCTTCCTATACAGTCGTATAAATCTCAGCAGCATCAGACAGGTGGAAGGAAGCGCTGGCAGATGTAGGCAGACCTCAGACAGGTCCTCTTCCCAACCTCTGGCCCCGCTCATCTGCAGAGAGACAAAAAAATGAGGCTGAGCTTTCTGACTCTTGTGAAACTTTAGCAGCAAGTATCCAAACCTATAGTTTGGCCTGTCAAGAGTTTGGTCAAAATAACAATTAAAAAGGGAATTTAAAGACATGCATTATGCAAGAAATAGAAGAAAGGGAGATAAATAGTCCTAAGAAGTGAAAAAAGACCAATAAACACTTTATTTAACACTCAGAATATGTATTAGTGGTTACTCTCAGCTACTACTGTACCAGATTTTAGCTCAATATCTGTACAATTTGTAAAATATTTGTAAAGGTTTCAGCAATTTTTGCATTTTTTAAGGTCAGTTGACTGTGGCAGCCATTTTCGATCGAGTTGATTCCAAACGTTAACCAGGTATCGATGTACATTCATTGATTATGTCCTGCAGGTTTCATTAAATTTGTCCAACGGTTTATATTTTGGTAACAGATAGTCAGACCAACCCACACACACACACACCCACACACATACACAGACAAACGCATTACTGTACGTCTTTGCCTTTCCATAGAGAGTAAGAAAGACCAATTAAATATATTTTAACCGTTTGCATTTAGTTTCTTTTGAATTTGAAAATGTGAAAAAAATTGTTGTTTTCAGACCAGAAACTTTGAGCAGCTTTCAAACTAATGTTCAATAGTTGGAGAAAAATTCTTGCAGGATATAATTTGGATTGCAGAAAAAAGTTAATTTCTTTAAAATCAATGTATAGTAAAGCAAGAAGAAAGAAGCCTAAATAAGCAAGTCTGAAGGGTTCTTGATTGACCAAACTTTACTACATGTTCTCTAATCAGAGAGCTATAGCTCCAGTCTGTGCTGCACTCACCTCACCGCTCACTGTGTGTTGTTGGAGCGCTGATAAACCAACTCACTTCCCTGTCAGAGCTCCAACAACAAAACCAAACACATTCAGTCTGAGAGGTCTGGACGAGTCAGTGCGATGATTGTGGGCTGCTAGGTTTCAGCAACAAATGCAGCATAATGCTAAGTAGGAAATATTAGAAGCAAAACAACATACATGTAGATGAAAACAATATTCATGAAGATGGAAAAAAGTTGACTTTCTAATTTTGTTGCCCCCTTCTTTTTTACTTCCAACATGTGACATTGCTGCAGCAGCCATATGCATAATCTACAGTCAATCATGTTTGTGTCAAAGGCAAGACAATGTTTATTTCATTTTGAAGTAAACAAAATTGCATAATTGTATTTTTCCACAATACTCATTTTTGCTCAATCTTCTTGGATGAAATATTTTATTTTATTTATTTTAAATACAGAGCAGCAACCTAACGGAGTGGAGAGGGTAACTGGAATTGTGCAGCAGCTGACAAACTTAAACACTTCAGTATTTCTGCTTTGGGATCAACAAACAAAAGAAAAACTGTGTTTTGAGTAAATGTTCAAACTCCGTAATAGTTCTCCCCATCTAAAAAAAGACAATTAAGGGCTTCTTTTAAACACTAATCACCCAGGAGTCAAACATTAAAATGTCAGTCCACTAATTTACACCTTAAAATCTTAATAACTTTCCAGGATTGGTTTCCTGTGGTTTCCAACAAGCCTCTTTTCTGGGTCATATAGGTTATTATTTTATGTCAATGTGCATTTTCTGCAGTGTTGTTATTATCATGTTGTGATGTGTGTTGCTGCTGTTGCTATAATCTGCTTTAATATCATAAAAGTAATTTCAAATTATTAACACTCAAATGAGGACTCTCAATTAATTACAACATGGAAATACCGTCAATATATCAGGAGTTCATCAGCCACTGATGTGATAGGGTTGGATTTAAAAGTGTCACTTAGTCGGGGTTGGGATTGGCTTTTGATATATGATATGATAAATACAGAATGAGCCAAAGGTAGCAGGTGAGCAGTGAGGATGTTCGCTATGAGGCACAGTAGGAGTGAAATTAAAGGTGGTGGTGTGTGTGTCTTCCTTGATGAGTTCTTGGCCGGATCTATTTTGATTGAATGTAGGAAAACAAAACATTTCTCTCCAGTTCGACTAATTAGATCTTCTTTTTTTTCCCCCTTCCTTTTTTAAAGGAACCTTCCATACCCTTAAACTGCTGTGGGGCTCCAGATGTGTAAGTAGGCTAATGAGTGGCTGGCTAACAAAGAAAAATGGGCTACAATCCTTGAGCTGCATTAGAAGTCCCCTTTGTGAAGCAGTGGTGACCGGTTATCATCCATGCTGTGCTCGTTGCACCACTGGAGAAATTCACCTTTGTGGAAAAAAGGGGGAAAAAAAGAAAAACACTGTCTATTGGGGAGGACATTAGAAGCAACAATATTGTTTACATTCATTTACAATTTTTTTTTTATTCAAGCTACAAAAATTGCATTTTCTGTGAACATGCAGTGTAAATGCTGAGTGTTAAACAAGCAGAACACTAGCTAAATGCTAAAAGATGCAAAAAATCTTGTTAAAAGTCAAAAGTGTCAAACTGCAAGCTTAAAACTAAACATACCAAACAACTAGGTAAAAGTAGCAAAACACTTGTTAAAAGCTAAAAGAAGCTAAATGCTAGATCAAACCTAAAAGTATGAAAAGACACCCTAACAGCAAAAGATTAGCTAAAAGCTAAAAGTAGCAAAAGAAGACAAAAACAGACCAAGTACGCTAAATAAAAATTTAAAGAGACCGATGTTTTTGAAAGAAGTGAAGAGATCTCAATGTGTTTTTATGGAGAAAAAATCTACATGAAATTAAACGTATTGAAAAGTATAAAAGCTACAAAAAACAAAAGTCAGGGCACCCATCTCCTGACTGAGGTGAACATTTTGTTTTAATGAATGGCTAAAAAAATAGCAATAAGTATGCAGTTGCAGTGCGACTGCAAAAACCATGCGAAAAGAAATAAAAACAGGAAAACAATTGTGTGAATGCTGACTCACACAAAATCAAGCACATAGAAATAGAAAAGTTACAGCCATTTAACTTTATTCACAATGTGTTTATTTCGCCATTTAGTCATACAGTGGTAATTAATACAGCTCAGAAAGTGTCAGAACAAAAAAACTGTTCTTATAGATTTACAAAAAATAGCACAGGGTTGAACTAAGTCATTCTAATGCTAATCTAAACACAGAATAATTCTCAACATATGTAAGAGAAATCAATATAGATATGAACATTGATAGATCATGTTCATCTCAGTGAAGGTTAATGTTAGCAATCCTTTTAAGATTGAAGACTATTGTTTATTTCATATTTTTGTTTTAAAGAAATGACAGTGTCCCTAATATCTGATGAATGTAGTTTACCTGCAGCTGAAAAACACCCTGTTTGATGAAACAGAGGCTTCAGGTATGCTTTTGCTAATTCTGCTATCTGAGGATATTTATGTTCCTTCATGTTTCACCACTTTATTAGATCAGTGTGGAGGAGTGGACTTGTTTTCTGGCAGTAAAAGGTGTAGCTCACCCATCGTAACCATTTCCAAATGAAACTAGGATGGCAGAAACAAACGTGGGATCACTTCAAGTTTCGTTGGCAGGTGTTGTGCTGAAAAAAAAGCACACCCGCCAAAAAAAGCACCGTGGTGGTCGGGAAACAACTTAACACATTACCACTACCGCTAGGTGCTGGTGGACAAAAAGGCAGCCGCTTATCAAACCGACAAATGCCTGAATTATTTGAACTTGTAAACTTTAACGACTCATTGAATATCTGAACATCGCTGCCCATTCCTGTTACATGAACTCCTAATATTGTGCTTACAAGTTCATTTACATGTGGCAACATAACATCTGCGCATTCACAGAGGAGATGAAAAGTGACCATGAGAGGCTGAGAGTGGCCCGGGGGGTGTGTGTGGGGTGGGTGGTTGGGGGGGATGAAGGGTGAAAAGGCACGGCAGTGGTGTGCTGAAGCCTTGTCTCTTCTTTGAGAAGGAGTAGAGCTGACAGAGGCCACCTCAAGAGACTCTTCACTCTCCATCAAAGAGCTGAGAAGAAGAGGCAGGGTCTGTCAAGGGTTCCCAATTCCTACAGAGCACCCACATGCTGCACCTCCCACCCTAAACACCTTTAGTCAGTCTCACCAAGCTCCTCACGCTGCCACAAGCCTCCAGACTCATTGGCAATGCATGACCAATCCCCAGCTCAAGCAGCCAAACATCACTGGAGTTTAGCACCTAAAACATGACAGACACGTCCAGGGGTTTCATTCCACACAGGCTGCAAACACTGAGATCATATGCAACTTCTGCAACCTGTGACTGAGTCTGAGGTCTCAGCCTTGTTCCACTTTACAATTATCAAACAACATCATATCATCAGTTTCTATCTGATAAAAATCCTAAACTATTGAGACAAGAAGAATAAGATTTCTCCCAGTGGAAACAGCCGGAACATATCAGGACACCCAATTTGACTTCTTCCTCCCAGCAAATCGAAATTCCTTCACTTCCCACCTCCCAACCCTTTTTTTTTTTTTTTAACAGAACCATCACTTTTAATTTTCCAAACTTCCTCTTTCCCATCAAAAATGGGGTCGGAGGAAAAAAAAAAAAGAAAAAGAAAAAAGAATGCAGAGGTAGAGACCACCATTGCAAGTTTTATCTTCTCCACAAAATGCCATTATCTTAGTGTGGTGTCAAGAACTCTATCTCTCTCTCTCTCTCGTCTTTTTTTTTTTTTTTTCCAGGTGACAGGCACAGACGAGAGATAAGATTGGAAAAGAATCCCACTCTACTGAGTAAATAAATAATCAATACTCATCTAAATGTAAATGAGAAAGTAGCCCCCTTTGATAGGAGGGTTTTTATCAACCAACCAATTTTCTACAGGCACTCACTGGGCCTCAACCAAATCACCATCATTCAGCTCCCATGTAATGGATAAAAAAGGGGAAGGGTGAGTGTGGGGGAGGGGGGGGTGTTGGGGAAGAAAAGAGGAAGGGTCATCTGAGATCAGGGACGTTCAGATGGCTGCATCAGTGGCTCTGTTTTTATTCTTCTGATTTCCTGATCGTTGCATGACATAATACTCCACACAACTAGAGGTACGAGGATTAAAGCTAACCTACTATTTAGCGTTTTAGATAAAATTAGATGAACAATAATTATGCTAGCATTTTGTAAGGAAACGATCTGTCAAAACTAAATGTACTCCTTCAAAAAGTCCACCGCTCCATGTTTGGTGAACTTAACCAACAATATTAAGTAGTGTTGAGTTAGATTCCAGCTGAGTTTGAGACACCTCTGGAGATGCTTTATATTTTTCCTCAAGTTCTCACATGGTACCGTTTCTGATACCTCTGCACTTTTCAAACATTTTTTTGTGTTGTACATACTGACTAAGATGAGTATTTTATTGTCATCACACTGGACTGCCCTGACTTTAAACTGATCTAATAAAAAGCCTCAAATGCTATTTTCCTCATCCTCATTGCATTAGGGTTTATTTCATAACTCATATATGTCAATAATGGAAAGCATTATGTAGCAGTATACTCAATAACAGAATTTTCCTGCTTGAAATGCATGCAGTATTGATTTCATGTTTTTCTGGGTCCATGAGGGCAAGTAGTGTGGCAGAGGTTATTTCACTGTCGGAAACACCCAGAGCGCATCGAGAGCCTGCGTGCTAAAAAGTGAAGCTTCATGATTAAAAAGTAACTTTAGTATATATATATATATATATGAATATATATATATGTGAATGCTGTTTTTTTTAAGACACACACTGTGCATTAGAAACAAGAAGCACTTCCAGCTCACGAGTGGTCTAAACAATATTCTATTTCAATTAAAAGAAACGTTCAGTTCTTTTTAGGTGATCTATGGAAAGACATGAACAGCTAATATCTTACCTGCTCTAGATAGCTCTTTAAACAACCTCAGTTTGGAGAAACTTACAAGCTAATGACTAGTCTGAGCAGAACTGAGATTGCAAAGTAGATTGCTGTCCTCTTAAAACAACTCCAGTCTCAACATCGGAGCTGTTTTAAGATATTCCTAAAGGAAGGTCTCCAGTCTGCTCTACAAGTACTATAGCTACCTGCTACTGCTGCTATTTATGCTTGAAAATAACCACATAATCAGGGCAAAAAGGTTTATAAAATAGCATTTGTGTGATTAGCTATGGAAATGTTTGAGATTGGACCTGTTTAAGGATGGAAACAATCCACTTTGGTCTTGGTCCTGCTTGGACTAGTTGTTAGCTTGTTAATTTGGTCAGAAATAAGCTCTGTTTTTCAAAACTGAGGTCATTCAAAAAGCTATGTACAGCAAGTGAGATATTAATTGCTCATAACCTTTCAACAGAACCCCACCTTAAAGGTCTGAAATGTCCCTTTAATATTCATTCTCGTTGGATTTATCCTAACATACAAAAACAACCATGTTTAGAAAGATTCTGACTTCAGTTTGTGAGTTGTGCATGAAATGAATCACTTCTTAGTTAAAGTCAGTGTTTCTATCATTGCAAACTGAATAGTGACAGCTGTATATCAGACACCAGCTCCCTGGTGTCTGAGGCTGTGGACTGTGGCCCAACCTGTGTTTGATTTTTATTGTGCTGAGTGGGAATGACAGAGCAAAGCTTTTCGCATTGTCTGGCTCCCCCTTTTTTTTTTTTTTTTTTTCTTTCATCGGATCCCTTCGAACTACCCTTTCGTATCCCATGGGGAACAGACCCATTCGGCTAATATGCCATAAGCTGACAGCCCTCCTCAGAAATGTGTGTTAAAGAGCCACATTTGGAGACATAAAGGCATTCTTCAGAAGCTGATGCAGTTCTTTTGGAAAAATCACACCTTCCAGTGCATGGAGAATGCTCGTGCAGAAATGGGATTTCAGACATGCACAATAAAAACAACGGCTAAATAAAAAAAAAGACAAAAGGTTATGTTGGAATGAACTTCTAAATTCAGCACAGAGGGGAAACAAATGTCACAAAGACGTGGCCTTCGCACTGTTGTGAGTCTGGGACTCTCTGATATCAGTGCCATTTAACAAGCACACAAAATTGCCTGAAGTTTTCCAACCTCAGCTTTAATCCCCTCAAGAAGGATTTGCAGACTGTTCCTCCAAACCAAATCAGTCATAACTGTGAGGGCGAAAAATAATACTTTAAAAGGAAATCTTGACAGGACAGTTCAGTATTCACGTTACACTCCAGTTGCTTTTGTTTAAAAGCAGCACATTCGCAGTTTTTGAAATTATTGCATCACTGCTAGTTGGTACGCAGTTTTACTCTTTGATGGTGTTAAAAACAAAAAATATATATGCTTTTCTATGACTTATTTTGAGAGAATTAGGAAAAAAAAAAGCCCACATGGACACTTATCCAGTGCACAAGCAAAACTGATTTCAAACATTTAGACAACATTCACACCTGCTGAGACTTTCATTATTACATTTGCTCAGAAGTTTTAAGTACAAAAGGTAATATAACCGTTTCAGAGAGCAATCTTTTTGCAAGCTCACTGTACAACAACAAAATCACCAGCCATTTAAAGACCAATACTGGAGACCATAAAGCTTTTATAGTTGGTGTTGTCATCTCAATTTTCAAATTCCTCCCCGCACGCCGGCTCTTTCATTGAAGTGTCATCTGATCTGTTGAATTACTGACAAGACCACAGTCATCACGGCGACGCTCTGCCTCTCCTTCCAACTGCACCACTGCAGCTGCATTACTTTCACCTCAAACCCAGGAAATAACAGCTCTGTGGAGGAAAAAGCTCAAAGCTTTCGCCACACTCTCTTTATAGCATTTTTAATCTAACATCTTCTTTTTCTGTCTGTGAACTCAAATAGGAATCAGGAAATCTTACTGCTTGCCTTGATAGATTACAGTTCCCAACAAATTGACTCTTTCTAAGCTTCACTCTGTTACGTTTGTAAAATGGCCAGAATCAACTTTAAATGATCTTTTACATTGTACAGAATTTTGGGGCCAGTTTCTGCTGGCGTAAGACTTTTTTTCTTAGATAATTTTGAAAAAAGCGTACCAGTTACTCTGGGATAAAAATCATTTGAGCCCAGTCTCACCAGAAAATATGCGAGTGTTGTACTGATACATGATACCAAAATATAGTATTAGTGTAGTAATATACGTAGTATGTAACACAGTATAGTAACAATAAAGTCTGTGATCCTAACCGTGCAATACTATGTCCTAACCCTTACCATTAATAGATGACAGAGACGTTGAAGGGAGAAGCTGTTTGTGTCTTTAAGAAAATTATGCTCACGAAAGGTATTTATCTTTCTTTCTTTTTCTTAAAAACAATGATTTTAAACATACGATGGTGCAACATAGAATTTCATGCCAGAGTTTTAGGTTAAGCTAACTGCCTGATGAAAAGGGATGGAGTAACAGCCCCTGTGGTCAAACCTTGTAGATGGTGTTTTATATGATCTGAGGAGGACTGTCAGCTACTACCTCACAAAATTTGAGCTCAATATCTGTAAAATTAACTGAGTTGCAGCCATTTTAGATATGAGCTTATAGAAATAGATATTGTAGATATTTTTGCTAATGCTATGGCCAAATGAACACACAAACAGACTTGGGCGAAATCATTATTGGCTTCGGCTTTGGTCAATAAAAAAATACTCTTGCACTTCCTTGCTTTTGTAGTTCTCTCTCATTTCCTCACACCCAAATTTGTTCTGTCTAATCATCAGTTACAGTGTGAGTGCTGATTCAGCACTCCTTCCAGTGTCTTGTTTTGACGTCTAACTACTTCAGCATACTTTCAGCTGTTTTAACCACTCCGTCAGGAGACAGATAGCATGATTTTTTTTTTGTGACTTTTAAACTTTTCAGAATAATTAACTTTGTTTAAGTTTTATTTTGTAAGTTTTTGTTTTTGCT
>JAOXNZ010000001.1:11739479-11753140 GCA_028566095.1 Kryptolebias brasiliensis | reverse complement strand
ATAGCATTTAGCTTCTGTTTTTGTAATCTTAGTTTTGAGCTACTGGGTGTTATTCTTAGCTTTAAGCTACTGCTGTGCTAATTTTAGGTTTAACTACTGTTTTTTTTTTCTCGCTAATTTTATATTTTAACTATTGTTTTGGTAGTTTTAGCATTTGTCTACTCTCTTTCAGGGTTAAGCTGTTATCTATCATTTTGATGTGTAGCTTTTAGCTATTGTTTTACTAAATTTAGTTTCTGCTTGTTCTAACTTTTACATTTCAGTTTCAGCTTCTTCATCAAATTTCAGCAAAACCATTCAGCATCAGCACTGCATCCACGAAGAAAAAACTATTTTTTTTCTAGTTTTGAGTTATTCCCTCACATGAGACTTTACCTTTTCTAACCTTTACCATAATGGGTACTGCCTTTTTGACATTGCCAAAGTATCATTTGATAAACTTAGATGCTAAAATAAGTAGATTTATTGGCTAGTGTATGTTCTGAAATAATTTAAAAATCTGCAGCTTTTGTCAAAAGGTTTTGTATCTGACATCCACAGTTGTTTTGAAGGCAGGGAACTACAAGAACCTTCACCTAGCACTTAATGAAGTTTAGGTGTGGCTAATATTAGTTTAAAATATGATCAAATCCAATATTTATTCTGCTGCCATAAATGATGCTACTTTAATGCAACTGCCAATGCTTTATTTAGTTTTATTTATTTATTTAATAGGATTATTATTTCAAATAATTAAGCTATTAATGAATACGGACAACTAAAATGAGTCTAGTGTTTCTTGTGTGTGTTGACTTTTACATTTTGGAGTGAATAAATTAATTGTCTCCTTCAGCCGGGAATAAAACATTTTAACAGTTTTCTCAGAAAACAAAAGAAAGAATTTCTTTTCACAAAGAAATCCTTTTATACACGAGAAACAGGTTCTATCTGAATATGTTCTCAGTGTGGATTCCAGAGGCCCAACATGTTTTTTATTGTGTGTAAATGCACTTTTTACCTCTGGCACGACCACGTTGCGAGAGACATGTGCAGCTGCTTCATACACTTAAGCCTGAAGAAGAGTGTTACCTTTTCCATTATTTATTAACAAGTAGCCAAGCTCAGTACAGAAGCACTTAAGTTGAGAATAATGGACAATCAAAACAAGTGCATAATCTAAAGTACTGAGCAAGAAGTTCAGACTTTTGATGATTTTAATGCTGCTTAGTTTGAACATTGCTTTGAATTTGGTTTGTTTTAGTTCAAAATTTCAAATTGTTATTTGCTGATGTTAGATGTGGACTAAAAATACGACAAAAAAATGCTAAAGAACTTAACAAATGTGCAACAACTCAATGTTAAACCTAGTTCAGTTGTTTCAATTAGCTGCAACTTTGTTGTTGTTGTTTGAGCATTGCACGTGCTATTACGTAATTATTAGGCCTGAGTAGCAGTTTAAAATCCAAACTTAGCAAATGCACTGAAATATCTGGCCAACTGCGCTCGATACCACTAGGGATAACTGAGCAAAGTTCTTCTGTTGTTTCGGCTGAGCTGAGGCTTTAAGCTGTGTGTGTGCACGGAGCTCGTTTTACAAGCAGGCCTTCCTACTAATGCCAGCATTCCTGATGCTCAGGTGAGTGTTGTGCCGGTGTGAATTGCAGACCTTGTGCTGAACATTGATGCACTGCCTCCATTATCGCTCTGCCTCCTTCCATGGAGCCAAAGCTATTGTTTATGACACTGACACATGCAGTAATGGGTATTTCACTTCTGCACCTATACTGAGCGTGCGTTGAAACTGGAAACACAGATAAATATGGTGCGTATCCACAACATCAGTAAATTTCTATTTCATCAACTGAAGCATTAGAGTGATCACCGGGAGACAGCAGTGCGGAGGAAGGATTGCTCGTTGCACATGCTGCCAATAGAAGCTGAAGTCATAATGTTGTCTTAAAAGAACAGAAAAGATCCCATGGGTAAAACTGTAACTACTAGAAACTCATCGTTTCTGTGTGTGTGTGTGTGTGTGCTTCCTTTTGTTATTTCTGAGCCCTAAATGATTGGGGAATTGGTGGTGCAAAACTTCTAAAACAGATTCAGCTGAAACCTCTCTCCAGGAAAATCATCAAACACGTGCAAATGTGTCTCGGGGGGATTAGACGAAGTTCCGACCTATTGTAGAAGTCAGATGAATCCTTCAGTACAGTACGTCCCCGCAGACAGAGGAACATGGCAGCTGTCACTAACAAGGAAAGTCACATGCCACTCTTCTCCTTTATGTTCAAATACAAACACAGACTCGGGAGTATTAGTGCCAGATATTTTCAATTATCGCGTGTCAACTTTTATCTCCTCACATTTACGGCTCTACAGCTGGATTGATGCCTTCCTTTTTTCATATTCCAAGCACAGATGTACTTCAGAGGAGGAGATGGAGGAGATGATCACAACCGTTTCATCCAACTTTTATGTAAGTGTTTTAGATTCTGGTAGCCCGGGGGCATATGGTGCACACAGTTAAATTCTTTAAGAATGCTTTTAGCGGCACAATGATTGTAAATAAAAACGAAGGCTCCCGGGAAACGTTTGTCTTGAAGATATCTTGTTCACCAAAGTGCTCATTCGTTACAAAAAGAGGGATTATCAGTTCAGATAAACGGGGTGATTGAGTTTGAACAAACCAGGAAAATCTGGTGCTGTTGCATTGTTGATAGTATGTTTGTATTACAGTGTGGCGCTGCGTGGTTTAACATCTCTTTGGTAGTTTTCTATTACAGTACAACAAAAAGCCCTTTTCTGTTTACATAGCAAGTTTGCATCAAGTGGAGAATAATGCACATAAAATTACCATAATAGGCAGCCACAGAGTTTGCTAATGTGCTTTTCTGGATGAGAGGGCATGCAGAGACTTGCTGAGGAACTGACAATAAAGCAAAAAAGATTAAAAAAACACATAAACATCATCCGTGCATCCTCATCTTTTCAAGCCCAGTTTAGCACATGGACGTGCATCCGCCCCAGGAGCAGAGAGGTTACCCCACATCTGGAGAAATGAGTTTGACCCTCTCAAAGGGCACAGGGAGTTGCCCCTTAAAGCTGCAAACAAAAGCAGCAGTGGCGAGCGGGAGCCCAGAGCACCATTCATCGCGGCTAATGACTTGTTCATTAAGAGTGATGATGGATAAAGACTTCTCACGCTGAGATGAAATCAAGATTTATATGCATTGTTTCCTCACCCAACTTGTGGGAAGATCATCATCATTTAATTCTATCTCTGCGGCCGGTGATGGGCATCCAGAGAGCGGGCTATCAAACGGTGCAGTCAGCTGGCAAAATCCAAAACGTGCCGTTGGCACATCTGGAGCTTGCCGTCGCAGCTGAGGGTGAGCAATGGCTGCTGGCGGGTGGCCAAATTACAGGCAGAGACGCTTCAGGACTCCACAGCCTCCACCCTGGCTTCTCCTCGTTTAGATCATCATCATTATTTATTTGCTTATTTATTATTTTTTCCATTATGTGCGCTGTGTTGCATTTCAACAGCACTTTTTATCCCCCCCTCCCTCCTCAGGATCAACGTATTATCTCGCTGCACTAGACCCTCGACCTACCTCTCTCTATAGGTTCTTATCTCTAGCTGGAAATAGGCCTCAAGACACTTCATCAGTGTCCTTCACCCTGCTATCTGCTGCTCCCAACTTTTATTAAAACTTCAGCCTTTATCAGCTCTTGGGTAATTCAGGCATGACAAATTGGGCACCAGATGCCACCTCCATTTGAGGCTGCTGTACATCTCTTGCTCCCCTATCAAGACAATGGGAGGTGGCAGGCTGCAGCATTGTGGGATACCCACCTTTAGCCCATCACATCAGGTTACCTCAACAAACTTCTTACATCCATCTGAATGCTGAATACTTGGGACTGAAAAAGTTCTTCAGAATGCATCGGCTTTACATCAGTGCAGAGGCATCCCCTGCAACTTCTTATTTTTCTCACTGATATAGGAGAGTTCTTGACTCAGGCTGAAAGGAACAACAAATATAACAAACAGAAATCCTCTTCTCGCTGTTATTTTTGCACAAATTCACATCTTTGCAGAAATGGTGCTTTATCCTAAAAGGCAAAAGCAATGTGTCTGTCTGTTAGCAAAATACCTTATGAACCACTGGATCACATAATGTTATTTGCAAGGTTTGACCAACTCCCTTATTTTGCAACTTTAGTTTAAACTCCGGCATGAAAGGTGGCAGGTCGCATGCATTCTTTCAGGGAATGCTAGGGCTTTAATTTAAATTTGATCTATCTGTGAAACTTTTGCCTTCTGCTTTACATTTGCAGGAAGATCAGCATCAGAGAGAATGTGTTTGATAAGCAGAACATGTACTTTTAAGAATTAGCTTGTCTCTGTCCCAAGAGTGTGAGCTGTATGATCAATAAAACAGCAAATTAAAAACAAAGGTTTACGGATGATGGTGTTTCTGCACCTGTAATGCACAATTAGTTTTCCATGGCACTTTTGAATGGAGTCATCTGGATGACATGGACAAGACGAGTGCTGGACAGTTTATATTTACCGTCTCCTCCTCCCCCACATTTCATTTTGGGCATGCTTAAAGATAGGACCTAATTTATGATGCATTTAAAAAGAGGGAATATAGAGCAGAGTTTCATGCTCAGTTAAATAAAACCACAGGAGACAGATATAGAAAGAAAATCAGTCAGTGTCACTAGTTCATTCATGACCGACTGGAACAGACAATACACATCTGCTCATGTGTAAGATAACCTAATTTTGTGGTGTAAAAGATTTTGAAGTTGACAGGCGTGCACACGCAGAAACTAGTTGGCTCATTTACTGGAACTCTTGAGCAGTATTCCCAGAGATACAGACAGTATTCATGGGATTTGGTCCCTGCCTTGACCTGCACATCATCTGCTCTTCAGGGGATTCAGCAATGGTTCTGCCTGTAAATAAGAACCCGTGATAGAGGGGCAGCAGGCGTGAGATTGGAAACTAAAGGCATCACACTGGACTGTTGGATCTTAGTGATGTTCAGCAACACATAGCTCCACACACAGACCCTGAATTTGGCATGAGCTAGTACACACTAGTCCCCACAAGCTAAGATGTGTTTTGCAAATATGTCTTTCAAATGAGCTTACAGTAATCAAAGCCTTTGTAAAGAGTTGTTTGTTCCAACAGGAGGTGTGGAATCACAGCATAATGCCAGTCCGCTCTGATTACAACAACTGGGTTGCATTCCCAATGTTTGGTCCAGCTGTACCCATCGCAGCGGCGCTGGCCAAGATGCCAGCTGTGTTTCGAAGCTAAAACATGTTTTAAGCGCTGCTGCAGGATGGTAATGCGTTGTGCAACCTGCCAGCCCATGAGCATCCCGAGGCAAATGGGAGAAGCAGTGGTTAAAAAGCAGGCTTTTTTTATTGGGTCAGAGCCAAAGAGTAATCTACCACATAAAGGCATGGCATAACCGGGGGCTATCATATGGGACGTGCTTCCCAAAAGACATCATTTTCTAAGGAAACCAATATTTGATGCCAGTGAAATTTGGCACTAAAAGTATCTTATAATCAATTAACAGTTGGAATTAAAAAGCACTTTACGTAGCTGTGTTAAATACATTAGCAAACAGCAGATTTATACATCAGTGACGTTGCATCATCACAGCTGCTCCTGAGCAGGAAAACTGAAGCTAATTTCTCAGACGCTACTGGGATGTGCTCTTATTTTCACACGTTTACCTATTGGTTTGAAAAATATACCAATTCCCTGCTTGAAAAGCCTTTCATTTTGGCAATTTGTTATGTCAAACAAGTTTGCAGGGTGAGCTGGACTTGGGTACAGAAGTCCATGATGAATTGTATCCATTAAGCTGGAATCTTACAAACCTTAAAGTGAAAACATACCTAAAACAAGAGCATCATTAGGAAAATGAGCAAAGACCTGAACCTGGAGTGTTTCTGAGGAGAGATGAATGATGGCATCACACTTCGGTCCATTATAGACTCTATTTATACACAGGGACACAAAGGAGCAACACTAGTTAGAGGCTTCTCTCCAATTAGGTTATTACTGGTCTGGGAGCCTTTTTACTCAGGGAAATTTCAGTATAGAAATTGTGTCTTTAATCAAGCATAAGAAAATCTGTCATGAAATAGCTCTCTTTCCTTGGAGTGTTTTTCAGTTTGAAGACAAATCCTCTACTTCTGTATGCTTCGTTTAATCACTAGAAGAGCATATATGAAAAAAAAAATATTTGAAGTAAAATATAGTGCTGAATGCTTTGGGTCTTTGCTTAGAAATAAGTCATGAATTATCACAAACAGACTGAGGAAATGTCTCTGTCTACACTGAAAAGAAAAAAAAAGATTATTTACCAAGAGATGGGAATTTTAATCATTTCTATTTTCACCTAAAATGATAATTCACATCCTTTGAAATCAGGTTCTGTGGAAAAGTTATTATAATAGTCAATATCTCACCTGCTGTAGATTGCTCATTGAGCAACCTCAGTTTATTGAATTCAGAGTCTTTATTGAATTCAGAGTTTAATTCTGACTGTATTAACAAGCTAATGACTAGTCTGAGTGAAGCCAGGATAAAAGCGGGTTGCTGCTGCCTTAAAAAAACTCCAGTCTCAAAAGTTTAATAGCAATTTATGGGAAGGCTGTCATTACACAGCCATTACTTTACATGATACACATATTCCAGCAGAAAAATTGTAATACTCCTGCTGGAAGTGCTCCTGGCAGCACCAGAAGTGCTTCATTTAGCTGCTGTTACTATTTGTGCATGCAAATACCCATGTAACTCTATTTGTTTAATTCAAAACTGACAGCAATGTAAAGGTTTATAAAATAGCATTTGCATGAATCACTATGACAGTTGTTTTAAAAGAGCAGTAATCCACTTTGGTCTTGGTACTTCTTGGACTAGCCATTAGCTCGTCAATCCAGTCAATGTAAACTCAAGGTCTCCAAACTGAGGTTTTTCAAAGAGCTGTCTACAACAGGTAATTTGTTAATTGCTTCTAACATTTTCATAAAGCCTCACTTTAAAAGCTCTGAACTATCCCTTTAAGTTTAGAGCTCCATTGAAACAGATCACAACAGCTTCTTTCCATCCTATTATGAAAGTGTTGCTCCTGTTTTTCTGTCCAGTCCCAGTGAGAGTGAGGCAAGTTAGGAAGTGTGGTAGGTGCGGTGTGACGTCTTTGTCTTTGCCAGGAAATTGCTGCAAATGTTTAACTTTAATATGCAAAACCAGACTTTTGTCTCCTTGTCCCTAAATTATAAATAATTTCCATGCTTTCATCTTTCTTTTTAGCATTACCATCTAAAATGTCCTAAACTAAGTTAATAAACTGCGCAAACTGACACAAATGTCCCCAGACTAGAAAGTCACAAACCAAATAGGTGTTATAACACAAGATTATATTTGAATGTGGTTTCTCAAGTGTTCTACAATAAAATACTGTATAAAACTTTGTAGAGCCCAATTTACCTTTCTACAACTAAAATCAATAAAATAAAATTTTCATTCTAGATGTAGCACTTAAACTGCTTATGCCTGCATACTAGTATCCAAGCTCTACTTTCACATTTACTGTAATGCACAGGTAAAGTTTTGTTTTTGTTCTTGATGTGTATCTTTTTCCAGGACTGTTAATAAGAGTTACGTTTTTACAAGAGCTATCAAAACGGGCAAAGTGTAAAGTTAATTCGAGAAGTGGTAAAAGTGAATCACAAAAACTCCTATATTTATTAGTAATCAGCTCTTTCTCTTAAATATTAGGCCACGTTCTGAGGGGGGATACTGAGGGTTAAAAGACAATAAAAGTTGACTATAATAGGAGTTATTGTGCGTCCGCTTGCACACAGCCTGAGTGACAGGTCAGCGTACAGCCCTGGAATTCCCCTGCGCTCCTCCTCATCGCAGGACATGGTGGCCTCACTTGAAGTCGAGCGAGGCATAAAGAATTGCCCTCTGTATTTTTTCATTAGACTTTTCTTTTGTTACTGAATACATAAATCCATTGTGGCGAGATGCAATATGTATCATGGCACTCCACCTGCGGACGTCTCATAATGGCTGCCATGTCCCTCCAGTCAGAGATGATAAGTGAACCCCCTGTGAATGTTAATGATAGTGATCATTCTGAAGCAGACCGCCTCTCCATCTTCGCTCACAGCCCGGGTGTCACACACAGGGGTGGCAAGGTTCAAGGAACTAAAAGGAAAACAAACACTCATGGAGATTTATAAATAAATAAAGACATAAATGAATGAATAAGGGTCTGAATGAATGAACGGCTCCAGCTGCACTAGAGAGAAAAAAATACCTACTTGGACATTTTTGGGATAGTTTTTTTCCTGAAATTTGCAATTCCCAACTGCATTTGTTTCAGAGTTTTGACTAATTATTGTGTCATTTAATGCAAAAGTCGGTGCTGCTGTAATATTTCTGAGCAGTAAGGCATGTTTTATTATTTACAAAGCCCAGTAAACAACGGGGAGCAGGTGGGTTCAAACAGATGTGGCTGTTTACATGACCACAATAGTCTGGGCTTCATATCTGGTCATTGCTTGTAAATAGCTTTGACAACATGCACACTTGCCGGGCCAGAAAAAGGCTTGATTCAGCTAATCAAAAGTGACAATACTGAAATCACAATGAGCCCTTTTCTATCAAGTGCTGTGAGTCAAATGGGAGATGAGCTTAAGGAGATCAGTAATCCTGAACAGCACACCTACAACAGACCAAACCTGCAAAATGTGAGGCTCCTGCTGCCTTTTATCTAGAAATGAAAAATTTATGCACAACTTGAAACCAGTTTGATCCGTAGCCTTCTCCTTGCAACTTTCTTCCACTCTCTGTGTCTCTTTTGGCATTTTGGGAAATGTTTTGACCAAAACAGGACCTCTCTAAGCAACACACTCTTCTCAAGTAATAGGCAGGGGAGAAAGGCAAACATGGAGCGGATGCCAGCTCATCCCCCTCTCTACATCTCACCGCTTCCTCCTTGTCTAACTTTGCCAAAGTCCTTGGAACTTGCCAAATCTGGTCATGCCTGCTTAGCTTGCTGGACTGATTGTGCCAGAAAAGAAAATAAGACACAGATGTATACAAACTCTTGATGGTGTCGGCGGAGAGACAGCTAATGGCTTCATCTTGACCCTCCCACTGTAGCCTGGCACAGGTGGGGATAATTAGAGACTTCTTCCCTCCGCTCAGGGTGGATTCTTTTCCAGTTGTGTCATACACAAAGGGCTGAGGGGTGTATGACATTAAGCGGTGCCATGCCGCACCCACCATCATCCAACATCAACCTTCTCAGGTCTCCAGTAATAGTTCCAGACACCACTAGATGTGATCTTGCAGAGGTTTGTGTTGGCAACAACTGAGGAAACTAAAAGGTTTTAAAACGACAAAAAGAAATGTTCAACTGAGCGGGAAAAAAAAGCACCAAAACAGACCATCTCCTGTCAGGCCTGACTGCGGTATAGTCATGGAAGAACTGCAGCTAAAACCGCTGGCAAAGAAATGTGGGGAGTTTTGTTGCCAAGACTAATATTCAGGTCCAAACAACTTAAGGGGAGAGTTCAAAACGTTTGAAGTGGGGTTCTGTGGAAAGGTCATGAACAATTATCATCTTAGCTGTTGTAGGTAGTGACCGCGATTTAGAGAAATAAACTTTAACTCTGACCAGATTGACAAGCTGATCGCTAATTTGAGCATGGCAATGACTAAAGTGAATTTTTGCCTTTCTAAAACAAGTCTAATCTAAAAAATACTACGTAAATATTTACTTAGAATTCTATGGCTATTTGCAAGGTCAAGGCGCAGCCTGGTGTTTCATCCAGCAGAACTATCAAATTATTTTTGTCAGAATAACTGTGTAAAGTTGTCTGCAGTTTATAAACTAGCATATGCATAAACTGCTATGAAGCTTTTCAGACTGGAGTTGTTTTAAGAAAGCAGCAATCTACTTTCGTCTTGACCTCACTTGGGCTAGCCACTAGCTCATCAGTCCGATCTGAACTAACTTCTATCTCTCTAAACTGAGGTTGTTCAAAGCCCTATCTACAACAGGTAAGATATTAAGTGTTCATAACAGTTCCACAGAATCCCACTTAAATATTTCTGAACTTTCCCTTGAACTTGATTGACATAAAAAAAAAAATCATTTTGGGCATTAGAAAATTTAGATTGCCAAGAGCATCAAAACTGGTGTCCTAATCTAACCCATCTCTGTCTTTACTATTATTTGTTTCTGAACTGCAGATGTTTGAATGAGCTCCACAGTGTGACCTCTGTCCTCTCCCCAGGGGCCTCATGATGAAATAATCCCGCATGAGCAATTCCTGATGCACAAGGAAGTTCTATCATACAGTCCTGTGTGCTTCACAAGGCTTGAAAAGCCCTTTTCCCTCCGTTAGCCTGAGTGACAGCAGAGAGACATGTGTCTTCAGATGAGAGGAGGCGAGTCTCATTACGCCGCATTTGGTTGACACTGAGTGATTCAAGTGTTCCTGGACAATTCAGACACACTGATATAAAACACATTAAATGTCTTTCCCAGCACTTTACCTGACACTGCTCATCTACGCTCATCTGTTATCCCCCCGATGAGCCAGCTTCTGTCGCAGCTTCAAGTCTCGGATCAGGATAGTGATGAGCAGAGAAGAAAGAGGGACTGTAAGGAAATACATGAAAGAGAAACAAAAAAACAAAAACTAAACAAAACATAAAGAATACAGAAAAAAATCTGAACTTGAAATCCTAAGAAGTGGAACGTCAAACCTCATTTTTACAGGTATGTTCTTAACTCAAAGATTAAATATCACTCAGCTCATAAACATAATTCTGTTGTTCCTGTAATGCTGGCTTGCTAATACACAGGAGGTATCTTCTGCTGCAGGGTTTTGTCAAAATTGATGGACCACATGCAGATAAATATCAAAAGGGCCGTAAACTCAACTGACATATATGTGTTTTTGACAAAGTAAACTCTGCCATTGTATACAATTTTTTTGCTGCAGAACATTAATCATACATGACACATCATAAACATATTTTGACACTGAAATGAAATAGACGTTGAATGTTTTGGCACTAAAAGAAGAAAACATAATCTGAGAATCCTCAAAAGCAATCCAGGAGACAACAAAAAAAAAAAAATACAGCTCAGTCCAGATAAAGATGAGGCTCCACCTTCTGCACCAACTTCCAGTACAACTCAGGTAACTAACATAGTGTTGCCTGCTTAGTAGTCTGCTATTTTTCACTTTTTTAAGAACTGCAAGCAAGCTTAAACATATAAAACAACAGCAGAGTCAAAATCTTAACTTCCCTAAAAGCTGACGTTTGTAAAGTAAGCCTGATTAGTCACTCACATTTAAAATGGAGGTTTTGCCGCTTTGTCAGACGGTGAGTATTATCAAAAACAAACCGTAGTCAGCAGCCGGAACCTCTTCTTCTAAGCTCGCAGTCGCAAATTGTTAGCCTTCTTTCACCACTCTTTGACACAAAGACGTTGATCCTCATTCCAGCTGCAAAGACTTTGAGATGAGAACGGAGCGAGAGCAGAGATACGTACGGTGGAGGCGGTGATGGGGCAGGTGAGTGGAGAGGATGCCAAGCCCAATGGTCAGCAGGTAACATGGAGAGGGCGGCTGTCACGTCCTGCTGACTTCGCTGAGACAGATGAGACAATCAACAACTCAAGACCTGGATTCAACCTTCCTGCATCCTGTGTTTGAGGGCAGCTTGTTCACACCACCTCAAAGTTGATCTCACCTTTTCTTTTTGTGGCAGCGTAGATGTGAGGCTAAATATTGAAAGATGCTTGATATGCTCAGCTGACTCTTAAAGAAGCACATGTATTGTGGAGAATACATTCTATTATTTTCCAGAAGTTTCTTAGTTACTGTCTTTAACGCTTAGGAGAGTTTGAACTTTTTCTTTCACCTTGCCTAGCAACTGGTCGAGTCTTATCACACTCAGCAGTGTTGCTGACTGCCCAGTGTCAAGATCTCCCACTGAAGTTAAACCTGAATTTTGAAAATTAAGATCCAACTTCAACAGTCAAATGCAATCTTGATTTCTGTTTCATGAAGCACATACAAGTCATGGGCTTGGAGATGACTAACTGTTGATGCACAGGAGTTAGAGAAAGTTAGCAGATGAAACTTCCTTTCTCACTTGTTAGCATTAAAAAGCTTGTATTCCTTGAAGGAATGCATGTCGACTGCTGCCTTGCATGTCAAAGTTTTAAACAAACATGTTGCATGATCTGTTAGTGCTCAAATTCTTTATTGGGGATGACTCAACTACACTTACACCAAATCTTAGCTCAATATTTATAAGACTGACTGAGTTGTAGTCATGTTTGTGTTTGCTAAGATTGAATAGCTGAGGTGGGCATTTTGAATTAGGTGGACTCCAAAGGTTAATCAATTGTAAGTGTACATCCAATGAGAGTTTCATTAAAATCCGTGCAGCGGATTATGAAACATTTAGCTAAATAATGGGTAGACCCGGAAGTTGAAGCCTTAATGGGACCAGCTTCTCTGTCGGCTGGTTCCTGAACAAGTTCTACGACCCCGCCCCCTTCTTTTAAACAAATGGGACATTGCCCTTGTTAAGAAACTAAAAACACATCTCAGATAATGTGTTTCAGGTGTTCACTCTTGTTGATTTGCGTAGTTCTAACCTTGTTGCTGTATGTTCAGATATTCATTTTCTGACAGGTTTAGCTATAATTAGTTATTTCATGCTTAGATGAAAGGTTATAAAACACTATGATCGTGTGCGGGGGAAAAGACAGAACTTAAAGAGACACATCCCCAGTTCGCAGACTCTGGTTCCAAAAATACATCATGGCAGCTTTCGTAAAACGGGTCCCACTGGCTTCAACTCCCAACAATGAGAGAAGGCGGGGACACTTGGTATATTACTATAACACACATGCACATACACATGCACATACACATACACATACACAAAGCAATCACATGATCGTCTACATTTCATGGCAGCAGACGAAAATAAGAAGAAGGTGGTCCTTTAAAACATCAAAGACAGAAAACATGCTTTACTTCAGCATGAAGACAAACATAACAGTAAAAAACTGACAAGAAAATAATATAAAAAATAGGAACCTGTGGGGCAACATACAAATGTTCACTTGATGAATTTAAGGTGCAGGGAAAGAAGGCATTTTCACAGGTTCAAAGGTCACAAAGGAGTAAACTAAGCACTGCAGAGAAACTAGCAGAGAAAACAAATTTCAAAATAAAATGTGAAGAAAAGTCACAGGACATAGAAATATAAAAGACCACATCAAAACACAAACATGACACATCCAAGAAACAAAACCCACAACCAAAAAACAGTAAACATAATAAAAAAAAAAACACTGTGAGAAATACTGGGACAACAAAAATATACCATTTTGATAAATGTACAATAATTCAGTTCAACCACAAAACCTCTTCAAACCTTTGCACGAAGACATTTTACAGCTGTTTTTGTGTTTTCATATTTAAAGCAATGGATTAAAGTTTACAATAGTTTTATTAACAACCCTATAAAGCATTAAAGGTTATAATATTACCATGTTAAAAAAATCCTATATTTGCAGCTTTAATAAAGTCGC
>JAOXNZ010000001.1:11661698-11703063 GCA_028566095.1 Kryptolebias brasiliensis | reverse complement strand
GAAAGAAAGAAAGAAAGAACCTGAAGTAGACAGGAAGACGCTGGACCACATGAGAACTCCACGCAGAAAGGGATTGCCCGTTTGTGTCAATTTAAAGAAGTGCTTGTTGTAAATAGAGTAAACAGACGTGAATGATGCAGCTTGTCATGTTGGCGCAAGTTAGCAAGGAATTTGTTCTCATGCATCACTGGAGTTGGACTGTTGTCAAAACTATAAAAATCTTTGACCTGCCTTACACACCGAGGCTGTAGGTTTTATTATCATATTTCTCCAGAAGTTACACTGTGTAACTACCACTATTTCTTAATAAGTCAATGGAAGCCTAAAATAAATTATAAAACTAAAACTTTACGTTTCTTTATAGGAATAAATAAATACACATCTGCAAATTATATATAAAAAAATCCAGATAAACCTCTAATGATTTTCTGAAAATGTAAATTATTACCCTGTGTTCTTATTTCCTAACATACTTTTAGAAAAGTTGTTTTCTCACCTCTAATTTATCTACACTTGCAGCTAAAAATGACACCACCCTGAGACTTTTTACCCTCATGTCTCCTGCTGTTCGTGTGTGTGTCACTCGATTACCGAGTCCCTGTAATGCTGTATTGAGCTGCGTACAAGTGTGTAAAACAGGTTAGAGTGAAAGAGTGCTGCAAACCAAGTCCTGGCTCAGTAATGGCTGCTATTTTTAGGTCCCTATTTCATTATTAGTTCTTGTGTTTCAGGGAGAAGTTTGCCTCTCAGGACAATAGACGCTATGATGTTCATTGACTCAGTATGGACAGCTGTATGACTTATCATTTGTGAGTGCAGGAAGTCTGAAAGTCATTTTACATTTGCTCATATTTTTGCTTTTTTATGTAAATCTTCTATTTAATGAACATTTTGGAGCGTATACGTTTTTCTTTTTCATTTTTGAGTGTGTGTCTAGTCTGTGTGTGTGTGTGGAGGTGTGACTCCACAAGTGATACAATTTTGTAGCTAAGTTATATTTTTAAACCACTCTTTAAATATTTTGTCACTTTGGTAGTTTGGGGCCGGTTACCTGACAGTGGCAGAGTGAACCATAATTATTGCCTGTTTTTTTAATTTCATTTTAAAAAGTGAATTTGAGTTGCTTCTTTTTCCTCAAGCTTTAAATTGAAGCTCCTCTCACCATTGTTTCATGCATTACAATGATCTATTGGCAGCAGAAAAGGAAAAAAAAAAAAAAGTCTGCAATGCAATGAAATTTTAATCAGCGTCTTCTGCTGCTTTAATAAGGCAAATAATTCTTATTGGCTGCCGTGTTAAGATTTCTAATATTTAATTCATAACAAACCTTGCAATATTCTGCTGAAGCCTTAAGACAAGCTCTACTCTGCTGCCTTTTAAAAGGCAACACCGAGGGGAAAATAAAATGATCTAAAAGCAAGTGCATTACAAGCATTTCATCAGGAACTGTGGCACAAATATCACATCATCTTGATTTTGCTTATGCATGAAAGTATGTATCTTTAAATAACTATATATTTTCATATTTAAACAAATTTACTGAAGCTTTTTCAGGCAAAAGTCGGTCTGTCATGGCTGGTGTAAAATGGTTAAACTCTTAAATACCTCCCAGTAATTTTGTTAAGGGGTTACCAGAGTGCAACCGTTTGCTGTGCAGACCATCCTTTTTGTTTTCTTAAGTACTTGAAGTTCATTTTTGTGTCTGAAGTAATGGAAAGATGGCGAGGGGCCAGCAGTTAGGTGCTGGCTCATGTTACAGTGAAACGGCGGGCCCTGTTTTCGTCACTCGGTGAAATGGCTTAATTGGTGTCAGAGCCCCAGGGATAAAGGCCTCTCGCTCTGAAACACAGCCACACAGGCCCCTGTCTTCCCTCAAACCGGGAGGAACGGCCGACGTCTGCTGGTGAATGAGGACTGAGCCGTGGCACAACAATACCAAATGATGTTTGGGATGACAGAAATTAATATGCACTTGCTCCCAGAAAGCCATGATTAATGACGGTGAGCGGGGGAATGCTGTCCCTCCTTTTGCTCCTCTTTGATGGGGGACTGAAAAGCTAAAAAACAAAACAAAAAACTGCTCTATTCTTCTCTTTTTAGGAAGTGGAGGTCATCCAGCATTCATTATTGCTATTCTTCTTTTGTTTTTTTCCTTAAGAAAGCGGTAGGGAAGAGTTGATAGCTTGTAATGAATTTTGAAATAATTAACTAACAAAGTCTGTTGTGCCTCAAAGACAGGACAGGACACACATCCATGTACTTTAGGAAAGAATTTCACCTATTGCTCGTTTTAATTTAAGGTCTGAATAAAATACTTCTAATTTATAATTTTAAAGGGTCATCTGAAAAAAAAGGAGCATTTTTAATTTTGATATATGGAGGTAGTAACTGGTGTTCTGATGGTGATTTTTTTTAAGGAATTTAACCCACACCCATTGATTTGGAGCCAAATGTGTGAACAAAATGGTGGTGTGCTGTTGCCATGATAATGATCTGTATCTGTTGTGTCCTAGGAGGAGACACATGAATATTTAATTGTGTCTGCTACAGAGATCCCCAGACCCTTCTGTTCATTTCTTACTTTCTCTAATGTGCTTCCACCCTCCCAGGTACTTCCCCTCCAAAGTAATGGAGAATTAAAGTGTGCATTAAAATGATACAAATTGCGACGTAAGGGATTTCTGAGGACATTCGTCTCCGTGCAATGTGCTCAAAAATTCAAATGGCAAGTTTTGACAACGGACATTCTGCTGACACCGTGCATTTGCCTCACATCGGCTCCTCAAATAAGCATTTCCTCTGTCAGAGTGATTGATATGTATTAAGCGTGCACTTTTTTACATCACAGTGCTCTGGAAGATGATGTGGGTGCAAGGATATGAGTTTTAAACTGCGAATGAGCTCCCCCCCCTCCAACCCCTCATATTGATCTATTTGTGTTGCCGGAGTGGCAGGTGCTATACGAACACCGTGTCAGCTTTGATTGTTTGTGTCAGTGATCCGAGCCGACACTGAGCTCTCTTACTGTTCGTCGCCGCTCTTGCTTCCTCTTGATGAATGGCAGCATGCTGCTCAGAATCTGAAAAAAAAAAGAAGCAGGAAAAAATCTTGTCGGTGTCAGAATCAACACTGGATTTCAGAGATTACTTATCACTTGTGTAGCCCTTTTTTTTTTTCATCCACGACTGTGGGACAGCAGGAATTTTCAGGGAGTGGTTTTTGATCTCCTAATGCAATTATGTAAAAGCTTTTAGTTTGAATGGGACCGTGGGTTGTTGAGGGACAGGAGGTGTGGTGCTTCTCCTTCTTGACACATTCAAGTTTCGCTCCTAACCTGTGTGTGTGTTGGCAGGCGTGCTTGGGTACGGCGTGAAGGTGAGCCCCTGTAAGTATGCAGATCACGGCGGGCCTCGCACGGTTGCTGAAGGAGAGCATGGAGTGGCAGAGTTAATTTATTTAATGACTGAGCGTCTTATATCTTCCCAGCCCTGATTAGAATCCATGCTTGATGAGGGAAGCGATAGAGGGCTGTGCACTGCCCCCAGGCCCTGGCACGTACATTCATGGTTTTCTTTCTCCAGTGACTCTTTTCTCTAAATCTACAGTTTTTGTGCAAAGAAACTTAGCAGCTTGTTACAATACTCTTTGATTGCGTCCGTACGTGGGATAATTTTGTTGCTCACTGACAAGCAGTGTAGCTCTGAGGCTGAATAAATACGTGTGTTTGTTGTGTGTGTGTGTGTGTGGTGTGGTCCATGATAAAGACGAAGTGCCGTGGAGCTGTATGAACGTGGGAAAGCCAAACAGAGTGTGTCACTTTGGCAGCGCGGGCTGTCAGCATTGAGGAGCTGCAGTTGTAAAAACCATGACCTTCCTCTCTGCCAGCATGTCTCTCGCAGAGCCAAAGCGCTGCCCCGTAGATTTGGGCTGGCTGTGGGAGGGAATACAAACACAGAGAAAAGGACAGACGATGGAATAAACAGAAAAAAAGAAAAAAAAAAAGAAAACAGCAAGAGCCGTAATTGTGAAGAGGAAGGGTGGAGGGGGGCTGGTTGAAGTAATGAAATACTTCTCGGAGCTATCATGATTGAGAAGGTGAGGAGGGGGAAGGACTCGCAAAAGAGGGTAAAAAAAATCCTCCACGGCTTCTAACATTTCCATGAGCCGTCACCAGCAATGCCGCAGCAAGCCTCACAAACCAGAAATTATTTCTTCAGGCGTCGCTGTCAAGTGTTATTCAAATAACACCAGCCTCACATTTGAATAACAGCCGACATTTTGAATTAATTAATCAGACAAGATAGTCTGGGCCTTTTCTCATTAGTCTACAGGTCAGGTTGGGGAAGATATATGCGCTGGTGATGATATACTTGTCTTTAATAGTGATTTATGGAGATTTGGGATTGTACTCGATTTGTCAAAGGGCCCGCTGGTAGAAAAACAGAGGAGTGTATATTTCATTACTTTATCTTTGATGCTAAAAGATACAATCCTGCTGTTTAGATGCACGAGAAGACTCTTTTACATTCGCTCGTCTTGACTGAAGATGCACACACACATTTAATCTCCCCTCGTACCGTAGACCTCTCCCGTTTTACTTTTCCTATGCAATTAAGCAAAGGCTGTAAATTATAACTGTGCCGTACTTTAATTATCATGGTGTAAAAATAGAGTTCCTGTCTTTGAGAGGATTTCATTAGCTCACTCAATATTCCATGTCAGCTCGGAGAATCACAGGATTGCAGGAGGGCTTGAATTTAAAATGCTGCAGAAATAAAAAGAAAGTGTTGTTTTTTTTTTTTTACTATATAAGAGTAAAAGAAAGTGTGAAAATATACAGTCTATATTTATGGATCCAGCTCAGTGCTGCCTGTTTACCAGCCGGTGTGACATTTTATTTTGGGTTCATATACAGTGGTGTGTGTGGTCATGGAGGTGTGAATGAAATTTTTAAAAGGATAGCTGGTGTTAATGATGTAGTGTCACCTGATTTATGAAGTGTTAGATATAAATGAACAGTTAGTCTAGCAGCAGCTATTTGTATTTTTTTTTTTACATGCTCAGGTTTTAATTATAGAGTGGAAATGCAGTGCGGTATGCATGATGGGGTGTGTATGTGTGTGTGTGTGTGTGTGTGTGTTAGAGTGTCAGGAAGCTATGAGCTGTTGCCATTCCGGTGAGCAGCCCACACAAAATGCGCCAACACCAGTGTGACAAAACATTCAAATAAATTGCTGTCAGGCTGCTGAAACACCAAGTGCAGCGATTTTTATCTGACATGTGGAAGACCCAGACATGCAGTCCTGACAAGTAACGCCGGAGCACCTGTGAGAGACGAGCGATAAAAATCAGAATGCGCCTGATCCTCGGCATAACAATACCTATCATTACGTGATATTATTTCTCTTTTTTAAGAGAGTGCTCAAGATGGAAAGATAGTAGGGACTTGTGTGTGTTTCATATAGGATAATAAATGATTTTCAGCTGTTTCTTGGCGAAGCAAATTTACAGGTAAATTAAATTAAGATGACATATCAACAAGTCATTTTTTATGCAGAATTCTTGAATGGTTGGAGAAAACTGCAACATGTGGAGATAACCCCAAATACATGCACATAGAGCAATGTGTATTCTGTATNNNNTTTATTTTGTTTAATCAAGAGGCTTTTTAGAATTTTAAAATATCTCTGCATGTCATTGCTCTACATCTGGACTTATAAATTCTGTTTCTTTGACATTTAAATATATTTTTTGTACAAAATCAACTTGCTTCATTTCACTGATTGGCTTGGTGTTGCTATTCCAAGCAGCATGAATACACAAATAAACACCTTATTTCACTGACTCCACAATCCTTGCTCAGTAATTCTGAAGCCAAATTAAGGAATGTTAAAAAAAGAAAGTAACAACGAGCTCACTGTGGAATGTGCCATCCATTCTCTACTGTGTTGTTATTTTCTCCCTTATAGGTTACTAATGAGGAATCGGCCCTCATTATGATTTTAAGGATGAGAGAGGAAAGCTTTTAATTAATGATATGTAAATGGTTCTGAATTGATTACGTTACAATATCAAGAGAGATGGGTAGAAGCTGTGGTGTAATATATTTTAATTAAGAATTAATTAAAAATGATGGCAATTTTATAGAGGCTCACGGAAAATAGAAAGAATTTATTTTCTGTCACAAGTAAACTAGGCCTTGATTGAATAAACAGACACATGCTGTATTCATTGAAGAGTTGCCACGATGAGTTATCTCGAGTGTAAATATCTACATGTACATATGTATTTATAAGATCTGTGTGGCTTGTCAGTGGTCGACCGCAAGCTGGGTTTTCTGGGGTTAATGGTGATTTATCTCATTCCTAATTCATGAGTTCCTCCTGGTCTGTGTTAGGAAGATCAATACAGCTGTGTTTCCTTTTTGAATTCCGCGTCTGCAATTAGATTTGCAACGTGGAACACAATTATGAGTAAGACATGAATGCGAGTTTTTATCTCGTGTGGCGAGTGTATGCGGGGCCCCAAAAGATATCAGTCTGTATAGGCTGAAAAAAGATTTGTGTGAAAAAGATGAGTGGAGACGAGACGTGGACCCTAGTTAACCTTTTTAATTGCAATCTGCTTTCTTTCATTCATTCTGTGGGGGGGTGGGGGCACAGGGAAAACAGAAGACATTAGCTGCATTAATAGTGAGCGCCCCTATTAAAGGGAGAGAGGTCTTTGTTTTCTGCTAACAGTGGCATACATGCTCTGTGCTAAACTCCGCGATCAATGGCAGAGAGGCTGCTATCACAGCACTCGGAGCAGGCGTAGCTCTGGGGGGGGGGGTCCCTGGTGGTTCATTTTGATTGGAGCGCGGAGTTTTGTGTTGAAAGGCGAGGGAGAGACAGGCTGTTGGAAGCAAATCCCCCTGGATCAGTTAGAGCTTTGCAACAAAAACACCTTGATATTCCTGGGAACATTTGCTTTGGAATAAAGAATGAATTTAAATAAACAGGCAATGAGAGAATGAAATGATCTAAAGCAATTTTGAAGGTGTGTGTGTTCAGAAAAAGCTTTTATACTTCAGGATTAGAATTAATTTAGAAATTCTTTTCAAATCACAGTAGAGAGCTGCTGTGGAGAACTGCAACCCGGCATTACTCTGCTTTGGTAATAACCCCCTGCAAGTTTTTTTTTTTTAAATATAATTTTAGCTAATAAAATGTACATTTAGAAAACATACACAACAGTTTGACTGTTAGACCAAGAAACCATGTGCTGGTGCAGAACTTTTATGAGCTAATCAATTTAGGGCGGTTGTAAGGGAGGTGTGCTGCCTCAGATTGAGGGAGTCTTAAATAGATAATTAGTCCCCACCAACACCATGTCACATGTAAAAGCTTAGAGGCATCTTGTGCACAGATCAAATGGCTGGGAGTGCCCAGACAAACATACATAGGCGGTGTGTATATGGATGCATGTTCATAATGTTCACACAGAGCCAAGATGTAAGTGTGCATGCATATATACAATGTGTGCACACCCAATGGCTGGCAGAGCATCGTCTTTCTGACACCTGCAACTAGTTGCAATACATCACTGTCAGGATCAGTTTCTCCACCTATCTGCATTTGCGCATTAGTTATCCATGGAGGTCTTCATCAAAAAGTTGAATGGTCTTGACATCAGCTCCCAAGTGGGAGCAGCAAAGGTGAAGTTGTGCTTGGGGTGCCATTGTGGTTGTCAACAGTGGATGTATGCTCTGCACCTAACAGCACTGTAATGACAATTGAAGAGAGAAATGATAGTTTACCATGCAAACATCATGCCATTATTAATCCTGCAATTGACATGTGAAGAGAAAACATGGTGCTTTGTAGTAGCTCCTTTCTCCCAGTTTATACCCAAAGCTTTGCTGTGTGTTCTAAAGTTATGAACTAAAGAAGCTGACAGAACAATTTTTGTTAAAGGTCTCTTGTACTAAGAGTATGTACTTGTATAATCTGACTGTGAGTTTGGCTGTTGAGGAGGAAGTGAGAGCAGGGTTCCTCCTGTGTTAGCTTACTGTGGAGACAAGGAAAGCCTGCCAGTGGCACAGCTACTGGTGAGTACCAACAGCTCCGGCCACGACAGAGAGGAGATTGGGAGTAGTGAGTGGTTTGGGGGTAGGGGTGAGGGAGGGGGTTCAGCATCTGAACTGGTTGATGGGAGCCAGAACATGAAACAATGCCGGGGGAACGTCTGGTGGGTTCGCTGCACAGAATTACAAGCAAGGGAGCAGGCCTGCTGAGGCAATTACAGCTTAATGGGGTCATTTGGAAGGCAATTGCCAGGGGTTAATGTAGTATGGAGAGATGAGGTGAGATTGAAGTGAAATTTTTGGCTAGAAAATGTGTTCAAATGAAAAGGGAGCAAGCAGACAAGTTGTGCACTGATGGGGTGGGAGGTTGACTTGGGGAGCTGGACTGCAGCTTTTCACTGCCTCCCTGAGAGACATGAGGCCTGACCGTTCACCAGTGCAGGCAAATGTACATGTCCACACAGGTGCTTGTGCACTGTTTCTCCCTCCAGCCTCCTATTGTTGCTGAAATTGTGAACAAGAGCTCCGTTGCACCACTGTACAAAGACAAGTCATTTGATTTGCTTTGTCTTGGATCACCTGTTATATTAGCTCCAGCACTGGAAGACCTAAAATCAGGAGAGAAACGGTTTTCAAGTGATACAAAAAGAGATGTGTCAGATGAGCTACAAGAGGCACCTTAGAGAACAGGGATAAAAAGGATCATTATGGCTGTTATGTTAGCCAGTTCATTACCTTAATTACCCAACATAATCTGGTGTTGGAAGGGTGCAGTGAAGCTTTGGTAAGGAGTCTTTGCCAGGACCTTCTAGCCCAGGTTTCATCTCCCTGATCCCCTGATCTGCAGTAAGCAGCCTGATCGTGCTAATGTTAAACTTTGATCAAAGCCAAACTTATTTAAGGTCAGTCATGTGAAATCTCCTGGGAGCCGCTGTGTGCGGTGAAGTGGACTGCGACATAGGAAGTAGTACAGCGCTGTGCCTTGCTGCTGCTGCCTGTGACCGTGCTGGATCACTGGACAGCAATAGCATTATCATCAGCCCTTTCAAGCCCTCAGCATTTTTACATTACACTGTTGATTATGCTCAACAGTGGAACTTAACGTCGTCCACTGCTGGAGATTCTTGGAAAGTGTGCACCCCCCCCCCCTTCTCTCTTTCTCTCTCTGTTTGTCTGTCTGTCTGTCTGTCTGTCATTCTGCCCCGCTCACTCTCTGTCATCTCTGAAGTCTCTGCCTCCCCTCCTTCTTCTACACAGGGTTTTGGCCGAGAGCCGGGCACTTCACTGAGGCAGATTTTCCCAGGCTCCCCAAAGGCTATTTTACCAGGACTCCCATTAGGTCTTTACTCATTACTAATGTTCCAAATCATTTACAGAAGAATCTATTTATTCTCTGTAGTAATGGATTCATTTGACACAGTTTTTTGGAACAAAGTTTTGCTTTTAATGTTCACCTTACCACAGTGGATTTATTTATGGTGTTTTCTATGTTTGGTTTATTTCCATGTGTTGCAGCAATGATTGCCTCCTATGAGCCTCAAATCCTTCCCATCACAGTAGAACATTGCATGATGCAGAGGTGGCTGAGCTTTGTGTCAGTGCTGCAGGAAAACAAGTATGATGCAACTGTGTTGTCATTTTAGAGTGACAAATAGACAGTGGCAGACCATCAGAAAGGGGAAGAGGCTGGAATGGTGTCACTGACAAACTGCTATGACCTTTGGGTCCTTTGGCCTCCAGAGTGCAAGGCACATACAGTGTTTACCTCAGGTCAGCAAGAGCTCGAACATGTTGGATGTGGTGTGTGTGTGTGTTAGCATTTTTAAAAGTTGGACATAAATTTTGTGTGCCTTCTTAAATTTAAAATGACTATTGTTCGCCCATGTGGAAAAAGTACTTAATTCACAAATGGTCCATGAAACCTTTTGCAGAAGAGAAGCATAGCGCCTAAAGCTAGTGCACTTCTCGTTCTCTAACTCCGTGTCACCAAACCATCCCATCAAAGCCTGCCTCCTTCCTGTTGTAAGGTAGGAGAAGGGGGAAAAAAAATCAATGCCGCAATCTTTTCTTTTTGCCTCCTCCAATCCGTAATTGAAATGGAAAATCAAATGAACGGCAAGCAGATAATTGTTTTATCAATATTCCCTGCCTGCCCTACAAGGGTCAGTGCAGAATGATCATGAGTCGGGGATATGACGAGGACAAAATGTGAAATTGAACAGCTAGGAGGCAATAAATCAGCCCTGACAACTAAGAGTGACCAGCATGTAGCTGCAGCAGGCGGCTCTCCTTTCAGAATTTGTCCTAAAGCTGTCTACAATAAATGGAGAATATTCATCTCATTATTGTTGCACTTAATATTGCTATCAAATATTATTCTTTGAGTCCAGACGTGAAGTCAAGGTCACTCGTTCTATTATTGTTGTCATTGTTAGTGTGTGATATTGAGACTATAATGGAGGGCAGCGCCATATGGACTACTCCTCATATGAAGAGACAAGGAATAAATTGAGCTTTTTGTCAGAATTGGAGAAAGCAATTTACTTGTTGGTTTATAGCTGTGTAATTGTTAGACAAATCAAAAAATCTGTATGTAAACTTAGCACCAATTGTAGCTACTTTGTCAAGTCACTCAAATGTTAAATTTAATAAAACTGACAGCAGGTATAGTGACTCATTTTCTGATCAACAGAGGCACACATGGTTTTCATAATTATTTATGTAATACAAAACATTTTTTTTTCTTTTCTCTTACAATTGAAAAAATATTGAATTATGAAGATGTAAAGCAATTAAAAAATTTGAATATTTAGACTAAGACATTATTATCTAGCTTATCAAATGATGGCTCATTGTTTTAGCTCTACAACAACTTTTTGTTTATCTCACCTGCATGATATATCTTTAAATAAACTCATCGCGCCAGCCACGTCTTGTAAAAACTGCAGATAAAACTGTTGCCAGAAAATCGACATCCTAAATCATACGACGTCCCTTCCCATCTGGCTCATCCAGTTGCAAAGACATTGACAAAAATATGAAATTGATTTGGTTGAAGGGTGTTAAAGAGCCGACAGGAAAATGTCACAAACAATGAATGGTCGCAGCTTGGAGGAAAATCAATGACAGAGGTTGAAGCCAGTCTAGAGTGCTACTTGGCAGCATTACACTGTTGCTGGAAAAGAGCTGTCTTTTGGCCTTGGTCGCCTTATCTAAAGTAGAGCTTTGATTGTTTCATTGATGAAAGGGTCTGGTAAAACTTACTAGCTTGTGAACAATAGTTTTTACCTTCTAAAGCATTTCAGTATGAAAATGTATATAATCATGGTGCTTGCGATACAGTTTTTCTTTTTTTTCACATGTGTAACACCATTGGTACATCAATCTTAGTAGCCTACAGTTTAAATTATTTTTTTTGAAGTTGTATTAATTCTGCCATGTACTGTAGATTAACAGACTTAAAGACAATAGAAAGAAAAAAAAAACAATTGGCAGAGTGTCTTTTAAGTGGACACAGTGATGAAAATCCCCCCTACTTTGTTGGGATTGCAGTTGTAAGCTTTGCACCATATGCTACTTTCCTCTTTAGCTGGGATTATGCCATCATTATTGCTGATAAAAGCTGTTTACTGCCTTGGCTCCAAATTGATGCTCGGGGCGCTCTGAAACTGGCATTCCCCTCTCCAGAAGAGTTCATTCCATGCCAGCTGCTCAGGATTCAACCCCCCTTTTGTTTAAGATTTCACAGTTTTTGTAATGTTTATTTTCTGTTTAGCACCCTACTTCCTCCTTCACATGCATGTTTTTTTTCTAGATTTGTGTATGTTTGCAACAATTTGACATGTATGCTTGATTTGCTTACATTGGATTGAAGGTGTCCAAGGCACGGCTATACAATCCTGATTGTAAAATACAAACAATACAACCTGGTTTTAGGTGATGGTTTGGGGCCACATTTTGGGACAATATCCCAAAGGCTTCCTTCTCACCATGTTACCAATCAATGGCACAATCAGTCAATGCAGACTCAGCCTGACAGCTGTGTTAAGATAACAACTGGTTCTCATGACTATACCACCCCCACTGACCTTGTGTGCCTCAAATTAATAATGTAAAATCAGCACAGGGCAACCTCTCTGAGGTTCCCATGCAGACAATGATGAACTACCTTTTTGCCTTACCATCAAAAACCACTCAGACTAAGTCATGTTTCAAGGCATACACTGAAAAGTCACTTTTTTTCCTTCTTTTTTTTCAACTTAGGCTCCATGTCCCTTAAATAATGTCTCTCACTCTTCCTCTACAGCTCCCTAGTACCTAGGGAAATCATGCTGATCAATATTTCCCATTCTAGAAGAACTGCAGCAAACATTCACACAGGATTTACTGTAGCTCTCTGTTAGACTTTAATCAAGCTATAATTTAGGTCCAACAAACAAAAGGCTCTCTAGAAAAAGAAAAATCTATTTTCTGTTCAGGAGATTTTCACTATTATTACGTTTATTTTGTCTTCTAGTATCTCCTGGTAATCAACGTGTTTATCTTTTTTTATGTTGTATTTTTGTCTATGCATGGTCTTGCATGCATTGATAATGTCTTCACAGAATATAAATCAGAACACGCTGTCTCAGTACTTCTTTATATTGGTTAAGGGCCATTGAACAAAACAGCCTAATGCGTCCTTAACCATTTCAGTCATGGCAGGAAGTGGAAAGACTGCTGACTGGCTGACATAGGGGCCAACACCCTCTGCAGTTTGCTTATTGTTTAATCATAAAGTGAGTCAAATTTTCTGGAAAATACAATAGGCAATATGGAAGTAACTCAAAGAGTGTGAATGAAAATTAAATGACATAATATATACTGTTTATGTATTGTATCTATACATGGTGGAAAGAGTTTGTTAACATAAGGACATTGATGGAAATACAAAATTTGGGGACATTTCAAGTAAATTACTAAAGTGCTGATACTAGTTAGGTATGTTTATAACTTTTAAAACTGATTTCAGACATTTTTCTGTCTTATTTTGAGGCACAGTCTACATAGTAACACCACACATACGAGGCTAGTGAGCAGAGCATTTCATTACGTTTTAGACTACCAGATAAATAAGTTAGCTAGACAACAAATTGTTCACAACACATTATATATCAATAACACAAGGCTAGTCTTTTACTCAACGACTTTTCAACAAGCCCGAAACACCTTTGTCCCACACCAGTGTCAAGTGTGGAATGTGGGGTTGAATTGATCTAATGACAGTATGTGTCTGAGATGGCAGTAAAGGTAGTCACAGAATTGAGTTGGCGAGTAGGAGTGAAGTGGGGAGTGGCATGTGCAGCACTCCACTCTAACCAGTGCTTCTATCACTCTGCTGATTCTGTAATGCCAACTTCATGTGTTTAAGTAGGTATTGTTATGAGACTTGGCTGGCTTAATTGGCTCATGAGTGAATGCCCAAAGCTGGCCTAAAGAGAGGTATTGTCTTTGTAGTTGTATCACAAAGCCAAAGCATGAAAAAGACCACTACAGTATCATATGTTAATGATATTTTTTGAGTGCCATAAAACAATAAAATAAGTTGATGAAGAGAACAGATGACATGTTACCTAGTCCTCAGATGTTAAACATTTGACAGTTGATTTTTCTTCTTTAAGTCTACTTTTGCAGCTTCTCAGTCAAGGACGATTATTGTTGTCCTAAGTTAAGCTTAAAACCGTATGAAAAGATACATCTCAGAACTCCCCAAAATTTTGGCCAGCTTAAGTGGGATGTAAGGGACTAATAAGGACATAACGTGCATATGCTGACAAATTCATAGGACATACTCATACATTTAGGGGAAGAAATAGAAAATGCATTCATTTGTGTTATTTAGCTACTTATTTTATTTATTTTATTGCTGATGAATTATTTTGGTATGCATGGAATTCCTTAAAATCAATATATAAAAAAAGTTCATGCTGCTGGAAATTTTCTCTGACATGATTGAAGTGGGTTTGCTCTGTGATCTCTGCTTGAACTTAGTTCAAACTTTTGTTGACTGTTATTCATGGCAGGTGGTGACATAGCCTGTGTGGTCCCCATCAAAGGTGTGTGCAATTAGCTTGACGGCAAGTCCTGAAATAAGACCCTCTGCTGTTTGTGTGACTTCACAAAGGTGTCTGATTTTCTCTATGTGTGTGTTTATTGTAGCTACCAGCAAGTATAAAGTGCTGTTCCTCCACTAGAGCTTTTAATAAAGTACCATGGTGCCGCATTGTCATACACCACAGTGGGTAGATCCAAAATGGGGGTTGTTGCGATGTAGGAGAATCTGTGTGTCACTTATTCAGCCTCCTGTAATGGGGAATGGACTTGGAAGAGAGGAGAGGGTAATGTATTGGAAAATATCCCTTTCAGCACCTCAGCATTACTTGTCATAGGTCAGGCTTAAAACGTATCTTGATACAGTTATTAACTCTAATCCAGGCATAAACACAAATCCTCAAGCACCAGCCCAATTAATAATTTGCATAATTAACATGCATTTTAAATAGAGGCTGGTCTTGTCGTTGCCAAAGCAGGGATGGGGGTAATTAGGGCTAACGGAGTAGTGCCTTGGGCCTTTACCCGTGGACGTGCTGCAGTCATTTCCAGCAAAGGGATTGACAACTGCAAGACAAGCTCCCTCGGCTTAGAGCAAAACCCCCTTTGACAGAATTAATAGTTGACAAACTGCTCCTAAAGCCCTGGCATTGTTTCTGTCAGTTGTTTGGTTTGATGTCACTGTTAGACATTATAAATCAATAGTGTCAGGATTTAGTAATGTTTATAGCCAGCCATGGTTTATTATTTCATGTGACTGTCATGGACAAATAGTATTTATCATAGCTGTCTATAAATTACTGCAGACAGACTGTTGGTTTACTGAAACTCACTCTGCTCTTACAGGGCCCATTCCAACTTCCACTTACATATTTAAAGTAATTTATAATCGCAGCCAAAGGCACACATAGGAACACATAGGAACACAACTTTCTGTTCTCTGTCTTCTTATTGAAGCTTGATTGTTGTGCTTCTGTTGACGCATTAATACATCAAAACTCACTATGAGCACTTTGTTACATTTCCTTTTGTTTTTCTGAGTCTCATTTGAACAAAGTTCTGATGAATAAAATTCATTTCACTTTGTTTTTGTTTTTTTTTAATACATTTTTGTAGATTATATGATGTAACATGTCTGCCTGTTTTTGGTAGATAGGGGTCATTATGCTGGATTATTTGATCCAGAAATACATACTTGATGAAGGTTTTTAGCTTTCATAGAGCCAAATGTTTAAAAGTTATGACTCAACAAAATGGCCTTACCTTTTGCTTTAGTGCCAAGCTCATCAAATTTAATTATGATTAATTGATCAACTCCTGCAACACTTTGCTAATGTGAAGCAAGCAAGAGCGCAATGATTGCAGTAATCGATTGATGCTATCTGGTAGCATTACCATTATTTTCAATAATACAGGGTCTTATTTGTTTACTTACTTCTTTTTTCTAAGAAATATATACCAACAAAGACAATATTACCCAATGTATTTTTAACTCAGCAGTTAAAATTCAAGTGTAAGAATTAGTTTATGCCAGATGCACAAGTAACTACTATGTACTTTTGGTTTATTTTGTATAAAATTATCTTTAATTTATTTTGTAGGTCTGTGAAAGGATCAGGGAACTCTAAAAAGAGAGAAGCAAGGGTAAGCTAAGCTGAAGCAGTCGTATTGATCACCTATGCTATTGACTATAAGGTCCACTTTCAGCAGGGAGGTCATTAGTTAGTCTCTGTGTGCTAATTCTTCCCCGGATTGAGGCGTATCCGTTAGAATGCTAATTCACTACTATGATCTGACAGCTGGGGAAAAGAAAGGGCCAAACGGCTTCGGCACAGAGAAAAGAGCAAGGAGCTGCAGCAGACTCCTGGTCTGGTTTTGTATTTGGGTAAAGAGGAGTACTTCACTTCATGGGATGTGGCAGAGTGTGTTCAGAGAAATGGGTGCGGGTCTGAGTCCTGCTGTCTTTGTCCCCCAGCAGCAGTGATGTAAAAGAAAGATGACATTTGGTGTCCACATTTAACTTGTATTTGCAGTCCACTTGAGAGGGCCAGTATGCATGACCTACCTTGATTAAGCCTGGGGCTGCCTTGGACTGTACCCTTTAGACTGAAACAAAAAGTGGAAGCTCACAGGCGAAAGCTGAGCCTGTATAATTGGGCCAAGTAGAGCTCCAGGAGGCAGGCAGTCTCCGCTTCGCCTTTTGTATATTCATGACCCCCCTGACTTGATTGATGGAAGGATAGCGTTTGGTGACACTGTCATTTGCAAGTTGAAAAGGTAGTGTAGTGGCTGGAGCAGCACTGTAGCTGTGCCTTGAAAGGGGCATCGAGGAGGCTCATTTCTATGCTGATGATATCCAGCCCCCTCTCATTTTCTTTGTCTCCGTTAGAAGGACATCTGCTGACAACACTGAGTTTGAAAAGAGCCAAGTTGGAAACAAAAATGGGGGTAAAGGAACATGCATCTGTGTGTTTGTATGTGAAAAAATAAATAAAAAAACATTATTAAAGTGTTACTTTAATCCGTGTGAAGGTTTGCAACTTAATATCTGCACAAATGTGTTTTGCTTTTTTAATAAAATTGAGAAAGCAGATGGCTTGAGAAACATACTATAGTTAGAGCGTAGTTGATTTATTAACCAGGTTATACTTAAAGACATAATAATATTTTTTATTATTGTGAATTTTTATATATAGAAACCAAAAGTAGTTATTTCTCCTTTAAATGAAATTCACAAATGTAATTTAATTTGTTGTTGGGCATTATCATTTTATGATAGCTCCAATGTAAAATCTTCACCCAGTATTTGAAATTTGTCAGGATTTTCCATCAGCCATCTCTCTCTTAAAATTTGGTTTAAAGTAAAAGTACACAAAGTGCACAAGAGGAAAACCTTAATACATAAATTTATCATACATACATAAATCAAGCTTTTGTGATTCTCAATATTTTAGGTGTAGCAGTTGGCTTTGAGTAATTGCACTACACTTATTTCTGTATATTCAGTAAATCTACAATGTGTTTGATTAAATATGACTCTGAAAACAGTACTTTGAGATCTGAAACCACATATCTATATATAATCCAGAGTGAAAAACGCTGTCATGTCTTCACAATTAAGTTGACAACTTGGCCTTGAAATAATAAATGTGACATTTGCCATCCAAAGGTAAATGAGACTTTCAAAGACACAAGATGCAAAGATGTCTTGAGCTGTCAGAATATTATTCAAGGCAACACAGCACTTTGAATGTGTAAAAAAAAAAAAAAAAAGGACGAGGGTTTGTGACAGAAATATCAGTTTCCTAGAGACACTTCTTGCTATCCCCTCGGCACTTCAACCCACACTTATCAGAGCTACAATTTATAGCTGCGATGTGAAAGTGATTGCCTGCAACTCCCATCTTTGTATTTACACCAATTAGCACATAAACTCTAATTACTGAGATCATGGCAACCGGGAGTCCATAAATGCAAAGCGACACAGGGAGAGCCAAATCAGCTGACGGAGAGGGAAGGTGACAATAAATAGGGAAGTATCAATTAGGCATCAATGACACAAAGATGCATGTGTGTGCTGGGAGGTGTCACGCAGAGGGAGGTAGGAGTGTGAAATGTGTGGGGGCAGCAGGGTCCACAGAAAGTTGCACAGGCTGTGGGGTCTTGTAGCTCACATGCTGACATGCGGCGCGATGACACGTTGACTGTAAAACACGTTTCCATATTAACACAGAGGCGCAATCAGGCACTTCTCTTGTGTCTCAGTGAAAAGTAGCATTTATCACAGCACTGCACTTCTTCTAAGGTAACAATTAACATGTGCTAATTTAAAGAGCACATTGCAAAGTCAAAAGGTATAAAAGTTAGTTAAAAATAAGAGGAAATGAATATGTTGTACAAAAGGTCATTAAAGAACCGTCATAATTGGAGGAGAGACTTGACAGCTTAAACTTGTATATAATTATAAGGACCCAATCACAGCTGAAGAGAGTGGAGGCTTCATATAATGACTGGAAATGGATCATAGCTCGTGCTTGAACCCCAGGTTAATCCCAATAAATTGAACTTGATCAAAGACTATGGCAGTAAAAAAAAGTATGGCTCTGCACATTAATCTAGCAAGCGCATAAAACAGGGCCAGCTCAGCTCTATAAATTAAACTCTGGCTGCAATAATGCTGATCAGGTGAAATTTTGCCAGCGCTGGCTCAAACTGCCTCTGTATGTCTGAGGTCTTGTTATGCCTTGATCTGGAATGGTCTTATCCATTCCCCTCGCCTCGTGCAGCTCTACTGTTTTTTTTTTTTGCAGGATGGCTCGATGATGGATTTGCAAAGTGGCTGTTTACAAGAGAGCGTAGAGCATTTAAGAGTTGCCAGAAGGTCCATTACCATAAATGTTTAAATCAAACACAAAAAGTTTTTCACCCAAAATGAAACTATTTCCTGCATTAATCTGCCATGTTTGCCTTTAGTCCAGGAATTAGTCCCTTCTCAACCCATTCACTTCTCAAACAGTGACCGCAGTTATACGTTGCGCCGCATCACTTCTGAGACAGCAGCTTTCAAACACTTTTAAGTCTTGTATATTAAGTTTACTGTGAGCTCTCACAGACCTGGTGTAACATGCCACAGTTCACTTCTTCTTTTGTGTCTGTCTCTCTGTCAACACATGGCTCCACTGCTGATTTAAAGCACTGTAAAAATGTCTCATTTCAGAAAGTGTTTGCATGCAGGTCCCTGGAAGACATTTCATGCTCAGCAGATTTACATTAACAGCTATTATTATGATTTTATGACGCTGAAGTCTAGAAAAGTATTTCCCTAAAAATGCCTGGGAATTGTTTGAGTACCGGCAAGAGTAAATATTTGCCTGTGAGCTTTTCTCCCACGAGAAGCCAAAGGGTCCCAGACACTGCCAGTCATGAGAGAGAGAAAAAGTCTTCACAAGAGAGGAAGTTTCTTTTTGATTCAGTGTCAATCCTTCAGGTTTAAAAGAAGATTTTTAGAAGAAATTTAAACTTTTTATTATCCACTACCATGAAAGGCAGGTGATTATGTAATTGACTGTGTATGTATGTCCATGTGTGTTAAAACATTATTTAAAACTTTTTGCATTAACTGTTGGAGTCAACTCTGCCTGTCTGTTAGCCAAATATCTCTTGAACCACTTGACAGATTTTATTAAAACTCTCTGAACGTAATCATTGGACGTACATCTACAACTGATTAGGTTTGATGCCAAGTCAATTCTAGATGGCGTCCGCAGCTAATCAACCTTGGCCAACATAAAACCAGCTTTTATTCCATAAATTTCATAGATAATGAGCTAAAATTTTGGTGTGTTAGTCCCAGAGAGTTAGCCTCATCACATACTTCAATCACTAACAGATTGCACTCGATCTTTGTGAAAAAGATCGAGGCGTATTCCAAGGCGAATATGCATTCGTTCAAAGAATGCTAGTTTAGGTTATTTCTTAGTTTCTCCTCATTACTTTACTCAGAAAGTAGATCTAATGGATGACTGCTTACAACTCAAGAATAAGATCACAAAAGGACAATAAATTAGAAAAGAATTAGCTCCTATCTGTCTTTGTCCCCCACCCAATTTTCTTACATTATGTCTTTCAGGAAACCATAGCTTTTTATCAAACGTAGGTGTTTCCAGCATGTCTCACAGATTCTTCCCTGTTTGCATCATGCTTTGTAGGTCCTTTGAGCACATCTTGGTGAATGAACGTTGCTGGGTTGAATAAAGCATCATTGATTCCTCCATCACCTGGACGGACTGTTGGTTTTGGGGAGAGTTATCGCTGTTTTCCTAAGTGTGGCGTGGAGATTTGTTGGAGGGCCGAGTGATCGATTCAGCCAGCCTGGAGTATCCTAGTGTGTTTATACATGGCTTGTATGGCAGCTTTCATAAGACATTTACCCCATGATTTGCGATGAGCTTATGTGTGAATAATTAATGGCAATTAATCCTTAATTACAGTAATTAGGCAAGTCACAGGAAATTAGGCTGCAGCTGGAGAAGCCTAGGAAAGGGAGGAATGGGGCTGAGAGAACGTGCCATTTAGTGACAGTGGAGCCATGGTACAATGATCGTGTGGCAGGCCTGCACCAGTCTGCTCGCTTGCCAGCAGAGATAAGAGTATAGGAAAACACAGATGCTGCTGGCCTCGTAAGCCAGACTCTGCAAAGCAATCATGAGTGCAGAACATCGACACACCCAATAAAACCCTTCTATTAAAATCCTAATAATGTGACCTTTGACCCCAACAGCTCTTATATTTCTTACTTTGCACAAAATTACACACTAAGAAGTGATAAACCCCTTCAACAGGTTGTGACTGATGAGCCAACCGTTACTGGTTAATGATGAGCCAGCTCCTTTTTTCTTTATAAAACCAGATTTACCACTTATTGGGGCCCCCTGAGGCTCCAGACTCCTACAGCCAATTTGCTCTTAACACAAAGTTTATGAATGTACTGTGGCTGAAAAGAAAGCCGGTCCCAAGAAATATTTATTTCTACCTCCAATAAAACAATTAACCTCCTTAGAATTATTAAAGGAAACGACATCAGGCGGAGTTGTTTGGTTGCTGATTTCATTGTTTGGTAATGGTGTGGTGGAGATTAGGTGGATCTTTTCTGGAAAATAAAAAAATAAAAAAAGATCAAGCAGAAGAATGGGGCGGGACGAAGCTCTCTGTGTCTCTCTTGGAACTCATTTGTGTTTTTCCATGCTTGCCTTGATGAATTTCCGCTTCTTTCTGCTCCTGTTGCTTTCAATTACACTCTTATTCACAATCCTAATTGATATGCCAGTCTCCGAAGATGAGCCACGGTCTTTTTTACAGTCCATTTTTCTATTCTTAGACCAATGTTTCCACACAACAAAATGAATGTGAAGACCCAAACTCTTTTGTTTTCTTCACATGTTATTATAATGATGTATTGCTTTATTTAAAATTAAAATATAATGTGCTTTTAATCGATCAAACACATTCTCTTTGGGGAGCCATTATGAGGCCATTTTTTGGCGTAATTCGGAGGCTTTCTGCCACGCTCCGCCATTGTAGACATCTGCAATCATCACCTCCTTTCATGCAATGCATATTTTTTTTTTTTTCGTTTTTTTTCACTGAAGGACTTTTAAGCTAACAGGGAATGTAAGTGAGTAGAGGAGGCATCCAACTGTGATATTACATTAACCCATAGTGCTTGGCCATGTCTGCCAGTGACTGAAGAATAAAGAGAACATGCTCTGCTCTACTCCTTAGCCTTCAGAAGTGCTATTAGAATTAATGAGAATTTATAGGAAAAAAAAAGTTGCTTTCCCAGCTCCTGAATTTTGAATATCTGAGCAAATTCCAACACCCAGAGTCAAATAATGTTTATTGATGACCCAAATGCAACAACAGTGATGTAACAAAAGTATGCACTGCACTGTATATATTACAGAGCTACTTGTTGTTTTATTTGTGGTGTTCAAAACCAGATATTGCTCCATGCTGTGATATGAGCTTATGCTGAACAAGTAATAAGATCTCTTAATTAGAGCTCAATAGGCATGTTGTGTTGTTTGCCATTCAATAAGCAACTGTTTTTCTGCTACACTCACAGGCTCCTGTTTTCTTCACCATATATAACATGAGCAGGAAGCCATCGAGTGGTTGGATAACAATTCTTTAGCAGGCTCATCACTAGTGCCAAGAGATGCTGCTAACAGTGACAAGGTCAGCATGTTCTGCAGGCCCCGCTCATATATTCCTCACTATAAGTATTATAAATGAGGCTGTGGTAGCCATGGACTGTTGCCTGTAAGCAAAAGGGTAACTGAGCAAAATAAAGTAAAATCCCCAAATCTCCTCTTGAGCAGGTCTAATGACACATGGGCTTGAAAGGAAAAAGTCACCGAATGTATTTGTGAAGTAACAGAAGATGTGGCAAATGTGGTTCGATTGTGTTTCCAAATATGTACATACGAGTTGCTGCTAGAATTTTTCCTCACAATGTGAGCAGACTGAGCCACATTAGCATGTATCTGCAAAACTCTAGTAAATTTGTTGAGCACACAGCTATAAGTGGGAGCAGCATGGTTGGTGTTGTTAGGGGCATTCTTGTACCTTCAATGGTGTTTACGCACATTGCCAATTAATTATTAATGCAGAAGCACTGAGGGGTTACAGCGATATGGGGCTCTGGCTTTCCAAGCACTGTCTTTATATGAACAGTCAACATGGTGAGAGCTTCAAAGAAGCCCTCTGAAACATTTCAGACTCTCGTGGAGAAGGCTTATTACAGCTGAAATGTTTTTTTTTTTTTTTTTTTCTAGGAGCCCCAGATATTCTTTGTGAATGCTATTGCCTGGAAAATATGGGGTATTTTTGTTTGTCTATATCAAGAAACATGTAAACAAAGAGACAGCACTTGCGGCTTTCTTGGCACAAGTATTGCAGTTCACAAGTGAGAACTTGTTTGGGAATAAAAAAGCTTTGCAGAAAAACTGTGAAGATTTGACAAATAACAAAAATGAAAGATTTGTCTTCCCTCTCCAAGAATATATTTCAACATTTGCACCGTGCAAGGCGAGTCATTTTCTCCCAAATGATTTTCAACAACTTCCAGATGAGCAAAAGGACTTAGATAGGGTTCTTTTAAAATATAAGGGCAGGGGCAAACATCAGTTGTCACTCTGCTTCTTTTTAAGGCATATTTGTTGCCTGCAGAGCCACCCCTGATGACACCTCTGTAGATCTGCTAATGGAGGAGGACCTGTAAGGCTATTCCCTGGCCTTTGTCTGACCTCTTTGTGAAGCTGAATTCTTCAGATGTTTGCAGGATCGAGTCACTTAATCTGTGGCACAGAGTGGGGCCAGGAACAAAAATTGAAAAAAAAAAAAAAAAAAAGAGGAAAGCACAAGAGAGAGAGGAGGCGAAAGGACAGCAGACAAGCGCCTCACTTTGTCTGAAGGAAGAAAATTCGGCACGCAGAGTAAAGAACTGCAAATGTCTGCCTGTTCTGTTATGCACCATTGTTTCATACGGAGCTGTAAATAGACAGAAACAGTGTAGCAGCAGAGTTTCTGGCAGGCGGCACATTTTATTGCTGCTAGACCATAGACTCAGACATTAGTGAGTATGGCTCATTAAATGGCATGGAATGTTACCATTTTACATAATTCCTCCTGTATCGTTGTTGTAAATGAAATCCCGTTTCTGTCTCTGACTGCACTCTCGTCACTCCACAGCCATTACAGCTTGTCCCAGCACTCCTTGAAAGCAGCTATCTGTAATTTCAGGTCTGTGTCACACAGAAAAAGTATGCTTTACAAGCTTAATGGTTTGGGGTGGTTGATTGGGGAGGGGGGGATTGCATAAATCGGAGGAAATCTGAAGAAATATTTGAGAATTAGGACATGATAAATTCAGATGGCTGGATGGAGAGACCAGGGTGGGCAACAAATATAAATAATGTATGTAGCAAGGCTCCGAAAACATAAGCTGGAATTTGCTGCCGTACTTTTTTGTTCTCAATCACCTTGATGAAACAATCCAGAAGAAATGGCCTCATGAATGAGACCACTGACAAGCTGATTTTCCACCCCTGGCATGAGGCTGCTTTCTCCACTTAATGCTCCCCGATAAAGTGTAGCACAGAAGTAAACTAGAAGAGCCTCCACTCCTGACACATGTGACAGTATTTGCATCAATTATGCAGTCTACGGCTGCAGCAGGAGGGAGAGGCAGAGAGGGGGGGAGGAGATAGAAGAGAAAAGGGTTTGTGACAAGATGCAGAGGCAGAAATGGGAATTTCTCTTTAAAATGCATTCTTTAGAAAATAACATTCAGGATCATTTACATGAAAGCAGCTGCAGCGGTGAACCCGGCAAAGCAGCAACAAAGTCTGTGGAGCGTTTTGACACTAAAGACTTTGGCAAATAATGGAGAGTTCTTTGTCTCCTCTGTATTCACTGTTTGCTGAATACCTACTTTAAAGGGTGCTGAAGGAGAAAGTGGAATGAGGAGAAGAACTAGGTCCCACAATGCTTAGTTTAAAAGCAGAAAAGAAAGATGTACAGGGCCAAATAAGTCAAATAATAAATGTTCTGCTTGGGCTGGACTTAAAAAAAACAAGTAATAATCATCTGTAAACCTAAAATTCCGGCATAGTCTTAGGAATACAGTCTTTGTGCATCAAGAAATGTTAATTTTGTGCGATTGCTTTCAGCTTTGTGCAGCATGAGGTATTAGCAAACACATACAATTCCCCACAGTAGTACAGGAAGATGGCTTTTTATTAGCAGAGGGAATAACTTTTAAAGTGTGTCCCAGTTTCAGCAGACTCCAGCACAGCATTTTATTTCACTGTGTCCAACCCTATTTCACATCCTAGTTAAGTACACATACAAATCTGCTGTGCCATGGTTTCTAACCTCTCATCCACATGTGAATCTACACAAGCACACAGACACACACAAACACACACACAGAGTCGCATCACCAGGCCTGTCACTGCCTTTTATCCATCGTCAACCTTCAGCTGTATGGTTTATCCGTAGTGACACTATAGCAAAGTGCTTGACTGCTTTTTGCCAACAGACTGCAACACTTTAACTGTACTTAGTCATGCATCATTATGGCAGACTCAAAGCGGTGTGTCTGGGAACGCCTGCAGATGGTGGAGGCTGAACCATTTGGAAAGGAAGGCTCTGTGACAATGATGCTTATTGCATGAGTAAGTGTGTATGGACACAGAAATGTATCTGTGTAGCAGTGTTGAATAGAAATTATGCTTTAAATTATCCTCCCCCTAAAAAGAAAGAAAAAAGTAATACTACTAATTCAACAGGCTTTCAGAGGACATTCTCTATGAGACATGATATTTGAAATCTCCATGTAAGTCTTTGTTGGTGGGGCTTTTTATATGTGTATTGATCAGTCATTGTTTACTCCAATCGATGCTGACTTAGTGAAATGCAGCCCTCACTCTGTTCTTTCCAGAGATTCAGCCCTCTCTGCACTGCATTTTATGGCTTTGTTCTCTCTTCAAACCTTCCTTCGGCTGAAAATGTGATAGCGTTTACTGTCACTTGTCACTTTCTCTTTATTTCAAGAGATGACAAAGCTTTTACATTCAGCATTCCGCTCCACACGCGGGTATTTTCAACAGATCTTTTCTGCTATTGAAAGATAAGATGTTAACTTCATTCGGTGGAAGCCACATTCAGGAGGCACACAAAGCAGGGTCTTTTATTCTTTAAGGAAATAAAGAAACCATTTGCAAAATATTCTCTCACAGAGAAATAAAATCTTATCTTTATTCTCCATGACCACGCAGAGCCGTATTACTTTTGACATCATTATGTAAAACCAATTTCTCTTTCGAATCATTTCCACTGCGCTGCATTACCACATCTATACACTTGCTGTTCTTTATTACAAAGTAGGTGGCCTAGAGGAAAATATATGCATTTGGTCCTTATGGCATAAAAAATGCATATAGGTGCCTCATTTCATCTCCAATCTGTGTTATTCCTTTAATAATTCACAACTGCCCGCAGTCGCTCTTTAATATTTAATTTGACAACTTTTTAATCTGTCTTTGTGTGATGATGAAGCAATCGTCAGCTGTCACAAAAATGATTGAAGTATACAATAGGGCTGAAGTGACTCATAGGTTGTAGGCTTCATTATTTGTTTTGCTTCATCTGTAGTGGAAGCTTGAGGGGGGGAAAAAATACACTTTTCAGCCTCTAATTTATCTTTCATTTTTATTTATCTTTTCTCAGTGGCCCCCACACGAAGCAGAGCTCTGTATGACATTCATACATCATTCATACTTTGTTTACTAGCTTTTAGTTTGAGGCAAATCAAAAATCCCAAGCCAGAGCTTTTGATTGTGCGTCCGTGCTAAGTGCTGTTCCAGAGCCCTACATTTATTAGCATAACCATGGCGCAATGACCCTGTTTTTTGTTTCAGCTTTAAAAATCACGTATTATTCATAGATGCTGCTAAATAATTAGTAGGAATGTCTCATAAACAAATATATAACAAATGCTCCAACAAGGTAAACATGGGTGTGCTGTTTTCTCTGTGACGTTACCAGAACAGAATCATCCAAAATGGATAATGGAGCAACTTAAATGAAAATGGCAGCAGATGAGTGATTAGCCCCTGCTAATTCTGTAGCACCTCCTCTGCCGGTATCTCTGGCAATCTGGCCAGTTTGGGCCCCCACTGTGGTGCAGCATGGCACTGGGAGTTGTGGTAGTCTATCCCCCCATAGCCCTAGGCTGCTTCTACCTTTGGTGTGCTACTCAAGGTTAAAGGGGTCCCAGTAGGGTGTTTAACAGTGGTCTGCTTGGATCAGATTTATTTTTTTTTTTTTTAATAATCTCTGTATTGTGGATGGCGAAGCTGGAGAACTATTCGGAGCTGTTTATCTTAGCATTTTACATCTGTAATGAAGATCTGGCTTCACTATTCCAGAGGTAACATTTCTACAGTAGGCCTTTTAAATCCCCACACCAGTGTAATACTCTAATAAAGTAGCAGGGGAAAGTGATCTGAACCATTTTACTGTGAGGATCTGCTGTTTGCTGTACACATGCAGCTTTTGCTGACATTCATTTCGAAACCATTCGGAGCACTTGCGACTCAGAGTAACAATGCTGAAGGAAAAAGAAAAAAAAAAGAAAAAGCCTGCTGAGCTCAACAGTGAATATACCTCTGACCCAGACCGAGGAAAGGGAGATTTATGAAATCCACATGTTTAATACATTTCATTTTGTCCAAGGGATTTGTATTGCTTACCACAGTATTTTAGTGTTGAAACATTCTGAATAGTCACAGCTTGTATTGTCTGAGGAGAATAAACCCTGTCCGGTTCTGGCTGCTAAAGATTTGTTTTGCAGCACCTCCTTTTCCTTTTCCACACATCAGGCATGCACTGTCTGAGGTATTATATTCTGTTCTGCTGAGGTGTTAGGTATATATACCCTTAATCTTTAATGCATAATCCCTCCTGAAAATCCGCTGCATAAATGAAAAAGATAACCCTCATATCAGTGTGGTGACAGAAAATAAGATAGCAGGGTAATTTAATAAAGGATTGACACTGGCCCCGGTGTGATACGGTGTGTGACCTCTGTGTGTTCATTGTGTAGCTCAGGGCAGGTGAGTGCTGCCTGTAGAGAGTGGTATTCTGAAAAAAAAAGCCCACCCCATCCTGGGAGTGGAACATCTGTGGTGACAAACAGAATGCTCCATATGGATTAAAGCGCAGGGAGAGTAGTCACTGAAATATTTGCTTTCCCAAAGTGTTGACACAGTATGAAAAAAGGAGAAGCGTGGCTGCGCTTTCCTCCTTCCTGTAATCAGGTAGCTGCTATCACAGTGAAGTGTTTGCCTTCCTAATGGGGTTTCCATTTCGTGTGGGTCTGTGTCATTGGCTTCCCATTTGGAGCTGCTTCCTGCCACAGTAAGTGCCAATCTGTGGAGGCTTAGCATGTAATATTTCTGTGAGGGTCAAAAAAAGAGAAGAAGTGATGAATGAAAAGAACTTTGAAGGGATCAAAACTGTGGTTACCTAACGCTACATGAAGTACTTACTTCATTTAGCAGCTGACCACAAGCAGTCATAAATACTCTTCTCAGAGGACGCTTGTTTTACATCTCAAATGCACTTGAGTGTAATGTTGACAGATATGGCTTGTGACGAGGGATAGTCAGAATGTATGAGTGCTCATAATGCCGCTGTCAACCACTGGTGCCAGACTGACAATAAGCAGTTCACCTCTGTTTTCATTCAGGAGAGTGCAGCAGACAGCACGGGCTTCTCCACTATATTTATTGACTTGTTTTACTAGCCTGAAACAGGGTGCTTTTATACGGGCCTGCTCCGTCTTAAGACTCTCTAGACATTTACATTATTCCTGAATGAGTTACACGCACATATAAAGGAACACGTCCGCAGGCGAGGTTAGATATATGCTCTTTTTCCGCTTCTCTTTACACAAACTTGTACAGCGTTTTATTACCTCACAATTTTAGATATCATTATGCCAAACCTTTCTCCAATTACACTTGTGTTCTATTATTTAACATTTGTGGAATAAATAATTCTCTTTCTGTGCATAAAATTTTTATAAAAACTAGTAAACTATTCCTCAGACTCTGTAGTCAAGCTGATAAAAACACTTTTTTTCCCTGTTTATGCTGAAGCTGATTCAGTTGCATGAAGAGCAGAGATTTCACAAAGCTCTAAAACATCATCTTTCGCTGACTAATCTGTACGACTGCAGTGGGAGATAATGAATGCCAACACCAGAGTCAGAGCCGACGCTATGATCCACCCCACCCAGCCTAAACCTCCAGCAGTATTTACATGATATTTCATTTTAGAATAAACCTATTTTCTCTCCCACTGTGAAGATATTGAACTCTTCCACACAGATGTCATCTTAAGCAAAGCTTATTAAAAAGATGGACATCAAAGTTGCAGGCACCCATTTATCTTATCGCACTCTAATTGGCCACCACAGGCTGGAGAACAACTAACTCCAAAATAGGAGGCGCGGAGTGGTCGGGCTAAAGAAGAGGATGTCTAAAAGACCTCTCGGTGGATTTGTTGCCAATAAATCCTCGAGAATGAAAGCGGGGCTTTTCTAGTGGGTATGGAATTTCATAAATACATTATAAAATATGATGTGTTGAAATAAACACACTCTTTTGGACGCGAGAGTTTGTTTCTTTGTTCTGATGTGTTTTGTGGCCACATTGTCCTGAGCCTGACCTGCAGCCTCAGTCTTTGCTTGACATATTTGGAGTTTTTAACATCATTGCTGACAACATGAGGCAATACACTCTGAAAAGGTCACTCAGCCCGGTAGCCATGAGTGAACTGAGATTACATTTTACCGCTCCATATAGAATGTATTGTTCTGAGTTACCCACTCGCCCGCAATGAATGAAACTTATTTTTTAGCCATATCGCTGCCTCTCCATCTAACACAGGCCCGAGGTGAAAAATGTATGATGTTTTCTCACACAAGTGGGCAATAAAAAGACAAAAACAAAGTCATTAATTGCCTACAAACAGTAACCAAATGCCATCAAGAGCTTGTGCTCTCATTAACCTGGCACCTAATTATCTGCCTCCAGTCTGAGGTTTGACAAGCCCCGTCGTCTGAACCCTCAGCTTGGTTGTGTTGTGTCAGCGCACTCCCAACCACAGCCAAGGCACCATTAGGTAGGGAGAAGACAAAAGCTTCTTGCAGCAAAGGTTTTGTCTGCACGCGCCACCACAATGTTCCTCCTGTTAATGCCTTCCTTTCCAATTAAATCTGCAACTGTTAATTATTGTAATTATGAGAGTGAGCTCTCAGCTCCCCCCTTATCCCCCCTGCTCTCCACAAATCCCTCCTTCCACGGTATGTGTGTGTGTGGAGACACTACGGGAGCTGTTGTTTTGCTTCAGTGGCGCCTTGTCTCTGCTCCAGTGAAGCCCGAGCAGGGAATTGGATGCGGAGGGGGACTAGGTGCACATGACAGGGGGTGATGCGAGGGAGATTGTTCGGTTCATCTTGGATAACTGGGAGAGCAAGTCACGGCCAACGGCCACGCCTCCAGTCCATCTCATTAAATGGTGTGTAAAGTACATGCTGGGAATAATTAGCGCCAACTAACCCTTTTTTTGCTACCTTGTTCGCAGCACAACAAAATGTGATGTATCATCTGTAGGTGTACAATAAAACTATTCAGCTGGACAAATGAAATGAGGAAGATGATACTCTCCCAGTAATCATTCACTCGTTTGTTCTAAACATCCATGAGGTATTTTGTTCTTTTCTTGTGGTGATATGAACCCCAGTTGTTGCTGTATTCTTTGGGAGACAGTTGCGATAGATCCAAAGTGATGTGTTGAGTATAAGGAAAGCTGAAAAAAAGTGGATGTCAGGCCGGCTGCCTGTTAGGTCTCTGCGTATCTCAACATCCTCTTTGGCCTGCTTCTGTCACAAGCGGTTGTTCGGCTCAGACCTGATCTGCCCAGCTACTCATTGTGCCGCATTCTGCAGACTGACTAACCTGCAACATGGAAGCAACATTATTGCTTAGGATATTTAATACTATAAATTAGCTTTATCAGTGCTCTTCAGGAAATGCTCTTCAAATCAGTGCATTACACAGTATCTCAACTTCAGTTGCCTCTTAGTAGAATCCCCACGCATTAGAACAGCTAGCAAAGGATTCTGGCTTTACAATTTGGAGCTGAATTCTCTTGTAAAAAGACACTGAAGCAAAGAGCAGCTCCTTCTGCTTGAGGCGATGTAGCCTTTTTGTGGATACACTGCAAAATCTAAATGATGGACTGTCAACTCTCTTGCAGAAATGGCACTGCAAAGAATAATCTCTCTGGCAGTGGATCATGGTTGGCTGTATGCTACCAATGCTGTGTCTTTGCTCATGTGAGCATGCTGCTTTCATACATGCAGACACGAACGTATTCTCAAGTGTGAGAGCACAATACACGAATACAAAACTCATACACTAAATGCTTCAAGCTTGAAGCCTTTCTTTAGACGCATCCAGTGAAAAATATGGGATTAATAACCTGAATAGCATTATTTTTCACCTCTAGCCTTTAGAATAATGCATGCTTGGCTTGGTGTCTGGATGAAGTTGTGCCCTCGTCTTTGCCTGGTTATCGGTGTGTACAAGACCTGCTGTGTGACCTGGTTTCATGCAATCTCCAGCTTCTAATTAGGAGGCTGCAGAAAAGGCTGGAACGAGAGGAGGAGTGATTAGTTGCCTTTGGGTATTTCATAAGTGGCTTTCAGTGCCACATTTGCATTATTTGCTTGGGGTCTGAATAACAAATCAGCCTACCTTTGCAGCAAATTGAGGCTAGCAGCTAAAGACCATCAATACATGAAACCTAAAATGAAACTGAAGAAAAGAAATAAGCTAAACATGCTAATTCAATATGAGAGAGATGAAATGAAATATTGAAACATGAGGGGCTGTAACGTTCCTGAGCAGATTCATGAAATCAAGTTGTAGTTGTAGAGAATGGATTCAGATGTTTTTGACTAATATAGTGTTGCTTGTGTGTCTCAATAGATTTGGGATGTATGCCTGGGAAAAAAAAAAAAAAAAAACACGAGTATCTCAGTGTTTGCAGATCATTCTGTGTCCATCAGACCATGTGAACCATGCGAGCCCTATGATGGAGCCCCATGCTGTATGAGTTCTGTAGGGTCAGTCAGTGTGCTGATCTGTAGCGGAGGTCCTGTCCGCTTATTTGGCCAGTCTCCCCAACCGCTGCGTGCGGCTGCCACAGTCAGGCCCGGTCAGCCATCACTATACTACTTGGCCATTTGCCTACATTGAGTCTTAGAGGGCAGGATGCAAAGTGGGCACTCCACGTGCAGACCCACAGATACACACATCACACACACATGATCACGGCGAGTGACAGTGGCTCTTGTTTACCCAGCCCTCCCACCCTCCCTCAGTCTCCTTTCATCCTCTGCTTCCAGTCTGTCATGTTGCGTGTCACTTCCCACAAATGTCAGTGCCACCGTGGGACAGTGATTAATTTTGGTGTGCCTGGCAAAATGTCTTCAAGATGTTTGTTTGGGTTGTCTTTCCCACCCCCTCGCCCACCCTGCTACTCCCTGCACGTCTTGGAGTCGTGGGTCGAGAGTGGCAAGCTCCCCTCCTCCATCCTTCACGCCCCTCATCCCCCCACACACGCCACTGTCACGACTTTTTTTTTAGTGGGGGGAGAGGAGGGCTTCATCATCTTCAGCGAGGGACAAAGGCTACCTGAACTGACAGAGATCTTCTTTTCTGACCAGAGCCACTTTTTGTCACCCCCACCCCCACCACCTCTGTGACTGTCTGTTTAGTGTGTACTGCTGGTGTATGATGGGAGAAGTCTTGACCCAGCACTGGGGGGCTGTAACACTTCACTGTCAGCGTGGCTGATTAGCTTATCACTCACAGCACTTGGAGGAAATACATCACCATTCTAGACAGGGATTCCCTGGTTTGGGTCTCATTCCGAGCCTTCTTTTATTCATTGTTTAATCACTGGAAGAATCATCGTTCGCTCTTAGTATTTCAGCCTCATCTCTCTAAAACCAATCCTCTGTGGTTTACAACAAAAGCCTTCTTTTGTTTTTAGTGAAATCATAACAGCTGGATTATTTGTATGAAAGCACTTCTTACAATGTGCGTTGGACAGGCAATTCAACAACCCAGACTCACGCATGGACACAGCTATTTTCTCCAGGAAGAAAAGCAGACAGAGCCATCTCACCAAATTATTCCTTTCAGCTCACTCAACAAAGAAAGTGAAACACAAAGTGGCAAATGTGCTTCGGCTTCCCCACAGTGCGGTATCAGGTATGGTAATTACTCTGCCATTAACATTGGGAATAGTTAATGTGTATTAATGTGTTAATGGCATGTTAATTACTGTACATGGTAGAAAGCGCCTGCAGGCATTCTCTCAGATTTTTTGTGCCATGTGGATGTAGGCCAGCCTTTATAAAAAGCCCTTAAGAACATCGATGAAAGAGGATCCTGATGTTTCATTTGTCAGAACAAAAGATTTTCAATGGTAATTTGATCCCTCGCCCGGCTTCTGCAGCTGAAGGTTACTGATCCAGGCGCCACGACAAAGGAGATGATATGAAGTCAAAGGAGACGTGGAACGCGGCAGCAGTGACACTGGCCTCTTTGTGTGAAATGGATACTCTAAGCCCTCTGGAGTCTCCAGTGTGCTGCTTTGGCAGTGGGTTTTAATAACACGGTGGATTAGAAGCCCTGAATCCTGAGTGCCAAGCTCGAGTTAAAGCTCACCTTGGACAATCCTCAGTAACAGGCAGAATGCTACGGTCGCTCCCCTCGCCGCCCCCCCCCCTTCCAGATGCTTCTCTATGCACCCAGTTTGCTCCATGGCTTTAAGAGAGATGACCTTTGCAAATATTGACAGAAAATAAATTCTGTTTCGATTAGTTAGCTTTTGGAGACCTTTGCAGATCAATGCATTTAGATGAACAGAGTGTCAGTACGTGGTTAAAGCTGTTCATTGGAGGCACTTGGTGGGTGAAGAGCTACAGGAGGTCAGGGTTATTTGTAATGAATAAGCTGATTTGGAAACAATTGTGTAAAAAAAAAGTCACAATGTTAAACACAGACAAAATGTTGGCACTTTTACACAAAAAACATCAAGTTGTTGAAATTAAATTGTTACCAGTAAATCTCTTGCTTTATCTGCAGCCTTTCTTTTCAGTGAATTGTCCTGTTGCTTGACAGTGCAGTCAGTGCAGCAGAATGAGATGGAGAAGCCCAGAGGAACCCCTTTCCTCTTCAGCAGGCCACATTAACCCAGCAGGGCTCTGCCTTTATGGCTCTCCTGCTCACACTTCAGTGATGAGAGTAAACAAGCAGCGGGGCAAAGGTCAGCTAAGCCCACAGAATAAAAGAGGGCACAAGGGGGGGAAAAGAGGTGGGAGGAAAGGAGAGCGGCCTGAGGCGGTGCTCAGATCACTGTCAGCGTTTCAAGCAGGGAATGATGTACGAGACAACAGCCGTGAACCGGAAATGATTATAAACAGAGAACAGGGGGGAGTATATAAAAGGAAAGAGCTGCATTGTCTTTATCTGTCAAATTTACTCCTTCCTCGGATCAGATAGGAGCAGCAAGACCTGTAAAACGTTAAAAGAGGACCCACGTCTGAGTGATAGTTGTGGATTAATCACAGTGTCTCCTTTTGTCTCCGCCACAGAAGAAAAATGAGGAACAATCATATATGCATGTGATTTTTTTTTTGCAGTGACACCACCTGTATTGTTGAATGACAAATGAGGCCGATTAAGGACATGTGGCATTATTATTAATATAATTTCTGATTTTCCCTTTTCTTTCTTTTACATCATTAAATGTGGTCTTAATTAACTGAGCCAGCATCATCATCGTCATCATCATCGAGTCAGAGTAAAATAGCTGGAACAAGTATAGATTTTTCACTCTTAAGTTCCCCTTGCTTGCAGGCTTTACCAAGGTCACACGACTCTTGCGGTCTCCCTTTGCACCGAGATTAATCCCACTTTGACTGTGGAGGTGGATTAGAGCTACAGTCAGGTGCCCAAACTTGTTTTAATACCCATATCATCAGACAAAAACAGGATAAAGATTTGAGCAGGAAAAGCAGCATCACAGCCTTAGAATGTGACTGTAGAATTACGATACAGATTTGTCAACCACACAGCAAATTAAAGATATTATCTCACTCCAGGTTATATTGGGGAAGTTATGTGATGATGCCGAGCTTAAGCAGTGAATCCCAAATCTTTAGCTCCTGCAACAAAGGTGCACGGAAAGAGACAGTGAGACAGAGATAAGGCTTCTTATTCTTCTTACTTTTTTTTCCTTTTTTTTTAGTTTTAGTTTTTTTGTGTACTGGAGACAGATGTGTACCATCGCTCCCAACACGTGTTATGAACGACCAGTTTGAGCTGCTGTGGCACAAAGACACCCTGGTGGACTCCTGGAGGGTCGTCTGCTTCTAGGAGCAGCAGAGTAATCATTTTTATCCTGCTGATTTCCCAAATAGAAATGGACACGTATGATAAAAATGTCATGGCCACTCCACATGTCAGCAAACTAACAGGATTACATGTCACTTTCTAATGTCCTGCTCTGTTTTCCTGGCCACAATATTGCGCGCAGGAACTTTGTGGTAATATATGGTAAGAGACAAGGAGCTCTTTATGGTCTGTGATTATTTAGTTTGAATGAAAGCAGTGATTTATGCCCATTTAGCTGAAAAGCCCTGTAAATTCCCTCAACTGCATTTCCCCTGGATATAGAGTGAGTGGAGTGAAAGTGACAACTGGGTTTGGTGTGGAAATCTACGCCGCGTCCCAGAGTTATATTTAATATACCTGACATGAAAAACGTGCCTACCTACTTACCGCCACCCGCAGCACAAAAGAAAGCGAGGCCTGCTGAGCTTGTGTTGAATCAGAGAGTGGGAGTAAACAGCGAATTAGGAAAATATGAACTGTTGTGGCAGATAAACCACCAGCTATTAGAGCCCATTGAGCTGTGGAGTTAGGCATCTGGTCAATCAACATTTGAATCGTGTGCCATTTTGTTTCATGGTGCTCAAACGGGGAAAGGAAAGCAGTGGAGTCTCTCCAGAATGGCGACTTTTGGGTGGAAGTTGTGCAAATTTTGGTCTTATGTGGACGAGGGTTTGTGGAGCAGTGGCATATTGTCCACTCAGATGGCTTGGCTCTGCAAGCCTGATGGAGCCCTGTCCAGCATCTCAATGTCTCCAGCACAAATAGCCACATTCATCCACTCCTCTCACACCATTACACCTAAAAGACTCGAAGCCAGATGATCCATAAATAGAGGCAAATTTGTTTTTCGCTGGCACTGCAGTCGAACAAAACACCAACTGAGATGAAAACACCAGAGACATGGTCACAATATGTTGACTATATGTTTTATTTTTTAAACACAGAACTGCTTTTATAGAGAAGACACAAAGAGGAAAAAAGTTGTTTTCAGGATTTACTCCTGTGGATGGTGAGCAGGGTCACTCGGTCAAAACATGGTAAGAGGGGCTTCTCTGATTGCATGCCTACTGGCTGACACAATAGAGGCACTAATCTTCTTATTTAGAATCCAGAGGCTGGCCATATCTTAATGAAGCTGTAATGAGCTGTTGAAAATCCCTGAATTGCGGGAGGGATTATTGAATTGAAACAACTCTGGTAATCATAATGTTCGAGTAGCCACTCAGTATTTACTGCCCATTGAGCCACATTTTTATCCACTTACAAGACTGAAATGCTCATGCTTGTGTTTTTTTTTGCTGTAATTTTGACCTGCAGTGTTTTTGTGTTTGTTTACTCTCTGGAAAAGCCTGGCATTGTGGTTGCAGTGCCAGCGCATCCAGGTGTGAGTGGACGCTACCTGCTGGGTGATTACGACGTGTTGACAGAGAACCAAAGGAAACACACAGCAAGATCTGCAAACAAAAACAGATTTCATTAATAAACAATTTGCTTAGAATTGATTTAGCACTTATCTCACTGTATGTAGACTTTATTTTTGCCACCACAGTTAGGACTATAAATTTATATGAGATTTAAAAAAAGTATAAGCAAATCAAAAAGAGGAAAATTGTAGTACTCTTGTGGAGCTTCCAGCCTTCAGTGTGTGAAAGACAGAGACACTTACTGTAGGTATAGTTTCCTGTTTAGCATCCATTCACAGAGTAGAAGTGCCACTTCACTATTGAGCATTTGTCAGTTTATGGATGTTGCTGTCATGTCAGCTTTCCTGTACACACACTGTGCAGCGCAGTGTGTAAATAAAAGGGAACAGACATAGATGCAGGCGACAGGAACACAACACATACACAGGAGGCACTCAGTTCATACCTGCAAAAGAAGAATCGCAGTGTGGCACACTGAGCAGGCATACTGCATTTAATTGCACTTAACTGTTAAGTTTGAAAACTTCTGTTTTTCCAAAATGATTTTTATCACCTGCCGCCATGAAAGGTTGGAGATAACGCAGTTGCCTGTCTGTTTGCAAAATATTTCATGAACCAGTGGAGGGTAATCATCCAGGGTACATCTACAACTTATCATCTTTTGGAATCAACCCAATTCAAGATGGATGCCACAGCTAATCAACCGAAGCAAACACAAAAAATGGCTATAATTTTGTCAATTATAGAGATATTGAGCTGTAATTTGATATAGTAGTAGCTGAGACTCAACCTCATCATGTACTCCAAGCACCAACAGGTCACTCAAGAGTTTGTTTAAAACTTTGGCGTGTATTAAAGCGGACAATATGCATTTCTTCAACAAATGCTTGTTTCATTCAGCAGAATTGTTTTCTAGATTTTGCATGTCTCTGCCTGACATTTTCTGAAACTGTGTCCCTATTTATGTGCTACTGCAGGTCTCAGCATCCGTGGTGCCCAGGAGGAGGACCCTCCAGACCCCCAGCTTATGCGTTTAGACAACATGCTGCTGGCAGAAGGAGTGGCAGGACCGGAGAAAGGTGGTGGATCTGCTGCTGCTGCAGCTGCTGCCGCGGCCTCAGGCGGGGCAGCCGACAACTCCATCGAACATTCTGACTACAGAGCCAAACTCACACAGATCAGACAGATCTACCACACAGAGCTGGAGAAATACGAACAGGTAAGAAGCGATCCCAAAAGCTGCTTCAGGACCGAGCTTTTACTTGAACTCCTCCTGCACTTTTCTGTTCATTCACTTTATTATTGAAAGTTTTACACATTCTTCTACATCTGACTATTGAGTTATACTTCATAGTTCAGATTGCATCACCCAGAGCAGCTTATGCATTGCATTACAGAGAACATTCCAGTTAATATGATGAGGGAGAATGGCTTGGAAAATAAACCCCAGTATTATTTACTGTGTTGCAGATGATTACACTGCACTTGTCATCTGTGTTAAATGAAAGTATGATCAGCTCCTTCACCTAGCACTTTGAGCCTGCCATTAAACACTGAGGCATTATAGGTGAAAATAAAAAGGTGTAACAGTGATGCCTCAGCAAGCCAGTGCGCTAAATGAGACTAATTTACTTTGTGCTTTCCGAGAGGAGGCACGGGGGCAACACAACTCTTTGCCTGGAGTAAATGCATCTTTCTTAAGGGTGTTTCCGTGTTTTAATTATCTAAATGTAAATACTTAACGAATTTTACTCAGAGTAATGAGCTAAAGTGTGCACTACGTAAATGAGTTATTCTAATTAATCACACATGAACTACTGGTTTAACGGAACGCTTTTTAAATTCTCTATGCATTATGGCCGAGCAAAATTACAAATCTGCATTTGTTTAAAGATGACTTCATTGATTATGTCATTGGAGTCACATGAAAACGAGGCCCTCTGTTAGAGCTTTGAATTCTTGCATGTAAATACCTCATTTGATGAATGAAAAAGGAAAATAACTTTTGGAAAATCAATCAGTGAGTGTTTTGAAGTTCTTTAAACTCGTCAGTGATTAGAGGCAACTCACTCTGGTTGTTTGTGCCCCTCTGTTTCTTTTCAGGCGTGTAATGAGTTCACTACCCATGTGATGAACCTGCTGAGGGAACAATCTCGCACGCGACCCATCTCACCCAAAGAGATCGAGCGCATGGTGGGAATAATCCACCGTAAATTCAGCTCCATCCAGATGCAACTGAAGCAAAGCACCTGCGAGGCTGTCATGATCCTGCGCTCCAGATTCCTTGATGCCAGGTCAGTGGAATGTGTGCGTGTTTCATTAAATGTGTATGTGTGTGTGTGTTTTAGGTATTCACAAACTTCCATTTCTTCTGTATGACCCATATAAGCAAACCCATTGGGCGGGGGCAGGGGGAGAGTTTTTAGACTTTGTGTGGGTCTCAAGTTACTCTCCCATTTGTAGCACAGCACACAGTATGAGCACAGCAGAGATGCATGAATTTAATTATGTTCATGTTCCATGCATTATCCATTTTCAAGACAATCATGCCCCCACACCTGAGAGCAGTTAAGACCAAATGAAATGGGGACCGAGTCATGTGTAATGGATGGAGGGAAGGTCATCAGCAGGTGTTGTGGATTACTCTAATCACTAACAGTACGATGCGGCGCAGAGCTCTGCTGAGAGCGGCACAAGTTGTGGCCAAACAAGCCAAGTGGAAGCACATTTGCTGCCCGCTGCCTGTGAGAAGCACAGTAAACAAGGCGAAATAAGCAAATGCTCAACAACATGATAAGTAGTGCCCTTGGGAAGCAAGGGGACCCAGATCTAGTTAGAGTTTCCTTGTTTCTGCTGGGGAACCGGGGGCTGTGGCACTTCAGGAACAATGCTCAACTGTGCATGCCGTGATTTCTATAATGTACCGAGATGCACTCCGACTGGGCTTTGCGCTCCATCACGAAGCCCACCCATCCGCTGCGCTAAACTCTCCACATTACACGCTTGGACTGGAGATTGGAGACCAACAAACCAAATTAAACATTGTATGTGTTTTGAGACTGTGTTTATTGGTCAGAGTTTTGTCCTTTCTGTGTGGACTACACTCAGAGCAGGACATGAAATTCTGCTCCTGAAGGTCCCCTCAGAACCAATTCCTCATTATTTTCACCATTTATGTGTGAGCTTGATTGTGCAGTCTAAATGCAAGCGTTAATTCTGGTCTCGCTAATGGGCTCACTCGGCCCTTCTCTCGCTTTGCTCTCCACTCAGGCGAAAAAGGAGAAACTTCAGCAAGCAGGCGACGGAAATTTTGAACGAATATTTCTACTCGCACCTCAGCAACCCATATCCGAGTGAGGAGGCTAAGGAGGAGCTGGCCAAGAAATGCAGCATCACCGTTTCCCAGGTGGGTAGTGCTCATCCAACAGTAGCTGGTGGGTAATCAAGGTGGGGAGGCCTAGAGGGATCGTTACAGTAGGTCACACTGCCAAGACACAATGTCCTCTGCTAACCTTGACATTGTGACTGCCTAATGATGCTTCAGTCAAGGCTGGTCCCAGTCAGTCAGAGCAGGGCCACAGGGAAGGGGAGGCCTATATCATCTTAGCCTCAATCATGGCACTATGCTGTCCTTCCTTACGCTGGCTCCCCTGACATTTCCCTCCCTCCTCTCATTCCCATCCACCATGCGGGTACTCTCTCTGATGCTTGGTCAGTTGTTCAGGTCATAAGCTGGGGGAGATAAAAATGGGATCATCCATTACTTTAAGAAAAGCATTTAAAGGCTGGTGCTTCAAAACAGCGGGTGATATTGGGCATTTATCTGTATGTTTTCTCTTAAAGTGGCCTAGCAGGATGCTTCTAATTCACTGTTATACTTTCCACTTAAAGATGAGACTTTCCCACTTCCTATATATCACAACCTCGTCTTTAGGTAAACCTGAAGGCAATATCTCTCACACCTAACCCCCACATCCAAAGTATTATTATCCTGTACTCTCTCTCTCTCTCTCTGTCTCTCTTTCTGCTGTGATTGTGACTACCATAAAGATTTTTATCCTTTGTTGTTCTATGGATGTCCTCGTGAGACACAATATCACAGAAACATGAATCTATACAATAATCTGCAGTGTTTTTGTATGTGTGGGGGAGGGGGTGATGAGGGGTATATGGAGTGTAGTCATGAAGAGTCAGATACTGTAAAAGCCCATTCTTTTTTGCCTTCAGGGGGTGGGAAGCACCATCACAGTGTCACAGGTATGTCATAACCTCTCCTGATCCACTGTTTTCATTTTCTTTCAACCTCTTTTGTTTATGTGTGTAACAGGCTTACAGTTTTTCACTGCACAGAACCCCTCCCTCCTTCACACCTACTGCATCAATGCTAATGTTAGAACAAAGCATTTAAAGTTTGAATGTACTTTTAAAAGTAGATGACAATGTTCTGTATTTACCACCAACCTGTAAGTCACACAACACCACACAGCCTGTGTTTGATGGTTTCCTATATTTGCACCACACCCATGTTATCGCTATGTTACTTGTGTTAAAATGTCACATTCCATTCTTCCTTCTTCTTTTTATTTTATTTTTTATCTTCCTTTATTCTTATTTTCCATTTTCTTAGTTTTTTTGTTTGTTCCTTTATTTTCCTTCTGCTTTATCCATCTTTCTTTTTCTTTCTTTCTTCCTCTTCCTTTCCTTTCAGGCCTCCTCGCCCTTCTTCTTTCCTTTGTCTGCCTTTTGCCTTTTCCTCATCCTCTTTTTCATTTTTCTCCCTCATTCGTTTGTTCCTTCCTTCCTTCTTCATCTTCCCTTTTTCTTTTTACTCTTCTCCTTTCTTCTATCTTTGTCTTCTTGCTTTTTTTTCTGGTTTCATTCTTCCTTGTCTTTCTTTTTCTTATTCTCTTTTCTTCCTTCTCATCGCTTTCCTTTTTCTCTTTTTTCTTCCTTTTTTGCTTCCTCTCCCTCTTCTTTTTTTCTTCTCTGTCTTTTTTTTACATCTTATTTTTCCATCTTCCTGTTCTTCCCCTTTCTTCCTTGCTCCTCCTTCTCAATCTTTTGTCTCCTTTTTCTTTTTCAATTTTTCTATTTCTTTCCTTTCTCCTTCACCACCTTCAGTTTCCTATTATTATTATTATTATTATTATTATTATTATTATTATTATTATTATTATTAT